>CM060943.1:1041946143-1043196143 GCA_030765085.1 Allium cepa | reverse complement strand
AGAACTTAGAGGGGAAATGATTCTATATATGTTGTAGTGGACAGGTTTTCGAAGATGGCGCATTTCATAGCCTGTAAGAAGACAGCTGATGCCGTCCGAGTGGCTTAATTATTCTTCAAAGAGGCGTATCGATTGCATGGTCTACGAGAATCTATTGTTTCTGATTGAGATACTAGATTTTTAAGCCATTTTTGGTTGAGTTTGTGGAAGATGGTCGGAACGAAGCTGAATTTTAGTAGCGCTTACCATCCGCAAACTGATGGGCAAACAGAGGTGGTTAACCGATTGTTGGGAAACTTATTGAGATGTCTTGTGAAAGACAATTTGAAAAGCTGGGATATGAAGTTATGTCAAGCAGAGTTTGCACATAATCATGCAGTTAACCGGAGTACAGGTTTCAGTCCATTTCAAATTGTATATTCAAGCTTGCCAAAGGGACCGTTGGATTTAACGATAGTGCCATATCAGAAGGGAGTCGTTAAGCGGGCTAGTGATTTGGTGAATGAGTTACAGGAATGCCACAAAGTTGTACATGAACGATTGCTTAAGACGAATGAGAAGTATAAACAAATGGCGGATAAGAAACGAAGAAGTGTTGTCTTCAAAGAAGGAGATTTTGTGCATGCCGTTTTGACGAAAGATCGTTTTCCAGTTGGAACTTACAACAAGTTGAAAGCACGGAAAATTGGTCCAGTAGAAATCTTGAAGAAGATCAATGATAATGTGTATCGGTTAAGGTTGTTGGAAGAAATTCATACGTCTGATGTTTTCAAAGTCAAACACTTAATTCTGTATTATGAAGAGGAACTTGTCGAAGATGACGAGACTGTGAATTCGAGGACGAATTCCTTCCAACAAGGGGAGGATGATGAAGTGCTTACCTCGATAGGCCGCGGCCGAACAAACCCTAGGTCACTTCCCTCTAGGTCGCGAGCGACGACCCACTGCAAGTCGCTGCCGCCCTCCACCATAGGTCACGATTGACCTTCGAACAAGCCGCCATGATTTCCCAACCCTAATTCGCGAGTGAGCTTGCACCTCTTTCTCCGTATGTCGCGTGCGAACGAGCTACGAGCTCCAGTAAGTCGCGTGAACGAGTTTCAATAGGTCGCTGCCGAACTTCCTTAGCTCGCGTGAACGTTATTATGTCGCGTGAAGGATGTTAGGCCGCGAACGACCTTATTTTAAGTCGCAGCAAATTTTCAGTAGGTCACTGAAGTTCTGAAGCTTAAGTTTTAGGTCGCAAAGAAGCTTTTTAGGTCGCATTGCTGTTGAAATGTAAATTTCTTATGTCGCTGGTATATGTGAAGTGTTAAGTCATTTGTGTTGTAAATACTGTACGTCATGTGTTGTTGTTGTAACGTGTTTGTTAGGTCGTTAACGACCTATACTAGGTCGCAAGTATCTTGAAGGTCATGTAACGACCTAGTGTTTTTTTTTTCTTTGTTTTGAGTCGTTAAGTCGCATACGACTTATGGGATGATGTGTTGTAAGCCTATAAATAGGCGAGTTGAGTCATTGTAAAGGTTGTTGAAATTTGAATAAAATTTGGTTTGTACTTTGTGCTTCCATTTTAAAATTGGTAGTCGAGTGTTATCTCCTATCTCCACTTCGACATTCGAGTGCGCTCGAATCAATGAACGTTGAAGCCAATTCGCGGAATCAAGTGCGCTTAATCAACGCTCAAAGAATTGTAGATCTTTCTTCACGGTATCGTGCGCGATCAACGTGTCGAAGATTGCTAAAATTCGGTATCTTCGTGATCAACGGATTTGGGCCTTTTGGTATTCTTAAATCGATCGATTCTTCGTTGATTCACCGATTATTTTCGCTAATCCTGTGAGATCCTAGAAGGATTCGATTTACATCGTCGAATTCGCTTCCCACGCTGCGTCAGATTTGTTCTAATTTTATTGCACCTTTTTATGCATTTTATTTTTCTAAAGAAATGAAAACTAAGAAAAGAGTTTCTTTTTCTAATGGGTGATTTATATGAAATAAAAGGCTAAATTTTAATGTTGACCTAGTCTTATGGAGAGAATATTCATCTTTTTGTATTGAAATTTGAATGTACATACTATCCTAGCGCTAGCAAACTATTAAAGTAGTGAAGTACTCTTAGTCTAGTAGTAAGACTCTAGAACGAGAATTTAGATGTCTTTGGTTCCAAACCCAGGACATTGATTACCAGCTTAAAATAAATATATCTTAATATATTTAGCACCACATAAATTCATGTTACTTAAAAATGTAGGTAGACTTGTTATTACAAATGCATTTAGGAACATTTGAAAACCCCTCAATTATCATTCAATCATTTTTACAAGAAAATGGTAGTAGTTTTTCTTTTGTCTTACTTTATTAATAAACCATCACACATTGTGAAAAAACTTAATGTTAAACTTATGGTGCAACGGGAACTTCCAAAATTGTCCTTATTTTTTTAATTAAAAATTCAATACATCTAATGACCATAAGTTTGAATCCCAACCTTTATAAAAATACCATTTTATTTTTTAATAATAAAATTGTAAATAATTAAGGTTATGGATTCATAATCCTATTTCTAACAATGCTCTTATATTTTTTAGTCGAAAAACTATTATACGAATGAGGTCATGAGTACGAATTTCGATCTTGACATAATGCTTCTTTATTTCTTGTCAAAAATAATACATAAATAAGGTCATGGGATTGACCCAAAGCTATAACACGAACTATGTTTTTTTTCTCACATTTTCAGTTTATTCATATTATTGATATCATTGGTTATCTCTTCTAGAATATTAATTCCTAGAAGTTTATTTCACATTCGTACATTCAATACCTTAATTATTTAGCTATATATCTTCATGGACATCAATTCTTTTGTTGGAAATTACTTATGGCTAATTGATATTCTCAATAAAAATAATAATTCAATGCACCGCATTGTGTTTGAAATAATTTCAAATACAAATTATTTATGGTTTATCGAAAATATTTTTACATAAAATTATCTTTCACGTGTCTGCCTAATTTATACTAATTATTTTGTCTATCATAATGGAGAGAATGTAGTTTGTACTAATTATTTATCCTTCATCTCTTAGGGCGCTTTCATTTGTAAGATAATTTTAACTTCAAAACACTCTAAGACCATTTGTAATTCACAATGATTTTTTAATAATAAAAAAATTATAAACAATGATCAACAAAACCAAACGAATAAGTTCAACTGTTAAAAAACGGTATTATTGATTACCACATAAAGTATAAAATATCCATTAAGAAAGATTTAAGTATAAAAAACTGCACAAAATTAAATGAGTATGTTGTCAGGATGGCCGAGTGGTCTAAGGCGCCAGACTCAAGTTCTGGTCTTCGAAAGAGGGCGTGGGTTCAAATCCCACTTCTGACAATTTTTTTCTTTTCTTTACTAGTTTTCCTACAATGTAGAGTGCATTGCTAATGGCACCACAATTTCCCTTTGATAATACCATATTTCAAAATATTAGTGTCTCCAAATTTTTCCACTTCACGAAATGTTGTTCATCCAATGATGTTATATTGAATGAATTAAAGTTCGTTTGGCAAAACCTCGTCAAACAAAATATTATCAATTTGTTTAGTAGCGTACCATTGAATGAGTAGAAGTTTGTTCAATGAAACTTTGTCTAACCAGTTTTTCATGTATAGATTTGGTATTATATAAATTAATGTGAAATGTATTAACTATGCACTGAAATTTTGTATTTATCTTTACTCAAAATAGCAATAGGTTCATAATTTTCTGATCCAACAACGAATTTCTGAAGTGCCACAAATTTCCTGATTTGACCACGAATTAACAGATCTTATTAACAATATGTTTTTAATAGTACCACGGGACAAAGGTTGTAACAACCCTCATATTTATCAATTTTGTATTTAAATATTTTATTTAAATATTTTATCATTCGTCGAATTTTAGTCCGGAAAGCTACTTTTTGCAAACAGTTGAATTTGGACTCGAGACCCCTTCCAATTAGTTCAAAATGCCGTTTGCAATCTTTTTGAGTATAAGCTTTGATATGTTTGGAGTAAGCTGATTTTTGCTACTTTTTCTATAGGGCTTTGAGTTTGGGTTCAGCCCATTTGCCCAATTCTGGTTATATCAACCCGACCTCTCTCCACTTCTCTTCATTCATTCCTCATTTCCTAACTCTCTCAAGCTCAAGAGAATAATGGGGGAAAAGATTGGAAATTAGAATTCCAAGCCCTAGTTCATTTGCAAAATCCAAGCTCTAGCTCCAAATTCTAAGAGAAGCCATTAGTAAGCATCTCCTTTTTCTTCTCCAACTCATTCTCCTTTCAATTTCAGAATTTCCTAAACCTAACTTAGGAAATATTTTACTTGTAAGCTTAGATTGAAGCTTCTTGGGTTGGAATTGAAGAGTGTTTGTCCTAGCCTTGCTATATAGCTTCTTCTTACTTGTTCTTTGGGTTTAAAGGTGAGATTTTTATCTCACATCTATGCTTATGTCTATCTTTGAATGTTGGGTATGAATTCCTAACACCTATTCATGCATATTTGCTTTTGGTTTGGATTGAATTGGTGAATATCCCAATTTTTAGTGTTTTGGGTTCAAATCTTAAAAATCCTAACTTTGATGTTTGAACATGTTTTTGGTGATGCATCGAGGAGCCAATAGGACCGGGTAGCCGATGGGCTGCTCGACCGGTTGCGAATTGTGAGAGTTTGCACTTCAATTTATAGGGCAGAAAAATGCAAGGCATCAGGTTCGGCCGACCGAACCCCCTGGGTCGGTCGACCGAAGCTGTAGCCGAAACTTTCTATTTCTGGTTCGGTCGGCCGACTCAGGGAGTCCGGTCAACCGACCTGCTCCTATTCTCCTATTTCCCTGTTTTGCATATTATGCTCATTTTGCTTTGCTTTTTCAATTTTTAATTGATTCTTCTTTTCTGATTTGTTGTTATCATTTATTATCGACCTTGATGACTTTTATTATGGAATTTTTGGGTATTTCCATTTTGATGGATTCAGAATCGATTTCTTTGGATTCTATTCACGTCTTCGTATGTGAATTTTAGTGATTGATTGTTCCTACAATCATTTTTGTGATTTGTCACTTTTAAAAATATAAAGGTTTTCAATACTAGTAGTAAATATCAAAATTCTTTCATCAAAACGATTTCAACACTAATTTAATACAAAGCTCATTTATAAAACCGTTTTCCAATCTACTAGCATATACAAACCTTTACCTCATTCGTATGAGAAATCTAATTAAACGGCATAGTAAAACAAGTGGTATGAAACGCTTGCATTTACTTCGTCGGTTAATTCTTGGACTTGTTCGATTGAATCTCTTGTTACAATTTTCGAGTGAAAATCTACAATTTTTTCGTAAATATTTTAGTTAAGCTAGTGGTTATGGGGCATGAAGCTATGCTCATATATTTACTAGCTTGTTGAAATTGACACTTCTTGATGATCGATGATGATCATTTTAAGGTTTAGACTAGCAATGTGCAATGTCTCTTTGTCCACGTGGAGAATTGTACCTTATTTTATTGAGCTTCGTCTCATTTCTTTGTGGGCTAACAACCCATGAACTTTTAATGTGTTTCGATTCATTGGATGTATCGTTTGTACTACATCGATGTCTCGGCTTTTCGATTCATCTGACGTATTGTACCGTTTGTACTACATCGATGTCTCGGCTTTTCGATTCATCTGACGTACCGTTTGTACTGCGTCGATGCCCTGGATCGTTTGTGATACACGTATTGGTGAGTTTTCATGCTCCCGTCTTGTGATAGGCCTTCCCATTTTTTGTGATTGATCGTTTCCACGATCATTTTTGTGATTTCTGGATTTCCATTGATGATTTCTAGAACTTGTGTTTCACCAATTTTCATGATTTTCATTGATATGAGTTATCATTATTTGTGCATTGGTGAATTTGTGTGTCATTTACTTTTAGTGAATGAAGATGTTGAGTATGACATTCCTTTTGATCTTTGAGAAGATTCTGGTGATATTGATTAATCTCTTGTTGATTTTCAATTTCATACTTATCACGGTATGGCTTTATGGTTATCATATGTTATGTCATATCTCTTATTCTATATGATTTTATCTAATATTTATAGCAAGGCTGATCCGTTTATTATTTTCTTATAAATAATACTCGGGTCAGACCGAGATGTTGCAGGTGCTTCTGCTTGACTTCACTTCTGGGATTATCATCCTGGCTTTTGGCTAACTACTTAGACTAGTAGTTTTTGATGTATACCTTTGAGATATAGACTCCTTGATGTGTACCTATTCTTTTGTCTAGCACTTGTAACCATTCTTTTGTGATATTGTGGATCTTGTTTGACCACTATTTTGATGTACACTTCCAAGTGTTATATTCATATCTTTTTCCGCCTTTGTGATATGAATATCTGTGACTGATTTGTGTTATGTTTATTTCTATGTTTGTTTCTGAAGACTATATATAGCCACTGTGTAGTAGCTTTGAGTTTGTATCGATGTGTCAGACTTCTTGTACTATCTGACATATCGGTGCTCGCACAAAGCAATTACACGGATGGTCGCTCCTCAACAGCCTTATCCTCCGTGCTAGTTGACGGCATTGCCCCGTATTGTCCTTGTCTAGCGTGGGTATAGAGGTGGGGCGCCACAAAGATGAAACAATATTATTTAAAAGGTCAAATTAGAAAATGTTGAATATGTATGAATGAATGTAAGTATCAATTCCATTGTAGTCTAGCCCGGTTAGGATACCTGGCTTTCACCAAGGCGACCCGGGTTAAAATCCCGGCAATGGACTTCTTTTTTTTATCCCCATTATTCTCATCCCTTCGGTATATAAAAAATGTTAGAAACAAATTTTAATACAAATATAATAAATTGTTTTCTTTTGAAGTTAAATATGGTAAATGCAATTTCTAACATACCTATATTCATTTCTACTTTTTCCATTAGAAGTTCAACATTTTGGAAGTTGGAAACATCATAAGAACACATATATAACTTGATGGAAACATGTTTCACATTTGATAAAAACAAGTCCCAAATATATGAATACACATTTCTAACGAAAGCAATTATTTGAAAGAAATATAGATAGATATATTGATGTAAATATAATAAACTAGCATTTTAGTTTCTTTAATTGATTAAGTATTGTAAAATCACTTTTGTAACATAACTTTTATTTCTCTTCCTGCTTTTTCCTTGCAAAAGTTGGAAACTTTTAGAAAGCAAGTGTTTCTCACTAAGAATTACAATTTGATGTTTTCATATTCAAAAAAGGATAGGAGCCCGTTTGAAAATTGATGGAGACGCATTTCACCGAAAGCACATCTCTATTGAAAATAATTCTTCAAAAGAAAATTATATAACCATTATACATACACATATTGAACTAAATGAGAAAATCTTGTATACCAAGTGAACCAAAGTTGAATAGCCTTTTTTCATTCTCCAATTAAACTCTATACAAATCTATGTTAATATAGAAAACAATGCTACTATGTTTAAACTATAATTTCATATCGGTTAACAGAGTAAATAAAGTAACATCTTAAACAATAATGGATATGACTATACTATTTAAAATACCCATTGTATTATTAATTAGTTATTTTATAAATAAATTTAAAACAAAGTAAAGGCTGTAAAAATTAAATTTTATATAGGTTTATAACAAAATAAATGAATAGAGTTGTTTGATAGGGCACATTTCCATCTCCAATTTTCGTGTATATTTCGCAATCGCGTTCTCTCATTCCCGTGAACAAATCATAATCATACAGCTTCATAAATCAAACCTCACCCACGAAGACATTTTTTTATATATATTATTTGATCAATTAATGCAAACAATTTAAACATTTTATCAGAACTCTTATAATCTTATGATTCAAATTTGTCTATGATCAAACCTATCCAATTACGCTATGATTTTAAAATTCTAATTCAAAACTTAATTAGAACTGCAATTGAGATAAATCATTCAAGGCAAGCTGAAATAAGAATACGCTGTCCCACATCACTGTTCCAGTAGTTACGCGCTCCGGCTTTGATCCGTAAAGTCATAAGTTCGAATCCTACATAGCATAATTCGAGCAATTGGACATATGTTAAATTGTAGTATGTAAAATCAAGTTTGAAATATATATATAAAGCCTTAACCCTTAAATCAATTACAAATATATAAACTTTTACTGTGAAAAGAAGAATTGATGCATTCGCATGCCTTAATGTCAATTTCCATACACAAATTTTGAACGCAACTTATTATAACACCCCTTGGAATAAATAAAACATGGTTAATAATTTCCAAGCTCTACGACAATACAATATATGTACGGATTAGTAAATTTTCTATGCGATTTTTTTTAGATGCATGGTTTGTCTAAAGATGATTAAATGAAGTTGTGTGTGATCTTTTTCAAATGCTTGGATTTGTCTAAAGTCTATTGTGGACAAATAAAATTGTTATGATGTTTACTTCTATATTCCAAAAAAAACATGAAAACTTTTGTTATACATAAATAAACTTCGCTATCTTTCTCTAGCTATCAGCTCATTTTCCTCATAGATTTCCGTCTTACTATTATTTTTCTTCACAAAATCACGTAGTTCTGAAAATGTCAGGTTCTATAATGTAGAGGAAAATAAAAAATTGTAGAAGAAACTATACGATGTAGATGCCTATTAAACATAATCTATGCTTATTAACAATAATATAGTTAAGTAGTATTCCATGTTCAAACTCGCTCAATTCCATTAAATAAGGGTTTGCATCTGATCTCTAGATTTTGTATTATTTAATGATATAGTTTTCTACACGGTAAGCTTATGCTTTGGCTTTCATTTTTCGAATCACATTCAGTCGGATCAGATAGCATGTTGATAAATCTGAAAATTTAGAAATCCAAAACAATAGGAGGGAATAGAAGCTAAGCTACATCAACAAGTTGTACATGCAAAGCTACATTAATAGAAAATGACTTGATAATAGAACCAATATGATGGTCGCCGAACTGCTAATAAATGGTGGTAAAAAAAAGTGACGCTTGCTTTCTAATTCATTTGGCGTCGGATGAAAAAAAATCAAATAAATTCGAGATATTAATGTTATTAGTTTTGATCGAATTCTAAGTTAATATGATATACAACGATGACTGTTGTTAGACGTATAAATAGTTTTTATATTTTAGTAACTTCTTTAGTGTGAATTCATTGAAGAAGGAAAAAAAACTAATCATGTATGCAATATGCAACAGAGATAATAAAAAAGAAAAGTAAAGTTCTTAAATACTCAATAAAATTGGTCAAACAATATGGTCACTGTTAGTAAATTTAGTTTCCCTTAGTACAACATGAATCTAGCAATCCCAAAGTTCCCGATTATGTAGAAAGTCGTTCGAGTAAGCAAGTGGTAAAAGAAAAAAAAATGTATATCATTAAGCAAAGCTACTTATTTTGTTCATATGGATAATAGGATAACAACATGGATGTCTAGGTTGAATATTATTGTTTAAACTAGTTTAAAAACTGAAGGTAAATTTCATAAATTTAACATGCACAAGTAATCTACATTTATTTAAGTTGAGTATACCTTACAAATTAACAGTATGCAAGTATTGATGGAGAGCTTATTGATTATTAACATTGTTTTCTTAATTCCACCATGGTATTATGATAAGTAGTGTTTGAAATTGTAGTATGGAAATTGACTCTAAATATGTATAGGTGTATGTACAATATGCATAAGGCTGGTAGTGCTTGAAGAAGAAATAGAAAAGCAGCCCTTTTTTTCCGTTTTCTCTCTTATCTTTTTATTGTATGGTATGTAGTATTCAGAAATTGTAATTCCGGTATGTCAAAATTAAAAATATGAAGGAGACCTTTAATTTCACATGTACCTGACATTGACTAACAACTGCAAATTTTGAGCCATTAGCTATCAAAATCACACTCTGGAATTAAGGTATCCTCATTTTAAGGCTGTTAAACTAATACTGGAGCATTAATTCTAGAATTACTTAATACATGAACATAGTTTAGCGCAACAATTAAGAAACACCACAATAACAAAAAAGGACAGTACTTCAAAGTACATTGCACATAAACCATATTTAGCAACACATAGAACCAATCACTAAACTCTCAAACTTTTATAAACATGACATTATGTACTCCCATAGTGAAACTACACAAGTTGGCTTGGGATTTAATGATACTTGTTTTTTGATGAATCTGAGATTTTAGTTGATTTAAAACAACAAAAAGGCAAATATTAATCAAAAACAGGCTAAAATTTTTACGTACTTCATAATTGAACGGAAAATAAACACAAACAATGCAAAATCCTAAACACTTCCGTCCGTGCATAGTCAAAGCAAGCCGTCAATGCGAAAAAAGAAAGAAAGGACATACATGGTCTTCTATATGAGTTTGCCGATGAACGCTAGGTGTTTCGTCGTAAAATACACCAAGATATTATCCTCCGTTTGCAATGATTTCATCGCGTGTAAAATCCGCAAATTAGGATGTTTTTTCTTTGCATTTCAAGCGTGATGGGAGCTAACTGACAACAAGGAAGAGGAAAGGTTTTTCCTTCTCAACCATTTGAAGCATGGCGTACCAAATAAGGAATACTAGAATGAGTGGCCCTATGCTATTTTCTAGATAGGTTAAATAAAGGATTTTTTTTCGATTTAGCCTCTTTTTAAACTTATTATCGAAAATAGCCTCGTTTTAAGACTAATATCACATATAGCCCTGTTTTGAACAACTCAGCGGTAACTGGCAAAAATACACTGGCGACTTTTCAAAAGTTGTTAGTGAATTATTTTTTTCTGGCGGCTTTTGAAAAGTAGCCAGTGTTTTTTTAAAAAAAAAATTACACTGGCTCCTTTCCAAAAGTCGCCAATGTATTTTTTGAATTTTTTTTTTACACTGGCGACTTTTGAAAAGTCGCCAGTACATTTTGGCCAGCTCAGCGCTGAGCTGGCCAAAACAGGGCTATATTTGATACTAGTTTTAAATCTGGGCTATTTGCGATAATAAGTTTTAGAACGAGGCTAAAATGAAAAAAAAATCATTAAATAAATGAATTTACATGAAAAAACGCGCTAACCGGTTTGGAATATAAATTTGGAAATGTTGTCCTGTGTCTAGGATATTAAAACGGTAAATTTATCCAAAGGCCTATACGAATTTTGCATATCCATTTTTCTATAAGAGTAAAATGGATATTTAACTTAGTTTTTTATGTCATTTATTCTGAAACAATCATTGCTAACATATGTTTTTTGGACACATGATAAAAAATCCGTTATAAATTTAACGTTCATCTAGATTTGCATTGAAATACTTAGTAAATGAATTTATGCTATTGTTTTACTTATTATAATTGGATAGTTGACCATAATTATAAGTTGGCTACCAATTTTCTTTTTAAAGAATTTCAAAGTAACAGATGAATTGAGGGAAAATTTGTCTTTAAAAATAGGAATAACAATAATGCTTTAAATATTGTTTTAGTAGATCTTTTAGTGACGACTCATTAGATTCTCTACTTTTATTAGAAAACCAACCTCGTTTTAGTAAGGTTTTTTTTCACGTATTGTCTCATTTGCTCCTACTTAGTTTGTGATAACTATTCAAGCTTGATTGAAATGCATTTTTCCAATTCATTATTCCCCATTTGATTATACCATGTTTTCCCCCTTTCTGGGTTGTTTACTCATGATTCATTTTTTAAATCTTTTCTTTCCCTTATGGTTCTACTTAGTTTTCTTTGTTATTCTTGACTCAATCATGCTTGCATTTTTTTAGGTCTTAACTTTTTAAATATAGGTTTTACTTAATTGTTTGCTTAATCAGATTTAGTTATGATGCTCTTTGTTTTCGTTTCAACATACACACACATGTATATGTGAGCCTAACTTAGATTATTGAGTCTTTGATAATTATATTGGATCCTATTATTTGCATCTGTCTTATTGATGTTAGTGATGAGGTGTTACCGTTGGATTATGGATTCTACGTAATTGGTTCCTCTGAGTATGGATATAATTGATTGCAATGTCGTATAACTGTCATCAATGGAGGTCGTTGCTAAATTGATAATGAGGATTCGTTGGAGGCGGCCCTTCTTGAGAGTTTATTTCGGCTCTAGTTTTGGTTTATTATATAACATTATGGACTCTATTTATTATGTTGGAATGTTTATTTTTTATATATTATGCGAATTTATGGTATAGAGCTACCTACCAGACTTGTTGGTGGCTTCTTTGTAAGTGTATAATAAAATTATATGAATCCTCTCCCCGATAGAGAACCACTCGTTTCCTTAGAAGTGCATTGAAATCTAGAGATTATTAGATCGATAATTTAACAAACTCGTATATACATAGTATCCATGTCATACAAAAGTTGTAGGGATCTGAATCTTTGTTAAAATGTACGACAGAATGCAAAATGTATTCAAAAAATACAAAGATTATGAAGTTTAAAATACAACATTATCATTTATGTTTATGTTACTTGTTTACACTTAATATGGTAGTTAAGGTAAATTGAATTTTTAACATGTGCCAAGTGGGTAAACACTAATTTTTCTCTATAAAACATGTATTTTATAATAAAGAAAGTGAACATATCATTACTTGTGAAAATTGGATTGCAATTTTAGAAAAGTTTGTAAAAGATTCTAAAAAAATGATAATGGTTAAAACTAATTGTTTCTAAAATAGCATACTACATAACAATGGTGGTACTATTTACACTCATCTAAATACTTACCAACGCCACTAAAATATTTAACAAAATTAAATTATAAAACCTATTTCAAAAACTCATGTTGAACTTAAAAGAGGATCTACAACTAAACATGAACAGTTATGCATAAATTGAATAATAAATGAAATTTAATCATCAAACGTAATTATTTTCAATTCTATCAACCATTAGTGGTAAAAGAAAATGAGATGAACAACGGAAGAGGAATATTTTATCAATTTTAGATTAGGAGTCGTTAATGTCGTTAATTATATTTAGAAGAGGAATGGCTGAGATATTTAATTATATTTAAAATATGCATAATGTCGTCAATTTTCTAAGGAAATAATAATGGTAATTAATTATATTTGGTTATATCATAGTATTTTTTTATTACAACTGGTTTCGTTATTCTTTTTTTTTATCGCAATAACAACAAAGCAATAGTGATTAGATATTTTTGATCAAAATGTTGGATATGGCATGTTTGGTAGTAGGTGAAACGGGTAAATTTAAAAAAATCTTTATTTGGATCATAACAGGCTCATGTAAACTATTACTAGTATAAAATCCAATCTACATTTTAAAATAATGTCTTTTTTATTTTAAACTACTTATATTTGTTTATTTGATATACGATATATACATTATATATAATATCACGATATATAATGTAATAGCAATAAACATATGTATAAATGTATACATACACACAGATATTGAAATTTATACATATTGTAGATATAGATGATAATTTTTTATGCATATCCAAGGAATATATATATGTATGCACAGCTATATAAGTGTGTTTAAATATACTAAGATATATGCATATGCTTGATATAAACATATTATTAGTACGACGTATATATATATAGTATATACATACACATGTATATAATGTATTGCCATATATATATATATATAAGTTGTAAAATCGTGAAACATATATTTATATAATTATATAATTCAAATACATATATATATACATACATATGTATTTATTAAATTTATTTAAATCTATCTAATTTGACTAAGTAAAATATCAATTTTGAATCTGAAAATGTTATAATTCAAATTTTTAATTCGATTCAGTCAAAATATTTTATATGCAATCCGAAGTATTTTTATTTCAAAATAATGCATGAATCGAAATTAAAAAGACAAATATCTAATTTTGTGATTAAGTCAAATATATGTACATACAATTTTATGAAATACTTAAAATATTTCTTTGGGCCAAAATATACATTATGTGTAAAATAAATATATTTATATTTTTAATCAGAAACATTTTATATATAGATTTCTTATAAAGTTGAGAGTATATATATGTGTGTAAAATATTCATTTTATTTTAAATACAAACACACACATGAACACTTATTTTTAATTTAGGCTAAAATTATTTAATTTTAAATAATAAATGTATTTTTATATCCCATACGGTTATTTTGTACAAAACTAATTTTAGTCTATGGTCAAAATTTATATTTTAGATGGATTAACAAATTTAACTTTAAATGTATATCGATTTATGATACATATTCATATAAATTATTTTATCTAAAATAATAAAATGAAATTTGTATATATTCACGTGTCATTAACAATGCATACTATTGTTAAGGTGTGTACATATGTATATAGAATTAAAAATAAAAGGACTTTACCTAGTAGATCTTGTCATTGGTGATTAAAGATTATAAGTTCAAATTCTAAATTTTACAAAAATACTTCGTTACTTTTCAATAGGAAAATCGTAAACGATTAAGGTAGTGGATTCAGGTCCGATGTCTAACCATGCTCTTATATTTTTTTAGTTGAAATGCTATTATACAAATGAGGTCATGGGTACGAATTTCAACCTTGGCAAAAATACATCTTTATTTTTTCAAAACTAATACATAAGTAACGTCGTGGGATCGACCTAAAGCTATAACATGAAATATGTAATTTTTTTAAAGTTTTTTATCTATTCATTTACATTATCAATATCATTAATTATCTCTTTTAGAATAATAATTCAATGAGTTTTATTTTACATTCCTACATTTAATATTTTACTTATTTAATCATCTTTATGGACATCGATTCTTTTGTTGAAAATTATTTATGGTTAATTGATATTCTTGATAAAATAAATTCAATACATTACATTATGTTTGAAATAATTCCAAATAAAACTATCTATTGTTTTGTTGAAAATCTTTTTATATAAAATTATCTTTCACGTGTCTACCTCATTTATACATATTATTTTCTCATTCACAGTGGTGTGAATGTAGTTTATACTAATTATTTGCCTTCACCACTTATGACGCTTTCATTTGAAATGATTACTTTAACTTGAAAATGCTTAAATGATTTTTTTTAATAATAACAAAATTGTAAACAGTGATTAACAAAACTAAATAAATAACTTGACTGCTAAAAAACAATACTATTAATTGTCATATAAAGAATGAAATATTCGTCAAGAAAGATTTAAGTATAAAATTACTACACTAACATTAACAGATACATGGTCAGGATGGCTGAGTGGTCTATGGCGCCACACTCAAGTTTTGGTATTTGAAAGACGGGTGAGTTCACATCCCACTTCTGATAGTTTTTCCTCTTCTTTACTATTTTTCCTATAATGTACAGTGCATTGATAATGGCACCTAAATTTCTCCTTGATAATACGATATTTCAAAATATTAATGTCATCGAATTTTTACATTCCGTAATATTTTGTCCATCCAGTGATATTATATTCAATGAATTAATGTTCATTTGGCAAAACCCCGTGAAACAACATAATATCCATTTGTTCAGTGATGTATCATCCAATGAGTAAAAGTTTATTCAATGAATCTTTGTCAAACCATCTTTCCATTATTTAGATTTGGTAGCTCAATATTAACAAATCTTATATGAATTAATGTGAAATACATTAGCTATGCTCTAAAATTTTGTATTTACCTTTATTGATAATTGTAATTGGTTCATAATTTTTTGATCCAACCATGAATTTCTCAAATGCTGTAGTTTTTTCATTCAACCACGAGTTAGCAAATCTTATTAATAATATGCTTTTACTAGTATTACTGGACATAGGGGAAAAATACCATTTCAAAGGTCAAACTAGAAAAATGTTGAATATGCATGAACAAATGTAAATATGAATTCCATTGTAGTGCGACTGGTTAAGATACCTGGCTATCACCTAAGCGACTCAGGTTCAAATCTCGGTGGTGTAATTTTTTTACTTCTATCCCTATTACGCATATCTGAATTATTTGAAAACATGATGTGAACACATTTATAACTTAATGGAAACATGTTTCTCATTTGACAATAAAGAAGTTCCAAAATACATAAACACGCATTTCTAGTGAAAGCAAATATAGATAATATATTGACGTAAATAAAACAAATTGGCCTTTTAATTTGTTATATATTTTCAAATCTAATTTCTAACGTAAATTTTTTCTCTTCTTGCCTTTTCTGCATAATTTGGAAACGTTTAAAAAGCACTCACTAAGAATTACCTCACTCACAAAGACATGTTTTTCATATATTTTTTTTCTTATTAAAACATATATCGACTTTTATCAGTTACGTTTTCATGACTTGTGTAAAACTTCACTAGTGATTCACAATGATTTTATTTTTATATAGTTAAATGGTTGTTGCAAATCTCCCTCGTTGTAGTTAACCTGTTAGGATACTTGGCTTTCACCTAGACAAAATGAGTTTAAATCCCGATTAATGGAATTTTGTATTTACTTTGTAATCCCCCTACACATGTATCATTAAGCCTAAGGAATAGAAAATTAGTTAGCATAATTTATTTTTAAAAAGCCTATTAATTTATAGGTCCATCAAAAATAATCGTGTTAACTTTTGAAGGAGATAATAGAAAGCTATTGAAATTAACTAGTATAATAAATAAAATACGTCTATGTTTTCCTTAGTGTTACCAAAAAAACTTGTTAACATCCCTAATACTATGTGGTTAGCAAGAAATATTGTTCATGCTATAAAAGAAGATTGTTAGAAGCAATCACTTCTTTTGAAACCCCTCTTCCGATTGGGTTGATTTGGACACACTGCTTTTGTGGATGATTTTATGAAAATATTAGTAGTAGTCAGTAGGTCTAATCAACCTTCTTGAAATGAAGGTTAAGAGGAAAGCACTCCTTTCAAAACCCCATTACTGGGTGAGTCGAAAGTAATATATCAGACAGTTATCCCTCTTGACCATGTTGAAAGGTCCATTTGGCCTTTAAAGTGAAGCATCTTCTTTCAACACCATGGTTTATGTTCTTCAAATTGAACCCATTCGAAAGGATTGTATATATTTTCATGGAGCATATCTTTCAAAGGAACTTATCCATATGATATTGTCTGTATACAATTGCAAGCTCTATTGTATGCAATGTAAAATCATTTCATATACTGTTAAGTTTAATGAACTTATTAAGGACAAAATATCAACATCATCATCCTTATTTGTCATTATGTTTCAATAAGTACGATGATAATGTGATTCGTATGCATATTATCCAAGTTGATCCCATTGCATTGCATAAGAAAATTAAATTTAAAATATAAGCTAGCATCATGTGCAGTTGATCATTAGACTAGCTAATGATCTCCCTTATGATCAAAATCTTTATTGAATCCATGCACTCCTTCTTTTCATCATTAATCTAAAATGGGTTACAAGTAAGAGAGCCTTTTCCCAAATCAATTTAGGGTTACAAAGGTCTGATTGTGCTAAGAAGTAGAAGTAGAAGAATGTGTTTTGGATTCCAAAATCCGGTCCCCAAAATCGGAACCCTGGGGTTATATTTATTGATGCAGATCGATCCTGTAACAGCCTGCAAATCCGTACCCCTTGAGTCAACACTATTCTACCTAAATCAACTCAAGTTGTACAGAAATACGAACCATTTGGGTTTAAGAAGAAGAGGTAGAAGAAGAGAAAACAAAATCAACATCAGAATCTAACCATCGCAGCGGAGTAAAATATAATAGAGAATTAATAATCTTTACTCAAAATCAAATATATCAGTTTACATATATTACATCATCAGAGTACATCAGTCACAGCTCACATCAATAACATACAATGAGTACACAACAACTCAACACAGCGGAAATATATATATATATACAAGTACGAGAATACGTATCGTCATCCAGCTCGTCTCCTGAGCTCCATAGCATCATATTCTGTATCCTATAATACTCGGTCTGACCCGAGCATTACAGTTAAATAACACCCGAGTCAGTCTGGAATACCAGCGTGAGAAAACCACACCCAATTGATTATTAAAGTTTCGAAAATCCTTTGAAAACAAAAGTATCTCGTAAGACCACGCCACAAATAAACATGTCGGGTTTTTACCTTACGATGGCTAAAACAATTTTTATAGAAATCCTCTGATATTATAATAGGTTCTATATACAAATACTTATAAAATAGCCGAAATTGTTACATGATTAAATTCCAGCTACTAGCCACCGAAGTGGGTAATACAAACAAAACTCGTACAAGGCTCGTAGGGAAAATGGATTTCCAACTAATGACTAGGCACTGGGGTACCACCTGTCACAGTACGGGGCCTAGATCACTGTACCGAGGATTACTCCCTTCATCCCCTGCAACACAAAGCCGGAACCATTCCTTACGGAACAGTCCCGAACCAGATAAACCCCGTGGTTGGCGCGACCTACCACCCACTAAGCCGAAAGATATATAAGGGACATCTAGGCAGGGGAATTATCTTATCCTGCTTGGGCATGACCCACCTAACCTTGCTGCATATCCCCTGATTTTCAGTCATTCCCATTTGATGAGGCTTGAGGCTAAACGTTACCTTTAGAACGTTTTCACTTAGAATGCCCATCGCCCACCTGACGATGTTTCGCAACCATTCATCCATACAAGTCCGTCCCGGGTTCGAACGGAACCGAAGGCACTATTCCTACTACATCCATTTTGGAAATATCCTTAGGATTAGTAGCGACTAGCCCTTGTACTTTACTGCTCCAGCTTCGACTCCGAACACATTACACGAAACGTACAAACCGGATCGAAGTGGTTTTCGAGAAATTAATCTCGATCCCGGTCTCTTCGAAACGATCAGCGCATTTGTCCAATATTGATAGTCGGTGATTTAACTATCAATTAATATTCACAAACATCCACCAAACAATAAATAATTTTTCCCAAATTATTTATTTATCTTAAAATATCCTCAAAGATATATTTGTATTTTCAATCCTTTGAAAGCAGTTTCAAAACCATCTTTCCTTTCAGGATAAACTTTCCCGAATATTTACTATCTCCTCTGAAATCCCAAGCACACAAAAATAGATTTTTAAAAAAAATATATTTTAAAATACTTTACTTTGAAATATATATATACTTTAAAACACTTAGAATAAACTACTTAGATAATATGTTAAAATACACATTATATGAATTTTTGAAAATAAGGTTATTTAATAAAATATAAAACTAGATTTCTTCTTTTAAAACAAAATACTAAGTTACTTCTTATAATTACTACTAAAATAGATTAAAAGAAAATACTTACTTTAGACTTTAAATATTAGAAATAATAAATTTTATAAAACTTGCTTCCTTTAAAAACAACTTTAAAAAATTTAATTTATATTTAAAAATTTACTTTAAAATAAACGTACTTGGTTATTCAGGGAGAATACCAACTTCAATCACTTAAATCAATTTTGCCAAATTGATTTCCAATTTGTCCCTTTTAAATTCAGAATTCATTAATTTCAGATCTCATTTCCTGATTCCAATTTTTAGATTTCTCAATTTCTTCTTCGTTCCTTTAAATAAATTTAAACTTTAAATTTTAAAATAATTCTTTATTTCCTTAATTGATATAACTTAAGTCTACAATTCATCAATTTCATTTTATTCAAATTTCCATTTCTCTTCATACTCGACATTATTTATTATTATTTTCATATTACTTCTATTTCCTTTCAATTCATTCTTAATTTATTGAAACCTTCTATAATTATTTCGCTTACAAATTTACTTCCTTTTAATTTCTTTTCAACAATCCAATTCATATATTTTGGTAATTTATTATACCCAAATATCCAGTCAAACCATAACATTCAATATTCCAATATAACTCATCATAGGATATCAAATAATCATAATAGAGAATATTGAATAATTTAAATTAATGTGAGGGGTCCAGTTGGATCCCTCCAACCTGTTTTTTTTTTCTGCATCCACAAATGTTAGCACAACATAATATGCCAATTCCAAAATATCATACTATATCACATCAATCAATTCATCCATTCAAACAATTATTTAAATTTAATCATTTAAATTTATTTAACTGAGTGAGATTAACTCACCCTTGCTTTTACTAGCAATTCGATTCAATCCAGCTTGTTTCCTTTCAGACTTTGACCTTGTATAAACAATTGCACGATTTTATTAACTAATTTGTCAACTAGTTAACTATTATCTGCTTAACTAACACCTTTGGGTTTTTAAACGAATTTCTTTTTCAAAAATCTTTTTGTGATTAAAATAACTTAAATAAGTTTATTAATATTTAGATAAATTAAATGAATAACTCCATTTATTAAACTTAATTAATTTGGTTAACCCCTCAAATACACTATGTTTGAAATACCCCAAATAGTTATATAAATTAATAAAATCTCCTTAATTTCCATAATAATATTATTATTCCAAAATAAACCGATAAGTTTATAATCTAGATTTTAAATTAAAGATCCAATCCTTATATAATCCTTTAACATCTAAAATTCCTATACTTTCTTTTCTTTCCAATAAATTTTCTGCTTTTACTGAAATTAGAAATAGCTTCCTCTACGCTTCTCACTATAGAAGTAAATTTCTGCTTTAAATATAAATTTATTTTCTCTGCCCTATATATGAATTCATACATATATAATCTAAAATTTACAGAAAAGAAACAATCCATACCTAACGAAGAACAAACCCGGACTATCACTGCCCTGCCGTTGCACGACCACCTCCAGCCTCCTCTGTATCCCACGCCGCACCACTAATGTCATTGACTGAACTAGAATCGCGGCGCTCGAACCCTAATTCGCAGCCGCCGCTGCCCCTTATCATCACCGAGCTCGACAATTCACGCGCGCGCGATTTGATTCACCTGTCCATCGCTTGCCTCAATCAGAGTTTGCCAATCACCATTGATGAACTCGCGCCGCCCTTCCAACATGAACACGAACCCGCGGCCTCCATCCAAGCCCTCGCGATTACGAATTGAGATCGATCCTAGGGTTATCGCGATTTGCAACGAATTGAAATGGAAGGGAGAGGAGGGAAGAGCACTCGGTTTTGATTTTTGAGAATTAAGGCTTCGGCTTCTTTTTTTTTTTAAATAACCGAGTTCAGAGAAAAGGGATTCAGCCCCCATTTTTTTTTCGTTTTCCTACTGCTTTGAAAACGAAGCTTCGGCCCTCCTTTCCTTTTTTTTTAATTTATTGAATGTGTGGATTCTTGAAGAAGACTCATTCTCCTTTTTATTTTTTTTTATTTTTTTATTAAGGCATTAGCTTCTGTGAGAAGACACAGTACGGAATGTGAATGAACATCGGCTGGTGACGGTTGCATATATGAGTATAATTTTAATTGAATTTCCGAAGTAAATTTTCAACGCGTTTTATATCGTATGCTCACACACTAACCCCGATCAACACGAAATTTGAAATCCGATAATAATTTAATATTATGGACCCAATGGAACTGATTTCGTCTAATTCCGAGACTGCCTCGGAGGGCTATTTTTAAATTTAATTTAGACGATTAAATTTCAAAACTGACCAATTCGGTGTTAGATTCCATTTTAACATTTCTATTATATTCAATGTTATCAATATATATTTTATAAGCTTCCAAATTATATTTTAACAGGTTTAAAATCTCATATTTCATATTTTATTCAATTTCAAATTATTTAATTCAATAATTTAATTATCAAATAAATTTGTGATATTTGAATTCAAGTTAAAATTACTCTATTGAATATTTAAAATCAATTACATATTCCAATTTTAAATGCTCGAAAATTCCGGGTCGTCACAAATCCCTTCCCACCTTCATCCTTTCGACGAGCTTGAAATGTCTTCATCCAGCCTTCCATGCTCATCCCTTCGAAGAGGTCGTAAGGTCTTTCTTCAATCTCATGTATGCATCCTTTCAACATAGTCAAAAGGTCTTCCTTCATCTTAAATGTGAGTGCTTTCGACATTACCGAAAGGTACTTCTTTATCTTGCGTATGTATCCTTTCGACCTAGTCGAAAGGCCTATTTCAGTTTTGATCATCAAATCTTAGAAATGGTCATCAAATCCATTATGGACAGCTTAGCGTTCACCCAAATGGCCCGAGCGCAAATCTCAGATATAGAACTTTGTGTTTACTTCTTTTGCATGTTTTACATATACCGTTATACTAGATTAGTAAAAAAACGACCAACTAATGCAAACTTTTTTATCACAAATCTTATAATCTTACGACTCGAATCTTGTTTATGATCAGACTTATCCATTACATTATGATTTTAAAATTATAATTCAAAAATTAATCAGAACAACAATTAGGATAAACTTTTCAATCCACATTAAAATAAAAATATGACGTTTACCACCATTATCCCAATGGTTAGATGCTCCGACTTTCGTCTGTAAGATCACATGTTCGAATCCTACGTAGCATAATTCAAACAATTGGGCTGTTAATTTGAACCATAAGCAAGTCACTTTTAAATTTCTTATGATAAAGATCATGTCGTTTGGCGCAGCGGATTAATCAAAATAAACTTCAATCGGTGAAAGTAGTACTTGGTGGATTGAGGATACCGAAATGCCCAAATCCGTTGATCCAAAAATGCCGGATTCTAGCTATCTTCGTCTCGTTGATCGCGCACGATACCGAGGAACAAAGATCTACGATTCTTCATACGTTGATCTAGCGCACTAGATTCCGTGAATTGGCTTCAACAAACGTGGATTCGAGCGCACTCGAATGACGTAAGTGGAGATAGGAGATTACACTCAACTACCAATTAGAGAAGAAAGCACAAAGCAATCAACAAGAAATTTTATTTCAAAATCAACCTCCAAAATGTACAACACATGCCCTATTTATAGCTTGTCACAACCGGCCCCCTTAAGCCGTATACGACTTACGACTCATCCTGGGTCAGTACCGACCTATGACTCACGACTCAAAAACACACAGCTTAAAACCCAGCGACTTAACAAACTTCACGACTCATCAGCTACCATGACTCACGACTTATCATAACAAATGACTCAAAATATGTACAGATTCAATTATAGTACACGACTCAAGAAAACAAACAGTTTACAACACCCTGTCACGACTTACGACTCATCACACAACGACTCATCACTTAGGTCGTATCCCGTCCCCGACTTATGGCCTTCAATTACTGGAATTCCCTTTTGCTTCTTGATGAGTCGTGGACGACTCATAGCCATGTAGTTAGGTCGTGTACGACTCATCAATCCAGAACTATTGAAACTCCCATTGAGTCGTAACTCGTGCCCTTCCTCTGACTCAAGATCTTTACTTGCTGAAACTTTATCCTTCTTCATGTTAAGTCGTAAACGACTTATGGATGAACCGTTGAGTCGTGTGCGACTCATCAAGCACGAACGACTTAAGCTGTTAAGAGTCGCCATTTTCCCATATGACTCCTTCACCTGAGTCGTGCGCGCCTTACGGGTTAAACCCGAAACTCCTTTAGATCGTGCTACATCATCCTCCCCTGGTTGAGAAAAATTCGACCACAAATTTGTAAATTCTTTCTCAACAATCTCACCTCCATGATATGGAATTAAATGTTTGACGTTAAAAACATCAGAAGTATAAACATCATCTGGTAGCTTTAATCGATAAGCATTCTCATTGATTTTCTTCAAAACTTCAACTGGACCAATTTTTCTGGCTTTCAGCTTATTATAAGCGCCCACTGGAAAACGATCCTTCGTCAACACAGCATACACCAAATCGCCTTTGTTAAATTCAACATTTCGTCGTTTCAAATCTGCAAATTTCTTATATTTCTCATTTGACTTTTCCAATCGTTCCTGAACGATCTTATGAAATTCAGTTAATTCATCAACAAAACCAACAGCTCGTTTAACTGTCCCCTTCGGTTGTGGTACCACTGCTAAATCCAGCGGCCCCCTTGGTAAATTTGAATATACAATCTGAAATGGACTGTATCCCGTACTGCGATTCATGGCATGATTATGAGCAAATTCTGCTTGGCATAATTTCATGTCCCAACTTCTCAAATTATCCTGTACAAGACATCGCAACAAATTTCCCAATGACCTGTTTACAACTTCTGTCTGTCCATCAGTTTGCGGATGATAAGCACTACTAAATTTCAGCTTCGTTCCCACCATCTTCCACAAACTTAACCAAAAGTGACTCAGAAAACGAGTATCCCGATCAGAAACAATAGATTCTGGTAAACCATGCAATCGATACACCTCCTTAAAGAATAATTGTGCCACTCGAACTGCATCCGCTATATTCTTGCAGGCAATAAAATGTGCCATCTTCGAAAATCTGTCCACTACAACAAATATCGAATCATTTCCCCTTTGAGTTCTAGGCAAACCCAAAACGAAATCCATGCTGATATCAACCCATGGCTTAGACGGTACAGGTAATGGCATATATAACCCTGCATTCATCGCTGTTCCCTTTGAAACCTGGCAAATATGGCATCTCTCCACAAGTCTTTCAACCTCTTTTCTCATCGAAGGCCAAAAATAAGATTGAGAAATCAACTGCAATGTACGATCTCTACTTACATGGCCTTCTTCATGCAACTCCTTGATAATTTTCATTCTCAAGCTGCCCTCTGGAATACATAACTGATTTCCTTTAAACAAGAATCCATCAACCAACATAAATTCATCGGTACTCCCATCCTTTACTTTTTCAACATATTTCACAAAGTAAGGATCTTCTTCAATCATCTCTGGCAGTAATTCAAACCCCGTCACTTCAACTTTCAATGTTGTCAGCAAATGACTCCGCCTACTCAAAGTATCAGCCACACGGTTCGTCACCCCCGATTTGTGCTTAACAACAAAGGTAAACTGCTGTAGATATGCAATCCACGATGCATGTCTTGCTAAAATCTTATCCTGCCCCTATAAATGTTTCAAAGCTTCATGATCAGTGTAAAGAACAAATTCCTTCTGAAACAGGTAGTGTCTCCAATGCTTAACAGCTTGCACAACAGCGTAAAATTCAACGTCATATGTATTGTATCTCATCTTTGCCCCTGATAACTTTTCACTGAAATATGCAATAGGTCTCCCCTGCTGACTCAACATTCCTCCAATCCCAACCTTTGATGCATCCGTGTGTAGTTCAAACAACAACTGAAAATCTGGTAATACAAGTATTGGTGTTGTCGTCAAAAGTTTCTTGATCTTTTCAAAAGCAATTCCCGCTTCCTCTGACCATACAAACTGTTTTCCCTTCATGCAATCAGTAACTGGAGCCATCATGCTACTGAAGTGTAGGATAAACCTTCGGTAGAATGATGCCAATCCATGGAAACTTCTAACTTCAGTGATAGTTCTCGGCTGTGGCCAATTTCTAATAGCTTCAACTTTACTCTGGTCCACTTGGATTCCCTTCTCAGATACAACATATCCCAAAAATAATACACTTCTCGTCATGAACACACATTTCTTTGTAGCTGCATAAAATTGTTCCTCACGAAGAATAATTAACACCTTTCTCAAATGCTCTACATGCTCCTCTGTGCTTGCACTATAAATCAGAATATCATCAAAGTAAACTACCACGAACTTCCCAATGAATGGTCTAAAGATTTGATTCATCACCCGCATGAATGTACTAGGTGCATTTGATAAACCAAATGGCATAACCAACCATTCGTATAACCCCTCTCTTGTCTTGAAAGCTGTCTTCCATTCGTCACCTGGTCTAATTCGAATTTGATGATAACCACTCTTCAAATCAATCTTCGAAAATATAGTAGCCCCACTCAACTGATCCAGCAAGTCATCCAACCTCGGCATAGGAAATCTGTAGCGAACAGTAATCTTGTTCAGAGCTCTACTATCTGTACACATTCTCCATGTTCCATCCTTCTTCGGCACCAACAAAGCTGGTACAGCACAAGGACTCAAGCTTTCCTGAACACGTCCCTGTTCCAACAACTCTTCCACTTGCCTTCGCTACTCTTCATGTTCCTTCAGACTCATTCGGTAATGTGGTCGATGTGGTAAAACTGCTCCCGGAACAAGATCGATTTGATGTTGAATGCCTCTCAGTGGCGGTAACTCTTTAGGCAACTCCTCTGGAAATACATCCTCAAATTCTTTCAAAACAGGCTTCGCTTCTTCTGGAATTTCAACCTCTTCACTGCTCTCACGCCCAATCAACAAGTATACTTCAGGCTCCTATTCAACTTCTTTAACAAACTCCTTCAAAGATAATAAAGTTTTCAGCTCTTCGATCTCCTCTAGCTTGCTTTCCTTCTGTTGCTGCTTCTTGGGAACTAAAGTGATTTTAGTACCTTCGAACATAAAACTGTAACTATTAGCACGACCATCATGTTGCACCGCTCTATCAAACTGCCATGGTCTGCCCAACAACAGATGACACACATCCATGTCTACAATGTCACACCAAATTTCATCTTTGTACTTCTTTCCAATAGAAAAATTCACACAGGCTCTTCGACACACCTTCACTTCACCACCTTTCCTTAACCATGCTAGCTTGTACGGTTTAGAATGCTTCTCAGTTTTCAAGATCAACTTTCTTACTACTTCTGTAGAAATAATGTTGTCACAGCTTCCAGCATCAATAACGAACTTGCAAACTTTCCCTAGAATAGTACATGTCGACTGAAAAATATTGCTTCTCAACCAACTACAATCCTCCTCTTGCTTTGGTGTAAGACATGACCTCCTCATCATAAGATTGCAACCTTCATCTCCAGACAATTCTTCTTCCTCCTCAACATAAGGTGTATTTGAACATTCTACCTCCTCACCATCATCCTCAATCTCAGCAACCATTGCTCTCTTCTTCGGCTTCGGACATTCATTGCTTTTGTGACCCAACTCCTGACAATTATAACATTTGAAACCACTGTTAACCTTCACCTTCTCAGCCTCCTTTACCACTGGCTTATTGACTGGTTTAGGAACATTAGAACTTCCACTAACACCCCTCGCTTGATTATTGGAATTAGTAAACACACCACCTCCACGCCTTCCTTGCTTCTTCCAAGCCAACGCTTTCTGATGTGCTTCTGCCACTGATCTAGGATCAAACATATTAACCATATCCTGGATCTGCATTCTCAATCCCCCAATGAATCTAGTAGTTAGCTGTTCTTCCGTTTCCATAATATCATTTCTGGCAATGAGTTGGTAAAATTCGTCAGCATAATCACTAACAGACTTCGTCCCTTGCCTCAGATTCTGCAACCTCTGGTACATAAGTGATTGATAGTTGTATGGTAAGAATGTAGCTCGCATCAATTTCTTCGTCTTCTCCCAAGATTCTATCTTTGACTTCCCCATTCTCTCCCTGGTAAGTTTAGTTTGCTGCCACCACGCCAAAGCTCTCCCCCTCAACCTAGTAGCAACCAACTTCACTCTCCTATGCTCAGGAACCTCCTTAAAATCAAAGATCTCTTCAACATTAGATAACCAATCAAGAAATTCTTCTGCTACCATCCCTCCTTTAAATTCTGGAATTTCCATCTTCATCCCCGATTCCCAACGACGATCATCTTCAACATCCCGGTAAGAATTTCGAATTTGATCTCGATCTCGATAATGAATACTAGCTCTATCACCTTCTTCATCAAAATTAAAGGTACGCCTACATCGATCTCGACCATTATCATCCCTCCGTTCATGCATGCTTCTTTGACTATGTCTCTCTTCCTCTCTATATGCTTCATTGTCAAATTCACGTCGACTTCTTCTCTCTTCATGTGCATAGTCATGATGATCTCTACGTGATGAAATTGATGTTTCTCTTCTATCTCTACAAGAATGTGGTGATACCCTCCTCGCTTCCGTAACTGATGGCGAAACTCGGTTTCCTCCATGGTTCGAGTTTGGTGATCTCCTCCTTTGATTCAAATCATTCATCAATTTCTCCAATTTTCCAATGCCTTCATCAAACTTCTCATTAATACGTTGTTCCATAAGCTCGGCTTCTTCTCTTCGATACAACGCTTCAACATTTTGATGACGATTAGCTCTTCTAGGTGGCATGATTCAAACTCACAAACTTCAACAAATTGAACACAAAGAAAACTTCACAAGCAAATCACGGCTTCACAAGCTTCTACACAACTTTACAAGGCTCGGCCTTAACTCCTTAGCTCGAAACAAATCCACATGACTTAACTTGCTCGGCTTGGCTTGAACTTGGCTCGGTTCAACACTAACTCGGCAACAAGTTAACTCGGCCACCACTTCAACAAATCGTATCTCAACACAATTATGCTCGGCTCAAGGGCTCCAAGCAACTTTAAATTCGAACACTTCTCCAAATCTAGATCCAAAACGAAATGGATCAAAAATCTTCAAACTCGTTGCAACTTCAAAATGAACACAAGGAACTCCAACTTCAAACTTCAAATACTTGGCTCCAAGAATCAACTTAGCTATGATTGGCTAAGTATGGCTTTGATACCAATAATGGCGCAGCGGATTAATCAAAATAAACTTCAATCGGTGAAAGTAGTACTTGGTGGATTGAAGATACCGAAATGCCCAAATCCGTTGATCCAAAAATGCCGGATTCTAGCTATCTTCGTCTCGTTGATCGTGCACGATACCGAGGAACGAAGATCTACGATTCTTCGTACGTTGATCTAGCGCACTAGATTCCGTGAATCGGCTTCAACAAACGTGGATTCGAGCGCACTCGAATGACGTAAGTGGAGATAGGAGATTACACTCAACTACCAATTAGAGAAGAAAGCACAAAGCAATCAACAAGAAATTTTATTTCAAAATCAACCTCCAAAAATGTACAACACATGCCCTATTTATAGCTTGTCACAACCGGCCCCCTTAAGCCGTATACGACTTACGACTCATCCTGTGTCGGTACCGACCTATGACTCATGACTCAAAAACACACAGCTTAAAACCCAGCGACTTAACAAACTTCACGACTCATCAGCTACCATGACTCACGACTTATCATAACAAATGACTCAAAATATGTACAGATTCAATTATAGTACACGACTCAAGAAAACAAACAGCTTACAACACCCTGTCACGACTTACGACTCATCACACAACGACTCATCACTTAGGTCGTATCCCGTCCCCGACTTATGGCCTTCAATTACTGGAATTCCCTTTTGCTTCTTGATGAGTCGTGGACGACTCATAGCCATGTAGTTAGGTCGTGTATGACTCATCAATCCAGAACTATTGAAACTCCCATTGAGTCGTAACTCGTGCCCTTCCTCTGACTCAAGATCTTTACTTGCTGAAACTTTATCCTTCTTCATGTTAAGTCGTAAACGACTTATGGATGAACCTTTGAGTCGTGTGCGACTCATCAAGCACGAACGACTTAAGCTGTTAAGAGTCGCCATTTTCCCATATGACTCCTTCACCTGAGTCGTGCGCGCCTTACGGGTTAAACCCGAAACTCCTTTAGATCATGCTACATCATCTTTTGACAAAGCTAATTTGGATATTTCAACCGATATAGTGCAAGTGCCTGTACAAGACCAGCTGTTCACTAAAATTAGTTACATGAAAGCTTGGAAAACATTAAGCGAAGTGATAGAGAAAATACATGGTGATTGGGCTGAATCATATGCGAAAATGCCATAGTATTTTGAGGAGATAAAGAGGACCAATCTTGGCACTATAGTTCATGTGATCCATGATGAAGTTGAAGTATTTGATCGTGTGTAACGACTGAGATTTTCAACCCTCGAAAATCGACACTAATACATCCTCAGGATTCATGTGCCGCAAATCCTAGTGCCGAAAAGTTCGATTGTTAGGGGAAAAAGAAAATAAAGTTAGAACAGAATCTCATATTCCAAGCGTCTTTAACTAAACCTGAAACTATTCGGATCTGACCCGAGTATGTAGAATACTCGGATCAGGCATGATAACCAGCACGAGATTCTCGATTTATAAGTTGATGCCAGTTTAAAACCTTTGAAAAGAAGGGTATCTCATAAGACCACACCCACACACAAAAATGGACGGGTTTTTACCTTATGATAACAAAATCATTTTTATACCAAAATAATTTGATATTATTTCTAATGACATTCCTTTGAAAACACTTTTCAAAGAATATATGAAAATAGTCGAAATTGTTACATTGAATAAATTTGACGGCTTACTAGCTACTTTTTAAAAGTAGATTCTACAATCAAAACTGTCAAGGAAACATATTGGAATTGGATTTCCAACATGATAGGGAACTATTGACTATTCAAACCCGAATAATCCATATGTAACCGTCCTAGTTCACTCCGTTGGCTTTACATGATCTCTGTCAGCCTCCGAACTATACTGCTATACTACCATGGAACAGCGTATTACTTAGTGGCTTTACACGATCTCCATTAGCCTCCATACCTTTCCATTCATACAATATGGAAACAAGTGCCTATAGTGGACTTCCAGCAATAATACCCTGAAATATGTCCTTCAGACCACATAGTATCCCGTAACGTTCCTGGTGTGTGAGGCTCGTGAGGCTACGCTCCGTAAAGCCACACATTGCTTTTCACAAAGCCATGCTTTGATCATCACGGCTTCCACTTTTAATTTCACATTGCCATTCCTTTTATCACCATTGACTTCCATGAATATACAACCTCTGAGCTTGTATGTCTCAGAGAAGAGTGTTAAGCTAAGACAAGTTGCCTTCTCCGCATCCAAACAGGTGTATGTTTGCAAAAGTCAAAGTTGTGATCTTTGAAATGCAATATTAGACATTCGCCCATACAGGTTCATTCTGAGACTAAACGAAATCCAAGGCACTCCTCCTACCACATCCTATCAGGAATTATCCCTAGGATTAGTAGTGAGTAGTCCTTGCAATCCAAAATTTTCATAACATAGCACTACAACCACATAAATATATGATATGATAAATTTCTCCTTGAGGGACCGGTGGCAAGCAGCTCTTCATCATGAAGATCCTTATCTTCAAAAATCATCATCATCATGTTTTCACTTCCGAACGTATACATTGGTTCGAAGTAGTTTTCAGATAGGAGTTACCCAAATCCGACCCCGGTTCCTCCGAACCAATCATCAATAAAAAGAAGTTAAGTTCACATGTGATTATCAATCATCAATCAATTTAATTCATCTTTTTATTCATTCATAGGTATCTCTTAAAGATATATTTATTGAATTATTCCTTTATCTTCTTAATAGTATATGGAATCATTAAGCCTCTTTTATCAAATCATTTGGTCAATTTTATCCTTTTGAATCTTGGAATAACTCTAATCATTTCACCCTTTTTCTTAGGAAAACATTTCCAAATCATTTATTAAATCTTAACCAAAGATTTCTTAATTCCAAAACATAAATTCTAAATGGATCAAAATGATGTTATTTAAGACATAATTTAATGCAAACCCATGGTTTTTAATTTCAAGTATATGAATTAAAATAATTCCAAATCGTTTATTTAAATCTCATATTGGAACAACATTATTTTTAGAGCATCCGGGTTTTCCCTTCTATATGTTCCATCCCTCATGTAAAAGAGAAAACATATGCCAAGTAAGTTCAGGACACTTGTTGCTCCATTCCTAACCTTAGTTATACATCTTGTTTTGCCATTTAGATCTCACAGGCAGGATAAATGTACTAGTCGTTTCCACATACTCCTTCCATTTTTAGAAATGATTTATAAAACATCCAAATCGTTATTTATAATACTTATTCATTTATTTATCCATTCTATAAATCCATCAAATCTCCTTTAAAATACTTTGTTAATCATTTGAAAACATTACAAAGGATCTGGAAAAGAACGGTTGCGCTTAAAACTATATTTCAAAAGTTATTGAAAAGTGATGCGAAAAGTGCTTTTTAAGCTATATCGATTAAAACGACTTTTTTTATTATTTGAAAATCCATTTTTATTACTGAATTCACTTTTAAAACATTTTAAATGATTTACAAGATTTATTTAATATTTTTAAACAATTTAAAACATCATTTCCAAAGAAATCCACTTTTGAATTCCGAACTACAAAATCAAGATTTTTCCAAAAACTTGTTTTACTCATATTTCAAAATCTACTCATCGAAATCTCGAATTTCTTTCTTTTTTGGAAAACTATGGATATAGTAGTACGGAAAATTCTTATCTCATACAATTTCGAGCTATATTCCAACTTTTACACTCGTTTGACTTTTATGGCGCGAAATAGTGAACTAGCGTTACGGGATGCGCCTATTTTTGACTAAATTTTCGTTTACCTTTAAAACTTCACTAAAACACTATCATATCTTTATAAAACATTTTTAAATCATTTTAAAATATTTAAATCAATATTTTTTTATATTAAATCTCATTTTCACTTTCAAATCATTTTATAGTATTATATTATTATAATATTCATTTTCAACCGTTTTATATTTTCAAAACCATTAAGAGGTTAAATAAACTCCATAACGCATTATATGAATTCATTTCTATTAATTAACCATTTTATTATGATTTCTCATAATTTATCACAACCAAGGTAACAACCATATCAACATTCATATAATCAACCATATAATCATTCAAGTTATAAACCATTCACACAAATCATTAAGAGATTAAATGGCCATATTATCATACTTAAAAATATTTTTAGAGATTATTTGTTATTTAGTAAACATTGGGTACTCAATTATTTCTCCACTCCACTAATCTTTTCCGTAGCCTCCTGAATCGATTCCAGCAGCACTCCGGCAACACTTCCTCATTTTTTTCTTGCTCCAGAGCTTTCTGATCTCCTTCCTTCTTCTTAAAGGGGTCGGCATGGATTTGGGTAGATGAAAAAGCTCACGGGCAAGGTTTGGGATGGTGGTGCTCTCGGCCAAGCATGGGGAGTGGTGGCGGCCGTGGGTTATGTTGAGGAAGTGGAGTGTTTTGAAGTGATTTTTAGATGGATTTGATATGTATATACACCAGTACTGTTTTATTTTATTTTCTATTAAAATTTCTTTATAAATTTCCTAAGGTGGAAGCCATTAAAGAAGCTCTTCAAAGGCTTAAGAAGAAGGAGGAATAAGAATGAAAAGGAAGAGAAGAGGGTACGGTATTTATAGGGAAAAAAGAAGACTGTAAAGGAGGATATGCATACACCACTTTTTCCAAGCTTCTCCAACAAACATATCCTTTAAAATACATGGCCATGGCCCCTCCCCCTTATGCACGTCACTTCCATCCATTCATGTATGCATATGTTGACTTATTTAAGCTTAACGAGGAAGCTTTCTTAAAATATCTTATGTATTTTGTTTATATATGTTTAAATGTATACATATATATGTTTATATGTATGTTATATTGTGCATTTATGTGATATATATGTGTATATGACATATAAACAACGTTGCATTGATCTCGAACAACTTTCTTTCGCTAAACCGTTGTTAATCGGAGAACCGATTCCAGGTCACATTTTCACTTATACTTTAACGTACATATATTTGTAAACAAAATTTTAAAAACAATTTTTTTATCGTTTTATATGAATTAAAATTATCATATTTGAATTATAAAACCATATAAATTCATATTACAAATTATTTACAAAAATCGCCACTATACCAATAAAGCGATATTGATTTTTTCCTTATATTTTCAAACCAAATATATACCTTTATAAAACTATTACAAATGGTTTATTTTCTCTTTATAACTATTCATAATGAATTATTATCATTTGAAAACAATTATTTGAATAATTGTATTAATTATTAATCATCAAATCTTTATTTAGATCAAATAAATCAATTATCAAATATAAAGGCATCATTGAGGATGTCATACATTCATTTAATTTACCAAAAATAAGTAAATAAATGTTATTTCATATTCTCGTTCAATTATAAAAATAATGTATGTATCCAACGCTGTGTGCAACGTTTTACGATTATAGAGCTGTTTAGTATAAAACAGTTTTCAGCCATTTTATCGATTTAGATTTCGAGGAATTTTTTTTGTAAATATTTATTCAAAATAAATTAATATTAATTATTATCACTAAAAATAATATTATTTGTATTATCAACCTTTTATTAAAAATTAATATAATTTATCAAAGTGATAAATTGGCGTGTCATTACGTCGTGCGTTTGGGCATTTAGGCCTTGCATTAAAGGTTTTTGGACTGTCTGCCATCGTATGTATTGACGGGATGCATTTGTATGATAAATAAAAAAGGACATTGCTTGTTGCTACTGTCATAGATATAGATGATTATCTCTTTCTTTTGGGTTATGCTGTTGTTGAATCTGAGTCATGTGATAGTTAGGGCTGGTTTTTTTGTGTGCATGCGTGATTTCATTCATAGTGTCTGTAATCAATGTATTACTCTCATATCAGATAGAACGAAAGGAATTCTGAAAGCTTTACATGAAAAATGAGGAGAACCACACAAGCATTAGTCTCATGCAAGATATATAAAAACAAACTTTCAAGTAGCAGGATTCAAAGATAAACAATCAACAAGTTTATTGCACTTAGCAACATGCGCTTCAGACGAAGCCGAGTACATGAAAATTAGAGACGATATCAAAGCTACTAATCGACGAGCTCATCATTGGATTGAGAGAAGTTTAGGAAATTACAAGGAGAATTGGGCATTATGCAAAGATGATGGAGGACACTTTCATGTTATTACCACTAATGCCTCCAACAGTTTTAATGTTGTACTAAAAGCAGTTCGGTCTTTACCTATAAAGTCATTGATTTCACAGACCTTTTTTTCATGGTTGAATATTTTTATAACAGATTTCAAATTGCAGTTGAACTAACAACATGATTGACTTCAAAGTGGGAAGCTAAAATAGCGAAGAGGGCTAGTGAAGCATGTTGATGTAAACTTGTATGGTTTAGCCAAACCGAATGGTTGGTGATTCATTACTTCGGGAATGAATACAAAGTAATAATTGACAGTAATAATTACTGTGACGACCCGAAATTTTCGAGCATTTAAAATCAGAATATTTAATTTTAAGCCTGTTAAAAATATAATTTTAAGCCTGTTAAAAATATGAAACCTGAGATTTTAAGTCTGTTAAAAATATAATTTTAAAGCTTATAAAATTTATATTGATAACATTGAATATAATAGAAGTGTTAAAATGGAATCTAACACTGAATTGGTCAGTTTTGAAATTTAATCGTTTAAATTGAATTTAAAAATAGCCTTCCGAGGCACAGTCTGGGAATTCGACGAAACCAGTTCCATTGGGTCCGTAATATTTGATTATAACCGGATTTCAAATTTCGTAGCTTTCGGAGTTAACGTGAGAGCGTACGATATATAAACGCATTGGAATTTATATCGAGACAATTTGAATTTAAAATTAGAATTGATATGCATGAAAAAAAATTGACTAGACAAACAAATCCTATCAGCCGTTTTTTTTGTTTTTTTTAATCTTTTCATGTTGCTATAGCCGGCATAACGCACGCAACCTTTCACCTCAGGTCCAAATCACGTTGCCTTTATTTCACATCGTGTCTCTCTTTTTTTATGACTACATCGCGAAATCTTCTTGTGAAAGACAACATCGCGATTTCCTTCGTTCCTCTTTTGCCTAAATAGAAATCACTCTTCTCCTTCATTTTCAAACCGCATTCAGTTTATTCAAAAAAAATACAGACATGGCCGCAAGTTCAAAAATATAAAATAAAATAAAAGGAGCGACCTCTCCTCAATCGATTCGTCCTGTCCCTCCATCTAATACGAGGGAAAATCGCATGGAGACTCGATTGAAGGTCGAGAACACCGCGCGCGTCTGTAGGCTAGGGTTGCGCGCATCTCAGTGGCAGCGTCGAGACTCGGTGGGGACTCGGTGGGATGAGCGTGAGAAGCGAGGTAGGCGATAAGGTGGTTCGAGCGGCGATGGTGCTCGAGCGCGAACAAGGTGGGAGCTCGAGTCAGGATTTTAGAGTTCGTGAAGGAACATGTTAGCGGCGAGGTCTAGGAGCTCGATAGTTTGGGTTTTGATTCGACCAACTTGGGGAAGATCGTGTTTCGGCTTTGTTATTCTTGTAGTAAGGTTCATTGAGTTTTTTTTAATTAATTAAAATCATAAAATAATTAGTTCAAAAGTAAATAAACTGATTTACAGAGATAGTTCTGTTTTCAATTAAATTCCGGATATATATATACATGTAGAAATAGTTTTAGTTAGCGAGAAATTTCTAGATGATATTTTATACTGTTTTTATCGTATTAAACTGAAAAGGTATATAAGATTTATGTAAGTAGAAATTTTAAATGTTTCGAACTAGAAATATATATATAAAATAATAGATCTGGTGATTTATTGTTAAACTAACTTATGTAATTATTTTTAATTGCTAAAGTTTTCTTTAGCGGGGAAAAATTAGTTAAGATTTAATTATTAGTTCAAAGTAAATCATTAGGTAAAATAGATTATTATTAATTAAATGTAATTTATCAAATGAAAATTAGTTTATTCGATTAATCAAATATTAATAAAACATCTAATGATTTTATAAGGTTTAAAATCATGGAAATTTAGCCAGTCTGGAATGGATTGCAAACAGCAAAAATCAAAGGTGAGTTAATCTCACTCAGTTGAAATTTCAATTTAAATGATTAAATTTAAATAATTGATTGTATGGTTGGATTGATTGATGTGATAGAGTATAGTATAATTTGAATTTGGCATATTATGTAATGCTAACGGCTGTGATGCAGGGAAAACAGGTTGGAGGGATCCAACTGGATCCCTCAACATTTATTTAAATTATTTAAATTACCCTGTTACGATGATTTGATATTTTATGATGGATTATGTTGAAATATTGAATGCAATGGTTTGATTGGATAATTGGGCATAATGAATTTCCAGAAAATTATATAACTGGGATGCTGGAAAGAAAAGAAAGGAAGTGAATTTGTAAGTAAAATAATTATGGAAATTTGCATAAATTTAAGAATGAAATAAAAATAAAATAAAGTGACATAAGAATTCTAATTAATAAATCTTGAATATAGAAAGGGGATTTTTGAATTAATAGGAAGTTAATGAATTGTAAACTCCAATTCTTATATCTAAAAGAACAGAACATTTATTTTAAATTTAAAATTTAAAATTTTGAATGGAACAAAGAAGAAAATGGGGAAAGCCTGAAATTTGTATATTTCAGTTAAAATATTTAAAATCAAACAGCAAGTAATAATAATAAAAATAAAGTCCATAATTAATGAATTTTGAAATGAACCGAGCAAGTAACGAAATTTATTTCAAATAGAATGAATTGGAAATCAATTCGGGAAAATTGATTTAAGTGCTTGAAGTTGGAATTCTCTCTGGATGGCCAAGTACACGTTTTTAAAAGTAAATTTGTAAAAATAAATTAAATGTTTTTTTAAAGTTGTTTTTAAAGAAGGCAAGTTTTGTAAAGTTTATTATTTCTAATATTTAATTTCTAAAGCAAGTATTTCCTTTTAATATATTATAGCATTAATTATTTAAAAGTGACTTAGTATTTGTTTTAAAAGTGGAAACCTGGTTTTATATTTTATAAAGTAACCTTATTTTCTCAAATTCATATAGTATGTATTTTTAACAAATTATTTAAGTAGTTTTAACCTAAATGTTTTAAAGTATATATTTCAAAGTAAAGTGTTTTAAATTATTTTAAAACAAAAATCTATTTTTGTGCTTGGTGACTTCAGAGGAGATAGAAATTAGTTAAGAAGGTTTATTCTGAAAGAAAGATGGTTTTGAAACTATTTTCAAAGGATTGAAAATAGAAAAATATCTTGTGAAGATATTTTGAGGTTAATAAATAATTTGGGAAATTATTTATTGTTGGATGGATGTTTGTGGATATTAATTGATAGTTAAATCACCGACTATCAATATTGGACAAATACGTTGATCGTTTCGAAGAGACCAGGATCAAGATTTATTTCTCGAAAACCACTTCGATTCGGTTTGTACGTTTCGTGGAAACGATTTTGAATGCGAAGATGGAGCAGTGAAGTGCAAGGGCTAGTCGCTACTAATCCTGAGGATATTTCCAAAATGGATGTAGTAGGAATAGTTCCTTCGGTTCCGTTCGAACCCGGGACGGAGTTGTATGGATGAATGCTTGCGAAACATCGTCAGGTGGACGATGGGCATTCTAAGGAATATATTCTAAAAAGGTAATGCTTAGCCTTAAGCCTCATCAAATGGGAATGACTGAAAATCAGGGGTTATGCAGCAAGGCTAGGTGGGTAGCACCCAAGCAGGGTGAGGTCATTCCAGCCTAGATGTCCCTTTTATTTCGGCTTAGTAGGCGGTTGCTGATCCCAACCGCGGAGTGATCTCACTCTGGATTATCCAGTAAGGGGTAGTCCCAGCCTTGTGTTGCAGGGGAGCGGGCGTACTCCTTGGTACGGTGATCTAGGCCCCGTACTATGACAGGTGGTACCCCAGTGCCTAGTCATTAGTTGGAAATCCATTCTCCCTACGAGCCTTGTACGGTTTTGTTTGTATTACCCACTCTGTGGCTAGTAGTTGGAATTTAATAATGTAACAATTTCGGCTATTTTATAAATATTTGTATATAGACCCTATTATAATATCAGAGGATTTCTATAAAAATTGTTTTAGCTATTGTAAGGTAAAAACACGACATGTTTATTTGTGGCGTGGTCTTACGAGATGCTTTTGGTTTTCAAAGGATTTTGAAACTTTAATAATCAATTGGGTGTGATTTTCTCACGCTGGTATTCCAAACTGACTCGGGTGTTATTTAACTGTAATGCTCGGGTCAGACCGAGTATTATAGAATACAGGATGATGTATGGAACTCAGGAGACGAGCTGGATGACGATACGTACTTCCGTACTTGTTTATATACCTATATTCCGCTGTGTTGAGTTGTTGTGTATCCATTTGTATGATATTGATGTTGAGCTGTGATTGATGTACTCTGATGATGTAATATGTAAACAGATATATTTGATTTTGAGTAAAGATTATTTACTGTCTATTATATTTTATTCCGTTGCGATGGTTAGATTCTGATGTTGATTTTGTTTTCTCTTCTTCTACCTCTTCTTCTTAAACCCAAATGGTTCGTATTTCTGTGCAACTTGAGTTAATTGTTGTAGAATAGTGTTGACTCAAGGGGTGCGGATTTGCGGGTCGTTACAGTTGGTATCAGAGCCTAGGTTGGTGATAACCTTGGCTCTGGCGGGAATTACTCATTTAAATAGAGTCCGTAGTACTCTATAATGAGTTAGAGCGTATTAATAGATATGAGCGCGTATTTGTTAGTGAATATAAATTGTTTTAATATTGCGTTGATTGATTTATTGAGTGGCATATGAACCTTCGTCGACACAGTCTGCGCAACTGTATCGAAGGGGTTTCTAAATATTTGAATAAAGCAATCGACACGGTATTGTTTTAAATATGGGTAAATGAAATAGTTTTACCCAAAACATATTTTGATATAAAGACTAGTTTTTGTAAACTATTTAGCTAATACATGGTTGCTTGGATGTTAGAAATGATGATATTAAATTATTATCATTGTTAAGTGGAAATTTAACTAGAAATTGAAGATATAAACAAAGTTTAAGGGAATAAATTCATTATAAAATAAAATTATAAATATGAATTATGAATGTAATTTATAAATTGAAATACAACAAATGAGAATTTGTATAAGCATAAATTATACAAATGCATTATACTTAAAATTTGAATTAAAACAGAATTTGGAAATTTAAAATCCCGGAAATTTGGAAGCATTTGAAGATAAATGATAGTATAATTGTTTTGGAGATATTTCTGAATGGAAATCTGTTTTAAATGAATTTTAAAAGTAAAATAGAATTGAAATCACTTGGATTATTGGAAAATAATTCTGATGATGACGGCCGCATCATCAGTATTCATTTTCGAATTTCTAAATGATGGATTACTGCCAAAAACTGATTTGTTCAGAAAGCTAGTTGTTTTTCAAAATTTCAAAAAGGGAATTTGTTGAAAATAAAAGCCAGGATTGGATTAAATTTTGAGAAATGTGATTTGAGATGTTGAAGATTTCAAAATGTTTAGAAACCAATAACCGGATGTTTGAAAATCCTTATGAGATAGGTTGTAAGCTTATAAATTGAGATGATTTTTAAATCAGGGAAATATATGCTTGGATGATGGAATTTAAATTTAAAGAGATAAGTTAAAAATGAAATAAGCTTGGATGGGAGAATAAAATTTAACTGGATTGAAATAAATCGAATAAGCTGAAAATAATATCCAGTTGTTTTCGAATTAAGTTGAAATCGAATTGAGTTAAATAAATCTGAGTTAAAGTAAAATTGGATTGGAATGAGAATTCAATTGAATTAGTGAATGAAATTAAATTCTTACCTGGATAACTGGAAAATAAGTTGGATAAGAAATAAATTGGATAAGAATTAGATTGAGTTAAATAAATCAGAATAGCATATAAAAGAATAAAAAATGCATGGAATACAAATCCAAAGTTAATATTTTGATGAATTGGAAAATGAAAGGAAAATCCAAACTTGAATTGTATAATAAAATTGAAACTAAGAAAATAAAATAAAGTGGTGTTTGGAATTAAAAATCAAGTATTGAACTATAAATAGGGAAGAACTAATTTGTTAATAAATTAGTTAATGAAATGTGTAAATGGAACCTATTATAGTTAAATAGAAGCTGAATTGTGAGTGTATGATAAGGTTGGAAAATACAACTCAAGTTATAAATCAAATTCGACTTGGATCGATAGTGAAGTAAATATAATTATATTGTGGTTAATAAAATTGGATGGTGATTTAAAAGTGAATGGTAATTTGAAATGGATAATGGATCCAGAACTTGAGTTATAGATTAAAATTTAACTTGGAGTGTTAACAAATTAAATATAATTGGAAAGGTATCGAATAAAAATGAAATTGGATTAAAATAATAATGGTTTGCATTGAGAATAAAATCAAAATATGTGGAAATAAATTGGATATGGCCTTGTAATCAATTGAGTTAAGCTGAGTATAAAAGAGAAAATTTACTTGTAAAATGAAAATGAGCTTAAGTATAAATTTGAATAAACTGAAGTAAATTGACTTAAGCTGAATAAATCGAAGAGAGTTGAATTTAATTCAACTTAAACCAAGTTTAATGATATTGGATTAAATTTGAATCAAGTAAAAATAAATATGGATTGAAATAGAACTTGGTGGGTTGTAATAATATTTAAGAAAATGGAAAATTCGAAATGGATTGAGTGGATAAGTTAATTATATTGAATAAGTGAATGGATGGGATAAATAAGAACCAAAGGAAGTATGGTTTAATAAGTTGAGAAATGGTTATTGAATGAAATAGCTTAGATTGTTTTTGAGCTAAATAAAATAGTTTGGAATAAACAAATATGGAATGCAATGTGTCAAGTTTAATAAATGGCTGTGAATGAATTAAAATAAAAAGGAAATTTAATAGGTAATGAAATGAAATGTAAGTGAATGGATTCAAATCTGAGATGCAATGAAAATGAGAATATATGGGTTGTGAATAAATTGAAAATGGAATAGAATTAAGTATAAATTGAGTTGACATCAATTTAAATTGGTTATAAACATAAATACTTATTTATTTACATAAATCTCGTCAAATTGCATAGAATTAATTGTCATTTGATGTAAATGGAAGTAATTAAAAATTCTATGGATTGATCAAAGTAAAATGAATTGATTTTGAAAGCAATTTAATTAAATATGAGTTCGTTTTGCTTAAAAATAAATTAAATGTAAGCGATTGAGTTTTAAACCATTCAAATTGAATGAAAATAGTTATAAATTAATTGGAACAGTAGAATTAGTATGGATATTTTATAAGTTGCTTACGGAAAAATGTTTGGTGTGAATTTCCTTTAGAATTCATGTGTTTAACCATTGCAACTAAGTGAAATATTGTTAAATTGCATATATGACACTTACATGTTTAAATTGAGTAAGTACAGGTACCTGGAAGCCGTGTGGCTGGATTTGGTTGTGCTATTTGCTAAAAATAATAAGCCTCTTGCTTAAAATGCTAAATAAGGTACGCCTACGCAATAAAAATAGGATATATGAACTATTTTTGGTTTTTCCGACCGGGTGGGTCGATGTATATATATTTATATCTTTTGTCAAATTGCAAAAGCTCCTCCGTATAAAGGGGACTCTGTTAAAAATTTTCGGAAATTTTGGGAGTTAGAAATTTTTTGAAAGTTTTTGGAAAATTTGTTAACGACAAACGTTTTTTAGATTGGAAATTGAAATAAATTTGTAAATGAACTAATTTAAAATAATGACATAAATTAGTTTCAAATGACAAATAAAATTCAATATTTAAAGTTAAAGATAAATTGAATTCGTACGGAAATGGAAGAATCAATGTGAATAGAAATAGATATAAACTAAAGTGGGAGATGAAGATAAATATAAAAAGCATATAAAATGCTTATACTAACTTAAGTAAGGAATGGTTAATTCTTAATTGGAAATTGAATGTTGTAAATATATTCTAAGATGATATTTGGATGAATATGGGCATTTGGTAAGGAAGTTGATAAAATGTTTTGGAAGGTTGTGATTGGATATTAGTGCTAAGCAGGATATGCAGGTATTATAAAAGGGAAAGGGAAACTGGATTTGATTTCAAGAGATAAATTTGAATTGCCCGACAAAAGGTATGTATTTAAATTTGGTAGGGAATTTGATTGGGATTTGGATTTGGATTGAGCCACTTGGCCTTTTGTTTTCCTTTTGGATTTGGGAGGCCGCAGAGCCATTTTTGTAGTAGTACCGAGCTAGCTGTGCAAATGAGACGCTGGCGAAATTTTTCGGGAATTTAGGGAGTTAGAAAAATTTTGAGAAAATTTTGATTATTCAAAATTGGTTTTATGATTAAAACTTGAATGGTTGGGCAAATAGGATTGTTTGCAAACTAGGGAAAGATTTGGAAAGTTAATAAGAATAATAATGAGTCTTTTATAAAAAGATAGTTGGTAAGTTGTTGAATTGTTAGAAACCGTTTGGTCTAGGAGAAAAGTAAACGCGTAATGGATCATTCTTCCTAACTAGTAATTTCGGGGACGAAATTCTTTTAAGGGGGGAGGAATGTGACGACCCGAAATTTTCAAGCATTTAAAATCGGAATATTTAATTGATTTTCAATATTCAATAGAGCAAAATTTAACTTGAATTACGAATATCACAATTTATTTGATAATTGAATTATTAAATTAAATAATTTGAATTGGATAAAATATGAAACCTGAGATTTTAAGCTTGTTAAAAATATAATTTGAAAGCTTATAAAATTTATATTGATAACATTGAATATAATAGAAGTGTTAAAATGGAATCTAACATTGAATTAGTCAGTTTTGAAATTTAATCGTTTAAATTGAATTTAAAAATAGCCTTCCGAGGCACAGTCTCAGAATTCGACGAAACCAGTTCCATTGGGTCCTTAATATTGGATTATTACCGGATTTCAAATTTCGTAGCTTACGGAGTTAACGTGAGAGCGTACGATATATAAACGCATTGGAATTTATATCGAGACAATTTGAATTTAAAATTAGAATTGATATTTATGAACAATTGTTGACTACACAAACAAATCCTATCAGCCGTTTTTTTTATATTTTATCTTTTCATGTTGCTATAGCCGGCATCACGCACACAACCTTTCACCTCAGGTCCAAATCACGTTGCCTTTATTTCACATCGTGTCTCTTTTTTTTATGACTACATCGCGAAATCTTCCTGTGAAAGACAACATCGCAATTTCCTTCATTCTTCTTTTGCCTAAATAAAAATCACTCTTCTCCTTCATTTTCAAACCGCATTTAGTTTATAAAAAAAATACAGACATGGCCGTAAGTTCAAAAATATAAAATAAAATAAAAGGAGCGACCTCTCCTCGATCGATTCGTCCTCGTCCCTCCATCTAATACGAGGGAAAATCGCATGGAGACTCGATTGAAGGTCGAGAACGCCGCGCGCGTCTGTTGGCTAGGGTTGTGCGCATCTCAGTGGCAGCGTCGAGACTCGGTGGGACGAGTGTGAGAAGTGAGGTAGGCGATAAGGTGGTTCGAGCGGCGATGGTGCTCGAGCGCGAAGAAGGTGGGAGCTCGAGTCAGGATTTTAGAGTTCGTTAAGGAACATGTTAGCGGCGAGGTCGAGGAGCTCAATAGTTTGGGTTTTGATTCGACCATTTTGGGGGAGATCGTGTTTCGGCTCTATTGTTCTTGCAATAAGGTTTATTGAGTTTTTTTTAATTAATTTAAATCATAAAATAATTAGTTCAAAAGTAAATAAATTGATATACAGAGATAGTTCCGTTTTCAATTAAATTCCGGATATATATATATATATATATATATATATATATATATATGCAGAAATAGTTTTAGTTAGCGAGAAATTTCTAGATGAAATTTTATACTGTTTTTATCATATTAAACTGAAAAGGTATATAAAATTTATGTAAGTAGAAATTTTAAATGTTTCGAATTAGAAATATATATAAAATAATAGATCCGATGATTTATTGTTAAATTAACTTATGTAATTATTTTTAATTGCTAAAGTTTTCTTTAGCAGGGAAAAATTAGTTAAGATTTAATTATTAGTTCAAATTAAATCATTAGCTAAAATAGATTATTATTAATTAAATGTAATTTATCAAATGAAAATTAGTTTATTCGATTAATCAAATATTAATAAAACATCTAATGATTTTACAAGGTTTAAAATCATGGAAATTTAGCCAGTCTGGAATGGATTGCAAACAGCAAAAATCAAAGGTGAGTTAATCTCACTCAGTTGAAATTTAAATTTAAATGATTAAATTTAAATAATCGATTGTATGGTTGGATTGATTGATGTGATAGAGTATAGTATAATTTGAATTTGGCATATTATGTAATGTTAACGGCTGTGGATGCAGGGAAAACAGGTTGGAGGGATCCAACTGGATCCCTCAACATTTATTTAAAATATTTAAATTACCCTGTTATGATGATTTGATATTTTTTGATGGATTATGTTGAAATATTGAATGCAATGGTTTGATTGGATAATTGGGTATAATGAATTTCCAGAAAAATATATAACTTGGATGTTGGAAAGAAAAGAAAGGAAGTGAATTTGTAAGTAAAATAATTAAGGAAATTTGAATAAATTTAAGAATGAAATAAAAATAAAATAAAGTGACATAAGAATTCTAATTAATAAATCTTGAATATAGAAAGGGGATTTTTGAATTAATAGGAAGTTAATGAATTGTAAACTCCAATGCTTATATCTAAAAGAATAGAACATTTATTTTAAATTTAAGATTTTAAATTTTGAAAGGAACAAAGAAGAAAATGGGGAAAGCCTGAAATTTGTATATTTCAGTTAAAATATTTAAAATCAAACAGCAAGTAATAATAATAAAAATAAAGTCCATAATTAATGAATTTTGAAATGAACCGAGCAAGTAACGAAATTTATTTTAAATAGAATGAATTGGAAATCAATTCGGGAAAATTGATTTAAGTGCTTGAAGTTGGAATTCTCTCTGGATGGCCAAGTACACGTTTTTAAAAGTAAATTTGTAAAAATAAATTAAATGTTTTTTTTAAAGTTGTTTTTAAAGAAAGCAAGTTTTGTAAAATTTATTATTTCTAATATTTAATTTCTAAAGCAAGTATTTGCTTTTAATATATTATAGCATTAATTATTTAAAAGTGACTTAGTATTTGTTTTAAAAGTGGAAACATGGTTTTATATTTTATAAAGTAACCTTATTTTCTCAAATTCATATAGTATGTATTTTTAATAAATTATTTAAGTAGTTTTAACCTAAATGTTTTAAAGTATATATTTCAAAGTAAAGTGTTTTAAATTATTTTAAAACAAAAATCTATTTTTGTGCTTGGTGGCTTCAGAGGAGATAGAAATTAGTTGAGAAGGTTTATTCTGAAAGAAAGATGGTTTTGAAGCTATTTTCAAAGGATTGAAAATAGAAAAATATCTTGTGAAGATATTTTGAGGTTAATAAATAATTTGGGAAATTATTTATTGTTGGATGGATGTTTGTGGATATTAATTGATAGTTAAATCACCGACTATCAATATTGGACAAATACGTTGATCGTTTCGAAGAGACCGGGATCGATATTTATTTCTCGAAAACCACTTTGATTCGGTTTGTACGTTTCGTGGAAACGATTTTGAATGCGAAGATGGAGCAGTGAAGTGCAAGGGCTAGTCGCTACTAATCCTGAGGATATTTCCAAAGTGGATGTAGTAGGAATAGTGCCTTCGGTTCCGTTCGAACCCGGGACGGACTTGTGTGGATGAATGCTTGCGAAACATCGTCAGGTGGACGATGGGCATTCTAAGGAATATATTCTAAAAAGGTAACGCTTAGCCTCAAGCCTCATCAAGTGGGAATAACTGAAAATCAGGGGTTATGCAGCAAGGCTAGGTGGGTAGCACCCAAGAAAGGTGAGGTCATTCCAGTCTAGATGTCCCTTTTATTTCGGCTTAGTGGGTGGTTGCTGATCCCAACCGCGGAGTGATCTCACTCGGGATTATCCAGTAAGGGGTAGTCCCGGCCTTGTGTTGCAGGGGAGCGGGCGTACTCCTCGGTACGGTGATTTAGGCCCCGTACTGTGACAGGTGGTACCCCAGTGCCTAGTCATTAGTTGGAAATCCATTCTCCCTACGAGCCTTGTACGGGTTTTGTTTCTATTAACCACTCTGTGGCTAGTATATGGAATTTAATAATGTAATAATTTCGGCTTTTTTATAAGTATTTGTATATAGACCCTATTATAATATCAGAGGATTTCTATAAAAATTGTTTTAGCTATTGTAACGTAAAAACCCGACATGTTTATTTGTGGCGTGGTCTTACGAGATGCGTTTGGTTTTCAAAGGATTTTGAAACTTTAATAATCAATTGGGTGTGATTTTCTCACGCTGGTATTCCAGACTGACTCGGGTGTTATTTAACTGTAATGCTCGGGTCAGACCGAGTATTATAGAATACAAGATGATGCTATGGAACTCAGGAGACGAGCTGGATGACGATGCGTACTTCCGTACTTGTTTATATACATATATTCCACTGTGTTGAGTTGTTGTGTATCCATTTGTATGATATTGATGTTGAGCTGTGATTGATGTACTCTGATGATGTAATATGTAAACAGATATATTTGATTTTGAGTAAAGATTATTTACTATCTATTATATTTTATTCCGCTGCGATGGTTAGATTCTGATGTTGATTTCGTTTTCTCTTCTTCAACCTCTTCTTCTTAAACCCAAATGGTTCGTATTTCTGTGCAACTTGAGTTGATTGTTGTAGAATAGTGTTGAATCAAGGGGTGCGGATTTACGGGTCGTTACAATTACTCATGCTCATGCAACATTCCACTAATCCAGAAGTTACCGTGTGCTCATGTAATGGTAGCTTGTTCGGCGTAGGCTAGTGGTGCTAATAGTGCATACCATGATTTTGCATCACAGTGATACTCAGTTGAGAGTTACAAAGGTGCATATTAACCTGACTTTAGTGGAGTGACTGCCATGATTTTGCATCGCAGTGCTCAAAACCTATTATGCCCAATTTTTGTTTATTGTGGAGGGTACAAAAAGTTAAAAATTTACGTCCCTTACTTTAAATTGAATTAAGAAAAATATGTTCTCTGTTATTGTCGAAAGCCTTAATCAACCTTTTGACTTAGTCGAACCCCCAAAATTGATATAAGCACATCTGTTTGCATTATTTCAATAGTGTTGACACTTCCAAAATTTTGTTATGCCCTTCCGACTTATTTGAAACCCACAACAGTTATTTGGAATGTAGCTATTATCACTTCTCCAACATAAACACTGTCGAAACGTCTCAATGTCCTTTTGGTGTCAATGCCACTTTGTTTCAAGCCTTTCGACTTAATTGGAGTATGGAATTTCGATAATGTATATTTTCAAAAAGATACTGCATAGATAGATGCACTTAGTATAAAATAGAGTAAAATCCATGGGCTTTGATTTTGACAAAGGGTAACTCCTGGTGAATGTATCCCATAAAATGGGGGAGGTTGATGTTGGTTTCGACATTATCAAAAGCTCAATGATTCATGTAGTTCTAATTAACTTTGACCTCTTTTGAAAGCATGGAACCAAATACTACGGCGAGTATTTGAGTCGTTGTAATAGGCTTCCGGTTCTTTCGAAAGGTGTTAGTAGTGGGATAAATCATAACTTTGATGAAATTATATCGCGCAGCAGCATCATAGGTATTAAAAGAACTTCTAAAAAAATCTGGTAAGGATATTGTTCCGCAATTAGAATCTTCTCCGAAGAAGGTTGAATAGGTTTCAAGGCACTCTCTCATGACTTCTTAAGATAATGCAGATGCGGTCTTTGATGATTTTGGGATCATAGGAGTTGAAGTTATTCCTTCTGGCGATAATGACACTATTTAAAATCCTCCCGAGGGATACTTATGCTTTGCTTATACTACCATCCATATTGGGCATGGGAGTTTTATCCCATTTTTAGAATTTTTGTTGAGATTTTTAAGTCATCTTGGCATAGCTCCTATCCAGTTATCACCCAACATATACACATACCTCATCTCCTTAGATCTCATGGCCTTAAAGTTGGAAATTCCTTTTTTAAGTGCTGAAGTTCTTAACTATTTAGCATGCCTCGTCAAACTTAGTAATTAGAGTAGCCATATTTTCTGGACTAATCCTATGAAAAAGTTGGTTTCAGAGGGAGCAAACAAGTTTAATGATTGAGAAACGCAGTTCTTCTATGTCAAATGCTTTTTTCATATTAGCGGAGCCTTTTTTTATCCTCGTAAGTAGTCCATTGCCATTATTTCTGTTAACTTGTTTTCTTTTGCTGAACAATATTTTCTTATTAGGCCCTTCTCCTAAGGATCCTGACGATGAAGGAAAGAGAATAATAAAATTGATGACTGCTTCCTCAAATCGCATTGGGAATAGACTTACACTATTGACTTCTAGCAACCTCCAGAAATATTCCCTCATACCAAAAGGCCAGAGGATTCTTCAACAAACTCCTCTTATCCAACATACTTCAAAAGGCAATGACCCTAAAAAAATTCATCCTTGTCCCAATTTGTCCATATCTACCTGGTAAAATTAATTGTATCGTTTACAACTTGCCGTTATTATTCCTTAGATTGTTTTGCTAATCTATGCCTTTTGCTTTTAACAGCCATTCTTCCGACTGAATTAACTACAAGTGATGCACCACCTCTGTCTTTTGAATTTGATGCTCTAGCTCTGACATAAGCCATTGCAAGATGTAGAATTGTTATGAAAAGGAAATTAAGCAGAGTGACAGCTGTAGGCTCTACTCCTAAGAAAAACAAAATTACCAATGTCTAGTCTTCTCTTACCCCAAAAGAAGGTGAATTTGTTGGTGCGGGCAAAGCTTTAGAGGGTCCTACTCTTGATCCCATTTCTTCTATGGATGACTTACCTTTTGCAGCTGTTGATCAAACCAAAATGGTTCCTTCGAAGGACTATTTTATGTCTCATATTTGTTGTATCTGATTCTTCTAATGTCATTGAGCAAATGCAGAAGTATCTAGATACTTCAACTCCTTTCTATGATTTGAATCCCTCAAGATTCTCATCGCTAGAGTCTCCTAATGAATTTGAGAATGTCGTGCAATCAATTATGTGCTCTCCATCATTTTTTGCTATTCAGCCACCCACCTCTATACCAGATCTATCAAGTCATTGTCAATCTCTTATTGAACAACAACTTTTGGTATATTTTATATTGCTTGATTTTCTTATTACAATTTTTATACTGAATCCAGACTCATGTTCTACTATTCTTATTAAATCACCAAAGCTAGTATTCGCTTCAGGAAAATGTTTCTAAGTCCTCTGCTGAGATGTCAAAGCTCATGGAAGAAATCTTGACTGTAAATAGTCATATCACTGTCCTAATTACTACAAAAGATAATGCAGTAAGGAAACAAGAAAGGCGGAGTTCTTCTCTTGCTCGGGTAGAATTTATAATTTCTGATGAGAGGAAGGCTATACAGGTTTTAGCAAATGAGGTTTTGGCTTCGAAGAGTCCAAGGATGAAACAACCAGGGTTAATGCTTGACATGTTTCTCTTAAAAAGAAGTATACTTCTCTTAAAAAGAAACTAGAGAAGAAAAAGGATTCTTATCCAAGGTTATCAAAACTATTTCAGAGGCTGAGCAAAAAGTGTCTCAATTTTCAAGCGCATTCTTTGAACGATATTATCGTAAATTCTTATAAAGATGCATTAATGTTAGTCTATTCTTATAACATAGAAAAATGCCTGGATTTAAGTTTTCCTTCTCTCGACCCTATGCTATCCAAAAGATTTATGGCTAAAATCAAGGAAATGGGGCAAGGGATCGAGGTTCCTGACAGAGAGGAAATTAATGCCTCCCAGCTCCTATCTTTTGAAGTCCCTCTTATGGAAGAGGGTTCTGACTCAGATAAAGAGAAGGACGAAGAGGGCGACAAATTTATCGTTCACGATGATGACAATGACAATGATAATGGCAATGATAACCCTAATGATGACGATAAAGGTCAGGGTGCTAGCGACAACAAGGGCGATCATGATGATTCCCACAGAGGGGATGGCAGTGACACTTCTAGGGATCTAGATAAAATTAACCTTGATCCTACCACCCGTGAAACAGATCAAACCGAATTCTCTGACTCCTTTGATCCCTAAGAAAAGACGTCGATTTTGATGCTAGAGAGAAAAATAGGAAGAAGCGGACCTTACAGACTTCGATTCTAGTTTTCAAGTATGGAATTCTTTATCAAGATGACTCTCACTTCCTAGATAACACTAGCTAATATCTTACTATTTTAGATAAGGAACAAAACCATACACCTTTATAAGACAAAGCTTGAAAGGAAACAAGAGGAAATAAATGGGCCTGTGTAGGGAGTTAGATAAACAATTTAAAGAACATAATGTACTCTATGGCTAGCATTATAAGCTTAATAAAAGCGCTGCAGTAAAAGCGTCTTTCAAAGATCAAGAAGCGGCTCCTCGGTTGAAAAGGGCACGTCTTCGTTATGACAAGTTTTTGGAGGAGAACAAAGAATTGAAGACACTCTTTTGGATGTTAAACAAAGATAGAGATATTTTGTTAGAATTTTTGTATAAAGCTTATTGTAGACAGTTAACTGTAGATTTCTCATGCTTACGAGATTTTAGTGGGGGCTTACTTAGACACCTACATAAGAGATACTTAGACGAATACGGGTCCGATCCCTACCAGGGGATTGTTAGAGTTTACCACAGGTTAACTCAATTCCTCACACATTGCCTCAAAAAAACTTAAATATTATAAGGATATCTTCATTTTTGAGTTATTTAAAAAATCAATCTTGTATGAACCAAAAGAAAATTTGTAATCATGTGACTATATTGATCTATGGACTTTCTATATTAATTTTTTCATACTTAATTTTATTTTACTATGTTATTACAGATTAAATATCTCACAAGAGGCCCTGCTATTGGGTTTACTTAAGTAAATATGTCAAATAAAGAAGAGGTTACTTAGAAAAGGCCTCGTTCTTGAAATCCTCAAGATTGGCCAGATATTGTTTTCATAGAGATCTATAAAAGCTTTATATGCAATACCCCCGACTTCACTTTGATTTTATAGGCGAGGAAAAGGAAAAGATCCTTAAGGAAATTCAAACATATCATACAGAATTAATTTGTGGTCATGATAGTCCCCCAACCGGAGAATGAGATTATAGCAAATATCCTCCAGCCATTAGTGCCACTTTTGTATCAACGATTACTCTTTCGGCTAACTCTTTTGATTAAGTTAAAAATGCTGTTTCTAGACTTTAAGTGTGATAGGGCAAAGAAAGTACTTGATTATACAAAAATGTTGTACCCTCTGTTTTATTTCTTCTTAAGTTGTAACCCCTACAATCATAGTAAAATAAATTTGTTCTTTGCACATCAATTTGTCTTTTGTTTGTTTGAATAGGAAATACAGTCATCAGCCACATCACTCTCATCGGATCATTTATCCCATTTCACCAATATTAGAGATAAATTGATTACAGGTCTTAAAAAGAGAAGCTTATCTGAAGATCCTTTGTCCATTAGACTCCAAGGCAATACTCAAGTGCTAGAATGACGTAGGAAATATTTGCTTCAATAGGTGGTCACCAGAGACCTTAACGATCAAATTACTAGTCTTGTAGCGAATATCAAGAAGAAAGATAAGATGGTTGCTTAATTGAAATGCCAAATCAAATCAAATTCTTTGATCGACTTTGATCATCGGATGTCTAGGCTTTTCCAATAGGTCAGTGATTTGGAAATAAAACTAAAATATAGTCAAGCACGGTGTAAATCTTTGGAAGTTATCATGGGAAGTGATATTCCAAATATTAATTTACCAATTTCTCCAATCACCCCAACTATTGGGAAATCAACATTGTCTCATTCCTTAGCCATTTACAATTAACCCTCCTCCGGGTTTGGTTGAAAAAATGGTAGGCGAAAGGTGTGAAAAAGTCAAATTTTAAATGATGAAATATTTCGAAAATCGACAAAAAAATGATACTCACAACACATCAATGAGTATGCAACCGAAATTCAAAAACTCAAATACGAAAGTTATCTTCTTCAAAAGCATATTGCCGATTTGGAAAGACAGAATAATACTCTTAAAGGTGCAAACAACGCTTTCAATCATGATTTGAAGACTCATATCGAGTCTGTTGGCAATACCGATGAGATTAGGAAAAAAGAAAAGTAAACTTAAAGAAACTCTTTTGTAGCAATATGCCATATTATTGATCCTTCATCTGTTGAGAATCTAGAGAAGATTGCACACAATTTTTGAGGCACATACTTGTTTTTGATCTTTAGGTACCAACATTTTAATGTATTGTATAATATACTTTGTAAATAATCTATGTAACTTATGTAAATATCACTTGGCCTGTAGCCCTTATACGTCTTGTATTGTTGTTTCTGAATCTGCTTTTTGATAACTTTGGCTCTAGCTTTTCGTACTTGTTGAATCATTTGATCTTCCCTATCGCTCTTATTTTCCTACAAAGCACAAAGTAGATAACAATTCCTATCATTCATTTAAGATTTATGTAAGAATTATTTAGTAGTTTATCCATATTGTTGGAGATGGTAATAGAATTCTTAATAATAGAATTCCAGAAATCTAAATCTAGTAGCAAAGTAAATTAATAGATCCACATCTAAAGATTGTAGGTGATGAGAAACCCACAGACTGGTTATTCTTGTCTAACAATAATAGAAGTCCTGAGATTCAACTTTGGTAAAGATGAGAGAAGAACAAAAAATCATCTTTGGTTGTATTAATGGAAGACTAGAAATCCAAACTAGGCATTACTAATAGAAGTTTAGAAATCCTCTTCGGTGAATAGCTGATAGAAGACTAAGTACAATCGTCTAATAATAAGAGTCTAGAAATTATCATCTAGAAATAAGTCATAAAGACCAGAAATCCTCATTTGGGGAGAAATAATAGGAGTCTAACAACCTTTATCTGGAAATAATAGACGACCCAAAACCTAGATTCAGGTATTGATAAGTGTAATCCAGAAGTTAATAATAGAAGACCCAAGACCCAGTTTCAGGTATTAGTAAGAAAGACCCATAAATTATTGTTTGGAAGTTAGTAGAGGACCAGAGATACATAATAATAGAAGTCCTGAAACCCATATTCGGGCATTAGTGAATGAAGTCTAGAAATCAATAGTATAAGAGCTGAAATCTAGATTTAGGTATTGGTAAGCGGAGTCCAGACAACATCTTCATAATAGAAGACCAGAATCCCAAAGGATTGATAAGTGAAGTTCAAAAATAATCTTCTAGAAATTAGCCGAAGGCCATAAATTCATATAAAATAGCGAATGTAATCCGGGAATTAGTGTCAGGAAATAAGATTCGAAATCTATTCCAGGCAATAAGAAGGAAAGTTTAAAAATCATTATTTGAATAATAGAAGTTCAAAAATTCCCATTTGAGCCTTTTATTATATGCCACTCTTTAGGGTTTGATCTTTCGAATCTTTTGCTTTGTGTTACCTCTATGATTCCAAGTAACAATTCTTTCGATATGCGTCATTCTTTAGGCTTCGTATATTATTTATTCTTTGGTGCCATTCTTTGGGCTTGGACGTCTTAGTCCAATGTTGTCCGGTGCACTTGGTTAGCTTATGCACAAGCAGGACCAAAGGACTTATCCGACCTCACTCCAGGAGGTGCTCCAGCCAGGCCTTATAGGTGGGACTGAAGACTTGTCTGGTCCCTTGTCCAGGCCATAGCGAAAAAGGATCAATGGCTTACTTCATCTTCCCTCCAACAAGGCCTTATAGGCGGGAACGAAGGATGGTTGGTGCCTTGAACTGGCCATAGCATTGCGCGTTCAGGGGCTTATTCCATCCCCCCTCTAGGGGGTGCCTCAAGCCATGGAGGCATAGTCAAGGGCTTGCAGATGCTTTAACCTGGCCATTTTTAAAGCGGCTAAAGGCTTACTCCGAACTCCCTTCAGTAGGTGGTTTGACATGGCCATCTCGGCACAGACAAAGGCTTATAACCGTTTAAGGTAACTTCCAACTTTTAGGAGAATCCTACTCCCGATCATGTAGATTTTCTTAAAAAAGACGCTTTATTGAATCGTTTTACAGTTCTTTACTAATCTATCGATCTTTCCTTGTTTGAAAATGTTGATGATCCTCCCTTCAATAGCTCTGCATTGATTGGTTTCCTATCGTTCACCATATGATAATGGTAATAAGGTCCTCCCAGATTTCTTTCGTATTTGGGGTTTTTCTTTTTACATGGCCAGTAATTGAGTTTTTCTTTTGTTAGTAAGTAGATATTCTCATTAATGTAGTCAGGCTGCATTCTTTAGGGAGTCTTGATTTGAAGCTTGTCTTTTGAGGTTGATTTATAGATCATTTGTTACTTAATTTAGGAGCTTCACCCTCAATGACCAATTTCCTTAGAATCTTTCGAAGCTCGTACGGGGGTAATGGTCCACTTGTTACCCGATACCATTTCTGAGAAAAAGTATAGTAATCGACCATAAATCCTTCTTCAAAGATAGTTCCTTTAGCATAGGATTGAACAGTCTTCGTCATCTTATCAAATAAATTATCATCCCTACTTCTTGCTCCTCCCAAAGCAAAGATAGATGTAGAGCTATTGTGAAATGGGTTTAGACTCTAATTGTCTGGATCATAAGATTCAGCTATCTTCTTTTCCATGATCCTTAAATCTTCCAATCTTAACATTTGTTCTTCATATAAATTCGAACCCTTAGCAGTTTCATGAGAGAATCCAACGAAGTGTGGTTCTAAAGATACTTGCTCAAATTTCTTGATTTTTTTAAGCATTATAGTTTTGGGTCTAAGGTTAACTTGGAATGGAATAGGGGCAGAGGAAAGTAATGTTGGGAATTTAACAAAGTCGGAGGCTCGAGCCCCCTTCTAGCGCCAAAAATGTTAACAAGAAATCTTGTCAAAACCTAATAGCAAGGTTAGTGGAGTAAATGACTCGCTCGATGCCCTTTTCGAGTTAGTTGGAGTAATCTTAGGTCATAACTTAATGGGAATCAAAGAGATCTAAATGTGTCGAAAGCATCCTATTCCTTCGAAAAGAACCCCTTTGAAAGGCATTGATATACGTATTCTATAAACGAGATCATATGTAAGCAATGAATTTGACTTCATACATTTGAAAATGTCATGTATTTACTTTATTGATAATTGGTATGGAAACAAGGGCTTAGATATTAAAATGAAGAAATATCCCCAATTTGATTTAGAAATTAGGGTTTACAAACTCAATAAAAGTATAAGTGTGGAGGCAATCCAATTAAATCCCTCAAACAACACCTCTTGGGTCTTATTTATCGGCACAAGCTAGCCCTTTTTGCATCTGTGCTTTTGACTTAGTCGAAAGGGTTCCTCGATAACCTTCCACTTCTATTGAGTCCAAAGCGCCTCTCAAATGTTGCTTTCAAGTGAGGCTTGGATGCCTTCAACTCCATCAGAAGATATAGGAGCGACGCTTATCGTTGATTAACGTAGAAGCCCATCTTTTGAAGCTTGGGAAGCAATGCTGGTCACATGTTAAACCGATTTGAAAGGCTAGACTTTGCAAAACCATTCTTTCGAAAGGGATATTTTGGTAGAAACTTCTCCTATGGAAGGTAAACAGTGGTGAAACCAACTATTTCGAAGGGTTTGAAATATGCGAAAGGGGTAACGCAAAGGAAGCCCTTATTTTCGTCCCTTGCAGAAGTATACGATGTTTACAGCACCAATTTAGCAACTATGATTCCTTCGAAGGCATTGCACTCCTTTGATACCTTTGGAAGGTAGCTTTCGCTGAAGTTGTTATCTCTTGCAAAACCCCATTTAGTGCATGTAGAATCAACTATACGGAAGAGATCAATTAAAGCAAAAGGGCAGTTTTTTCCTTTTCGACCTCTTCGAAAGTCCATGGTTCATCTAATACTTGCAAAGGCCTCCCTACGACTATTTGGAAAGGCCTTGCTATAGCTATCGTTCTATAAGAAGCTTTCTGTCGTATTCTTTTAAGCTTCGACAGGGTTGAAGTGATTTTTGATGATAACAGCAACAAAGGGAAAAAGAGAGCCAAAACTAGAGTATATATTTTTCTACATGCTCAACAGAACATGACATATAATATTCTTGGAGGATATGAGCTCAACAGAACATGACATATAATATTATTAAAAGATATGCGCTCAATAGAACATGACAAGCAATATCTCTCTACATCTATTTCTGTGAATGCATCAACTGTCAAAAATTGGATCAGCCCGAAGGAAGTGAAGGCCATTATAGAAAGCCTAGCTGGATACTGCTTTAACACTAGAACCTATATTGGTTACTTATTATTAGTAATTATAATGCTATTTAATAATGTAATTGCTTCTGTGTTAATTTATGTCACATAATACCCAAAGAACCATCCATACAGATAAGGAAAGACGGCTTCCAAGTGTGTAAACATAACCTAAGGTCTGTTGAGTATTATACTAGATGAAGAAGCTGCAATCATGGATACTTTTAATCCAACATGGGATTTAGGATCAAACATAGGCGGCCCTTTGTATAAAGTCAGTATAATTGCTCTTGATATACTTCCAACTGTTCCAACTATCTTTGCTAGTCCATCTCTTCTTTTGGTATATCGATGGATTCTTGCACGTTGATGGTTGTATATATAAATGTGTGTGTATGTACACACACATATAATATAAAAAATTATGTATATTTTCTTGCATATGTTGTCGGCCTTTATCAAACTATATAGACAAGAATACAACAACATAGGAGGAATCACACACAAAATTACCGCTTGGGTTACTTTGTTTACATTAACTCTTACTTTACTTTTTGGCAAAAAGAGTTTCGAAATGCTAGCAAAGTTCATAGCTTACAGTATAAGGTTAGAAACTTACCTACATAATGTGAGAAGAAAGAACTGAATGAGAAAGGAGAAGGTAAGAGGTGATCTGTCCTTCCTAAGCAATGGCACCAACCAAAATCAATCAAATTTTAAGTAGGATCAAATTACGAACCAAGAATTTTAGTAAAGCCGTCTTAGAGCTTACTTCTTTAACAAATAGGCAAAGGGGTAGAGCGAGGCAAGAGTAACGACATTTCTACAGACAGTAAACATAATTTTGCCAACACCCATATTTAGTGCTGCTCTTGAAACTATATGGAATCCAACATAAATTATTAACACCTATATTTAGGCAGACATGACAACATGTACAAGATCATGCATGCATATTTTACATGATTAGTTCTAATATTAAATAATTAGGATGTAGGTGCTATGTAGAGTTTTTACATGATATCGGTTTGTAAATTGTAGCTTTGCTGGTTCGTTTATATGAAAGAATCGAGTTTGTAACTAAAAGTCTGATCGTCTATCACTAAATCAAATAATGTAAAAAAAAATCATATTCACTTCTTTCCTTTATATTTGGATTGTTTCTTTCAAAATTCTATTATTATAGAACACACACAAAGAGACAATTATCAAGCTTATTCACCTATGAACATTTGTAATATATATGATAGAATTTATGAGGAAACTAATAGGCCATCATTGCTTCAAGCAAACCAACCTCAAACTTTTTTTTCGTATTCTTAATAAGTTGTGTAGTAAAATCAATTATTTCAAGAACAAAGACAAGTATATGGTACTTTATTTCCCATTCAAATGTAACTAGTAGATTAATTAGTACCCAAATGATTCATGGGACGTCAACATTGTTTGAGAAAACCACTAATTAATAATTAAGATATACACTGCGATGACACATTACAAAAATAATAACTAATCAGCATTTCTAAAAAATTAGGAATGACAACTCAATATATGCAAAAGCAATCAAATAAAATGAGTAAAAGATGAAATTGTTTCAATATTTTTTCCTAGGCTATAGATAGACATCGAAAATAGAGTATCATGAAAAAAACGTAAATTTTTGACTTTTTAAAACAAAATATGATGAAGCTATGTGAAATCAGCCATCATAGTTTTGCCTCGAACTATCCTATGTGCGCATCTGAGTTTGTAATTAATTTCAAAATATGCACGTTTCAGCCATTTATTTTCAAAAGTGACATACATGCATAAGTAATCATAATATAAAAGTTTAAGCTAGTTAAAACCAGTAAGAAAAGATAAAAGCATCCCTAAAAACCAAATAATAAATTACTGCAAATGTTATACTGTTGTGCTCATGGGACAAAACCAAATGAAATGTTACAAAGTTATCGACATGCATGGTCCAAAAATTAATTTGCTTTATGAATATGGATCATTTTAATTACAAACTCTGTTGATAATAGATACTATGAAAGGCAACTCCTCAAAGAATAAGAATTCAACATAAAGATATTTAACAGGTATGAAGATGCTTTTACTATTTAATGAGAACAGTCATTAAATAATACTATCTTGTTAATAGTATTTTCATGTTGTCAAACTCTAGTTTGATCTGAAGTTCTCGATTATAAAGAAATCTAATTATTTTCTTCATAAACAAGTGTTTTTTTAATAATGTTTAGATATCTAACAAAATAGCTTGTGTAAAGATGACAAGATTTAAGTTTGCATCATTGCCCATCCAACTTAAGTGAGCTTGTGACTTAATACAAAATCAGTCTTCCATTAATTTGGATTCCAAAAGAGGATGCATCGAATCTTGAAAAAGTACATGCAAAAAAATTAAGTTTAATTAGACAAGTTGGTTTGGTTTATGTTGATCTTAGCAGGTAATTGTCTTATTTACACATACACATCATGACACCTCTAAGCCCTATGCTTTTTTCAACTGAAAATTTATAATAAAATGTAGTAAAATATGCATTTTTTTAAACAAAGAATTTAAATTGCACTCAACTAAAGCAAAATAAGTCTTTGAATTTGTTGTACCGTACTTATCGAAGCACATTTTAGGTCGTTTGATTTATAATATCTTTAATCTCTTCATGTACGCATGAAAGAATATAGGCTAGACAAGCTTTTTATTAAACTAAAATTAGAATGGCTAAAAATTAATAGACACTTACCGAAATGGATTGTAGCAATGGAGTTAGGATTGTAGTGATTGAGTCGTCGGTGGAGCAGTCGTGGGGATCAACTGAAAAGGTGGCGCTCAAGGGCGGAGCAATAGTCGAGGTCGATTGAGAAAGGATGGGATAGAAGTGAGAAGCGGAGTAGCCATCGAGGTGGATTGTGAAGGATGCAATAGAAGCAAGAAGCGGAGATCGGGTTTTAAGGCTTAGTTTTCTTGAAAGGGGAAAATACGAAGCGAGGTGGATAGAAAAGGAAAGCGGGGAAGTTAGAAAAGGAACAGGTCGGGGCCCAAAAACAATTGCCGAGTCAATAAATATAAATTACATTTGCTTCGGTTCTCTAGGAACTGAAGGAAATATGCTTTGCTTGAAAAAACAACCAAAGCAAATAGACCTATTGCTTCTGGGCATTTGCTTCGGTTCTAAAAGACAACCGAAGCAAATTGCATTAGCTATATTATACATTGCTTTCTACATACCAATTTCTTTGTCTGTTGTTAGCGCCAAAATTAGGCACCAACACCCAAACGCCGTTGAAAGCACCAATTTATAGTCACAAATAACAGATAGAGTGTATGTAGAGAGTTTAAATATGAAGAATAATCAAAATAAAATAGAAAACAGCAATAACAGAGTATTTATAGTGGTTCCGCTGAATCTGGCCTACAATCCACTCCAGAAATTTCCTTTTTATGAAAATCAGAATCAATTATAGTTACAATCTGGAGTTTTTAAAAAATAATAGCGGAGTAGCCTATGTGGAGCACCAAAAACATAGTTGAGCCCATACCCTTCACCAATGCTGACCTCATGCCCTCGATATGTCGATCTTATGTTGCCGTAGGGATGACCCGAAGAAAACCCAACAAGGACTCGAAGAAAGTGGCTCAATGACTCGAAATAACTCCTATGCCAATCCTTCCTGGTCTTTCCATAGTGCCGACCTAAAACTTGTGTGCTGCCGACCCAAAGTAGCCGACCTCTCCAAATGCCGACCCCTTCTAACTACATGCCGACCCCTTGACCCGGTGCTGAGCCGAACATGTCGACCCCTTAACCCGGTGCTGACCCGGACATGCCGACCCAAAGTCAAGCCTCCACATGTCGATCCCTTCTTGATATAGACCCCTTACTTCGTACCGACCCGAGTCCTACCCAGTGCCGACCGAAGTATCTCCCAACGCCGAACTGAGTCTGTCTAAGATGCAGACCCCTTGTAATAGTCGATCCCTCCAAAATGTATGCCGCTCCCTTTACTCCACCGACCCAAAGCATACTAGATGTCGATCCGAAGACTTCACTGATCCTGGCAAATATGCCAATCCCTTAATTCCTGCCGACCCGAAATAACACCGATCCCTTTGAAATATGCCGATCCGATTGAACCCAAAGTAAAGCCCAATTTGACTTGAAGTAAACACCATGAAAACTTGAAGCAATCCTACGCACAACTCGAAGTAAACTCCAAACATCTCGAATCACCTTGATTTTTCTCGAAACTCATATTTCGAGTATCCCGCGTTTTTTGCCCATTGACTACGTCAAATCATGGCTTCATAATCATGTTTATCATCCATGATTGATCGTTTATCCATCCAATCGACTAAAACCTATCGTATTCCAGCCTCAATAACGGAGCAATCGATTTAGTTAAATCTACCTATCTACGGCCTTGCCAAAAGGTGGGTTAACATTTGCCCCCAAAAACATGCCTTCGAGTAGGAAGACGTGTTTAAATAACTTTTAATCCATCATCCAAAGTCTATATGTCATTTATAGCCTTACTATCTGATCCATAACCAAATCCATTTTATCCAAGTGCCATTGTCGTATCCTTATCCAAATCCACGATTGCTCCGAGCCGATATCCGATCCCTATCCAGTAACCAAATCCTTAGCCAATTCCACATCCATCCGAACCCAATAACCGAGTTATAACCCATCCATATCCAATAACCAAATTCATAACCTCTCCGGGTCGATGTCCAAATATGGGATTTCTTCGGACCATGGCTAATCCTTACCCATTCAAAGCCGAAATCCAAATCCGTAACCTCTCTGGGTTTTTGGCAAGCACAACCTACACTCAACCACCTATGTCAAGCAACACTTTGGTGTTCCCGGTTCAGTGTCCCTAAACATTGAGTAATGCCGTGGCTTAAGTCCTAAGCCGAATCCCGGTCACTCTGGACCCTTGCCGAGCATAGTCTATGCTCGACGTCCCCATACACGAACATGCTTAGGCCAAAAAGAAAAAATAGATTTCACAGACCAGAGCGTCACAGTTTATCATCATCCTAGAGCATGCCTAGGGGTTATCTCTGTCCCCATACATGAGCAAGCGACTTAGTTGTTAGCCCAAAGTTTTCTACTTATTCCAAAACCATCATCATTAGTTGATGACTAATCGACCACCATTCCTAGGCCTCACGCAACGTCTTTCAAGGTTGGCAGTGGCTGCTCCTGTTCCACGGTCGCATTTCGAGTTCCAACGTATTGCTACAACTGACCATTCCTTAAATATACCTCGATTGTATCCTTTAGATGCCTGCAGCTGTTAGTATCATGCCCATCTAGGTCATGAAAGAGACCGTGCCTTTCCGATACCCTTCCGCTTTCTGAGGGTTCCATCCTTATCGGCCTTCGATAAGGGAAGGCGATCCAGAGTATTCAAGTATATCCATTCCAATGTGTCATTCAATCCTGCGTAAGTGGAGAATTTTGGTTCTCCCAGCGCTTCCTTTCCCTGTTAGATTTGTTATCCAACTTCCTCTTTCCTTTATCCTTATCTTTACCCGAGCTTTAAACCGGATGGTTATCCATCCTTAACCATGTTTACTTCTGTTGACCACATATCCAAACATGCATTTTCTTGTCAAAGAAACCTCCTAGCTTCATGAAATAATTCATCGAGATCCATTGGTGTGTCCCATATCAATGATACTTTGAAATCCGAATTATCCCTAACTCCAAACACCACCGCTATTAGAACCATTGACGGATCCGGCGATCCATCGAAGCAACTGCTGCATTAAAGCAAGTTAAAAAAGTCCTAAGCGATTCTCCCCTCCTCTGCTTCACCAACGTCAATGTCATCACACTCTTTGGCCTTTTGATGTGAACTCGAAATTGTTTCAAAAACTTGTCCCCCAATTCTGTTCATGTTCTAATAGATCCATCTTCCAGCTGCCTAAACCATATAGCAGCTATATCGGTCAAGTACAGAGGGAAACACTAGGCCATAACCTCCTCCGATGCCCCCAGCACTTCCATATGTCTTGTGTACCTCATCAAGTGGTTGGTGGGATCCGTCTTACAGTTGTATACTTCTAGAGTGGCATCTTGAAATCGGATAGATTCCTAGCCGTCCTAATGTTACGGGTAAACAGACTTTGGTTTACTCCCTCCAAATCCCTGTTTGTCAGACCTCCGCGAATAGTTCGCCTGATGATGTCAGTTAATCTAGTGTTACCTACCAAGGGTTGCCCCCATCCACATTTCCTAACTCCCCTCTAAGTCCTTGAGGGAATTTCTGTACATACTCCTCGTCATGCGCTCTTATATTCCTGTTGGCACCGGGCTACACAACATCATCTCGTATTCCTTCATGGATTGGTCCAGCATTACCTGGTAGTGTGCCGCCGAGTGTAGGTCCATCCAGATTGATAGATGTTTGCTGATTGGGGGCTGCCCCCTGCTGAACCGTTCCATCTGCTTGCCTGTTGAGTTCTTCTGATCTAGCTCCATGAATCTGACCTCCTACAGCTCCTGTTGTTCCCACCTATACAAATTGTCTAGAAGGGTCTGCATAATTTCCTCCTGCCATTTCATCAACTGCTCCTGCATAGAATCCATCATAATCTACAACTTGTCCCCAGTAATGAAGATAGATGCCTGATCTGATCCGGCACCAAAAGAGGCCTCTTGACTTCCCTTTTGATTGCTCCTTTCTATCACTTGTCTCCTTGTTGATAGCCTAATAATTACTTCCCAGAATCCGAGTTCCTAAGCCTTTAAATCCAAAATCCAAGCTTTAAAATCCCTGAGTGCTAGCTTTCTTAATGAAAGCGCCAAAATGTTAGAGCTAAGATTGGTCACCACGCTAAAATTGGTCACCAACACCCAAACGCCGTTGAAAGCACCAATTCACAGTCATATATAATAGGTAGAGTGTATGTAGAGAGTTTAAATATGAAGAACAATCAAAAATTAAAATGAAAGCAGTAATAAAAAAGGATTTGTAGTGGTTCGGCTGACTTTGGCCTACATCCACTCTAGAAATTTTGTTTTTATTAATATCAGGATCGATTACAGTTACAATCTAGAGTTTTCAAAAAAATAATAGCGGAGTTGCTTTTATGAATAAGATGAAGAAAACAGAATGAAGAACCCTTTTCTGAAGCCCTGCCTGCTGTATCTATAGACAAAATCTTGGTTACTAGGCTTCCTGAATGATATGGGCCCACCAAAACCATAGTCGAGCCCATACCCTTCACAAATGCTGACCCCAAGCTCTTGATATGCTGACCTGATGGTGCCTTGGGGATGACCAAAAGAAAACCCAACATTGAATTGAAGTAAGTTGCTCAATGACTCGAAGCAACTCGAATGCCGATCCATCCTAACCTTACCATAGTGCTGACCCGAAGCTTATGGGTTGCTGACCCAAAGTAGCCGACCTCTCCAAATGCTGACCCCTTCTAACTACCTGCCGACCCCTTGACCCAGTGTTGACCCGAATATGCGGACCCAAAGTCAAGCCTACCGACCCCTTCTTGATACCAACCCCTTACTTCATGCCATCCCAACTCCAACCCAGTGTCGACCCAAGTATCTCACAGTGCCAACCTGAGTCTCTCCAAGTTGCTGACCCCTTGCAATAGTCGATCCCTCCAAGATGTATGCCACTCCCTTTACTCCACCGACCTGAAGCATACCGAAAGTCGACCCAAAATCTTCACCGACCCCGGGCAAATATGCTGATCCCTTAATTCCTGCCGACCTGAAGTAACGCCAATCCTTCTAAAATATGTTGATCCGATTGAACTTGAAGTAGAGCCCAATTTGACCCGAAGTAAACACCATGAAAACTCAAAGCAAGCCTAAGTGCGACTTCAAGTAAACTCTAAACATCTCGAATCACCTCGATTTTTCTCGAAACTCATATATCGAGTATCCTACATCTTTTGACCATCGACTACGCCTAATCCCGGCTTCATAATCATGTTTATCATCCATGATTGATCGTCTATCCACCCAGTCAACTCAAACCAATCGTATTCTAGCGTCTATAACCGAGCAAGGATTTAGTTGAATCCGTCTATCTACGGCCTCGCCAAAAGGCGGTTTAACAGCTTTCAAAGAAGAATCAAAGCAGTTGGTACTATTTTCTTGGATTGTCTATATGATCGAAGTAAATGAGGCAAGGCAATAAGCCTATTTTGTATTAGTGGTACAACACACTGGCGTCTACTAGATCGAGCTCCATCTCAGCATACTCTATAGCGTAACAAGATATGGCTTAAGCCCTTCGTACATACAAGTTATGTCACTATCATTCGTACAAATCAAAACGAAATCATAGTTGTTAGTACCTACATTACACTACTCGACGTAGCTATGGTCCAAACAGAGGTCGATTTTAGTTACCAGTTAAATACCTGGTATGATAACCAGTTTATTTGTTGTGATTTATTGGTTGATTTGAATGATGATCGCGATGGATGTTTAATTGCTGATATTTGGATGATTGGATGTAAGTTTATTTTATATGTTGTTATCAACTGGAAATTCTCTTAGTTATTGTTAGGAAAATCACTATGGGTTGAAATATTACATACCCGAATATACTTAAAGATTAGGGAAAAATCGTTATGGGTTGAAATGATAAAGTCGAGAGATATTATGGATTTTGACTTTTATTCGAGATTGCGGGTTAAAATGATACATACCAGTAAATTTAAAACTTATCGTGAGTTGAAGTGATATATATCCGTATCACATGACCATAGGGTAGAAAATTAATACGAACACCAGATTGGTTATGTTAAATGATTTTAAATCCTTAATTTTTGAATCTAGTTAGATGACATTTTGAAATAAAATTTGATTCATATGAACTATTTTGTTTCAAAATCCAAGCTTTAAAATGTTGAAATTGAAATTGGTTTAAATGAATTGTTTAAAGAATTTAAATTGAAATCTTAAAGTTGAATTTTGAAAGATAAATGAAATTTATCAAAATTGGGATATTGTAAATGTTCAAATATTTAAACTTCGAAATCTATTGAATTTGAAGTGGTTTAAATTTATAGTTCAAAAATGGATTTGAAATCGATGTAAATTGAAATATTTTTTAATGAGAAATTGAATTGAAACCTGTAGCCTTTTGAAATTGGAATCGTTGAACTGCAGTTGATTTAAATTGAATTTTGAAACTAAAGTTGATTTGGATTGATTTGTGAATTGGAAGAAAAAATTCCAATTTGAAACTATTTTCGATATAAACTCTTTTAATATGCAAACTCTTTTAACATATAAAATATTTTCTCATATAAACCATTTTCATACAGTAATAATGTTAGTACATTAACTATTTTAACATATAACCTATTTTAAAAGGATAAACTATTTCTAAAATATATACCATTTAATCTATAACCTATTTTTAAATTATAAACTATTTTAATATGTATTATTTTAAGTTTGTAAACAACTTTCAATATATATATATATATATATATATATTAATATATAACCAACCTTAATGTATAAACTATTTCTAATATATAAATTATTTTAATCTGTAACCTATTTTTAAAATATAAACTATTTTTAATGTATAACTAATCCAATATATAAACTACTTTCAATATTCAAACTGTTTAAAGTTGGAAATGTTATGATTTAGATTTAATTGATTTAAAGGCAATATTTCGATACGAGGGTTTAACCTATTTGTGTTTGATTTTGAAATGAATATGATTTTGAAAGTAAATATGATTTCGAAAGTAAGATGATTTTTGAGTGAATATGATATTTTGATATCAAATATGAAACGGTTTTGGAAATGTAAAAGAGCCAATTGGTATGAAATAAGCGTTTGGTTGTTAAAGAGACCAGAATCAGATATTATCATACTCTATAGCAATACCGAAAACCAGTTTAACAACTGTACACATAGTGAAGAATCCAGAACGAAGTAGGATGGATTTGCAAATGATTCTGTATGAGGTGTGAAAGCAGCCCTGACCCCCTCGGGTCAGATTGATGTGACTAAATAGGAGCACGCCAGGCCAAGTGGGGTTGCAGCCCCTACCTGGCATATTTCTTCGTTACCATATTATTACTTTGTGATTGATTTGGCGGCCACCCTTCGATTTGATTTTGGTAGTGTATTCCAAGTGGGCGATAGTAGCCGCTATGCATTACCACCAGTTCGGATCCGTAAAGCGGTAGTATCCTACATTGGGCATTGCCTCGCATGCCTTGTCATATGCCTTACCGCGCCCACTATAAGTTTGGTTCGTGTCATACACTATGGAATGCCCTCTGATAGCCCTCCAGTTTATGGAGGAATTACGATACTGTATAGACTACGACATTTATATAAAATGTGTTAAAGGGGATATGTGTTACGCCTTAACGCTATTTTAATACTTTACTTTAATATAGACATATTATAATAGCGTATTGTACTATGTATGTAGATAGTTTAACAGATCCTTAACAGATGGAATTCCGAACATCCCTTAAGTTATTGCACGCACGTTAGACACTGGATAGAAGATGAAAATCACGTAAATATATCTGAAGCCATTGCACTCATATTTATTTATTGTTGATTTAACTGACATAAGATCTTTTAGTTCTGACTCGAGTGTTTTGTCTTTTCATTACACTCAGGTCAGCCTAAGTACTTCGGTACATTGAAGACCATCTTTCCGGAGGACGAAGATAAAGATTTAGCATATTATCACCATTTATTATATATATTCCACTTCATCATGTTGTTCCACTACATTATTTATTTATTACTGTTATATGTATAACTTTGATTTATATTGTTAAAGTGTAATCAAATTTTATTTATAAAATAGCTTCATAAACTGTTTATTTGATTTTTATATTTTGTCATTCCACTGTGAGATTATATATTTGTTTTTCATTCTTTTCTCTTCTTTTTCTTATTTACCCCACAACAATCCACCCTTTTGAATGGTCTGTGTCCGACAAGTGTTGTTTATTATCGATTTGAACCGTTTAAAACGGTGGGTCGTTACAAGTGGTATAAGAGCTTTGATTTGGTGACAACTTTAGCTTTATGGGGTCTGACTCGTTGGAGATAGGTAGTAATACCTTAGAGTGGGTTTGTTTGAGTGTATATATAAGAGAGCGTACTTGTTAGTGTTACAAAATGTTTTGTATTCTATTAATTTTTTCTGTTTAGTATTTATAAATTCTAATCAATACATAGGATGTTATGGCATCGATAGGGATTTCTAAACACTAAATAGGGCATACTGACACAATATTGTTTAGAAATGTAGGTAAATGAAATAATTTTACCTAGTATTATATTTTGTATGTAAAAGAATAATTTTATAAATGGATATAGTTTCATGTGATATGTTGTTCGTTTGTTTGTTAGGAAATAAAATTTTATTAATATTGATTGCAAAATAAGATTACAAATAAAATGAATTTAATTGAAAATTTGAGAACCTAAGTTCCGGGATTTTGAATTTGTTTTCAAAGATTTTGGAATAACATATTAGTATTATTTGGAAGTATTTTGGATATAAATATTTTCAAAGTAATTTGAAAGGAATGTTTTAAAGGAACTTTTAAAGGAAATAAATTTCGTACTCCCTTCTTCTGTCGTTGGAAAATAATTTCGGTAATGATGGCGCATCATCGATATTCATTTTCGTGTCTCAAAGAAGGGGAGGCCACTTAGTAGCCTTGCTACCCATTTCTTTTGATAAGGAAATTTTGAGTAAAATTCCTTAAGCATAATTTGATATATAAAAATATATAAGTATATACTATTTTTAGATGATATGCAATGAAATCTGGTATTCAGTTCTTAAGTTTACTGTTAAATAAATGATTTTCAATTATTGTAATAGAACAAAATCTAAACTATTTAATAATTGGAAACTTCTAAAATAAAAAATAGGAAATTGATGCTAAGTGGTTAATGAAATATATAAGAAATTGAGATATAACTTGTAAATCAAAAGATATGAAAATTAGAAGATGTAATTATTGAGCATTTTGTTAACGAAAATAAATAAGATCAACTTGTGTAACATTCAATTACATCCTTAAAACATATATATAACTTAGCAGAAATGTTTAAAAAGTTGTATATGTAATAGAATATTGTACAAATACAACTTAAGTAATGAAAATGTTCAAATGAAATTATATCTATAAATAAGAACTTTGATGTACAACAAAGGTTGTAAACATGAGTAAATATTTTGAAATGCTTAACAAATTAAATTGAATAGATAAATGTGAATACTATTTAAGTAGATAATTTTAAACATAAGAAGATGTTGAAATGTATCATTGATATATTTAATATTCATTCATTCATAGGTGGATTTAGTGTTAAATGACGTTTTACGTGAAGAAATGAATGTAAATTAAAAAGTGGAGAAAATTAAGTTGAAATGATCCAAAATGAATACTAATATTAATCAAGCTATATAAATAATAAATGTTAAATAAACTGCAAAAGAATGTGTGTAATTCTTCAATAATGAATTCATTGATGATTTTAAATAGTGCATGAGAAAAATTTATGTAAGTAAATGAATGGAAGAAGAAATGAAATTGTGTGAATGAATGAAAATAAATGAAAGTAAATTATGAGGAAAAAACCAATCAAGAACTTAAAAATGTGTTAAATTCTTCGTTGTTTGGCTCGAGGGATGTTTGGAAAATGATACTTTGATTTATTTGTGGTTGTACGAATAATTTATTAATAAATTACCAGAGGCTGTTGAGCATAAGTTACAATTGGTAGTTATTTATCACTCTTGCATGGAGAAAAGTGTCTGAACCTGAACAAACCGTACATTTGGTTGCTATTGATTGTTTGATAGTTTCCTTTGTTGCATATGATGGTCATTGTTATTTTGTTTGCATATGTTCTGTGTTTTGTGACTAATTGAAATAACTAAATATTTCTCTTGTGTGTAATTCTCACCCTTTTGGATTATATAAGTGAATTACAGGTTTATGGAAGTAATAACTACTATTTTTAGTTTCATAAATTAAGTGTTGTTTGCCCGACAAATAGGTACATTTTCGGATTATGGTTTTTGTAAATATTTTATTGTTTTTCCCATGATTTGGGATGTTTTATTTTTGAAATATGATATATATTGTAATTATTGATATTATTATTTTATGAACCTATCCTTACAAAGGAGACTGCCAAAAGTATTCATAAATTTAAGACCTAGATTTTTTTATGAAAGTGAAAATATTTTCAACTTTTACTAACTTGAATATAAAGATTTAATTGTTTATAAATTAATATATTTTGTTTAAAATACTTAATCATGTAAGTTTAAAGTGTTTATAAATTGGTTATTCTAAAACAAAATATATTAGTTTCTTAATTCCTCCTTTTCCATTTTCGAGAACGAAAAGTTTTGAGTGGGGGAGAGTATAACAACCCGTAATTTTCGATAATTAAAATATTAAATTAAATAAGATTTTGAAATTTAATATTGTGAGAAATTAAAAATTTATGATTGAGAAAAATAACTAGAATACGATTGTTTAAATTAAATGATTTTAAATCATTAATTTTGAATCCAGTTAAATGATATTTTGAAATAAAATTTGATTTATATGAACCGAATTGTTTTCAAAATCCAAGCTTTAAAGTTGAAATTGAAATTGGTTTAAATGAATTGTTTAAAGAATTTAAATTGAAATCTTAAAGTTAAATTTTGAAATATAAATGAAATTTATAAAATTGAGTTATTTTAAATGTTCAAATATTTAAACTTTGAAACCTATTGAATTTGAAGTGGTTTAAAATTGTAGTTCAAAAATGCGTTTCAAATCGATGTAAATTTAAATGGTTTTTAATGAGAAATTGAATTGAAACCTGTAGCCTTTTGAAATTGAAATCGTTGAATTCTAATTGATTTAAATAAAAGTTTAGAACTAAAGTTGATTTGGATTGTTTTGTGAAATTGGAAGAAACGATTCCAATTTGAAACAATTTTCGATTTAAACTCTTTTAATATACAAACCATTTTAACATATAAACTATTTTCTCCTATAAACCATTTTTATATACTAATAATTTTAATAAATTAACTATTTTAATATATAACCTATTTTAAAAGGATAAACTATTTCTAAAATATATAACATTTAATCTATAACCTATTTTTAAATTATAAACTATTTTAATATATATTATTTTTAGTTTATAAGCAACTTTCAATATATATATATATATATATATATATATATATATTAATGTATTACCTATCTTAATATATAAACTACTTCTAAAATTTAAATTATTTTAATCAATAACCTATTTTTAAAATATAAAGTATTTTTAATGTATAACTATTCTAATATATAAACTAATATCAATATTCTAACTATTTAAAGTTGGAACTTATGATTTTGATTTAATTTATTTAAAGGCAATATTTTGATATGAGGGTTTAACCTTTTTGTGTTTTCATTTTGAAATTAACATGATTTCGAAAGTAATATGATTTTTAGTGAATAAAATATTTTCATACCGAATATGAATTGATTTTGAAAATGTAAAAGAACTAACAGGTGTGAAATAAGCGTTTGGTTGTTAATGAGACCGGAATCAGATATTGTCATACTCTCTGTCAATATCAAAAACCACTTTAACAACAGTGCACATGGTGGATAATCCAGAACGAAGTAGGGTGGTTTGGGGAACAATTTTGTATGAGGTATGAACGTAGCCCTGACCTCCTCGGATCAGCTAGATGTGACTAAAACATGAGCCATGCCGGGCCAAGTGGGGTCGCACCCGATATCGGGAACATTTCTTCGAAACCATATTATTACTTTGTGATTGATTTGGCGGCCACCCTTCGATTTGATTTTGGGAGTGTATTCTGAGGTGGGTGGTAGTAGCTGCTATGCGTTACCACCAGTTCGATTCCGTAAAACGGTAGTATCCAACATTGGGCATTGCCTTGCGTGCCTTGTCATATGCTTTATCGCGCCCACTTCAAGTTTGGTTTGTGTCGTACACTATAGAGTGCCCTCTGATAGCCCTCCAGTTTCGGAGGAATTACGACACTATATAGACTACAACATTTATGTAAAATGTGTTAATAAGGATACAGGTAATGCCTTAAAGCTATTTTAATACTTTATTTTACTGTAGACATATTATAATAGCGTATTGTACTATGTATGTAGATAGTTTAACGGATCCTTCAGAGATGGAATTCTGAACATCTCATAAGTTGTTGCACGCACGTTAGACACTGAATAGAAGATGAAAATCCCGTAAACATCTCTGAAGCCATTGCACTCATATTTATTCATTGTTGATTTAACTTACATAAGCTCTTTTAGTTCTGCTCGATGTTTTGTCTTTTCATTACACTCAGGTCAGCCTAAGTGTTTCAGTACATTGAAGACTATCTTTCCGGAGGACGAAGACGAAGATTTAGCATGTTATCACCATTTATTATATTTATTCCACTTCAACATGTTGTTCCACTACATTGTTTATTTATTACTGTTGTATGTATAACTTTGATTTATATTGTTAAAGTGTAATCAAATGTTATTTGTAAAACAGCTTCATTAACTATTAATTTGAGTATTATATTTTATCACTCCACTGTGAGATTATGTGTGTTTTTCATTATTTTCTCTTCTTTTTCTTATTTACCCTATAACAATCCACTCTTTTGAATGGGCTGAGTCAAACATATGTGGTTTATTGTGGATTTAAACCGTCCAAAAAGTTGGGTCGTTATAAATAATAACCTTTGATTATCAATTGGACCACCTACGGTCGGCTTCTAGCTATGGAGGCTAGGGAAAGTAGAATATAAAGCATTTGACTCTGCTTCAATTATCAATAAGATTTATTTCATTTTCAATTATGTTGTGAGCTATGACCAACTTGAACTAAACTACCTCCCAACGATGCAGGTGCCAAGCAATTAGATTTGGGTGTCAACCAACCTCAACGGACCATGATCGGGACTTTGGATGATCATGATTCAACTTCTTATCAGCTACCATATTCCCTTGACTTGGAAGCAAGGACAAGAAATGGAAAGTCGGTGTAACTCGATTATGAACTTCCTATTCTATGCTTCAGCTCTGACAGAACATCTATGCCTTACTTAGAGCCCAACAAGTTTAGAATCTAATACAAAATGGACACGACTGACCGTCCACTCACCAACCTCCATGCTTGACTTGGAGACTGGAGAAACACTTGGAGTGGATGTAACCCGACCATCCACTCCCAGCTCATACTTGAAGTTCTCCAAAATACTTATGCCTCTCCTGAAGCTCAGCACGACAGAGGTACAAATAAAGTGGATGCGATTTGACCGTCCATACATTAACTCCTACCCTGGAAACAGGAAATATTCTAGAAGCTCGATTTAAAGTAGGCATGACTGACTACCAACTCATTAATCATCGCCCTTAACACATGGACACAACTACAGCTTGAGGTGGATGTGACTTTATCGTCCACCCAAAAACTTCTCCCTCGACTGTTTGGGAGGAGTACTAAGCAAATTGGACGAGACCTGACCATCCAATGCAGGCATGGATGTGATCTAACCATTCATCACTTACTCCCTTCGTCGACTTGATTAGAGGCTACAATCACAAAGTAGACGTGAACCGAATATCCATTTGTCAAGTTTTTCCCTTGATGCTGGGGGTAGAATTCCATTCCATGGATGAACATGGTTCAACTGTACATTTGACAATCCCTCAACTTGACAACTGGAGCACAAATAAAAATGGGCGTGACTGACCACTCATTGACTAATTATGGTCCCCAAAGTGCGGACTAGAGTACAACACCAAAAATTGGATGCAGCACAACCATCCATCGACAAACTTTGGTCCCTAGAATGTGGACTAGAGTAGAAACACTAGATGGATGTAGCTGACCACCCATCGACCAACCCTATTTCCCAAAGTGCGGCTGAGTATTAACATCAAGTGGGTGTGATTGAACACTCATTATAAAACTCTGGTCCCTAAAGCATAGACAAAAGGATGGACGTGGTTTGACCTTTTATTGATCAACTCTGGTCCCTTAGCGGTCTGGAGTATAAATACCATAAAAATGGACGTAATTCGACCATCCACTCCTTAACTCTTGCCTTGACTTGGGAGCAAACACACAACTCAAAGTGGATGCGATCTGACCATCTCCTCCCTGCTCGACCTCAAAGTTCTACAGAACACTCATCTTACTCCAAAGGCTTGATGGAAATGGATCCAATTGGAAGTGGACGTGGTACAACTGTCCATGCATCGACTTCTACCTTGGGTTCAGGGCCACTTTGAGAGCCCAAGCCTAAATTGGACATAGTTCTACTATCTAATCCAAAGAGGATGTGATACGTCCATCCACGACCTTGTTTGCGCCTAAGGTGTGCTGAACTATCCACGCTTTGCCAGGACATCGACAAGCCTAAAATACAAACCAAGAAATGGACGCGGTTCAACCATCCAACAAATAACTCTGGCTTCCAATGTGGATTAGAGTATAAACACAAATTGGGTGCGGTTCGACCACCTACTAACAAACTCTTATCCTCAAAGTGCAGATATGAATATAAACAAATAGATGAGTGCAGTTCGACCGCTCAATATTCCATAAACTGTGACTTGAACTCTGCAGGAGGAGTATAAAGTCACTACGGATAAAATTCGACCATCCACAAACTAGTTTTTCTAACCCGAGATTGGAAACGAGAGTATAAACTACTACAAGATGAGTACGACATCTCACTATAGCTTCGGTTGGGAGATCTATACAACTTAAGACAACGAATATAAGGAGACCTCAATATAAAACCAATGAACAACATCCAAAGTTACGTGTGACCGACTATATCATGCCATTAGACCGAGTGTCAATAACGATCCTGCACCAACCACAAATAGACGTGACCCAGATGTTCATCGAATAACTCCGGCCACCAGAGCATGGGTAGGAGAATAAACCACGAATAAGTGAGCAACCTTCTTCGATCCATCGGAAGGAGTATGAAACCAGATGAGCATGACCCGACTGCACTTGAGCCAACTCTATCCCTTGACCTAGCAGGAGAGTATGAATCAAAATGGACGCGACTGACCGTCCAGCTCTAAATGAATGCGATGCGTGTTAGGAACTGAATTGATGATGTTTTGATGACTACAACCTTATATAGTTATTATACTTTACTTTATAAAATATATACTAACATTTTCATATAGATATATATATATATATGTATGTATGTATATAGGAAGTATATGAAGGTATTATCGAAGACTGATCAGTATAAAGACTCAAGCATCAAGATGAAGATTAGAGATTCAAGATTCAAGACTCTAGAGAATCAAGATTTCAAGATCTCAAGATAAGTGTCTAGTATTTTGTTAAAACTTCATAATAGCACTCTCATCTTTCTTTCAATTTTCTTTTGGGATGGAACCCAATTTCTATCGAAAAGTGGCTTACAAACCCACGACAAGTAGCTTACAAACCTATGACAAGTGGCTTACAAACCCACGAAAATCAAAATCATTTAAACTACTTTGTACAAGTTCTCGAGTCCTATGGAGGAGCTCTGTAGGAAGGTTCTTGCAATTTCAGTTTGAATAGATTTTTCAAAATGTTTTTAAATCTGTTTTTCAAAATGTTTTAGCTTTCAAAATCATGTTTTCAAAAATATTTTCAAACTTTGTTTTAGCCTTGAAATATTCCTCCATTCTGATTTTAAAAACTTCTATTTTTAAAACATCAAAACTTATTCTAATTTTAAATATTACTTATATAATTGACGGTCTATATCAATTATATATATATATATATATATATATATATATTCAAAATAATGTTTTATATTCATTCTCTGTCTCAAAATACTGTTTAAACACTTTATTTTGCTTCAGAGAAGTTTCAACTTGTTTTAAATTCAAATGCTTTTACAAAACAACATCTCTACAATCTTGAACTGAGGGATGTCGACATATGGGGATACCCCACGTCAACATGGTGACAGTTGGATTCAAAAGTCAAATTTTAAAAGAAGTGTCCATTCGTTCAAAAACCTTTCGCCAATGGTTATGACTGTTGCGCATCTATATAAGGGCTTCCAAAATGAATTTTTTAACAACTAACTTTCTTATTTTCATCACTCTTTCTTCTCCACCATTCCATATCCATAAAACTTCATATTTTCAAGATCGTGCCATCATTCTGCCAAACTCTCAAAAGGAAATCATCTAGATACTCTCTCTATTTGATTCTCCGTCACTCTACTAAAGATCAAAGTGCTATTCAGAGTTATAGGATTAATTTGTATTCAAAAAGTCCATAGAGTCTATCCATTCAAAGGGATTGTTATTAGAAAGTATTAGGGTGATCTTGTGTCCCGTAAATCAAGAGAGTTTACCCCAGACTCGGAGATAGGAGGGTTGTAATTTGGATATTGGCTTTAAAAATCTGTACAAGGATATTGCCTTGGTGCAGGAGTGGATGTAGGAGGATTCCGAACTAGTATAAAATCCGGTGTGTTCTTTCCTTTTACTTGCCTTACTTTACTATTTGCATTTGTTATATGTTATGTGATCATTCTGTGTTAGAATTCTGTTTAGATTTGTGTTGAAAGTTTTAATTTAGTCATATAGTTCATATATTCTTTAAAACACTATTCACCCCCCCTCTAGGGTTATTTCTTCCTTAAGATCCTTAATCCGCATCCCCAACAATGCGATCATTCATTCGTTGACTCTTAGCATTATTCGATTGGAAGAGCAATACAAAACAAACATTGCTCGGCAGTCCGCACACTAATCCTTGCCCTTGGTACGGTAGGGAGAGCATCAATCACTGGTTGAACATAACCTACTTTCCTACTTATCGATATATGCCCTAGACTTGGGGGCACGAGTGAGAAACAAGATGAATGTGAACCGACCATTCATCGATCAACCCTAAGTCTTTAGAACTTAGGTGGGAGTATAAACACGACTAGTACGAGTCTTGACCGTCCATACAGTACATTTATCAACCTAAGACCAGGGGTGGAAGTGTGATGATCCAAAGACTGACTACGATAGCGTAATACTATGATTCATACTAGTGTTTACAATGACTTGAGGTTATGACTGAAAGGATTCCAAGAGATAGAATTATCGATTCAATGCCAAAGATCATAGGAAATTGATCATTACTCCAACATGAACGATGAGTAAAGAATCATGAGTACGTTGAATGGAAAGCGCATTGCTCGAATATACAAGCAAATTCAAACTTAAAGCAAGATCCAGCTATGCGGTTGCGCGTAACACAAGGCTAAACCCTACTTGATACTTGATTCAACATGCTTCTAAGCCTTATCTTCAATCGTTTGCAGATAATTGCTCGAAGGATTTAGAGCCCTTCACTATTAGACTCAATAACTCATGACAAGATTTTGGGATTTGACCGTAGTAACTGTAGTCATTGACCATCCCAACAAGATTTAACGTTGATTGTTACGCAAAATAGTTATGTTTGAACTCAAAGAATACAAGGTTGCGCCTGCTGAAATGACAATCGACATTACAGCTAGCCATAATGACCCATCATGGGTATTGAAGATCGGATCGTAACTCAGTGTAATGATGATGAAGCAATTTGCTGGCTTTCTCCGAATGAATCTTGATGTGTTCGGTTGGACCCATTCTGACATGCATGTGATCTCACCGACTATCGCGAGCCATGCATTGAATATCGACCCGAGTATATCCCAGTGAAACAAAAGCAACACGGCGTGGATCTAGAGGGATTTGTTGGACTTAAAGATGTGGATAAACTCAAAACTAATAGGTTTACCTATGACACCTCTACCCGAAATGGGTATCCAATCCAGTTCTTATGAGAGAACTAATGGAAAGCAATGGTCATGCATCGACTACTAAGATCTGAACAAGGTATTCCTGGAACACCACTTTCCACTTTGAAGGATCAACCAACTGATTGACTCAACAACTGAATATGAACTGCTTTCACTTATAGATGTGTACTCCGTATACAACAAGATCCCCATGCACGTCCCCAACCAGAAGCACTCCAGCTTTGTTACTGATCTAGGGCTATATTGTTATGTTGTGATGTGGTTTGAACTAAATAATGCTAAAGCTACTTACTAGAGACTGGTCATCAGGATGTTCAAAGACTAGATTGGGCGATCGACAAAAGTATATGTAGATGGCATGTTCATGAAGTCACGATGATCAAATGACCACATTGATGACTTAACGTACATATTCAGTGATATACGAAATTGTGGAATGAAACTGAATTCCTTGAAAGCTCTTTCGACGTTGCGTCAGGAAAATTTCGGGGTTTCATCATTCACTCACATAGAATCGAAGCCGATCCTGAGAAGATTCAAGCAATTCGAAACATTCAAGCGCCAAAGATGATTAAGCAAGTACAAAACTTAAATGAGAAGGTTGCCGCCCTCGGCCGCTCCATCTCCAAGGCCACTGACAAGTGTATCCCTTTCTTCGACTTGATCAGAAGAGGGAAGAGGAACTTTGAATGGACGTAGGATTGCATATACGCATTTGATGTTTTAGTAGATCACTTAAAGAGACCACTCATCCTATCCAAGCCACTGGATCGTGAAGACTTATACATCTATATAGCGACGTCAGTACACGCCATAACTGCCACACTGTTGCATGAAGAGAATAGATCTAGAGGCCTGTATATTATATTAGCAAGCGATCGACAGGTGTTGATAGAAACTACCCAAAGCTGGAAAAGATCGCGTACTGCCTATTGATTGCGTCATGAAAGCTTTTCCATTACTTCTAAGCTTACCCCATTAACATCTACACCGACCAACTGTTATGACATGCCCTACAGCAACCTTAGACATCTGGAAGGTTCGTCAAATGGAATCTCGAGCTAAGCCAATTTAATATCACTTATCTCCCTCGAAGAGCTATCCAGTAATAGAATTAGCAGACTTCATATATGAATTCACTGGATCAGACAACTATGGAAGAGCAGTGGAGAACCGACCGACTAAGGGAAAATGTACACGAATGGAGCTATCAATGATCAATGTTCATGCGTTGGAGTAGTGTTAATGACTCTTGAGGAATGGTCGATCTATTATGCCCTGAAACTCGACTTCCACGCAACAAATAACAAAGCTAAGTATGAAGCCTTGATCTCTAGGCTCAAACTTGCTAGAGAATATGAAGTGGAAACTCTACATACCTTTCCCGATTCCTAGTTGATAGTACGCCAATTCAGGGAAGATTATCTTACTAGGGGCAACGTCTTACTCCTTAGCTTGGCTGGGTCGAAGAGCTACTAGCCGACTTTGAGGATTACACCATTACATACATCCTCGGAGAACAAAATGAAAAAATCAAGTCACTAGCCATGCTAGCAAGTTCTGGGAATGTGCAACAAATAGACTTTGTCCCGATTGAATTACTTAATATTCCAAGCATTGACAGATTGAGGTCGACTAGATCTTGGAGACAGAACCAGAAAAGGATTCATGCATGACTCTTATCAAAGACTATTTATAATAGAGGATCCTTCCTAGATGGAGGAATTAAAAATGATAGATCCTCCTAAAAGCTTAATGCTACATCATCCACAGAGTGATATATAGAAAGGATTTATTCGTTCCCCTACTTCTGTGTATTTCCATGAGAAATCAAACTAGTCTTAAGAGAAGTCCATAAAGAAGAATGCAGTGATCACACTGGGGCAAACCCTGACAAAGAATATACCTTGCTAATGGTATTACTAGCCAATTGTCAATCGAGATGCAGTTGATCATGCAAGACAATGCGATGAGCGCTAGATGTTTGCAAATATTACGAGAGCCCTCCCGACGGAAATTACTCAAATGGCCAGTCCATAGCTGTTTGCACTTGGGTTATTGACATCATCAGCTTCTTTTCAATTCTAATGGTGGTGCAAAATACGCTTTCGTAGCAGTTAATTACATCACAAAATGGGCAGAAGCATAACTTTTAACCACTATCACAATGAAGAAAATAATTAACTTCATTGTCTGAAACATCATATGTCATCTTGGCTTCCCACGAACCATTATAACAGATTATGGAACCCAAATCGACAATGCTAAATTTAAAGACTTCTGCCATCGGCATCATATTAAAAGTGATTTGCGGCAGTTTCTCACCCTCAAGCAAATGAACAGGTTAAAGCTATAAACAAAATCATAAAGTATGCTCTAAATAAAATTTTGGAAAAGTCTAGAGGCAAGAGGGTGGATGAATTTCCAACAACGTTATGGGCATACAGAACCACCCAAAAGTCTACGACTGGCCATACTTTATTCTCCCTTGCTTACGGCTCCAAGGCCATCATCCCTATAGAACTTGAAGCCCTCTCTCATCGAATGACTTATTACAATCCTTATTTCATTATAAAATAATATATAAACAAGGAATTGTAATCCAAATGCAATTAAACTAGAAGGTATTGGCGACAACTCGTGAGCATACCAATGATCCAGTAGACAGTGACAAGAACGTGTACCAGAACATGCACATGCATATTCAAAAAATTTGATTTCTTGAAATCGACAGAAATTGAATTTCACCTGGAGTTATTAAATAAAAGACTGGATTGGATAGCCATAGCTAACTATCCCTGTAGAACTGGACACAGATAGCAACTAATGAAACACAATCCTAAATTTATGCTATTGGAAATCGACCAAGCGTCATGGCGATCAAAGAGGGATACAACACTTTGGGAAGATAATTCAAGGAAAGGATAACAATTATTCAAGGAACTATATGGCTTTCTTTCTGGCGACTCTAACTTGCTTCAATTTAAAACACGTCATGAACGCAAGAAGTTGTACTCTAGGGGGGGGGGCAAATGTCATCCAGCATTTTGACCCGGCTATATTCGAACCGACTGGACAAGTTAGACTCAAATGTAATCAAGGCCATTACCTTAAAGAAATGATTGTGGGGTTCAAAAATCAAGCATAGATGATAATATGATGCAGAAGCATGAAAGCTTACTACTCTGAGAAGATGGATCAAGTACGATCCATATTCAATACTATGGACCGTATCGTATCGATTCCACAACTCAATTTTGTAGTGATGATCGGTCAATGATTCAAAATCCACACATGCTATCAACATGAAACTTAGAGTACAACTATACTACAACATATGGAACACCTATAGTGATCGCATTCCAATTGGAGGAAGTTCGAGGGATCGGCACAATTCCCTTTAGAGGGATTGGCGGAAGTCAGAAGTCAAGCAACATTACTTCACGGAATGCGATATCTCACAAACCGTACGTCGAAATTGCAAAAAAATTAGGGAAAAAATAACTAACATTATAGGATAACCCTCATATAGATTGCAGTTCATTTGGACATACTACTAGGGATTAGTACTGATCCCTGTTGTGGGCCCTGATGGACATGGAAATTTTTGGGTGGCCTCGTCTTGGTCTCCTAAACCTTCTACCGAAATTTCAGTCTGATACGTGAACATCTTCCCCTATAAATATAGTAGGTATGACTTTAGAAAAGAGATCCTTCTTTCTACTGAAACGACTCTTCCATTTTTATTCTTTATTCCTATACTAATAGATCCTCGCAGATCCAGACATTCTCGTAATCATAATTAAGTGCAAGATAAATAAAAATATGAAGTGGACACAGGCCAAGATTGCTGAATCATTATAAAAATCTGTGTGTTCATGTATGATATTTGCTCTGTTTTAATTTCATTCTTCGTTTAATCCCTGTTAGAATCTATTGGGTGTTAATGCCTATTTTTGGCATCGACACATTCATACATGTGAACTTTTGTTATTCTAAACATTTTAAAATAACATAACATATATCAACATATATGGTATGCATATATGTATTAACTAATTACACTATTTAATTAATTCATTTTATTTATCTTATTAATAAATTTCATAATTTGAAATTAGTATATAAATATTTTCAAACATTTTTGAAAATATCATTATCCTTTCAATCATTTTTAAAACTTATGTTGTATTACGACTTTTATAATAAATATGTTTTTATTTTAATTTTCAAAACAATTTAGAAAACTAGCCCAAGGCCCAATTTAAATTAGGCCTTTTCTATTAGGGGCAACCTTTGGACTCACTCACCTTTTAAGCCAGGTTGGTAACTAGGTAGGACAGGGTACTTGATTACCCAATTCTAAGGGTAACAACATAATCCTTGAAGGGTATAGTATGCTGGTATATAATATTAGGATTTACATTACAATGGACGTACTGTAATTTGTCCAAATATTTGCTTGTATAACATGTCAAAACAAAATACTAATATATGTATGTTAACATAAGAGAGTGTGTGTGTGTACACACACACATATAATTTATTTGATAAAATTGTTCCGCCATAACAAATTAATGTAAAATAATTATATGTTAATAATACAAGTTTTTAAAATTTTAGGAAATGTAAACACAGTTTGGGCTTAAGATTAATTTAGGGAATATTTTACAATTAAAATAATCTTTATTATTAAATAATTGATAATATCCCATAATCAAATTAATTCTTAAAAATAAGAAATTAAGTTGAATTTTTTTAAAAAAATTCCAAATATCTCTGAGATAAATTTTGGCCTTAGAAATAATTTTTGAAATTTTATCAATTGAAATTATATTTTTAATTAAATAATAATTGCATTTCAAAAATAAATTAGTTAAAAAATTTAATAAATTTATTTTTCATTTTCAAAAGGTTCCATATATACATATAAACCTTGGTAAAAATTTATGAAAAATTTCATTTGAAATTATATTTTTAATTAAATAATTGATTGCAAGCCTAAAGTAAATTAATTTTTAAAAATAATAAATTAAGTTTAAAAAATCTTAAAATTTTACTATAATTAAAATTACATGGTGCAGTAAATATAAAAAATGTAAAATTTAAATTTTGAATAGTTAATTATTTTATTCATAATAAACAATTCACAAAATCATTAAATAATAATAAAATACATATATGCATATTTAATAAAATATTTTATATTTTATGAGTTATAATAGGTACAAATCATCAAAAGAAAATTTTAGGATTAAATATATATGAAATATAAACACATACAATTATACACATTCATAATTTGTAGATATACATATTTAATCTAGATATATATATATATATATATATAAACATAAATAAAAATTAAAATTAAAATATTTTTATAGAAACAATAAATCAATAAACAAAATATTATAACAAGCACATAACTAGTCTAACTGTAACAAACACATGTACCCACAAAAATCTCACATAATCTAAACAATAAACAGATCTGAATACAAATAGAGGATTTGGATGTAAATCAACTTTTATATGATAAACTTAAAATCAAAACAATGATAATTAATAAAAGTGCACATCCTAATGAAGCCTTTGAGTCCACGTTGAACAATGATTTCTCTTCTAAGAACAATGATAATTAATAAAGTGCACCTCCTAACGAACTATTTGAATGTTTACGTTCACACTTCAATTAGTAGGTGGTCTGATATTATGGCCAAATTTATCACTTACTCATTTTTCGAAAAAAAATCTTATTTTAATTTAACTAGCATTACCCAGTTGTGACAATTATTTACACCAATTATCTTCGTCAAAACTATCACTTTGGACTTGTTGAATTTGGTAATGGTCAAAATTCCAACTTCATCCACATTTAACTCTATAATCCAAACACAAAGTCTTTGGTTCAATAGTAACAATTATTATCAACCGAACTACACTGACCAGAGATTTTAACTTTGGGTTGACTTGAGTTGACCGTGATACTAACCCCATATAACCGAGGAGACGAATCCTCTCTTGAATAGTGCTTCACTTTCAATACTTCCACTCGACCCAACTGTAGTCACTCGATGGACACTATGACATGATTTGATAATAATGTGGAGTTTTATATTGAAGATTCATAGTATTCTCAAGTTGAAAGAACTGTCTAAAGTAGTCACATCTATGTTTTCTGTTTGACCTTATTTATATTAACCAACAGAAAATTACAGAGTGAATCATTCCACAGTTATCTAATAACTATTAGGACGTAATCCCTAGGTGCCTCCAGCAGTCATGAGTAATACACTGCCCAACATTTGGAGAGTCATACATACTCTAGTCTCAACGGATACATCGATATCCATTCTCGATGCATCTTTACTACGAACATTAAATGATACATTTTTTCATTGTGATAAATTACTCATGGATACAATACTTTATAATACTATCACAAAACATATCATTTAAGAATTTCTATTAAATATACTTTTAATTAAATAAATTAATATAACTACGTTATATCAAGTATATAATAGAAATAAAACACCTTTATTTCAAAAAAGATTGGTCAACGAGATAGATATATGTAACAAAAAAATACATAATTGCCCCTATGGCATACCCTTAGCTCTATCATTGGTGAGTAAAGCTCACTCGTTACGCAAGATTTAAACTTTATAAGTTAGCAATAGATTCTTGTTGGTTGTATGGTTGAAAGTAGTGCTTTGTGTTGCATTTGTATGTGTTTATTGTTATATTTATTATGGACTTGGAAATGAAGTCAAAAAATGAAGTTATGGTTTAAAGTAATGATTTTTATTACTTATGTATGAGCTTATGTTGGGTTATTGTAAGTTTAAGGAATGCTAGCACTTGTTTTTTGTGACGTTAAGATCCCTTAAATTTAACTTGTTTTACATATTATGAATTTCTAAAAAAGTTTTACAAAGTTTCCAAAACTTTAACTTTTGGTTTCCATAAAACTTTATAAAAAGTTTTAAGTAAGTTAAATGTAAAAACGAAAAGCCTTAAAGAGCATGAGATATGTTATACTAGTTTAAAAGTATGGTATCCATAGCGACAGTCACTATGGATGCAGTATCGATATGGATGCAGTTTGTGAAATCGAACACTATTTTTAAAACTAAAAGTGTTTTCACTTTACCTTTGAAAGGTATTTTCAAAAAATTCCATAAGTATGAGAAAGGAATTATTACTTATTGATTAAGTCAATTTGAATGATTTTTAACTAAGTAATTAAGGTAAAGATTATTCATACTTAATTAATTAAGTAAAGGTAATTAGATTTTAATTATTAATTAAGTAAGATAATTATAATTAGTTAATTAAGAAAGATTTGATTATTTATAAATTAAGAAAAAGTTAATTATTAAATTAATAATTATTTAAGTAAGATTTAATTATTAGTCAACCTTTAATTAAATTAGGTTTGCTTATTAATTAATTATTAATCAGGCAGGGTTTAATTATTTCTTAATTATTAACCAAGTTAAGACTTAATTAAGATTTACTTATTATTAAATAAAGATTTTATTTTTAATTACTTTATTTTCAAGGATTGGTTTGTTTAAAAAGCAGCTTTCTTTTACAAAGAATAGTTTAGATACAAGGGATTCTCTTTGCCTATGCCACTAAGTAGCCAAACAAATATGAGTAAGTTATATTAGAATATTGACATGTTTTATTAGAAATAAGTCATCTTGTATTTAGTACTAAAAACTGATGTGTAGGCTTATTTATGAGATCTCAGACTTGATTTTCTGACGAGGGATGGAGAAGTCGAAATGTCAAAAATGTAATAAATACAAGAAAGTTAATTTCGATAAATAGGGCTGGATAAATTAAGTATATGTAAGATGTTTCATCCTATACTTAACACCAAATTCTGAGGTATGAATCTCATATGTATCCTGAGAAGTAGGAATGTATGTCGAGTTAAGTTTAGTTTTCTAGCTTGTCCGACTTTGTTGTTAATCAAGAGATAATACAGTTTGAAATCGAAAAGTGAGGATAAGTACAAGATGTCTTATTTTTCGTATGAAAATCTATACACACTCCTGATTGTGGAGTTGTCCACCATCTATAACTTGACCTTTTCTAAATTATCAAATGTTGGTTCAAAGAGACCGAGATCGGATAGCATGAGTTACCAGAAACCACTTCGAATGAACGCAAGTGTTCGAATTGGTAACATATAAAAGATGATGGAATAGAAGACGAAGATCTTTGAAGTGCAAGGGCAACGTGACACTAATCCTGAGAGTGATTCCAAAATGAATGTAATACAAGTAGTGTCTTCGGTTTGTTCATATCCTAATCAACTAGTGTGAACGAATGCTAGCATTGCATAGTCACCTAGAGGGCAATGTTAACATTTCAAGTGTGATTGTTATAAAAAAGGCAAAGCGTAGCCTTGGGCTTCACAACGAGGAATGATTAAAACATGCGATATGCGGCATGGCTGCGTGGGTCGCACCCATTTGGGTATAGTCACCACCAGATCTAGATTGACATTTCATATTTTGTATGCTAGTGACCCAAGTACGGTTGTTAATCACAACCGAGGTGGTGATATATTCAGTACTACCCGGTAAAGGGTCGCCGGTTCTGTGTTGATGGTGGTTTATGTGAGGGTCTCGATACATTCTATCTAAAGGTGTACTGTGGTAGGAAGTACCCTAGTAGCCTTATCATTGATGGAACTAAACTTTCAATAAGTGATTTACAGTCTTAGTTGTGCCCAAATATGCTGGAATATGAGATGCAAGCACTCGGCTATATTCTTAATTTACTTTAAACCCTAGATATTCCTATAATATCACTGGTTTTTCTATAGAAATGTTTTGATTATCGTAAGGTAAAAGCTCATCCATATTCATGTATGGCATGGTCTTAAGAGATATCTTTGTTTTAAAAGAGTTTTATAAGCTTGGTAATTAAGTTGTTTGGAGTTTACTCACACCTATGTCTGACCTGAACTTTTTCTTTCTTTCCCTAAAACTCTTGGGTGCCCAAATTTGTATAAGTAGCCAAATAGTCTAGGTTTCTACGGATGTATTTTGAAGGAGCATGGAGCAGGTGGCTTCACTGTTATCCAGCTATTTTATATTTTTCCAATGTGCATGTGTATATTTTGTGTCAGCATTCATGGGGAGAGACGGTTATAATCATCCTTGGCTGAAATTGTATTTTTGTAACTCTGATGTTCATTAGGAATGATGTAATGTTACTATCTTATGTTGGCTATCATCTGTGATTGCTTTACATTGTTAGATTCTGTGATTTTTTCTTCTTGTTTTTTTACTCCAACGGCTTGTCTTTTGGACTCTTAGATGACCGACACACGAACACTGTGGGTGTATTAAGTGTCATGTTTAGGAGTAAGAAAGACAAATCGTCACAATATGTCAACGTTTTAGCACCACTTATCATGTTTGTTTGGCTACTTAATGACACGGACAAAGAGATCGCTTGTATTTTAAAAAATATTTTAGAAAAGATAGTTCCTTTTAAACAAACCCGACTTTTGGGAAATAAAGCGATTTAATTTTTTTAACCTTTTTCTAAAATGTTTAAGTAATAATATTAAAACTTTTATTTAAATAACTAAATAATGATATTAAACATTTTATTTAAATAGTTAAATTACCACATTAAACCTTTTATTTAAATGAAATAATAATCTTTGAAAATATTGTTAATATTTAAGAATTATTTTTAATATTTATAAATATTTTAAAAGACCATTCAAAATATCTAAAGTATAAACTATTTTTAGTTTGCACAAAAATTATCGATTCACAAACTCCATCCATAGGGACTATCGCTATACGGAACATAACTTTTAAACTTGTTTTATAAATTAAAATAGCCTTTTAAATCCTTTGCTTCTACATTTAAATTACTTAAATAATTTTGTATAAAGGTTTTGAAAGCAAAAGAAAAGTTCGGAAAACCTTTTAGAAACATTTATAGAAAACAAGAAAGTAAACTTTGTTTTAAAAGAACACGGGATCTTGATATTGAAACATAAACCAATTCAAGTATTAACTTTCCAGCAAACATACAATCATCCATATACATAAGCACATACATACATACGTATATACATGCATACATACATATATGTATGTATGTATGTATGTAAATGACATTCATAAGGCAAGGAAAGATCATCACTTGTGAATAATTACTAAAGCACTTCGACTACATCTCAAGTCATCAATAAAACATCATATATACCATCCGTTACAAGCAGGAACCAAACCAAACAGCATCATTTCCAAACACTTATAAGTTATAACACAAGAAACTAACTAATATTATTGTTACAAATAATAATGTTTAAATCTTGCATTTTAAAAGTGAGATTTACTTACCAAAATCAACAAGAATACAAACCAAAGCTACCACAACTTCTACACTGACATAGGGAGTTAGTTTACCCTTTGAAAAACTTGATTTTGAAGACCCTAACGAGGGGAGCTGGGCTCGGCCTAGGTGGTGGAGGGCTCGGCCATGCTTGAGGAAGGGAGTTTTTGGTTTTGTCTTGAAAGATAAGAGAAGTAGGGAGGAACAAGTTGTTTTTAGCTAGGTTTTAAGGATTTAAAGTGGAAAAATGAGATATTTTTTAACTTGAAAATTTTAGGGAAGCCATGGAAAGTAAAATGGAAGTTTGGAAAATAAAAGTTAAGAGTCTGAAAATGAAGAGAGTGAAATGAAATAAGAAATGATAAAAACTAAAATACTTTTATATAAAATGAAAAAAGGAAATTACTAAAATGCCTTAATTATTAATATGTACAGTACCTCCACATCATGATGCCACATCACCCTCTCCTTTCCCACCATGCACATGCCACCAATCACTCCCTCTCATCACGACCACTTCACATCTTCTGACACAAACTTGATGTGTTGTCATTTTGTACCATTTTCAATTTAAAATTTAAAAGAAAAATTAAAACTTATTTTATTTATTTAAGTATAAATTTAAACTTGCTTAACCCTAACCACTTTCTTGATCAAAGCATATGGTATTTATATATAAGTATGTGTGTATATATGTATGTGTGTATATACATATACTCCACTGTACACATGATGTTCCAACAACTTCCAGACAATGAAAAGTCGAAACTTCGGAAAACGGTTTTTGGTCACATTTTCGATTTTTCCCCGAACTAACTAGTTTTATATACCAAATTTTAAATCTACTCAACTATCATTAGTTATTACTTAAAAGTAGTTTATTTGAGTTATAAAATCCATTAATAAATTATTTCAAAATATATAAAATATTCGTATTTAAAATGATTAAATTACGGATCGTTACAATCAGCCCATGTAAAGTGTTATCCTTGCATCATTTGTATATTTTATTATATTTTGGTGATACGAAATCACAAATAGAAGGAGATAAATATGCAAAAAGAAATGCAATCACATATATTTTATTGTGGAAATGCATTAATTATTGGATTACATTTCCATTAGATGGCAAGGAAATAAATGCATGCACACGTTATGAAATAATATATATATGCAAAAAGTTATCATATTATTTCTTTCTTGGTAATCGCATTGCTTTGGGACTATTTTCTTCCAATTTTGGAATGAGTGAGTTATTTGCTATGTTTGCGCGATTTGTTACCATTATAACTTGCCTCCACTATCTTTTTACCACATCTTGGTAATTTAATCGATGGTTCTTATGGATTTGCACTGTCTATATATTGAGGGTAGACTTTATTGTAAACCCACTCTGCCATTCAGCCAGCGATCTCCAAATAGAGTCTCTTCTTGATATCCCTAATTTAGGGCTTTGGTATGTAAACTCTTATCTTGTAATCTCTTGTAACTCTCTCATGTGTAATAAATCTCTCTTTTGGACTGGACGTACACTACTTTGATGATAATAGAACCTGTATAAATATTGCTCGTCTTTTTTTCTTTATAGTTATTTACTATTTATTTGGAGCAATAGAATAATTGCTGCTAGATTGAGTAATGTTCAAATCGGTAAATCTAGATCCATTTTATTATTTTTCCGTATTTATGCAATTTTTGCACAATAGATTGGTATTAGAGCAAGGCGATTTTTTTAATTTTTTGCATCAATGACTTAAGAGCGGTAGGTCTGGTAGTAATTTGTTATTACTCATTTGGATGGAAGAAGATATTTTGTGCAATGTCGAAGATAAAGACGGAGGAGATTATGCTGAGAGAAGAGCATTCCAGTCTTGGAACTTTGATGATAAGGAGTTTAGTGTGTTGAAGGGACATCTGGATTTGGGAACCTATATCTACTTCATGGCTCAATGCTGTTGTAAGAGTATTATGTTGTTTTCTATGGGAAATTTGCTATTTGGCAAATAAGGTATGTGGAAGGAGAGAGATTTCTCTTACATACTGAGATTTGGATTAGCCTTGTTATGTCCATTGGCTTTTGTTTTTTGGCTATGTATTTGAATTGGTGATTAAAAGAATTTTTAGGTCTTGGTGTTTTGAGATTATTTCGGTATCTACCTTCTTTTGATTTTGGATATTTGCAACATTTTATTGGCGGGCGGGGACATAGTCTGAGCTCGTTAGCAAGGTGTGATGGGGGGTGGCCTTGTTGGAACCCATTGGGTATATGTTCATTTTTGGTTTTTATCTGTTAAGAGATTTTGGTTGAAGGTGGAGTTCATTTTTAAGAGTTTTATGTTGAAATGAGAATTTGATTCGATGTGGGGTATTGGAGATTTGTGATTTTGCATCAAGGTGGAGTGTTAAATTTTGGTGATACAAAAACATAAACAGAATGAAAGAAATATGCAAAAAGGAAAGTAATCACGTATGTTTATTATGGAATTGCATTAATTATTGGATTGCATTTCCATTAGATGGCAAAGAAATAAATGCACGCGCACGTTATGGTATAATATATATGCAAAAAAGATATGCATATTATTTATTTCTTTGTAATCGCATTGCTTTGCAATTGTTTTCATCCATCTTTGAAATGAGTGAATTACTTGCTATGTTTGCACGATTTGTTACCATTGTAACTTGCATCCATTATATTTTTTACCACATCTTGATAATTTAATCGCTGGCTCTTATGGATTTGCACTGGCTATATATAAAGGGTTGACTTTATTGTAAGCCCATCCTGGCATTCAGCCAACGATCTCCAAATAGAGTGTCTCTTCTTGCTATCCCTAATTTAGGGCTTTGTTATATAAATTCTTATATTGTAATCCCTTCTAACTCTCTCATGTGTAATAAAATCTCTCTCCTTTGGACCAAACGTACACTACATTGATGATAATGGAACCAGTATAAATATTGTGCGTCTTTTTTTCTTTATAGTTATTTACTAGTTATTTGGAGCAATAGAATAATTTTTTCTAGATTGAGTGATGTTCAAATTGGCAAATCTAGATCTTGTTTATTGTTTTTTCCCACATTTGTGCAATTTTTGCACAACATATTTTCATTCCAAAACTAAAGATGTCAACTATAGTATTATCTCTAAATTGGCTAGTTACCTCATGATACAATTACAATTGTGACATTAAATGTTAACAAAATTTGTTCGGCTTATTCATTGAATAATCTTTCTCTTAAATTTTGTTCTTTCTTTTCTCTCAAAATTTGAAGAACATTAATGGTGGTACAAAAGGATCATTACTGCAGGTTATGAGCATAGTTGTACTGAATTTGGTTCAAGACTTCTTAGATATTTGGTAAAATACTTATCTGACAAGAGTTTATTATCTTCAGTTTAATTACAATATAACAGGAGAGAAGTGTGCTTATTAACAATGGTTATTAACAATGACACCCTTTTTCCTTGATTAATATGTTTCTTGAAGCAAATATCACTCTTTTGATTAACTGTCATCTATACATTACTGATAATATACTTAACCATATTACTTGTGCGCCCCTATTTTTGATATATTCCTCAAGATGACAATGTGAAAGAAAAATCACATTTTTGGGTAAGGCATAAAGGATATCATAGAGAAGGAATTGTTATGTCATACAACGTATCTAATGTTACAGGAATAATTCATATGGATTTGTTTACATTTTTTCGTCCCAAGTACCTTTGTGTAACATGTATAGTGAGTTAATAGTGATGCTTTGGTAAATTAGAATGAAAGGATATATTAAATTGGTTATAGGAACATGTTTATCATGTTTGAGACATCATCTTCATAAACGTTATTCATGATATACTGATTTTTGTTTTATATTTTGTTATTAGCTTTAGGACAAGGATCTATATATGTTGAAAGCTCAATAATTGAAGACAGGATTTCAAAAGGAAATACTTGACTAAAGAAGGTAAACTAATTTTCTTCTTCACACTTTGGTACAACATTTTTACAAGTTTTGATGCTTCCTGGAAAATAATAAGGCCTCATTGAAAAATTAAAGCAAAAATAGACCTCCATTTGAAATAAGTTTGCGTAAATATGGATTGCGCAATTTTTAACAAAAGGCTTGTGCAATCCATATTTGTGCTAGCTATATATCTAATGCTTGTGCAAATATGGTTGCGCAAGCATTATTTAGGGCATCAAAATTCCAGTTTGCTTAGATCCGATTCTTATTTTATCAAAAACCCTCCTCAAAATTCTCCCAAATTCTATCCTCAATCCATTTTTTCCCAAATCTAAACTTCTCAATTACCTTATTCTCAAGTCTACCTTGAAGCAACTAATTGATTTAGCTAAAAATTGAAGGAATTTCTTCATCCGTGGTGATTAGAGGTAAAAAATATTAGTTGAAACTGATGTTAAATTAACAAATGATTGTTGTTGATAATGTACTAAATATTATTGTGCTCTCGACGATAATTTACGCCTATGGTTGTGTCATAGTTGAAAATGTAAATAGTAATAGATCAATCCTAAACCCTAACTAGAAAATTGATTTTTTTAACGATTAATTGGTTGATGTATATATCGTAGAATCGCCTCCCGGACCCGAAAATAGAAGTGTTCGTTTTTTCCAAGAGAAGCATAGAAGCCAAAATGATGCGCTTATGGAGGTATTTATTTTAAACACAACAAATTATCGTTACTAGTTGCAATTCTTTGTTATAAATCAGGATGTAGAAACAATTAAGATTTGCGACCGTTCAAGCAAGCTAAAGGAAATGGACTTTAAAGATCCTAGGTTGGAACAAAAGCTAAGAATTATCGGGATTAGGAAAGCTATGCAAGTTGACTACATTCGACTAGACCATTACCTTATTACGACATTATGTGATAGATGGAGACCGGAGACGGATATTTTTAATCTAAGACTGGGTGTCTAGCCGATGTTTACTTTATGTTTGGTCTGGGCATAGGTATGTTTAGAAAATATGGACATTGATTATTTGAAATTGTGTCATGATTTGCTTGGTTTTTTTTCTACCAAAAGAGGCTACAAAGTATAAAAGTAAGCTAGCAATGACATGGTTTAAAAGTAAATTTCCTGAATCACTACTTGAAAGAGCGATGGATTTAGATATACTTCATCGTAGTCGTGTTGTCATATTGTACCTTTCAATTGTCATCTTTTTTCAGATATTCGAAAGGAAGATTGAATTTGAAATATTTACCATTTCTGAAAGATTTAGCAAACTGGTTACCATTCATGGGGAATTGCTGTACTTTGTTATTTGTACAGTGAGTTGTCAAACGTTGATTTACAAAGAAGAAAAGTTTTAGGGGGTTCTGCAATATTGTTGCAAATATGGTCATTATCTTCCATTCGTGTGTAGGCGCAATTGTGTTAGGAGTTAGCGTGAAACTCCAAAAAATGTACAGTTTTATTAAAATAAACTAGTTGTTAGCGGATGACGCCATTACCTGGGAACCATATCTTTATTGATGAAATTTGAGCATCCTGACATTGAATATATATACGCCGGTTGGATCGCCAAGAGCAGACTGATTCTTTTTTTGAACTTTGAATTATATGCTCCTAACCGAGTAATGAGATAGTTTGGCATTGAATATCAACACATTTCCGATCCTGTGGTGCCATTAAACCCAGTGCCCACTAGTTAGATGGACTTCCTGCAGGAAAGTATAGCATTATAGAATTCCAGAATTGATCGTATCGAACATGCACGTGATCCCCCGACACCGTTGAGCAAGTATGAGTATTGGTATTAGCAAATTACTCGCTGTTGTATTTTGTAAAGGTCGGCTAGAAAATTGGCTGCGTATATTCCCCGAGCTCCACTAAAGCGTGATGTGGTTAGTGTTTTAATTTATATATTTTGATTATTCATTTCTTTAGATCATATTAGTTGTTACTATGTTTTGTATTTCGCGTAGGTAAGCAGGATATATAGCACTTTGGATGTGGTCAACGAAATCGAAGATAGTCGTATGGAGCCGGACAAGGTGAAAAGTAAATGTATTGACCTATGATGTATACTCGATATGATTCATCGAAACTAGTTAGGGAGGTCAGCAAAACGTTTGCGTATTGTAGAAGAATGATCATGTGCTATGGAGGAGATACGTACAACAGTGGAGGAAGCGGAGGGAGGACAAACGGCATGGTGGGAGCTACATACGAAAGAGGAGGGAACACAAGCCATCGGCGGAGAAGTTCAAACTCAACGGTCCGTTTGGCATAAAGGAGAACAACAATTTGGGTATCTTGGTCAATCCACTCAAGAGCCAACGGAAGAGTCGCCGTAGTGGGAGAGACAACAAGAATAATTAATTTTCGGTCGCACTCAAAAACTGTTCCAACACCTGTTCCAACATTTGACGAAGTCCGAAGTTAAGCTCCAATCGTGTACAAAAGGAAGAAGAAGAAGAGAGACGCCTCTTGAGGTAGAAGGCTTTACGATTGAGATGTTTTGTTGTTTGGCCAATATATCTTGTTGATGTTTCATTGGTCGAAAAGGTGGTTGTTGATGTTTATGAAGTTGTGGATTGTATATTTTGTGTTGATGATATACGGTTATGTTGATGATATCCAATGGTATTATGGATGGTATATTTTGTGTTGATGTTTATGTAATGTTGATGATATGTAATGTTGATGGGTTATGTATAGGAGGAAGGTGCAGCAGCTCTCTGTCTTTGACAAGGGCATATTATTACTTGCGCATTTTTGATTTGCGCAAGCTATATTACAAAATATAGTTTGCGCATTTCAAAAATATGCACGCTATATTCATATATATATATATAGCTTGTGATATTCGTATATATAGCTTGCGCATTTCAAAATTGCAATCGGCACAAAATCATGATATGGTCATGCATGATATTAGCACCGACAAAAGTAATGTTAGTAGCAGCAGCAATACTTCTATCATAATCCAATGCCCAGTAAGTAACTAACTTCAGAACTTGTCTCGGTATGTTATTAATTAACTTCTTATTATAAGTTGAACTTCAATTGGGTTATTGGGCCACTGCAAAGAAATGTTGATGTTTTGCGAATTGCAAGAAATAAAATAATACTAGTAAAATTGTTCACAATTATTTCACTATGGTGGTCACTCTAAATTAGAGGAATGTATTAAAATAGTGGTTGTAACTAATTGCTGAACAAAATCGAGAGAAGATGGAACTGTCGAGAATGATGAAGTACAGGAGCAATACTGTGTAGAGTAGTGCCTAACTGCCACTGTGCGCACACCTAATTATCCATTGCATATAAGCAAAAGAAATTTTCCATCAAATATACAAACAGAAAAATCAAATTATGCTAAGATTGACATATTATTTCCATCAAATATACAAATACGGAATTATTTCCTTACTACTTTCATTTTCAAGCTACCGGTAAAAGAAAAATAAGATGTCCGCCTCTTTGTAAAATTCAAAACAAAAGATTTACAAATTGAAAATATGTGAAGTTTAAATCTTTAAAGTCGTGGGAAGTAGATCTACATTTCTATGTTAACATTGGATGTTGCAGTCATGCTTGGGATGACGAGCGTAAAGCATAGTGAGCTAAGCTATAGATTTCCTCATGATTTAGGGCGAGTTAGGCGATGGCATATAGTCATGTGCGGAGAATTTTGAGGCATATGGTCATGGGTAGCAGAAGGCATCGTCTAGGGGTGCTGCAGGTCGCAGCCATGTCGCTTTTTCCAAGGTCCCTTTGGGTGTGACTTGGGTGTGACGTATTGGAAGCTTTGGAGAAATGGAGTTCGAAGGCGAAGGCGAATTTTGATTTTGTTAATCATAGAGGGAGAAAGATGGGAAGGTATATGGCTAAGGATAGGTTCGTGCATGGTGTTCATAGAAATTAGATTAGTGGGAGGGAAGAAAGATAAGGAGGGGCAATTAAAAATTTGAGTTGTAATTGGTTTATTAATAATTAGTTAATTCTCAAAATCTTATAAAATGTGTAACTTCTACAAACGATGTAATCAAGACGCGGTCTTTTACGTTGCACTCATAATGGTGATAGCTATACATTAGATTTGGTTTTGTTGAATTTGGAGCTAGTAGAATTTTGAGCTAAAATCAATTGTAGACCAAATCGGAATGCTTCGCCATTAAATGAAATTACGTTGAGTTATCTCGCATCTGAATGATTACTATAATGATATATATAGTAGATAAAATTATTATTTTGTGTTAAAATGAGTTATTGGCCTTGTACGGTTAAATTCCTGCTTTTGAAAAGCGAATGACATGTAAAATGAAATACAAAGAAAATTTGTAGAGAAATCTGTATTTCACATTGTTTTGATTTTTAATTTTAGTTATATATCTATTGATTTTAATTTCAATTATATACTTGATATATAGATTGTTAAATGTCAAAATTGGACAGTTTGATCATTTGGATGTGACACCGACACATGTTAAATGTTGAACCTATTTAGTGGAAAATGGAGTAACAGCATTGGTTAAGTGTTACAGTGGCTATTGATCTCGTTATAGTATTTTAAAATACTGTGAACTGATGTTTTTGATTTGGAAATCGTTTTGATTCGAAAAATGAATTTTAAATCTGGCTCTGTTGGAATTTCTATGAATATTTTAATTGAAATAAGTTTTTGAACTTCTGTATGATAGTATTATGTGTATATTTTGTGAACATGTTAATTTTGTAATATGATTTATAGTATGCATTCCATTTTCAGTTCTTCATTCGTTTCTGCAGTTATTTTTGATATTACACTCAATTTTCTGTAATTTTTGATGTTATTATGTGCAGTTTTTTGCTTTTGAAGCTGGTTTTTCGTATTGCCCAGTTGATTTGGCTTCTTATTGTGTTGTTTTTGCATTGTCAATGCGGTTTTAGCAATAATCTCTAGTTGATTTTCGTAAGTCTTGCTGAAAATTGAGTTGTTTGTATGATACAATTTCAATATAAACGGGCTTAATGGATTGGGTTGAACAAACCCATTCAATAATGGGCTAGGTTGGATTGATCCATTTTATCAACGAATTAAATGGGTTGGGTTAGCCATGTTGCATGAAGCAATCACTTATTGTTTCTGAAATAATACCAATGACTATGTTAATAACATTTTTCTGATAATGTGAAAAATGAGAATAAAGACATCCTCTCTGAGAATTTTGTAATAACAAGCTATTAGTTTTCTTCAGTTTTACTACAGGAAAGACTAAGCGTACAATTCAAAATATATAATCATTAGGATTTCTCTGACGTTATTATCTATTAGTTTTCTTTGAAGTTGCCAACAGTTGACATAACAAGTGTCTTAAGCTCCACACCAAAAAGTTTATCTGCTTCTTTTACCTAATAGATATGTTATAACTAACTGTATTCATACCTTAATGCAACACACTGTTTGGGTGAAGCCAGAGAAGTCTAACAAGTTAATTTCAGCTATGCCAATGCCACGTCTTGCAATGGCCTGTAGCAATTTAGTGAAATTTCCAAGGGTTTTCTTGGATATTATCTTCACATGAAATTTATTTTTTGCAATTTACAAAACATCAACCTTTCCCTGCAATGGCCCAATAACCCAACTGAAGTTCAAAATAAAGAACTTGTAATAAGAAGTGAATTAATTACAAACCAGAGAGAGGTTATGAAGTTAACTCACCAGACATTGGATTATGACAGGAGTATTACTACAACTGCTTACATTACTCTATCATGATTTTCATCAGGAATATCATTACTGTGTGATAGTTCAAGCTTCAATTTAGAATTTACTGAGTCATTCGAACGGATATCTTAAGGATTACTCATTCTAGGGTATACTTCACCCTATCTCTAATGAGCTACTTAATGTGTTATACTCCTGAGCTAAAGTTTTACCTTAGCTCTGATACCAAATGTGACGAACACGATTTTTCACGCTTGAAAATCGACATCCATACTTCAAATTGTATTCGAATGCCGTAGATTCGACCGTTCAAATCCGATTCGCCGGAGCTTATAACAACATTAAGTAAATAACACAGCGGAAAAAAAGAATAATACATTGATATACAGCTTTGATCCAATATCTGATGCAACAGATGATCCAATAGATATCAATATACATCAGAGATATGATACAATAAAATAGCAGCGGAAAAGAAAAATAGATAACATCTAACAGCGGAACAATAACTCTAAGATAGTCTTCAAAAGAGAACTCCAGCAGCAGCAGCTCGATCCAACATCACGATACGCAAAGACAAGCAAGTCTCGTCCACATCCAAAGACTGAACTAGCTCCAGATAATTCACTGAACCTAACTACCTGAAAAACCCAACTCTAGACTGCTCGTGTAGAAAATTATGAGCACCCAGAGTTTAGGAAAGAAACAATAAACTCCGGATCAGTCGTGGGACTGGTGTGAGCAACAAAAACAGTTTATCTTTTAAAACATTCAACAAAAGATTTTCAAAGTCAATTCGCAATGCTTTTTTAAAAATGAGACTACCATAAGGCCTCCCGCACACACACACAATGCAAACGCAGAATCGGAGGAGATTTCTCCTTATGATATTCAAAGATGCTTGATATGCATTAAAAAGAAACATTTGATATTATTACTAGTGCATAGTGTAGGGAAAATCATTTCGAAGGTAAAGATATAAATCTTAGCCAACATACGACCATTATCGTATGCCTACTATAGCTACCATCTAAACAGTGGGCGTCACTATAAGTGAATGATAGGTTCTACAACTAAAACCGTACAAGTCTCGTATTGTTTCTTTGGATTTCCAGCAAATGGTCAGGCCAAGGAACTTCCCATTGCCACATGAGAACGTCTCTGGAAGGACGTCCCCGAGAACCTAACCGGATCTCTGCCAACACAAGGCCGGGTTACCCCTAACTGGGTAACTACTGACACGAGTATGCCATCTCCCGGTCGTAACCAACCTTTATCCGGGGCCCCAGCAACAAATCACAAAATAATACATATACATAATTGCGATATCAACATAAGTTAAGTATCTGGGCTCCATACCATGATACCACTTCTATCCATAAGGAAATGCACATACCCTAAGGGGTGCTACCCCTAATAACCTTGCTGCATCATTCCTGTTTCGACCATTCCGGGGTGTGAGGTTCGACGAAGTCTCGTCCACAAAGCCACGCTTTGGTACAAAGCCACGCTTTGGTACAAAGCCATGCTTTGGGTCAACAAATGATCAAAGTAATGATCACAAAGATAAATGATCAAACAAATGATCATATCACAAATGATCAAACAATGATCATTTCACTGCAACACTCAGCATGCCACATTACCAAGATGGGAATATATCGCTGATAACCATCAACTACATAACCTCTGAGCTCGTACGTCTCAGAGAAGGGTGTTAAGCTAAGAGAATAAATTCTCTGCCACCAACAGAAATGTATTTGAAAGAAATCTGCTTTATATCTCAAAATGTAATGTCAGACATACAATCCATACAAGTCTGTTCCGGGTTCGAACAGAACCGAAGGCACTTTCAAAGAACCCCTTGCAATCCGGGTATTCACAATCCCGATCGGATTTCCCATCACTTAGGGAGTCTCTATACCGGCGCGACTCAGTGCAGAGACAATCGATAGGTCATCCTATCGCTCTCGCAAATACACGGTCTTCACCACCGGTCTGCAAATGTTATCCATAACGTCGAATCACATATTCGGAATGGGTTATACGACCCAAAGGTCCTTTCCCGGCTAACCCAAATAGTGAGCGCAACATTTAAAACATATGGATATGGGATTTCATGTGACGCCCCACCTCTATACCCACGCTAGCCAAGAACATTACAGAGAATGCTGTCAACTAGCACGGAGAATAAGGCTGTTGAGGAGCGACCATCCGTGTAATTGCTTTGCGCGAGCACCGATATGTCAGATAGTATAACATGCATTTTCTTTATCAAGAGGAAATCCGACACACCGACACAAACTCAAAGCTACTACACAGTGGCTATAAAGGTCTTCGGAAACAAATATAGAAATAAACATAACATAAATCAGTCACAGACAATTCATATCACAAAGGCGGAAATAGATATGAATATTACACATGAAAGTGTACATCAGAGTAGTGGTCAAAAAGATCCACAATAATACAAAGAGTAGCAACACGTGATAGGCAAAAGAATAAGTATACATCATAGAGTCTGTATCTCAAATGTATTCAACAAAAACTACTAAACTAAAGTAGTTAGCCAAAAGTCAGAAGATGGTTCCAGATAGGAAGCCATGAGGAAGCACCTGTAAAATCTCAGTCTGACCCGAATATTATTTAAGAAGAAAATAATAAACGGATCAGTCTAGCTATAGATATCAGATGAAGTGATATATAATAAGAGATATGACATAAACATATAATAATCACAATGCCAAGCTGTGATAAATAAGTAATTGAAAATCAACAAGAGATTAATCAATATCACAATAATCTACTCAAGATAAAAAGGAATGTCATACTCCTAATTTCATTCACCAAGCCACAATAAATGGCATATATATATATATATATATATATATATATATATATATATATATATATATATATATCAATGCCCATCATAAAAGTTGGTGAAACATAAATTCCAGAAATCAACACACGAAATCCAGAAATCACAATAAAAAGTATGGCCAATCCCCAAAAAAACTGGACATCGACACACCTAGAAAGACGCGCCCCATGTACAATCGAACATCGACGCACCTAGAAAGATACGCCCCATGCTCTAGCATCGACGCACCTAGAAAGATACGCCCCATGCACAAATAAACATCGATGCACCTAGAAAGATACACCCCATGTACAAATAAACATCGATTTACCTAGAAAGATACACTCCATGTAATGTCTAACATCGATGCACCTAGAAAGATACACCCCGTGCAAAGTCGAACATCGACGCACCTAGAAAGATACGCCCCATGCATAAACGAACATCGACGCACCTAGAAAGATACGCTCCATGTCCCGACTTATTGAGCCGATTGCTCCACGAAGTAAATAAACATCGATGCACCTAGAAAAGTACACCCCATGCATACATAAACATTGACGCACCTAAAAAGGTACGACCCATGTGAGAAATGAGACGAAGCTCAATAAAATGAGGAACAGTCCTCCACATAAACAAAGAGACATCGCACATTGCTAGTCTAAACCACAAAGATGATCGTCATGATCAACGAGAAGTGTTAATTACAATAAGCTAGGAAATATATAAGCTTAGCTTCATGTCCCATAACCACTAGCTTAACTTAAATATTTACGAACAAATTGTAGATCTCCACTAGAAAATTGTCACAAGAGATTCAATCGAACAAGTCCAAGAATTAACCGACGAAGTAAACGCAAGCGTTTCATACCACTTGTTTTACTAAGTCGTTTAATTAGATTTCTCATACGAGTGGGGTAAAGGTTTGTATATACTAATAGATTGGAAATCGGTTTGAGAAAACGAGCTTTGTAATTAAATAGTGTTGAAATCATTTGAAGAAAGAGTTTTGATATTTACTACTAGTATAGAAAACCTTTATATTTTTAAAGTGACAAATCACAAAGAAGATTGTAGGAACAATCAATCACTAAGATTCACATTCGAAAACGTGAATAAAATCCAATGAAATCGATATAAAATCCATCAAAGTGGATATATCTAAAATTCCCAAAGAAAAGGTCATCAAAGTCGATAATAAATGATAACAACAAAAGGGAGACAACACGAATCGATTAAAGTTGGATATTCAAACGAATTAGCAAAATTGGCTAATCTGGCAAATAGAAGCAGGTTGGTCGACCGGACTCCCTGAGTTGGTCGACAGATCCAGAGGTAGAAAACTTCTCGGGCACCAGGTTGGTCGACCGAGCCAGGGGGGTCGGTCGGCCGAACCAGAAACAGAAGTGCTATCTGCACTTTTACAAGCAGGTCGGTCGACCGAACCAGGGGGGTCGGTCAGCCGAACCTGATGCTCTGCCCAATGATGCCCATAAATTTATATGCAACCTCCACCAATTCGCATCCGAACGAGCACGGACGCTAGGGAATTATGCCTAATGGCTACCCGGCCCTATTGGCTCCTCGATGCATCACCAAAAACACATTTGAACCTCAAAGTTATGATTTTTTAAAGGATTTAACTCCAAACACTAAAAATTGGAATATTCACAAAAGCAATCCAAATCAAAATCAAATGCACATGAATAAGTGTTAGGAATTCATACCTAACAATCGAAGATAATTATAAGCATAGATGTGAGATTAAAAATCTCACCTTTGAACCTAAATAAATGAAGAAGAAGCTATAGAGCAATGGTAAGAACAATCACTCTTCAATTCCAACCCAACAAGCTTGAATCTAAGCTTAAAGGAGAAACATTTCCTAAATTAGGTTTAGGAAATTTCTGAAATTGAATGGAGAAAGAGTTGGAGAAGATGAAGGAGATGCTTACCAATGGGTTCTCTTTGAGTTTGGAGCGAGAACTTGAGCTAGCAAGAAGAACTAGGGTTTGCAATTTCTATTTCCCTTTCCCTTCCACCATTTTCAGTTGGAGCTTGAGTTTAGAAGAATGGAATGAGAGAATGGAGAGGAGAGGGCTGAGTTGGGGTATTAGTTAAGCTAGTGGGCTGAACCCAAACCCTAAACCCAATAGAAAAAATAACGAAATTCAACTTACTCCAAACATATCAAAGATTATACTCAAAAAGATCGCAAACCACATTTTGAACTCAATGGAAGGGGTCTTGAGTCCCAATTCGACTGTTTGCAAAAAGTAGCTTTTCGGACCAAAATCCGACGATCGATAAAATATTTAAATAAAATATTTAAATATAAAATTGATAAATATGCGGGTTGTTACATTTCAATTAAGTCACAACTTAATAATTCAAAACTTTCTTTCAAATGGTTTAAACCAAATACCATTTCAAATCTTTTAAACAAAAGATTTATTTCACAAAATTCCATTTACGGATTTCAAAACAATTTCTATTTCATTTGGATTAACTCGTTTAAAATCGTTAAATTAAAGATTTATCTTATAGCTTTCAAACCGTTCCCAAATATTCACTTTCAAAATTCGTTTCCAAATATTCATCAATAACTTGGTAAACTATTTCAGTTTAAACTTGAAATCCCTTTTATATAATTTGAAATTCGTTTCTCCGATGAAAGCTTTTTATTATTTAGAAACAACAGTGTTATTTCGAAAAAACCCGATTTTATTTATACAAGTTACAATCTTTGGGTTAATTCAAATTTCCAAAAATAATACTTTAAAAATGGTTTAACTCATAATGACTAGTATAATATCGTTAATCCCTAGTTTCAAATTACAGAATTCAATTTGAATATTGAATTCAAATTTAAATTAAAGTATTTAAATTCCAACACTTAATCCAGTTATTCAAAATAAATTTCCATCTTTGAAATTCCATTTCAAAAGCTTTTCACTTCAAACCCAATCCATTTTCAAAACATTTGAATTTAAAAATTCAAATACAAAACTATTTTCAAAAATCTGTGACTTAATCGATTTCCTCATGAAATCCATATTTGTGTGTGTATGGTGTGGTCCAAGGGTTTAACACAATAGTGCAACATCATTCAATCATCACAGATAAAAAAATAGGAATATAGTTGATAAGCAATATGAACTATAGCGCTTATCGTCCATTCACCGATTCTCAGATAATATGCGAATGTAAATAAATGAAGAACTTATACACAGCTCACTACATAGAACAAAATATCATGAATCATGTAAGACAATCAATTCAAGGCACAACACACAATCTAATCATTCATAAGTAAGGTCAAGCATCTAATAATCATTTATAAGCAGGATTAATTTAATTACTTAATCCTAATTAGTTCAATTTTTTCCAAGAAATTTAATTACTTATGAATTTATTATCAAATCTTGATTTATTAATTTCAACTCATTTGATATAAATTAATTTATCAATCACTTTAGTTAATTAAATTATTCATAATTAATCATATTAATTATATCAACCTTTAAATCAATTACCTAATTAATTAACTTTAATTTATTAATTATTCTCAAATTAACCGCCTTAATTTATTAATCACATTAATAAATTAATTATTCTTAATCACTTGATTAATCAACTTTAATCATTAATTAATATCTACTTTATAATCCTTAGTTACAAATTAATTATTCCTTAATTTTTTAAACTTAAACTTTAATTTAGTTAATTTAATCTTTAATTACTTATTTAATTAATCCAAATCAGTAACTTATTAAATAAATAAATTACCCACTTTAATTTACTTGTTTATTTAATGAATTTCAAATCATTAAATCCTAATTAAGTTTTAAGAAAAACATTATTCTTAATTCAATTACCTTTATTAATTAACCACTTAAATTAATTAACTAACCACATTAATTAATTTTTTTTTAAAGTTATTAAACTTGTTGATTAATTATCCATTCCATTAATTTATTACAAATTAATTAATCAATTCTAATTATCTTAGTAATTAATTGAATTACAAATCATTAATTCAAATTTTTATCAAGGTAAAACTTTTCTTACCTATATATTTGAAAAATATTTATTTCAATTTTTTTCTTTTAAATTCAAACTATTTAAACCCTTTTCAAAGTTGTTTAAAACATTTTTAATTTATAAAATCTAAGTTAAATTTAAAAGGTTCAACTCAGTTTTGAATTCCATACTTCAAATTTTGGTTTTAGATTATGTTTTAAAACTTGTTTTCCAGATTTTAAAATTAAATTAAATTTGAAAACAAACAGGTTTCCAAAGAAACCTGTAACCATTTTAATTACCCAAGCCCTGAGCAAAACAAATCCCCTGTTTACTTCTTCCCAAACACACAATCACCCTAACATACAAGTGCACCGTGCACATGCACCTCCACCAGAGCCACCTCCGGCCAACGTTGACCAACCTCCCTCATCGGCGATCTCCCCTCGGACCTATTCTCATCATTGTATCGGTGATCAAATCATCTGAACGACATCAAGCATTCAAGCTCGATACAAATACCAGGAAACAAAACCTGGAAACGAGCAAGACACTACCACCCAACCATGTCAACGGCTCTTCCTCCCACCGCCGATCACCGTAGGGCCCAAAGCTTCGCCCATAGCTTCGTTGACGTGTCCTCCACCTTTCCCCCAAACCACGACAAACTCGATCAATCCAGGATGGCGAACGAATCGAAGATTTCAACCTCGCAAAAAAACTACGGCTACGAAAGGAAATTGCCTGCCGCTATCACCACCGTGCCTGGAACACCAACCTGAGATTTTTCCCAGCATCTCCATTCGCTCGTCTACCACCCCAAAGAATCTCGAGACTTTTCCACCCCCAGATCGCCAGGGATCGCCTCGAATGCTAATTCCAGTTAAACCCAAATGGCGTACTCAATGCAATCTTAAACTTCTTGATTTTTGTTCTAAAAATCTTATTTTCGAATGCAATTTCAATTTATATATTTGAATCGATGTTTTATAACATTCGAAATTATCACATATTTGAGTTTGTTCTGTTAAAATCAAGTTTTCTCCCAACCTGTATGTTTATAATTTACTTGAACTATTTTTAAACAATAACTAATACTTAATCAAGCCTATTTGCTTTTGGAAACCAAACCTGACAAAGATCAAGTAATCTGATATTTGAATTTGTTGAACAAACCATATGCTCTTAAGCAAAAAGTCTCAATATATATAGGCATACCCCTCTGCATACATATATAGACAGAGAACAATTTATGTGTATATATACGCATACTAACCAACTCCCAACTCAGCCATATTAATCATCGAATATAGATTCACTTAGTTGGATCTTAGTTTAGTTACTCACTTTGTTTTTCCAGAGAAGAACAGAGATATGCTAATGATTTCCTTTTGCTCTGATTTGTTTGATTTGAAAGCCTGCATTGCTTTGATCTGAGTAAAACTTTTATCTGAATTTACTTAGCTTCAGAATGGAACCTTGATCCACTTGAAGTTGTTTCTATTTGTCTCAGGTAGAATTTTGGATCTGCTTTTTTTTGTTGAGAAGAGTGTAAACTTTTGAATTGAAGATTAATAGTCAGGCTTTCTTCTTTTCATAGATGATGATGTTTACATTCTATTCTCTGGTTTTGCTTAACTTCCTATAGCTACGAACCAGAACAAAGTTGATGTATAAGAGAAGTATGCAGGTGATTTTATTATTTTGTACAATATGATAAAATATTATTTGTGCAATATTGTAGAGATTTCCTTTCTTACTTTATGGTGGCTGATACGTTGCTTTGGTGTACTAGAGATGTCTTGCATTAAAGGCTTAAGTCCTCTACTTCTTATTATATTCTTCAAATTCATAGATATTTTATATTACTTGGTTCTTAGCTTTGCATTTCATAATTTTACAGGCAACTTACAATATTTATTTGCTTAGCATACTTTATTTTGTTTGTTGGAAGCTATCATCTCGGCTGACAACATTTGATTTTGCATGATTTTCTTCTTTTGGCTATTGTTTACTTCAGCCTGCATTTTTTTCCCTTGCCTGATGAGACTGTGGTGGCTGCATTAATTAATTTGGTGGCTGAGAGATACAATTTTGACTTGCATTGATTACTTGAACAAATGAATAATTTTTTCATGTCTTATTTCATTAGCTTACACTGTCATCAGCTTATACTTTGTTTTGTTTTATATTTGTTTTAAACACTTTCATTTGCCTTTGTATTGTTTTAAGTGTACATACTGAATATAATTTTGTAACTTGTTTGTTTCTTTTGCAAGCTACCCACATATAATATTTTTCTTTGTTTTCTTTTACTTCTTTCCAGCCTATACTTATTCAACTTTGCTTTGTTTATGTTTCTTGTCTTTGTCTTGCATACTTTGTATTTTTTTTGTTTGAATACTTTATTTTGCATTGCCAAGCTTGTTTTTACTTTGTTTTATGCTTTGTCATATTTTATATAACTATAAGTTCATTTAAAGTATTTGCTTAACATCAATACTCATATTAATTCCTTTTAAAGTTTAATTATCTAAAATCAAGTTTTAATCATATCCAAAATCCAAATACAAGTTTATTTATTGATTTTTTTATTTTTTTTAGATATTTAAATTTAAATCCCAATTCAATTTTCAATCTATTTTATAAACATGTTCGTTTTCAAATATCCAAATTAATTCTCGATTATTTAAAATTTAACTAAAATTTTATATTAGCTACCAATTATTTTCACAATTTTTATTCATAAATTAAATTAAATTATCAATTTAAACTTAATAAAATTGGAGATCGTTACATACATGATACCAAACATATATACATACATGTTGATATGATGTCAACGGATATGGTATATCATATAACCATCCATATATAGAATCATTTTCAAATTTCTGATATCTGTATTTGCAGGTACTGAATTTTTGTCTATCCACTCAAATAATTTTCTGCTTCACGCATCCAATGGACCTACATTTTGACCAAGGTTTGAGGATTCAACCGAAACACCGAGATTGCGATCATTCCGTTTAAGTTTCAGTAGTGACCGAAACGAAACCAAATCAAAACTCCGATTCAATAAAAATAACTATTGAACTTCAAATTTTATAGAATAAAGTTAAAAACTAAATTAATTTGAGTTTCAAATATACGAATATTCAAAATTTGAAATTTTAACTTAGAAAACATATGATTTCACACAATATATAAATGGTTTAACTAAAAAAAGTTAATAAGGAAGTATATTTAAACATTTTTTTAGTGTTATATATATTTATAATTATTTGGTATTGTTCGTTTATATCTTACTTCTCAATTAAATATAAATTATATGTTTTATTTCGCTAAATTTAACAAATATAAATGTAATTATATGAAAAATAAATAACGAGATCTACAGCCGAATCTGAAATTGAAATTCATGAAATAAACAAATTAGATCGAAATTCCTAAAATTATAAAAGACCGGAACCGAGACCAAAACCGAGATCTTGAACCTTGATTTTGACAGGACAATAAGTCATCACGAGCATTTAGATTTTTTTTTCCACTTTAGGCCACATTTGTAAACTTAAAGCGAAATTCATCAAGTTTGAAAGCATATTACAAATGTGTATAACTTTTGATCGACTTAGAAAATATTATTCATTGGATTTACATGTAGATTTTTAACAAGTTATTTAAACATGTAAAACGTAAAAACATTGATCCTTCTTACCAAGGTATTATTGATATTTTTGAAATTAATTTATATACTTGAGCTTTTTCCTCTAAACCCAAAATTTATTTCTCTTTTTTGATCTATCTTTATTTTGTTTAGAAACAACAATGGTTAATATGTAGACTCAAACAAGTATCTTGATTTGTTTTTCATTACGAATTGATCTTTCTTTCATTTGTGGTTTTAATATGGTTTTGAATCGTTTTTTGAGGATCAAATCGTAAATGGAGATATTTGGTTTGAACTAGGAATTAATACATGTGACTGCAAGATTTTTGATAACAAGAAGTCCATCCCAAGATGGAACATTTCAAAAAAAGCTCGCCACAATTTGCACATCTAATTTTTGGGTAGTAAGTTGTTCTCTCTGAATCAAAGTGCCGAAGAGCATTTGAAAGACTTTGTCCGAGGGTTTCATGACAAAGTTCTATTGAGGAAGAATTATTATGAGTCAAGTGATGCTGAATAACCATTCTACAACTTGCACCATATGGAACTTACTACCATTTTCGTAGTATCACCATCCGAATCTTATTCGAAACCTCTTAAAAGACACTAGAAATATGCCAAAGGTGAGCTCCATAATAAGTAGAAAAGGAAAGAACAACCTCCTCGAAAAGAGGAAGCTCGTCATTGAAGCAAAAGAGGCATGGACCCTTTTGCTAAAGAGAGTCCTAAGGGCACCCTTTGCTAAAAAGCGTACTAGCTGAGCCAATCTTGAGAAGGCGGCAGACCACGGCTTTGGATGCTGACTCGGTGAGCACCAATCCTAAAGTTACGGTGCTTTAATCTTGGATATTTATTCAATGAGCACAAATCCAAACATTTGAAGATCTTGGTCTTGAATAAAAATATTGATGAGGAACCAATTCTAGCACTTAACAGACTCTGGGCGTGAGCATAGGGCATTCTACCAAGTGAACTTCAAAGTGCACCACATACTAAGAGTCCTAAGTCGGTTCAATTCCAAAAATGGACCTTGGTCACGACTAAGTCCAACATTGATAACTAAGGGAATACGATCCTATGTGCATAAATCTCAAAGTCATAAGGTATTTATACCACGGTTCCAAAGATATCAGAATCAGAACACCAAGACATCAGTTACCAATGTATTTATTAAAAATAATAGCAGTTATTTTTTATTTTATTTTTTAAATCAAAATATGTAGAACAATTTTTGTGGGACCGGCTAAAGATGGTACGAATTTGAGCAGGTATAATTATAGTTGCATGATATTTATGCCCCCATATTATCCACCGTTGAATTGAAGCTGTATGCCTCTATCGTCCGTTCTTCTAGCACAGCCCTAATATGTATTATGCAATTTAATAGACAAACTGTAACGACCCGTAAATTTTCGATAATTAAAATAGCTAATTTAATAAGATTACGTGATTTAATGTTAGAATTTTTTTTTAATTCGTTGGAACAATAATAACTGGAATGAATTGCAACAATAATTATCCAAGTAATTTTTTATAAATTGAATGGAGTTCCAATCTAATTGAATTGACTCAAATGTTATAACTTGGTTATAAGGGAATATATGGAAAAACAAATGTAAATAAGTGAATAAGAATTGTGAATTATTTAGGCAGTAATACAAATTTTAATAGATTGGTTTCGAAGATTTGAATAGTAATAAGTATTGAAAAATAAATGCTACTTAGTGAATGCCTATGCAATCAATAGTTGGATAGGATAATAAATGTTGAATTCATTGGGTATAATAGAGTAATTGATTGATAAGTAAAATCTATTTAAAATCAAATAATTGAATATTTAACAGGTAAATTGTTTAAAGTAAATATTTAAAACTTATTGAATAATTGAATAACTGTAAAATGGAAATAGTGTCCAAAGATGTGAATTGGTTTTAAAAGTTGAATCTTATAAGTTCAATTTCAAATATTTCAAAGGATAATTAATTATTGGATAATCAAAAATTGTTTAAATTTAATATTTGGAATTTATTGAATAATTGAATAACGGGTTTAACATGATTAAAAATGATTTGTAAAATTTTATTTTATCATATTAAAGTTAGAATAACATTATAGAACTTTTAAAATTGAACTAGAAGTAAATTTGTGAAAATTGAATATTTTAATATTTAATTGACGAGTTAAAATAGTCATTTTCAAACAGTCTTGGATTTCGACGGAACTAGTTTCATCGGATCCGTAATGTGATATTATTGTAAGATTTCAAATTTCATGTCAATCGGATTTACCGTTTGTCCGAGGCAAGCCAAAACGCATAGAAATTCGTTTAATCGGTTTAATTTAAATTTGATCATTTATTTCCGTGACTCGCACATACGATTGAATTAGGCCCTGAAGCATGTCCCATTGTGTTCAGAACGCGGGTATAACATTATAAACGCCTTGTAGCATGCCTCGAAAGGGGTTCGAGATTTTAAGCTACGAAAATCGAGACGTTTTGAAATGTAATATATATATTGACTGGTCAACCCTTCTTGTCAGCTGTAAATCCTACCTTGTCACTGTTGCTTTTAATTCACACTTCCCTTCTTTAAATCACGTCCTTCTTCAATTCAATCAACATGCTTAAAATCTACAGAACGGTGAGGGAAAAAAAAGCAAAAATCAAACTTTAAAAAAAAATTATTTCTCCAATTATACTCGGTGGAAAATTCTCAAACTTCCTCTAAAAATCGTATTTTTCCATCCTTTCAATTTGGTATAACTTCTATGTGGTGCGGCTAATGATTTGGAAGCTCGATATTTATTTGCCGCATAGCAGTTTTCTAGGGTTCGCAAATTCTCGAAGATATTGACATCAATTCGTATTTTGGTCGACGTTTTTGAACTCGTGGTGGTGAATGGCGGCTCGGGGGTGAGTTTGGTGGTGTGCGGTTCACCTTGGGGTGGCGCGACCATTTGTACGGTTAGGGGGAGCACGAGCAGCTTGCGATGGTGGTAGGGGCCTCGGCCGTCGCGTAAAGATGCTCGTCGAGTCGAGCTCGAGGCAAGAAGGTGGATGGCGATGTCCGTTAGTTCGATCGATGATCATTGAGTGGTGTCAGTGGTCGTGCATGCTCAGTGGATGGGTTTGATGTGTCTTGTGCAAATGTTGACAGTGGGGGGAAGAAGATTGGAGGGTAATTGTGTAATTTTAATTTAAGCTATTCGATTTTAAATTAAATTGTTGTCATCTTATAAAATGTATAACTTTTGCATACGAGGTTCGATTGGAACGAAACTTTTCGCGTTGCGATTGCGATGATGAGAGCTTCGAAATGAAACAGGTTTAGACGAAATTGGAGACAGTTGAAATTTGGGCTAAAATCGGGAGTCGTCCGTTTTAGTTCCAAATCGGAACGTTCGGCAACAGAAATCAATGTGAGTGTTTTATAACGCTCACAATGTACTAAATATCTTTATGGTAGTTAAGTTTAATATTATGAAGCGATATGAATTTTATTTGTCGTTGGTTGATAAAATTTAATTGTCATATAGATTGTCATTTGAATTAACCGTTGAAATTTAAATTGACAGTTAAATTGAAATTAAAATTGAATTGCAATTATATTACCTGATACTGATAACTATGAAATTGCCATGAATTGAATTGTCTATTGGATGATGTATTTCGATGGATGTTATTGGTTGATATTTAAATGTTTGGATGTTTATTTGCTTATATATATATAATGTTATGCATACATATGACACTGTGATTTGGTTTAAGTGATATTTATTCATCCCTGTCATTTAATTGAAATAAATAATCACTTGGCCATAGGATAGAAAATTATATAAGGACACCGGATTGGATAAATTAATAAATTTTAAAATCGTCGATTTAAAATTTATTTAAATGTTTTGATTTAAAAGTTATAAATAAAATCAATTTATAGAAATCGAATTTATCGAAAATTTGAGTTTGGAATGTTGAAATAAAATTTTGGGTTAAAAGAAATTGTTAAATAATTTAAGTTGAGACTTTGAAATGTGAAATTTTGATATGATTGAATTTCAAAAATTTATTTGTTGTAAAAGATTGAACATTATTTCGAGCTTTGAGTATTACTACGTAAAAGCGATACAAAAATGATATTTTGAAATTGAGCTTGAAATTGAATCATATTTGAAATTTGGATTTAAATTTGAATATTGAAGGACAATTTTGTTAAGTGTTATAACTTGATATTTTGAAAAATCAAGCTCCAAATCGATATAAATTGAAATTGAATTAATTGAAGGTGAATGTAGAATTGAATTGATTTGAAGACAAAGTTGACATTGATTTGAATTGAAATCGAAATTGAATCGGTAGAATAGAAATTGAAATTGATTTGAATTAGGAAGTTATAATTGAAATGGACTGGTTTGGAAGCTGTTTCATTTTTTTTCAAATTACTCTATTATATAAACCATCTTTAAATACTTAAACTATTTTAACCTATATTAACTATATTAAATTATTTTTAACCCATCTTAAACAATGTTAACTTATTTTAATCTATTTTAAATCTACTTAACCCAATTTAAATTATTTTAACTAATTTATCTATTTTAAATTCATTTTAAGATTTTAAGTATTTTTAACTATTTTAATTATTTAAACTCCTTAAACAATTTTCTATAATCTCAAGCTGGTCAATAAGGTGAAATGTTTATGTTTAAATCTTGAATTTAAATACGAATTGGGTTAAATGAAGCTGCAACCTAAATTGAATTTCGAAATGATTTGGAAATCGAAATGAGATATTGAGGCGAAAAATGATCTTTGAAACAGAATCTTACATTTGAATAGATACGATGATATTTGAAATGGACTTTATTTTTGAAGCGAATATGATATTTTGATATCAATTATGAATTGATTTGAAATGTAAAAGAGCCACCGGTGTAATAATACGTAGTTATTAAAGAGACCGGGATCGGATATGGACATACTCTTTGTCGATACTGAAAACCACTTTAATAACTATTATACGCGGAGTGTTGATCCAAAATGAAGTGGATGGTTTGGTGAACGCGTTGACTGAAGAAAGAGAACGATATTGGATGACCCCTGACATGACTAAAACAGGAGCCTCGCCGGGCCATTGAGGTACGCCATCTCTAGTGGACACGCTTCTTCGATACTATATCTATTACATTTGTGATTCGATTTGGGTGCACCCCTTGATTTGGGAGTGTTGTTTCACGGTGTTGAGGTAGCTGCTGGCTATGCTCAACATCAGTCCGGATCACGCAACTACTAGTATCCTAGTTGGTATCGCCTCATGTACCTTGTCATACTGATTATCCTATTCGCGACCACTACGTTTTGTTTTGTGTTATACCTATGGGGTACCCTCTGATAACCACCAGTTTACGGTGGGGTTTACGGTGCTCTATAGACTATGGCATTATAAAAATGTGTTAAGGGGAATTATGGTAACGCCTTAATGCTATTTTAATACTTTTACTTTACTGTAGACATATTATAATAGCGTATTGTACTACATAGTAGATAGTTTAACGGATCCTTGAGAGATGGAACATCCCGTAACATCTCTTGAGTTATTGCACGCATGTTCACACTAGATAGGAGATGTCAAACCCCATAAACATCTCTGACGTTGTTACACTCATACTTATTTATGATTAATTGAACTTTCATAAGGATATTTTAGTCCTCACTCGAGTGTTTTGTCTTTTCATTACGCTCGGGTCAGTCCTGAGTTTTCATATTTTTGAAGATCTATTTTGGAGGATGAAGACGATGGTTTGGTATACTGTTACTATTATTATCTTTGCATCATGCTATCTGCTGCATTATTTTATTTGTTCTGTTGTATATGTATAACTCTGATAAATGTTGTATAAATAATGATCAAAGTATTATAAACAGCTTCGTGAACTGTTTATTTGACTATTATATTTTATCGTTCCGCTGCAAGATTCTGTGTTGTTTCATTTCCTTTATTTCCCTTTCTTTTCTTTTCTTATTACCCCAATAGCCATCTGCCTTTTTGAATGGTTTGGAATCGGCACGTGTATTGGATCGTCGGTTTAAACTGTCCAAAATGGTGGGTCGTTACAGTGGTATAAGAGTTTTGGTTTAGCGATAACCTTAGCTTTGTAGGGTCTGACTCTTTATAAATAGGGTAGTAATACCCCATGATGAGTCGCTGAGTGTATATATATAAGAGAGCGTATTTGTTAGTGATATAAAATGTTTTATATTGTGTCGGTTGATTGTTGAGTGGCTTATGGATTCCGGTCAATACGAGTAATTAACGTCATTGATAGGGATCTCTAAACACTCGAACAGAACAATTCGACATAGTATTGTTTTGAAATTGGGTAAATGAAATAATTTTGCCCTAATTATATTTTGTATATAAAGAATTATTTTCAAAAATTATTGTGATCTATCTAGCTTATTTGGTTGTTGGAAACGATAATATTGGATATTATCATTAATTGGATATTGTAATTTAATAAATAAGGTGAATTACAAAATGAACAATGATAAAACACTTGTGGAATATTTTAAGAAAGTAAAATCCTATAAGAATATTTTATAAAGGTGACTTAAAAATTAAAAAAGATTTAAATTGGAAAATATTGAATTCAAGATTCGGGGACTTCTAAAATGGTTTTCAAAGCTTTGAAGAAAATATATTGTGATGTTAGTTGGAAAATATTTATAGGAAATATTTTGAAAGGATTTTTAAGAAGGAATGAATTAAGTACTCCTCTCTTATGTCGTTGGAAATAATTTCGGTGATGAATGCGCAGCATCATCGACGTTCATTTTCGAGTCTCAAAGTAGGGGAGACTTCTAAGAAGCTTTGCTTTTCTTCGAAATTATTTTGGGTAAACGGGTTTTGGTTTAAACTCCAAAGGTATGATTAGATATATTAAAGATATAAGTGTATATATTTATTTCGAAAGATTTGAAAAGAACCGGGCATTTAAATTTCTAAGTTATGCTAATTAGTAATTTTCAAATTATTTGAATGAAATGTGAATAACCATAATTTATAAAATAAGAGGATTAAGATATCTAAGCTTATGTTTTGGGTAACTTTAGAGTTGTAGTGTACCTTTAAAGTTAAAAGGTAAAGAGGATTTAAATAAATTAAATGTGTGAACATTCTAAGTGAGTAAAATGAAATTCTATAAATTTGTATAATACCAAATTTGCATTCTAATAACATATAATATGACTTACCAAATATTAAAAAGTTGAAATGATGTTTTGGATATGTAATGAGATATTGTACAAATAGACAGAACCTGAAAGTAATTGAAATATACAAGTAAGAAAACTCAAAGGGAATTAAATTGTATATAAATGGAAAATGTGGTTATGATAAAATGTTATATAATTAAATATAGCATGAAATGATGAATGGATAAGTGGAACAAGTAAATGAACTTAAGAAAAAGGCCATTGAGTCAAGCAATGTCTTTGTAAACTGGTTGTAGAATTAAATATAAATTTGCAACAAAAAGAAAAATATGTGAAGATAAATTTGTAACTTTTGAGATAATTATAAACTAAGAAAAGTCATATATAAGAAGTTAGACTTTTATGGAATGACTATAAATTAAAGTGATGATTAATAAAATGTTCCGCAAATAAATTGGTTATTAACTGAAACTGAATATGAAGTAAATGTAAACAAAAGAATTTGGTATGGCTAAGAATCAATTGGAATTGAAAGAGATAAACCAAATTGAATGTAAAATTAATAATTTGGTTATGTTGGGTATGATTTGGTTGTTATATGATTGTTAGTTGATTGTATATAATTCATTAAGTGTTAATGAAATTGAAAGCTATAAATCATTGAAATCTAGTTGGAAGTTAAATGAATTTAAATAGAATTTAATTGATTCAAATTGGAAGTAAACTATTGTAAATATAAATTAGTGAATGTTAACTAATTGAATTGAGAACGAATATTAGTAAAATCCAACTTTAATGAATCAACCGTGATTAAAATTGAAAACCAAGTCAATAAACATTAATGAGAAGTGAATTTATATTGACTGGTTATGGATTTGTTGGATGATAGTTGGATGATAATTGATTTGTTTGATGCATTTGTTGTTTTGTTGCATTTTCTATGTTGGCACATGTAGTTGTTATGTTGCTATATGGTGTATATTGATATTATTTTCATATATGCATGTTTCTCATGGTTTGTCGAGTGTTTAGTAGGTGCGGATTGCGCTTGCTTCACATTTGGAGCTCGCTTTCGCGCTATATTAGCCGTATATGCTCGCTAATAATATATAAGGTACATATCTCGGATTACATATCGTACTTTTACACTTTTTTCCCTATGGGATGCCTCATCACTTGATGAGATGTATATTTGTGATATATATATTGTCATTTTTTCCGATCGAGCCACGCAAAGGAGACTCTGTCGAAATTTTTCGTAAATCCGGGTGTTAGAAAATTTTTCAAGTTTTAAAATTTTATAACTTGTTTTGATAACTAACTCGTAAACTTCATAGACTAATCGGAGTAGCGTTGTGGAAGCGTAGTTATGACTTTATAAATGGAATTTCATTGTTTTATAAGTTGGTAACTTTGAATAAAATATATCTAATGTCGAATTCTGTACTTAGTTCCTTTTCCCTTCTTTTTCCTTTTCGGGGACGAAAAGTTTTGAGTGGGGGAGAGTGTAACGACCCGTAAATTTTCGATAATTAAAATAGCTAATTTAATAAGATTTCGTGATTTAATGTTAGAAAAAAAAATTAATTCGTTTCAAATAATAATAACTGGAATGAATTGCAACAATAATTATCCAAGTAATTATTTATAGATTGAATGGAGTTCCAATCTAATTGAATTGACTCAAATGTTATAACTTGGTTATAAGGGAATATATGGAAAAAAATGTAAATAAGCGAATAAGAATTGTGAATTATTTAGGTAGTAATACAAATTTTAATAGATTGGTTTCGAAGATTTGAATAGTAATAAGTATTGAAAAATAAATGCTACTTAGTGAATGCCTTTGCAATCAATAGTTGGATAGGATAATAAATGTTGAATTCATTGGGTATAATAGAGTAATTGATTGATAAGTAAAATCTATTTAAAATCAAATAATTGAATATTGAACAGGTAAATTGTTTAAAGTAAATATTTAAAACTTATTGAATAATTGAATAACTGTAAAATGGAAATAGTGTCCTAAGATGTGAATTGGTTTTAAAAGTTGAATCTTATAAGTTCAATTTCAAATATTTCAAAGGATAATGAATTATTGGATAATCAAAAATTATTTAAATTTAATATTTGGAATTTATTGAATAATAGAATAACGGGTTTAATATGATTAAAAATGATTTGTAAAATTTTATTTTATCATATTAAAGTTAGAATAACATTATAGAACTTTTAAAATTGAATTAAAAGTAAATTTGTGAAAATTGAATGTTTTAATATTTAATTGACGAGTTAAAATAGTCATTTTTCAAACAGTCTTGGATTTCGACGTATCCAGTTCGTCGGATCGTAACGTGATATTATTGTAAGATTTCAAATTTCATATCAATCGGATTTATCGTTTATCCGGGGCAAGCCAAAACGCATAGAAATTCGTTTAATCGGTTTAATTTAAATTTGATCGTTTATTTCCGTAACTCGCACATACGATCGAATTGGGCCCTGAAGCATGTCCCATTGTGTTCATAACGTGGGTATAACATTATAAACGCCTTGTAGCATGCCTCGAAAGGGGTTCGAGATTTTAAGCTACGAAAATCGAGACGTTTTGAAATGTAATATATATATATATATTGACCGGTCAACCCTTCTTGTCAGCGGTAAATCCTACCTTGTCACTGTTGCTTTTAATTCACGCTTCCCTTCTTTAAATCACGACCTTCTTCAATTCAATCAACACGCTTAAAATCTACAGAACAGTGAGGGAAAAAAAGCAAAAATCAAATTTTTTTTTAAAAAATATTTCTCCAATTATACTCAGTGGAAAATTCTCAAACTTCCTCTAAAAATCGTATTTTTCCATCCTTTCAATTTGGGATAACTTCTATGTGGTGCGGCTAATGATTTGGAAGCTCGATATATATTTGCCGCATAGAAGTTTTCTAGGGTTCGCAAATTCTCGAAGATATTGGCATCAATTCGTATTTTGGTCGACGTTTTTGAACTCGTGGTGGTGAATGGCGGCTCAGGGCTGAGTTTGGTGGTGTGCGGCTCACCCAGGGGTGGCGCGACCATTTGTACGGTCAGGGGGGGGCAAGAGCAGCTCGCGATGGTGGTAGGGGCCTCGGCCGTCGCGTAAAGATGCTCGTCGAGTCGAGCTCGAGGCGAGAAGGTGGATGGCGATGTCCGTTAGTTCGATCGTTGATCATTGAGTGGTGTCAGTGGCCGTACGTGCTCAGTGGATGGGTTTGTTGTGTCTCGTGCAAATGTTGACAGTGGGGGGAAGAAGATTGGAGGGTAATTGTATAATTTGAATTTAAGCTATTCGATTTTAAATAAAATTGTTGTCATCTTATAAAATGTATAACTTTTGCATACGAGGTTCGATTGGAACGAAATTTTTTGTGTTGCGATCGTGATGAAGAGAGCTTCGAAATGAAACTGTTTTGGACGAAATTGGAGACAGTTGAAATTTGGGCTAAAATCGGGAGTCGTCCGTTTTAGTTCCAAACTTGAACGTTCGGCAACAGAAATCAATGTGAGTGTTTTATAACGCTCACAACGTACTAAATATCTTTATGGTAGTTAAGTTTAATATTATGAAGTGATATGAATTTTATTTGTCGTTGGTTGATAAAATTTAATTGTCATATAAATTGTCATTTGAATTAACCGTTGAAATTTAAATTGTCAGTTAAATTGAAATTAAAATTGAATTGCGATTAAATTACCTGATATTGATAACTATGAAATTGCCATGAATTGTATTGTCTATTGGATGATGTATTTTGATGGATGTTATTAGTTGATATTTAAATGTTTGGATGTTTATTTGCTTATATATATACTGTTATTCATACATATGACACTGTGATTTGGTTTAAGTGATATATTTTCATCCCTGTCATTTAATTGAAATAAATAATCACTTGGCCATAGGATAGAAAATTATATACGGACACCGGATTGGCTAAATTAATAAATTTTAAAATCGTCGATTTAAAATTTATTTAAATGTTTTGATTTAAAAGTTATAAATAAAATCAATTTATAGAAATCGAATTTATCGAAAATTTGTGTTGGAATGTTGAAATAAAATTTTGGGTTAAAATAAATTGTTAAATAATTTAAGTTGAGACTTTGAAATGTGAAATTTGGATATGATTGAATTTCGAAAATTTATTTGTTTTAAAAGATTGAACATTGTTTCGAGCTTTGAGTATTACTACGTAAAAGCGATACAAAAATGATATTTTGAAATTGAGGTTGAAATTGAATCATATTTGAAATTTGGATCTAAATTTGAATATTGAAGGATAATCTTGTTAAGTGTTATAACTTGATATTTTGAAAAATCAAGCTCCAAATCGATATAAATTGAAATTGAATTAATTGAAGGTGAATGTAGAATTGAATTGATTTGAAGACAAAGTTGACATTGATTTGAATTGAAATCGAAATCGAATCGGTAGAATAGAAATTGAAGTTGATTTGAATTAGGCAGTTATAATTGAAATGGATTGGTTTGGAAGCTGTTTCATTTTGTTTTCAAATTACTCTATTATATAAACCATCTTTAAATACTTAAACTATTTTAACCTATATTAACTATATTAAATTATTTTTAACCCATCTTAAACCATGTTAACTTATTTTAATCTATTTTAAATCTACTTAACCCAATTTAAATTATTTTAACTAATTTATCTATTTTAAATCCACTTTAAGATTTTAAGTATTTTTAACTATTTAATTATTTAAACTACTTTTAAACTCCTTAAACGATTTTCTAAAATTTCAAGCTGGTCAATAAGGTGAAATGTTTATGTTTAAATCTTGAATTTAAATACGAATTGGGTTAAAAGAAGCTGCAACCTAAATTTAATTATGAAATGATTTGGAAATCGAAATGAGATATTGAGGAAAAAAATGATCTGTGAAACGGAATCTTACATTTGAATAGATACGATGATATTTGAAATGGGCTTTATTTTTGAAGCGAATATGATATTTTGATATCAATTATGAATCTATTTGAAATGTAAAAGAGCCATCGGTGTAATAATACGTAGTTATTAAAGAGGCCGGGATCGGATATGGACATACTCTCTGTCGATACCGAAAACCACTTTAATAACTATTATATGCGGAGTGTTGATCCAGAATGAAGTGGATGGTTTGGTGAACGCGTTGATTGAAGAAAGAGAGCGATATTGGATGACCCCTGACATGACTATAACAGGAGCCGCGCCGGGACATTGAGGTTCGCTATCTTTAGCGGACACACTTCTTCGATAACATATCTATTACATTTGTGATTCGATTTGGGTGCACCCCTTGATTTGGGAGTGTTGTTTCGCGGTGTTGAGGTAGCTGCTGGCTATGCTCAACATCATTCCGGATCACGCAGCTACTAGTATCCTAGTTGGTATCGCCTCATGTACCTTGTCATACTGATTATCCTATTCGCGACCACTACGTTTTGTTTTGTGTTATACCTATGGGGTACCCTCTGATAACCACCAGTTTACGGTAGGGTTTACGGTGCTGTATAGACTATGGCATTATAAAAATGTGTTAAGGGGAATTATGGTAGCGCCTTAATGCTATTTTAATACTTTTACTTTACTGTAGACATATTATAATAGCGTATTGTACTACATAGTAGATAGTTTAACGGATCCTTGAGAGATGGAAAATCCCGTAACATCTCTCGAGTTATTGCACGCACGTTGACACTGGATAGGAGATGTCAAACCCTGTAAACATCTCTGACGCCGTTACGCTCATACTTATTTATGATTAATTTAACTTTCATAAGGATAATTTAGTCCTGACTCGAGTGTTTTGTCTTTTCATTACGCTCAGGTCAGTCCTGAGTTTTCAGATTTTTGAAGATCTATTTTGGAGGACGAAGACGAAGATTTGGTATACTATTACTATTATCATCTTTGCATCATGCTATCTGCTGCATTATTTTATTTGTTTTGTTGTATATGTATAACTCTGATAAATGTTGTATAAATAATGATTAAAGTATTGTAAACAGCTTCGTGAACTGTTTATTTGACTATTATATTTTATCGCTCCGCTGCAAGAATCTGTGTTGTTTCATTTCCTTTATTTCCCTTTCTTTTCTTTTCTTATTACCCCAATAGCCATCTGCCTTTTTGAATGGTTTGGAATCAGTACGTGTATTGGATTGTCGGTTTAAACTATCCAAAAAGGTGGGTTGTTACACAAACAAATCTATATTTCAAGTACAAAAGTAAATATCAATATTTCAATTCAAAAAATTCCCAATGTATAAATATTTATATAGCTAAGGTTTAGTATTATTACTTATGAACCATTATGTTCCAGGTCATGCAAATGCAGTTCAAGCCTAACATCCAAAGTAAAATAGATGTAATTTCAATCAATCATGTAAGCTACTAGCTTTGGAAAGAAGCTAAAATTAGTCAAAAGAGAAGCACGAGCAGGGGATACTTTGAGCTTGTAGAGGAAAATGGTGCACTATCATGATGATTCAAATTACGTTGTACATGCATGTAAAAGTCTAATTGATGAATTTAGTAGACTAATTCACTTGTCTGGCAAAAATTTCTTGAACTGACTGCCACCAATAACTTCCTACCTTTAATCCTCAGAGAAGCGATTCTCTGTTTGGTAAAAGAATTCAAATTGTCCTGCATTTTGTTGAGAGCAATGACTTGCTAACCTGAATATAGTTTAAAACACTGAAGTTCCACAGTTCTCCCCTCTGAAAAAGAAATAGGGTGACGATAAATATGATGTTATAACAGATCATTGAACAAAACAATAATTACAACATGCACAATTTTTACCACATTCATCTAAATATTATCACCCATCCAGGTTTAAACGTTATTCTTATTTTTCTAAGCAGCGTCATGAAATGTCAACATCCAAAACTAAAATGTACCGTACAAAATCATCTGGATCCCAAGCAATCTCATCTTCCAATAGTTGTTTTCTCCGACGCTGTTAAAAATCGGGATACTCAAAATCCTTACATAAATATTCATATTAAAACAAGGAAAAATTAAAAATTAAAACAGAAACAAATATTGGTATACGGGAAATATGATGATTCAAAATACATGCTAATTCATACAGTTTTTTTTCTCTGAAGTATTGCTTAAGAAGCTTGCCGAAATATATTATTTATAGATGCCAAAATATGATAAAGTGTAGAATTATCTTGAAAATTGAAATGCAAAGGAACAATTGGCACATCAACTATTGTAGATACATCATAAGAAGGAAATCACATAAGAGGCTTCACCATACCTATCTATTAAAAACACACAATTATTTTAACGCTTGCAAACAAAAGAGAGGCACTGAAGATAAGATAAAATATCAGTCTCCCAACATACCCTTTTCCATATCTCTCTCCCACTCACTCACCCACTTAATAAGAAATTAAATGTTAACACTACTAATAGATAGATGTTTTCTCTGACGTATGTAACTTTACACAGAAACACGATGGTCAGATTGTTTTCTTGATTCATATAAGAATATATTTTCCATATCTTGTTCTAGTCGTTGAATATTAAATCATCTTGAACTCCAATGGCATACGGTGTACCATTTGACTATCATCAGAAAAATCTAATCCACAACACAAGGTAACTCGCTATTTGATGAAGAGTAACGTTCTGCTTCGTATTTAGTCCACCAGCGAGGATTATCATATTACCGTTCAAGTTTGAGTTTTTTGGCCATGAGGTTTTGTTGAATTGATCGTATTTATTAGTGGATATATGACATGCGTTAGATGTGGGTTTCATTGTATAAGTAGGTGCATGGGTTGAATGGATAAGTCTAGCATTGCAGGTTTGTATATAACGATCGTAGTATGTATATGGCATGTCAAAAAAGTAATGTAATCTATGAATTAAATGGATAAATCCCACACTACAAGCTCATATAGAACATTCAATATAACGTGTATATATAGAAAACCTATTTGAACATAAAATAGATGACACAATTTGTGACATGATAGATCTCAATCATTAGACATCCCCTTAATTTCAATCTCGTATGTAAACATAACAAGATACAATGGTCAATATGTATTATGTCACATTTTGTGTTTTATTTTGTATACAAATAGTCTTGTGCGCACGCACGCATATTATATATATATATGTATATATATGTATATGTATATGTATATATTGAAAATAAAAGTGGTACTTTATTCAAGCAGAGCATTAAATTTTGATATCGTAGGATCGAACCCATGACCTCTAGAACCTCGGTCTACAGCGTCTTATCACCAGCCACTTAAGTTACTGGTCCTTGTATATGTCTATTAGTTCATAGGAATTTACAGCTAATGGCGATGATCAAATAGTCTCTTCAATTCTATGCGTAATAAATTAACATTTGACAAGAATGTTAGATCAAGGAAACTATCAGATCTCATTTCAGTTTGGCCAGTCTCTTTCTAGAGTTCCAAATAACGATGTCACGCTCGCTTTTGGTACTTGGGAAAAACAAATCTGGATCGAACCCATATTTACCCAATTGATACAATTTGTTCATGGGCTTTGTATGGATTTAATTAATTTTAGCTTCATCAACTAGACTAGCATTTAATGTTGGTCAAAGCATATGATTACAAGGTTAATTAAATGATATTAATGAAACTAATAATTCACCCTTCTTAACAATAGATCCAGTAGAACTGTTGGAAATGTGAGTTATGGTGCATGCCAAAGCTTTGTTAAGTGGTTTCTCCCACTAAATCCACTTGGTGTTTTGTACAGGATTGTCAAAAAGAAACATTACATATAGGTGATACCACTGTTTTCATTAGTGGAAATAGGATAGATATCCCACAAGCATGCAAGGGTTGGTGGTAAAAAATTCTTCATTATCCACGAGAAGATTACTTGTGGTATTATCAACCCTACTCATTCCCTTTTTCTTAGCCATTGTGCTTAGTTTTGAGTATGCTCATCTAAATATAACCATTTGTGGAAGTTAATGTTATCCCTAACATTTGAGATAACCAAAGATTTAGAAAACAGAAAATAATTAGGTTTTTACTTCATTATCCATACACGCTATATATTCTGAACCCGTATAATTTCAACCTTTGAAATGCGATAACATTATATATCAAAATTCGAATTTTCTATTCATTTTCAACGTTAAAACATTAATTTTGTGTACTTCTCAATGGTATGTTCTGTTATTACATATAAACTTTCTAAAATCATACAATTTAATACGTAATTTTAAACGCATCGATTTAATTCGGCTTTAGCTGCATTGAACAAATTGATGCTTCAAAATTTTAATTTTTGCAAATTTGACCTTTACATATGGATGTCTATCACTAAAAAGAACATAAAATTTATGATTTAATGATGAAAACGGGTTTTAATCTGATGTTTCCACATACAATCATTCCATATTAAAGATCCAAATTAAAATGAGGTGGAAACTGCGAATAAAGGGTGTGAGAATGCTAATTGTATATGAAGAGAAAGACCTGATTCATAAATAATTATAGAGGAGAGTTTTCAGTCAAGATTAGTGATAAAGATCTACTGACGAATTTTCTTTAGAAATTTCACTGCATATGAGAATTGTTCCTAACATCTTATATTTTATACCGAGTGCGACTTTTCTGCAATCAGATAACTATGGAAAAGTTAGGGAAAAACACACTAATAGCTAACAAATATTTTCTTGGCCTGGACAATGACATACAAAGTAAATGCTATAAATTAAACACTAATAGCATAATATCAGTATATATAATTTTACATACGCTTATGAACAAAGTCATAGCCAATATATAAGCATAAATAATATTTCAAAACTTCATTTTAATGTATAAAAAGTAAAAACATCAATCTAGTGGGAATAGAAAAGATTATAGCGAAATAAGTAGAGGGATGCTAAATGGCACGATTTTATTTAAACATAAAAATCTATCATACGTAATATTCTGCAAATTATGAGACAAAAGTTAAACAGATTTTGAAACTTCAAATACTATAAAAAAAATTCAGCACATGATATGTTATCTTTTGCATGTAATTTCAATGCAACAAGACCTTTTGATCGACGCATATGATACCAATAATTATTATTTACTTTCACGACAGCAATATATCTAGTCTTGCAAATATAATTAACGAAAGTAAGTCTCATTGTTTTAGGCATGAATCAAACATTAATACATAACATTTTAAGTCAAGTTTATAGCAAAATATAAATAACTACATTTCAATTAACACATAATAAATGAGATTTAAATGGCGAGAGTTTGATATTATATAGATAAAAGTCACTTCTTTCCTACCCCAATTTGATACTAACAGTTAACTTACGAAAAATGATTAAAACAACATATTTCAAAGTTAAATTATGTTGACTAATATCCACTCGCCTTATGATGAAATTTTTAGCGCCAAAACTCCTACGTGTAAACGAAGAGATGTAGATTTATTTTAAATTTCTTACTTTATTTACGCCCTTCTATTTGATAAATAAAAAAAATAAAAAAGCTTAAATTATCCACTACAATGTCATACGGACGTCATACTGAGAAAATGTAAACATGTTCCTTTTTTTAAGATTCAAATGTACACATTACCTTGGGACTATATATCCACTAATATTTAGCGAATGAATCCACCTAAGCTTATGTAGATTTGTTAGTGGAAATGCATGTAGAAGAAAAAAAATCATTGAGTTACTATTTTGTCTTTTTATTAAGAACAGTAATATCTTCTTTTTTTCCTTTGTCTGTTACCGTCATGTATTTAAATTCAACTCACTGCGTGAAAAGAAGATGTTTAGAGCCAATACGCCTATATGTGAATGGATAGAATTAGATTTGTTCTAATTTTATTGCACCCTTTTATGCATTTTATTTTTCTAAAGAAATGAAAACCGAGCAAAGAGTTTCTTTTTCCAATGGGTGATTTATATGAAATAAAAGGCTAAATTTTAATGTTGACCTAGTCTTATGGAGAGAATATTCATCTTTTTGTATTAAAATTTGAATGTACATACTATCTTTTTATTCAGAACAGTAATTTCGATCTTGACATAATGCTTCTTTATTTTTTGTCAAAAATAATACATAAATAAGGTCATGGGATCGACCCAAAGCTATAACACGAACTATGTTTTTTTTCCTTTCACATTTTCAGTTTATTCATATTATTGATATCATTGGTTATCTCTTCTAGAATATTAATTCCTAGCAGTTTATTTCACATTCGTACATTCAATTCCTTAATTATTAAGCTATATATCTTCATGGACATCAATTCTTTTGTTGGAAATTACTTATGGCTAATTGATATTCTCAACAAATTATTTATGGTTTATCGAAAATATTTTCACATAAAATTATCTTTCACGTGTGTGCCTAATTTATACTATTTATTTTGTCTATCATAATGGAGCTAATGTAGTTTGTACTAATTATTTATCCTTCATCGCTTAGGGCGCTTTCATTTGTAAGATAATTTTAACTTGAAAACACTCTAAGACCATTTGTAATTCACAATGATTTTTTAATAATAACAAAATTATAAACAATGATCAACAAAACTAAACAAATAGGTTCAACTGGTAAAAAACGGTATTATTGATTACTACATAAAGTATAAAATATCCGTTAAGAAAGATTTATGTATAAAAAACTACACAAAATTAAATGAATATGTTGTCAGGATGGCCGAGTGGTCTAAGGCGCCAGACTCAAGTTCTGGTCTTCGAAAGAGGGCGTGGGTTCAAATCCCACTTCTGACAATTTTTTTCTTTTCTTTACTAGTTTTCCTACAATGTAGAGTGCATTGCTAATGGCACCACAATTTCCCCTTGATAATACCATATTCCAAAATATTAGTGTCTCCAAATTTTTCCACTTCACGATATGTTGTTCATCCAATGATGTTATATTGAATGAATTAAAGTTCGTTTGGCAAAACCTCGTCAAACAAAATATTATCAATTTGTTTAGTAGTGTACCATTGAATGAGTAAAAGTTTGTTCAATGAATCTTTGTCAAACCAGTTTTTCATATATAGATTTGGTATTATATAAATTAATGTGAAATGCATTAACTATGCTCTGAAATTTTGTATTTATCTTTACTCAAAATTGCAAAAGGTTCATAATTTTCTGATCCAACAACGAATTTCTAAAATGCCACAAATTTCCTGATTCGACCACGAATCAACAGATCTTATTAACAATATGTTTTTAACACTACCACGGGACAAAGGTGAAACAATATTATTTCAAAGGTCAAATTAGAAAATGTTGAATATGTATGAATGAATGTAAGTATCAATTCCATTGTAGTCCAGCCCGGTTAGGATATCTGGCTTTCACCCAAGCGACCCGGGTTTAAATCCCGACAATGGAATTCTTCTTTTATCCCCATTATTCTCATCCCTTCGGTATATAAAAATGTTAGAAACAAATTTTAATACAAATATAATAAATTGTTTTCTTTTGAAGTTAAATATGGTAAATGCAATTTCTAACATACCTCTATTTTTTCTACTTTTTCCATTAGAAATTCAACCTTTTAGAAGTTGGAAACATCATAAGAACACATATATAACTTAATGGAAACATGTTTCACGTTTGATAAAAACAAGTACCAAATATATGAACACACATTTCTAACGAAAGCAGTTATTTGAAAGAAATATAGATAAATATATTGATGTAAAAATAATAAACTAGGATTTTAGTTTCTTTAATTGATTAAGTATTGTAAAATCACTTTTCTAACATAACTTTTATTTCTCTTCCTGCTTTTTCATGCAAAAGTTGGAAACTTTTAGAAAGCAAGTTTTCTCACTAAGAATTACAATTTGACGTTTTCATATTCAAAAAAGGATAGGATACCATTTGAAAATTGATGGAGACGCATTTCAATGAAAGCACATCTCTATTGAAAATAATTCTTGAAAAGAAAATTATATAATCATTATACATATACATATTGAATTGAATGAGAAAATCTTGTATACCAAGTGAACCAAAGTTGAATAGCCTTTTTTTCATTCTCCAATTAAACTCTATACAAATCTATGTTAATATAGAAAACAATGCTACTATGTTTAAACTAAAATTTCATATCGGTTAATAGAGTAAATAAAGTAACATCTTAAACAATTTTTTTCTTTTCTTTACTAGTTTTCCTACAATATAGTGTGCATTGCTAATGGCACCACAATTTCCCCCAATACCATATTTCAAAATATTAGTGTCTCCAAATTTTTCCACTTCACGATATGTTGTTCATCCAATGATGTTATATTCAATCAATTAAAGTTCGTTTGGCAAAACCTCGTCAAACAAAATATTATCAATTTGTTTAGTAGTGTACCACTGAATGAGTAGAAGTTTGTTCAATGAATCTTTGTCAAACCAGTTTTTCATGTATAGATTTGGTATTATATAAATTAATGTGAAATGCATTAACTATGCTCTGAAATTTTGTATTTATCTTTACTCAAAATTGCAATAGGTTCATAATTTTCTGATCCAACAACAAATTTCTAAAATGCCACAAATTTCCTGATTCGACCACGAATCAACATATCTTATTAACAATATGTTTTTAATAGTACCACGGGACGAAGGTGAAACAATATTATTTCAAAGGTCAAATTAAAAAATGTTGAATATGTATGAATGAATGTAATTATCAATTCCATTGTAGTCCAGCCCGGTTAGGATACCTGGCTTTCACCCAGGCGACCCGGGTTCAAATCCCGGCAATGGAATTCTTTTTTTTTATCCCCATTATTCTCAACCCTTCGGTATATAAAAAATGTTAGAAACAAATTTTAATACAAATATAATAAATTGTTTTCTTTTGAAGTTAAATATGGTAAATGCAATTTCTAACATACCTCTATTTTTTCTACTTTTTCCATTATAAGTTCAACCTTTTGGAAGTTGGAAACATCATAAGAACACATATATAACTTGATGGAAAGATGTTTCACGTTTGATAAAAACAAGTCCCAAATATATGAACACACATTTCTAACGAAAGCAATTATTTGAAGGAAATATAGATAAATATATTGATGTAAATATAATAAACTAGCATTTTAGTTTCTTTAATTGATTAAGTATTGTAAAATCACTTTTCTAACATAACTTTTATTTCTCTTCCTGCTTTTTCCTGCAAAAGTTGGAAACTTTTAGAAAGCAAGTGTTTCTCACTAAGAATTACAATTTGACGTTTTCATATTCAAAAAAGGATAGGATCCCGTTTGAAAATTGATGGAGACGCATTTCAACGAAAGCACATCTCTATTGAAAATAATTCTTCATAAAAAATGATATAATCATTATACATACATATATTGAATGAGAAAATCTTGTATACCAAGTGAACCAAAGTTGAATAGCCTTTTTTTCATTCTCCAATTAAACTCTATACAAATCTATGTTAATATAGAAAACAATGCTACTATGTTTAAGCTAAAATTTCATATCGGTTAATAGAGTAAATAAAGTAACATCTTAAACAATTTTTTTCTTTTCTTCACTAGTTTTCCTACAATATAGAGTGCATTGCTAATGGCACCACAATTTCCCCTTGATAATACCGTATTTCAAAATATTAGTGTCTCCAAATTTTTCCACTTCACGATATGTTGTTCATCCAATGTAACTACCCGAAATTTTCGATCCCGAAAATTCCAGATAGTTAGAAAGAAGAAGAAAGAGAAAGAAGAAGAAACAAGAACAAGACACAGAAACCTCACATTCGCAGTGGATCAAAATATAATATCACATAATAATAATAGTTATACAAAGAGAAAACTGCATCTATCAATTTTCATCGATATATCAGAGTTACAACCATTTTTCACAATATTGGAAAGATACAATTTAACATGTCTCAGACATATACAATATCATAGAGTAAACTCTCCATACGACCCTGCCATCCAGCACGCCTTTTGAGCTTCATAACCTCCTTACCTGAAAATCTGTAATACTCGGTCTGACCCGAGCATTACATCAAAGTAACACCTGGTTCAGGCTGGAAACCAGGGTGAGTTAACACATCTAGCATAGAATACAAAAGCATACTTCTTATATGAACCCGGGGTACTTATCAATTTACAACTTCCCAAGCTGTTATAAACATTACTTACATCACACCTTAATTTCTAAGTACCAAACTTAGATTAAGTGGTCCCATTCACTTTAATCATTCCATTTCATTCTATTAATTTCACATATCAATTTTAAAAGAATCAAAGTGGTTTCGGGTATTTACTAATACCCGACTCCGGTCTTTTCGAATTCAATACCATCTCATCGCAAAATATTCAAATGAAACACAATTCAATCTTCAAATACAGGGTGTCACCTATACACATTAATTCATCATCAATAGATAACTACTTTATCTTGGTTTAAACCAACCATATTATATCACATAGCATCATCAATCACATATCCGAGATATCAACCATTCTAAGGCATGCAATATTTTTCAATCATACACAAGCAAGATAAATTAATCATACCATTTCTAATTGATTTAAACAATTTAAATTAATTATTTCAATCACCCTTAATCCAGCTTATTTAACATTAATTAATTATAAATTAATTAATTATCATTCTTTAATTATTCATTTAATTAATCATTCTTGACTAATTATCTTCAGTTACATAAAGTAATTATCCTTTAATTAATCATACAAATTAATTACCCTCAAACCATTTAATTCATTAATCAATCCTGATTTATCACATTAGTAATTAAATCCCCTTAATTACTTATATCCATTAAATCCACCTCTTGATTAATTACATTAATTAATCTTTTACTTACATTAAGTAATTATCCCTTAATTACTTTCCCTAAGAAATTGTCCTTTAATTACTTTTAAAAGAAATTAATTTTCTTTAATTTAGTTACATCCAATAATTATTCATTCATTACTTCACTAAGTAATTACACCTCATTAATTATGTTAAGTAATTATACTTAATCCCACATCCAATGATTATCTTTAACTAGTCGAAAAATTAGTTAATCACATCCATCTCATTAAATATAACTGGAAAATTCATCCCTTAATTACCCTATAACTAATTTATTAATCTTTAATTATAGATTAATTATTCTTTAATTTTTAATTAATAAATCTTAATTATTTATCATTCTCTTTCAATACAAGGTAATCATTCTTAATTACCTTTAAAATCATTAATTAACCATTAATTAATAGATTAGTTACCCATAACTAATGATTAATAACCTTAATTATTAATCCATATCTCTTATTACAAATTAATTGCTCTATAATTACTTTAATTAAATTAAGTATTTATACCTAAATTTCTTAGTCAACTTAATTAATCTCTAGGCATTAAACCTTAATTACTTTAAGATAAAACTTAATCTTATCAATGTCTTATTACCATTATCATTTTAAAACATTTTATCATTATGATTACCCTTGCTTAATTAAATTTAGTTTTAAAATAAAACAATCATTTAACCCGAAAATTTTATAGTTAAGAAAATATAACTTTCTTAAATAACTCTAAACATTATCAAGTAGAAATTTTAAAATAAATTTTCGATTTGTATTTTATAACTTACTTTATAAAATCTTATTTAAACTAAATTTTAAAATCACTTTGAATTAAACAAATTTTCAAACCTCTAAATCAATTATTAAAGGAACAATTATAAATAGAGTGAGTTTAATTAGGACATTTTTAAGCTAGATTTTTAAATTTATATTTCAAAACAAATTTGATTTTAAAACATTTTAAAAAAAAAAACTTGTTTAAAACTGTTGCTTCGGGTTTTACCCGAAGGTCACTCGGCTATTTCCCAAGTTCTTTTCTTTCCCCTAGCTTCAGTTTGTATTTTCTTTTCTTTTTTTAAATGAAGTTTAGTTTAAATTCAGAAACCTGCTAACATTCATACTCATGCGCATGCAACATACCCGAAGTAATCCCGAGCAAAACCCACCACTCCCCTGAGTTCCTACTCGAGCACCAACTTCTTCTTCGAACTGAAACAACGTTCGAAAATCAACAGCCTCTCTAGACACGTGCACGTGCACGATCGGAAGACTCGACGTCAGCCATCTTCCCGGCCTTCACCAACTTGGCATTGACCCTGACCAACATCTCGACTTCACCGAAATATGAAAAATAATGTCAATCCCTAAATCGATATCTCACCCAAATTGAAAAACGAACCTGATCGGAAAATCACCTCCGACCGCTGACCCACACCACGAGGTTCCTCGCCACTCCCATAAGAGAATCCCCTCTACTTCCAACGCCGATCCTTCACCATGCGATTTATTCCGATGGTCCTTTCTAACTGATCCAACTTCATCAACTCTGATGATACAAAACCGTCACCAAACCCTACTTCTCCTATTTCGGGCCGTGACAGACCATGATAAATTATTTTGACATTTTTGCCTGGATCCCCATCGATTCGTCCACCTCTTGACCAAACTTTGAACCCCAGATCACCTTCGATTGCCAGCGGCAGTCAAAATTCCCAAAACCAATTAACCCCGAATATCTCATTGAATATTAAATTAAAAATCTCAATCTTTATACCAAAATTCAAGATTTTCTATACTGATTCCAATCATGCAATTCAATCATGAAATAATTCCCATTGAATTTTGAAAATTTTCTGATTGTCTCAGTGTTTTCTTACCTTTGAATTAATATTCAACTTGTTAATACTTACAAAATTTTTAGATCCTAAATCTTGTTAATCTAGAATCTTTTTGTTTTAAACATCTCCAGAGATAAGAGATTTAGGGTAGAGGCAGAACAACACAGACATGCATACACATATTATATGTCTATATACATTAAATCACATTTTCTCAACCATGCAAGCATATTTCATAACATAACATTTACAGAAAATCGCATGCATCAAGTTTTGATAGATAGTAGTTTGATTTACTCACCTGCATTATTTAAGCAGAGAACAGAAACTGAAATTATTTTCCAGGTTCTAAAATTTCTCTGAATTCTTCTTTGCAAACTGGTTGTTATTGAATCTTGCATGCATGCTACTGAAACTTGATCAACTTGTTTATCGAGATGTGTAGCTTTAGATCAGGTTTGGGAAAAATGCAGGCATTAGATTATTTTCTAAAATTGATTCCAGGTTGCTTTTGAAACAGAGAAGATTGTTTTGATGATTTCTGCCTTGATTTTGAAACTGATCTACAGGTTATTGAGTGAATCTGAAAATGATTACAGGGTTGTTGATACTAAACAAAATTTGAGGAGGATGACAGATTGATTACAGATTTTGTTTTAGTTTCAGTTTTCTTTGCTCTGTTAATTTTTTTTTTAATATATGAACAAATGTACAGCCCTAAGAAGAAGAAAAAATATAATGGATTGACACTTGTTTATTTACTAACACTTGTCATTTGAATTTGTTAATTATCTTACATTTGTTAGTCTTATAATAAATTTGTCTCATATTTATTTGAATGCATTTTATTTTAATATATAAGTGTTGCACATACATACAAATTTCCTTTTATCACATGTTATTTATCATTATTTTTTTAAATGTATTAAACCTTCCTCAAATCTTATTAAGGTCTATATCCACCCTTTGTCTTTTTAATTATATTTTAGATAAATACATTCGTTTTTCTCAATTTAAATATTATTATTTATATTAATACCTCCTTGATATTTACTCATATATAATCTTTAAAAGAGAAGGTTTTAAAATCTTAATCTTATATTAATAATAATCATATATTAACAAACACATATTTAATCTGTTTGAAGATAATAAGTTTGCCCAATTTAAAATAATTATATTAGGAGATTATGAAATGAATATTTATTTAGATATTTGGTCTTAGCATTTATTAGTTCTAATTTATCTATATACACATCCAAATATATCTATATATATCAAGTTTATTTGTTCAAATTAATAAATCAGTGTTTAATAAATTAAGTTCTATTACTTACAAATTAACAGCTGTCCAAAAATCCGGGTCATCACATTCCACTCCCCTTTGAATCTTTTCTTCCTCGAAAGGGAATGAAATCATAATTTATTCAATACTTAAAATCAGATACATCACTTTTTGATCATTTTTAAAACACTTTAAAACCTTTATAGTATTACAGTAATAGTTTTATAAAAATACTTTTATAACTCGATGTTTCCACAAGTCGGTCTTTGTTCTCACAGAATATCGGTCATACGTTGATCAGACGTACGACTAAAAATCTATATGTACTTAGCAGACCCGTTTTCAACACCCAGTGAAAATACTTTGAAAATAATTTTATTGAAAATTCAGAAAACAGTTTTTTTTGTGAAAATAGAGGATATATCTTTGGTGAGAATGCTCTGGAAATCATCACCCCCATCCATGGTCACAGTTACATTCCAGGGTCACGTTGCCGTCACAGCAAAAGTCCATGTAACTGCAGGCTCTCAGCGGCCTCTCGATTATCCCACGGAACCCACACAACAGATCACAGTTACACCCAAGGTTACGTTGCCGTCGCAGCAAAAGTCCATGTAACTGCAGGCTCTCAGCGGCCTCTGATTTTCGCTGTCAAAATGAAACTTCTCCACTCCTACATAGGTCGCAGTCTACCGATATAAAATCAAACGCAGACTGTTGGCTCTCAGCGGCACACACGACTTTCGCTATGTTATACCATAGATCGCAGTTACATCCTGGGTTACGTTGCCGTCATAGCAAAAGTCCATGTAACTGTTGGCTCTCAGCAGCACACACGACTTTCGCTATGGTATTCTCTACTCATAATCCTCAGGAACTAGTTTTGTCCGAACTCCTCATAGGATCAACTTTAGAACCCCATTTGGGGCTCAAGGCAGCACCACCCGGTGGTACTCCTGAGAAGTTCATTTCAAGGGAGCGCCTTTTTCCCCAGAGCCATCATCAAAACATTTTATACTATATACATATAGTATCTTTAAATCATACACCTAGTATGATCTCATACAAAGCTCCTTTACACAAAATCAATTATTCCAAAATCGATAATTCTCAATCTAGGCTTTCCAAATTCAATATTGATTTTACCCAAAAATCAAAAGCCTTTCCAAAACCGAAGGTTCCCAAAACCTTTTCCAAAATCCTCATATGATCCTTTATATATAGAGATATATATAAAATCCTTGATAAAAATCTTTGGATCATTATAAACTTGTATAAAAATCCTTTTATACTTCAAACACTTTCAAAACAAATCCTTTCTCTTTTGGAAAAAGATTCATCAAGGGAAGTTTTATCTTCTAAAACAAAGATATTTACTTTGTTTACTCAAAATCAGATGTTCAAATTTGATTACTCCTTACAAAACCACTTACCATATCGCTTACTTCCATAAAAAAAATTTCAACCATACAAATATCCAATTTCTATTTTATTTCCTCATATATTTCACAAAATATATTTTCACTTCAAAAACAATTTCAAATTTCTTATCCACAAATTTCAATATCAATTTCATTCCAATCTGTACGATGTACACATATCATCCGTACGCTATACCAATCTGATCGCTCGTTCGATCACACAATTTCACTTCCGAACTAGTATTGTCCACCCGACTTCCTAGGGTGGACACAGATCTGGTTTCTTGATCAGAAACCGTTATTCTCCTTGCATAGTCATAACTATGATAGAGAATATCCAGAACCAATTAACAATCCATATCCAGGTTCGTCTTCAAAAATCGAGTGGAAAATTCCAACTCGGATCGATATAACTATCTCAAAATTCTGTGCTCGAATCTGCATCAAATCATTATGCAAATAGAATAACATACGTACACCCTACGTATTTATCTTTATTGGTTATCAGCCAAATCAATTCCAATTCTATTCACGTTCACTTTGATTTTCATTCACTTACTCTCAATTGCTTAAATCCATTCGGATTATCACCTCTATTCTTATCTCGATTAGGAATTTAACCAATAACAGTTTGAACTCCGACCAGTTTATTTAGAAAATAACTTAAAAATTTTAAAAATAGGTAAGTAGTTGAAAAATAGTTTCTATTTTGTAAAATAGCTATAAAATAGTTCAATAATTATAAAATAATTGGAAAATAGTTAAATAGTCATAGAAATTTTAAATAATTGCAAAATAGCTATAAAATAGTAATTGGTAGTTGGAAATAGTAATTAGTTTATAAAATAGTTAGAAAATTGTTAAACTGTTTCAAAAATATTTGTAAAACAAGTATAAGATAGTTTGGCTTTTAAAAGAAAGTTGTTTATATAATGAATAACTTGGAAAAATAAGTTTATATTAAAACAATTTATATTAAAAATGGTCCAGAGTCAAACTACTCACTTCCCAATCTCCATTCTCATAAATTCAATTTAAATTTCCTCTACCATTTAATATGACCCAATTCCAATTTAAATAACTTCAATTTCCATTGAAATTGATTCAACCCCAAATCAAGTTGAATTAACCTCAGTTTCTTTCCAAATTTAATTTTATTCAACCTTGATCCCAAATTCTACTAATTCAAATAAATTTCAATTGAACTAGTTCCAATTTCAATTCGTTTCAACTCCAGTTCAAATTACTCCCAATTTCAAACTCTGTTTCTAAATCAAGTTGAATTATTTTTGATTTCCTTCGAAATTCAATTCAAATTCATTTGAATTTAAAATTATTTCAACTTTAATTACAAATTCCAAATTATTCAAATCAATCCAATTCAAATTTTCCATTTGAATATTATACTCATACATCTTCAATCACCATTTCAATTAATTCAAATCAAATTCAATTTGAACCAATTTCAAATTTCAGTTCACTATGAACCATCTCGAATTACATAAATTCGAGTTAATACTTCAAATGTTGATTTAATTCCTTTAAATCAATTTACCTTTTTATCCCAACAATGGATTACCATACTCCATTTCTCATTTATTTAAACAAATCCAATTCACATTTTAAAGATTATTAATAACAATAGGATGATATCTTTCAAACTATTTTAAAAATTTCCATCCATTTTCAATTTCCAGATCTCAAACCCATTTTGAGATCACACAAACTCCTAACTCAAATTAACCATTTAACTTCCCAAGTTAAATTTCCAATTTCATCTTGAAATTTTCAAATTAGGTTGACCATTCCAAACTTTTCCCCAAGTTAAACTTAATTCACTTAATCCAGTCGACCTTACCTAATTTGAACTTCCATTCCAAATTTTAAACTTCTCACAAATAATCTTCTCACTTATTAAGTTGAGAACTTATCACCTTGGGTATCATATCTCATTTCAGATTTAAAACTCAACATTTAGAGTTTATCTCAAACCATCTTTGATATTTAAGTATATCCATACATATACATATTTACTTCTTGGCTTGCCAAGCCAATTTCTAAAATTTAAACCACCTTTGGTTTCAATTCAAACAAATTTTCTTTAAAATTTTCAAACATTTCTGATTTTTAAAATAAGATCATATTCAAAGTAGTTTGAATAATATTATTTCCTTTAACATTTTGAAACCAATTCAAATTTTTAAACTTAGAATTCAGGACTTCACAATTTGAAACCCACTTTTATTTATATCCTTTCACATTTACAACTATTTTCTTTTTAAATGGTTACTTCCTTAAAACATTTTAATGTTTATTGAAAAACAATCATCCCATTATTAAACACAATAACCATTCTATGTCTGGTTTGAAATCAATTCTAATTCATCTTATTCTGAAATACTTCTCCAATTCAAGGTTTCAATTTTAGTTTGAATCCATTTCAAACTTATCTTTATTTAATTCCAATTTGGTTGTAATTCTATTACCACTTAATTCTTACTATTACTTTTAGTTTAATTAATACTACAACCAATTTCCTTAATATAATAGATAATCTATTTCTTATATAAGATTCATTTACTTTTGAAATCATTTAAAAATCTTTATATAAGAAAATAACAAGTACGCTCTCTCATATATATATACGCTCAACTCATTCTAGGGTACCACTTACCCTATTCCAAATGATTAATCCCAACAGAGCCAAGGTTCTCGCTTAACCTTCAGCTCTGATACCAAATGTAACGACCTGAAATTTTCGATCCCGAAAATTCCAGATAGTTAGAAAGAAGAAGAAAGAGAAAGAAGAAGTAACAAGACCAAGACACAGAAACCTCACATTCGCAGTGGGTCAAAATATAATATCACAATAATAATAGTTATACAAAGAGAAAACTGTATCTATCAATTTTCATCGATATATAAGAGTTACAACCATTTTTCACAATATTGGACAGATACAATTTAACATGTCTCAGACATATACAATATCATAGAGTAAACTCTCCATATAACCCTGCCATCCAGCACACCTCCTGAGCTTCAGAACGTCCTTACCTGAAAATCTGTAATACTCGGTCTGACCCGAGCATTACATCAAAGTAACACCCGGGTCAGGCTGGAAACCAGCGTGAGTAAGCCCATCTAGCATAGAATACAAAAGCATACTTCTTATATAAACCCGGGGTACTTATCAATTTACAACTTCCCAAGCTGTTATAAACATTACTTACATCACACCTTAATTTCTAAGTACCAAACTTAGATTAGGTGGTCTCATTCACTTTAATCGTTCCATTTCATTCTATTAATTTCACATATCAATTTTAAAAGAATCAAAGTAATTTCGGGTATTTACTAATACCCGACTCCGGTCTCTTCGAATTCAATACCATCTCATCGCAAAATATTGAAATGAAACACAATTCAATCTTCAAATATAGGTTGTCACCTATACACATTAATTCATCATCGATAGATAACTACTTTATCTTGGTTTAAACCAAACATATTATATCACATAGCATCATCAATCACATATCTGAGATATCAACCAATCTAAGGCATGCAATATTTTTCAATCATACACAAGCAAGATAAATTAATCATACCATTTCTAATTAATTCAAACAATTTAAATTAATTATTTCAATCACCCTCAATCCAGCTTATTTAACATTAATTAATTATAAATTAATTAATTATCATTCTTTAATTATTCATTTAATTAATCATTCTTGACTAATTATCTTCAATTACATAAAGTAATTATCCTTTAATTAATCATACAATTTAATTACCCTCAAACCATTTAATTCATTAATCAATCCTGATTTATCACATTAGTAATTAACTTCCCTTAATTACTTATATCCACTAAATCCACCCCTTGATTAATTACATTAATTAATCTTTTAATTACATTAAGTAACCATCCCTTAATTACTTTCCCTAAGAAATTGTCCTTTAATTACCTTTAAAAGAAATTAATTTCCTTTAATTTAGTTACATCCAATAATTATTCATTGATTACATTACTAAGTAATTACACCTCATTGATTATGTTAAGTAATTATACTTAATCCCACATCCGATGATTATCTTTAACTAGTCGACAAATTAGTTAATCACATCCATCTCATTAAATATTACTGGGAAATTCATCCCTTAATTACCCTATAACTAATTTATTAATCTTTAATTATAGATTAATTGTTCTTTAATTTTAATTAATAAATCTTAATTATTTATTATTCTCTTTCAATACAAAGTAATAATTCTTAATTACCTTTAAAATCAATTAAGTAACCATTAATTAATAGATTAATTACCCATAACTAATGATTAATAACCTTAATTATTAATCCATATCTCTTATTACAAATAAATTGCCCCATAATTACTTTAATTAAATTAAGTATTTATACTTAAATTTCTTAGTCAACTTAATTAATCTCTAGGCATTAAACCTTAATTACTTTAAGAAAAAACTTAATCTTATAAATGTCATATTACCATTATCATTTTAAAACATTTTATCATTATGACTACCCTTGCTTAATTAAATTTAGTTTTAAAATAAAACAATCATTTAACCTGAAAATTTTATAGTTAAGAAAATTTAACTTTCTTAAATAACACTAAACATTATCAAGTAGAAATTTTAAAATAAATTTTCAATTTGTATTTTATAACATACTTTATAAAATCTTATTTAAACTAAATTTTAAAATCACTTTGAATTAAACAAATTTTCAAACCTCTAAATCAATTATTAAAGGAACAATTATAAATAGAGTGAGTTTAATTAGGACAGTTTTAAGCTAGATTTTTAAATTTATATTTCAAAACAAATTTGATTTTAATACAATTTTTTTTTTAAAAAAACTTGTTTAAAACTGTTGCTTCGGGTTTTACCCGAAGGTCACTCGGCTATTTCCCGAGTTCTCTTCTTTCCCCAAGCTTCAGTTTATATTTTCTTTTTTTTTAAACGAAGTTTAGTTTAAATTCAGAAACCTGCTAACATTCATACTCACGCGCATGCAACATACCCGATATAATCCCAAGCAAAACCCACCACTCCCTTGAGTTCCTACTCGAGCACCAACTTCTTCTTTGAACTGAAACAACGTTCGAAAATTAATAGCCTCTCCAGACACGTGCACGTGCACGACCGGAAGACTCGACGCCGGCCATCTTCCCGGCCTTCACCAACTTGGCATTGACCCTGACCAATATCTCGACTTCACCGAAATATGAAAAATAATGTCAATCCCTAAATCGATATCTCACCCAAATTGAAAAAACAAACCTGATCGGAAAATCACCTCCGACCGCAGTCCCACACCACGAGGTTCCTCGCCACTCCCATAAGAGAATCCCCTCTACTTCCAACGCCGATCCTTCACCATGCGATTTATTCCGATGGTCCTTTCTAGCTGATCCAACTTCATCAACTCTGATGATACAAAACCGTCACCAAACCCTACTTCTCCTATTCCTGGCCATGACAGACCATGATAAATTATTTTGACATTTTTGCCTGGATCCCCATCGATTCGTCCACCTCTAGACCAAACTTTGAACCCCAGATCACCTTCGATTGCCGGCGGCAGTCAAAATTCCCAAAACCAATTAACCCCGAATATCTCATAGAATATTAAATTAAAAATCTCAATCTTTATTCCAAAATTCAAGATTTTCTATACTGATTCCAATCATGCAATTCAATCATGAAATAATTCCCATTGAATTTTGAAAATTTTCTGATTGTCTAAGTGTTTTCTTACTTTTGAATTAATATTCAACTTGTTAATACTTACAAGAATTTTAGATCCTAAATCTTGTTAATCTAGAATCTTTTTGTTTTAAACATCTCCAGAGATAAGAGATTTAGGGTAGAGATCTTGAATTTATAGTTTGACTTTAAACCCTGTGAACTGAAAGCAGAACAACACAGGCATGCATACACATATTATATGCCTATATACATTAAATCACATTTTCTCAACCATGCAAGCATATTTCATAACATAGCATTTACAGAAAATATCATGCATCAAGTTTTAATAGATAGTAGTTTGATTTACTCACCTGCATTATTTAAGCAGAGAACAGAAACTGAAATTATTTTCCAGGTTCTAAAATTTCTCTGAATTCTTCTTTCCAAACTGGTTGTTATTGAATCTTGCATGCGCGCTACTGAAACTTGATCAACTTGTTTATCGAGATGTGTAGCTTTAGATCAGGTTTGGGAAAAATGCAGGCATTAGATTTTTTTCTAAAATTGATTCCAGGTTGCTTTTGAAACAGAGAAGATTGTTTTGATGATTTCTGCCTTGATTTTGAAACTGATCTACAGGTTATTGAGTGAATTTGAAAATGATTAAAGGGTTGTTGATACTAAACAAAATTTGAGGAGGATGACAGATTGATTACATATTTTTTTTAGTTTCAGTTTTCTTTGATCTGTTAATTTTTTTTTTAGTATATGAACAAATGTACAGCCCTAAGAAGAAGAAAAAATATAATAGATTGACACTTGTTTATTTACTAACACTTTTCATTTGAATTTGTTAATTATCTTACATTTGTTAGTCTTATAATATATTTGTCTCATATTTATTTGAATGCATTTTATTTTGTATATAAGTGTTGCACATACATACAAATTTCCTTTTATCACTTGTTATTTATCATTATTATTTTTTAAATGTATTAAACCTTCCTTAAATCTTATTAAGGTCTATATCCACCCTTTGTCTTTTTAATTATATTTTAGATAAATACATTCCTTTTTCTCAATTTAAATATTATTATTTATATTAATACCTCCTCGATATTTACTCATATATAATCTTTAAAAGAGAAGGTTTTAAAATCTTAATCTTATATTAATAATAATCATATATTAACAAACACATATTTAATATGTTTGAAGATAATAAGTTTGCCCAATTAAAAATAATTATATTAGGAGATTATGAAATGAATATTTGTTCAGATATTTAGTCTTAACATTTATTAGTTCTAATTTATCTATATACACATCCAAATATATCTATATATATATATCAAGTTTATTTGTTCAAACTAATAAATCGGTGTTTAATAAATTAAGTTCTATTACTTACAAATTAGAAGCTGTCCAAAAATCCGGGTCATCACATCCAATGATGTTATATTGAATCAATTAAAGTTCGTTTGGCAAAACCTCGTCAAACAAAATATTATCAATTTTTTTAGTAGTGTACCATTGAATGAGTAGAAGTTTGTTCAATGAATCTTTGTCAAACCAGTTTTTCATGTATAGATTTGGTATTATATAAATTAATGTGAAATGCATTAACTATGCTCTGAAATTTTGTACTTATCTTTACTCAAAATTGCAATAGGTTCATAATTTTCTTTTCCAACAACGAATTTCTAAAATGCCACAAATTTCCTGATTCGACCACGAATTAACAGATCTTATTAACAATATGTTTTTAATAGTACCACGGGACAAAGGTGAAACAATATTATTTCAAAGGTGAAATTAGAAAATGTTGAATATGTATGAATGAATGTAAGTTCCAATTCCATTGTAGTCCAGCCCGGTTAGGATACCTGGCTTTCACCTAGGCGACCCGGGTTCAAATCCCGGCAATGGAATTCTTTTTTTTATCCCCATTATTCTCATCCCTTCGGTATATAAAAAATGTTAGAAACAAATTTTAATACAAATATAATAAATTGTTTTCTTTTGAAGTTAAATATGGTAAATGCAATTTCTAACATACCTCTATTTTTTTCTACTTTTTCCATTAGAAGTTCAACCTTTTTGAAGTTGGAAACATCGTAAGAACACATATATAACTTGATGGAAACATGTTTCACGTTTGATAAAAACAAGTCCCAAATATACGAACACACATTTCTAACGAAAGCAATTATTCGAAAGAAATATAGATAAATATATTGGTGTAAATATAATAATCTAGCATTTTAGTTTCTTTAATTGATTAAGTATTGTAAAATCACTTTTCTAACATAACTTTTATTTCTCTTCCTGCTTTTTCCTGCAAAAGTTGGAAACTATTAGAAAGCAAATGTTTCTCACTAAGAATTACAATTTGACGTTTTCATATTCAAAAAAGGATAGGATCCCGTTTGAAAATTTATGGAGACGCATTTCAACGAAAGCACATCTCTATTGAAAATAATTATTCAAAAGAAAATTATATAATCATTATAAATACACATATTGAATTGAATGAGAAAATCTTGTATACCAAGTGAACCAAAGTTGAATAGCCCTTTTTTCATTCTCCAATTAAACTCTATACAAATCTATGTTAATATAGAAAACAATGCTACTATGTCTAAGCTAAAATTTCATATCGGTTAATAGAGTAAATAAAGTAGCAACTTAAACAATTTTTTTCTTTTCTTCACTAGTTTTCCTACAATATAGAGTGCATTGCTAATGGCACCACAATTTCCCCTTGATAATACCGTATTTCAAAATATTAGTGTCTCCAAATTTTTCCACTTCACGATATGTTGTTCATCTAATGATGTTATATTGAATCAATTAAAGTTCGTTTGGCAAAACCTCGTCAAACAAAATATTATCAATTTGTTTAGTAGTGTACCATTGAATGAGTAGAAGTTTGTTCAATGAATCTTTGTCAAACCAGTTTTTCATGTATAGATTTGGTATTATATAAATTAATGTGAAATGCATAACTATGCTCTGAAATTTTGTATTTATCTTTACTCAAATTGCAATAGGTTCACAATTTTCTGATCCAACAACGAATTTCTAAAATGCCACAAATTTCCTGATTCGACCACGAATCAACAGATCTTATTAACAATATGTTTTTAATAGTACCACGGGACGAAGGTGAAACAATATTATTTCAAAGGTCAAATTAGAATATGTTGAATATATATGAATGAATGTAAGTATCAATTCCATTATAGACAAGCCCGGTTAGTATACCTGGCTTTCACCCAGGCGACCCGGGTTTAAATCCCGGCAATGGAATTCTTTTTTTATCCCCATTATTCTCATCCCTTCGGTATATAAAAAATGTTAGAAACAAATTTTAATACAAACATAATAAATTGTTTTCTTTTGAAGTTAAATATGGTAAATGCAATTTCTAACACACCTCTATTTTTTCTACTTTTTCCACTAGAAGTTCAACCTTTTGGAAGTTGGAAACATCATAAGAACACATATATAACTTGATGGAAACATGTTTCACGTTTGATAAAAACAAGTCCCAAATATATGAACACGTATTTCTAATGAAAGCAATTATTTGAAAGAAATATAGATAAATATATTGATGTAAATATAATAAACTAGCATTTTAGTTTCTTTAATTGATTAAGTATTGTAAAATCACTTTTCTAACATAACTTTTATTTCTCTTCCTGCTTTTTCCTGCAAAAGTTGGAAACTTTTAGAAAGCAAGTGTTTCTCACAAAGAATTACAATTTGACATTTTCATATTCAAAAAAGGATAGGATCCCGTTTGAAAATTGAATGAGACGCATTTCAACAAAACCACATATCTATTGAAAATAATTCTTCAAAAGAAAATTATATAATCATTACACATACACATATTGAATTGAATCAGAAAATCTTTTATACCAAGTGAACCAAAGTTGAATAGCCTTTTTTCATTCTCCAATTAAACTCTATACAAATCTATGTTAATATAGAAAACAATGCTACTATGTTTAAACTAAAATTTCATATCGGTTAATAGAGTAAATAAAGTAATATCTTAAACAATTTTTTTCTTTTCTTTACTTGTTTTCCTACAATGTAGAGTGCATTGCTAATGGCACCACAATTTCCCCTTGATAATACCATATTTCAAAATATTAGTGTCTCCTAATTTTTCCACTTCACGATATGTTGTTCATCCAATGATGTTATATTGAATCAATTAAAGTTCGTTTGGCAAAACCTCGTCAAACCAAAAATATTATCAATTTTTTTAGTAGTGTACCATTGAATGAGTAGAAGTTTGTTCAATGAATCTTTGTCAAACCAGTTTTTCATGTCTAGATTTGGTATTATATAAATTAATGTGAAATGCATTAACTATACTCTGAAATTTTGTATTTATCTTTACTCAAAATTGCAATAGGTTCATAATTTTCTTTTCCGACAACGAATTTCTAAAATGCCACAAATTTCCTGATTCGACCACGAATTAACAGATCTTATTAACAATATGTTTTTAATAGTACCACGGGACAAAGGTGAAACAATATTATTTCAAAGGTGAAATTAGAAAATGTTGAATATGTATGAATGAATGTAAGTTCCAATTCCATTGTAGTCCAGCTCGGTTAGGATACCTGGCTTTCACCCAGGCGACCCGGGTTCAAATCCCGGCAATGGAATTCTTTTTTTTATCCCCATTATTCTCATCCCTTCGGTATATAAAAAATGTTAGAAACAAATTTTAATACAAATATAATAAATTGTTTTCTTTTGAAGTTAAATATGGTAAATGCAATTTCTAACATACCTCTATTTTTTTCTACTTTTTCCATTAGAAGTTCAACCTTTTGGAAGTTGGAAACATCGTAAGAACACATATATAACTTGATGGAAACATGTTTCACGTTTGATAAAAACAAGTCCCAAATATACGAACACACATTTCTAACGAAAGCAATTATTCGAAAGAAATATAGATAAATATATTGGTGTAAATATAATAATCTAGCATTTTAGTTTCTTTAATTGATTAAGTATTGTAAAATCACTTTTCTAACATAACTTTTATTTCTCTTCCTGCTTTTTCCTGCAAAAGTTGGAACTATTAGAAAGCAAATGTTTCTCACTAAGAATTACAATTTGACGTTTTCATATTCAAAAAAGGATAGGATCCCGTTTGAAAATTTATGGAGACGCATTTCAACGAAAGCACATCTCTATTGAAAATAATTATTCAAAAGAAAATTATATAATCATTATAAATACACATATTGAATTGAATGAGAAAATCTTGTATACCAAGTGAACCAAAGTTGAATAGCCTTTTTTTCATTCTCTAATTAAACTCTATACAAATCTATGTTAATATAGAAAACAATGCTACTACCTTTAAACTAAAATTTCATATCGGTTAATAGGGTAAATAAAGTAACATCTTAAACAATATTTTTCTTTTCTTCACTAGTTTTCCTACAACATAGAGTGCATTGCTAATGGCACCACAATTTCCCCTTGATAATACCATATTTCAAAATATTAGTGTCTCCAAATTTTTCCACTTCACGATCTGTTGTTCATCCAATGATGTTATATTGAATCAATTAAAGTTCGTTTGGCAAAACCTCGTCAAACAAAATATTATCAATTTGTTTAGTAGTGTACCATTGAATGAGTAGAAGTTTGTTCAATGAATCTTTGTCAAACAAATTTTTCATGTATAGATTTGGTATTATATAAATTAATGTGAAATGCATTAACTATGCTCTGAAATTTTGCATTTATCTTTAATGAAAATTGCAATAGGTTCATAATTTTCTGATCCAACAACGAATTTCTAAAATGCCACAAATTTCCTGATTCGACCACGAATTAACAGATCTTATTAGCAATATGTTTTTAATAATACCACAGGTCAAAGGTGAAACAATATTATTTCAAAGGTCAAATTACAAAATGTTGAATATGTATGAATGAATGTAAGTATCAGTTCCATTGTTGTCCAGCCTGGTTATGATACCTGGCTTTCACCCAGGCGACCCTGGTTCAAATCCTGGCAATGGAATTCTTTTTTTATCCCCGTTATTCTCATCCCTTTGGTATATAAAAAATGTTAGAAACAAATTTTAATACAAATATAATAAATTGTTTTCTTTTGAAGTTAAATATGGTAAATGCAATTTCTAACACACCACTATTTTTTTCTACTTTTTCCATTAGAAGTTCAACCTTTTGGAAGTTGGAAACATCATAAGAACACATATACAACTTAATGGAAACATGTTTCACGTTTGATAAAAACAAGTCCCAAATATATGAAGACACATTTCTAACGAAAGCAATTATTTGAAAGAAATATAGATAAATATATTGATGTAAATATAATAAACTAGCATTTTAGTTTTTTTAATTGATTAATTATTGTAAAATCACTTTTCTAACATAACTTTTATTACTCTTCCTGCTTTTTCCTACAAAAGTTGGAAACTATTAGAAAGCAAGTGTTTCTCACTAAGAATTACAATTTGATGTTTTCATATTCAAAAAATGATAGGATCTCGTTTGAAAATTGATGGAGATGCATTTCAACGAAAGCACATCTCTATTGAAAATAATTCTTCAAAACAAAATTATATAATCATTATACATACACATATTGAATTGAATGAGAAAATCTTGTATACCAAGTGAACCAAAGTTGAATAGACTTTTTTTCATTCTCCAATTAAACTCTATACAAATCTATGTTATTATAGAAAACAATGCTACTACGTTTAAACTAAAATTTCATATCCGTTAATAGAGTAAATAAAGTAACATCTTAAACAATTTTTTTCTTTTCTTTACTAGTTTTCCTACAATGTAGAGTGCATTGCTAATAGCACCACAATTTCCTCTTGATAATACCATATTTCAAAATATTAGTGTCTCCAAATTTTTCCACTTCACGATATGTTGTTCATCCAATGATGTTATATTCAATCAATTAAAGTTCGTTTGGAAAAACCTCGTCAAACAAAATATTATCAATTTGTTTAGTAGTGTACCATTGAATGAGTAGAAGTTTGTTCAATGAATCTTTGTCAAACCAGTTTTTCATGTATAGATTTGGTATTATATAAATTAATGTGAAATGCATTAACTATGCTCTGAAATTTTGTATTTATCTTTACTCAAAATTGCAATAGGTTCATAATTTTCTGATCCAACAACGAATTTCGAAAATGACACAAATTTCTTGATTCGACCACGAATTAAAGATCTTAACGTTTTTAATAGTACCACGGGACAAAGGTGAAACAATATTATTTCAAAGGTGAAATTATAAAATGTTGAATATGTATGAATGAATGTAAGTATCAATTCCATTATAGTCCAGCCCGGTTAGGATACCTGGCTTTCACCCAGGCGACCCGGGTTCAAATCCCGGCAATGGAATACTTTTTTTTATCCCCATTATTCTAAATCCCTTCGGTATATAAAAAATGTTAGAAACAAATTTTAGTACAAATACAGTAAATTGTTGGTTTTGAAGTTAAATATGGTAAATGCAATTTCTAACATACCTCTATTTTTTTCTACTTTTTCCATTAGAAGTTCAACCTTTCGGAAGTTGGAAACATCATAAGAACACATATATAACTTGATGGAAACATGTTTCACGTTTGATAAAAACAAGTCCCAAATATATGAACACATATTTCTAACGAAAGCAATTATTTGAAAGAAATATAGATAAATATATTGATGTAAATATAATAAACTAGCATTTTAGTTTCTTTAGTTGATTAAGTATTGTAAAATCACTTTTCTAACATAACTTTTATTTCTCTTCCTGCTTTTTCCTGCAAAAGTTGGAAACTTTTAGAAAGCAAGTGTTTCTCACTAAGAATTACAATTTGACGTTTTCATATTCAAAAAAGGATAGGATCCCGTTTGAAAATTGATGGAGACGCATTTCAACGAAAGCACATCTCTATTGAAAATAATTCTTCAAAAGAAAATTATATAATCATTATACATACACATATTGAATTGAATGAGAAAATCTTGTATACCAAGTGAACCAAAGTTAAATAGCCTTTTTTTCATTCTCCGATTAAACTCTATACAAATCTATGTTAACATAGAAAACAATGCTACTATGTTTAAACTAAAATTTCATATCGGTTAATAGAGTAAATAAAGTAACATCTTAAACAATAATGGATATGACTATACTATTTAAAATACCCATTTTATTATTAATTAGTTATTTTATAAATAAATTTATAACAAAGTAAAGGCTCTAAAAATTAAATTTTGTATAGGTTTATAACAAAATAAATGAATAGAGTTGTTTGATATAGCACATTTCCATATCCAATTTTCGTGTATATTTCGCAATCGCGTTCTCTCATTCCCGTGAACAAATCATAATCATACAGCTTCATAAATCAAACCTCAACCACGAAGACATTTTTTTATATATTCTTTGATCCATTAATACAAACAATTTAAACAATATATCAGAACTCTTATAATCTTATGATTCAAATTTGTCTATGATCATACCTGTAACGACCTATAAATTTCCGATAATTAAAATAGCTAATTTAATAAGATTTCGTGATTTAGTGTTAGGAAAAAATTTGTAGTTCGTTTGGAATAATAATAACTGAAATGAATTGCAACAATAATTATCTAAGTAATTATTTATAGATTGAATGGAGTTCTAATCTAATTGAATTGACTCAAATGTTATAACTTGGTTAAGGGAATATATGGAAAAACAAATGTAAATAAGTGAATAAGAATTGTGAATTATTTAGGTAGAAATACAAATTTATTAGATTGGTTTCGAAGATTTAAATAGTAATAAGTATTGGAAAATAAATGCTACTTAGTGAATGCCTTTGAAATCAATAGTTGGATAGGATAATAAATGTTGAATTCATTGGGTATAATAGAGTAATTGATTGATAAGTAAAATCTATTTAAAATCAAATAATTGAATATTGAACAAGTAAATTGTTTAAAGTAAATATTTAAAACTTATTGAATAATTGAATAACTGTAAAGTGAAAATGGGATTCTAAGATGTGAATTGGTTTTAAAGGTTAAATTCTATAAGTTCGTTTTGAACATTTCAAAAGATAGTCATTTAAGAATAATCAAATTTGTTTAAATTTAATATTACAAATGTTTGAATAATTAAATTCCGAATTTGATATGATTAATTTGATATTGAAATTTAATATATGAAAAAGAGTGAATAATTGGAATTTGATTTAATATGATTCAAATTGGTTTGCAAAGTGAATGTAAGTTATATTGGGATTATAATAGAGTTAATAAGATTTTAAAATTGGAATTTATTGGATAATTGAATAACGGGTTTAATATGATTAAAAATGATTTGTCAAATTTTATTTTATTATATTAAAGTTAGAATGATGTTGTAGAACTTTTAAAATCGAATTAAAAGTAAATTTGTGAAAATTGAATATTTTAATATTTAATTATCGACTGAAAAATAGCCAATTTTAATACAGTCTCAGAATTGGACGAAACTAGTTCCATTGGATCCATAATAGTTTGTTGTTATCGGATTTCAATTTTTGTAGCAATCGGAGTTTTCGTTTGACCGTGGCAGCTCGAAACGCATCGAAATTGTTTTAATATTAATTTGACGAGTTAAAATAGTCATTTTTCAAACAGTCTCGGATTTCAACGAAACAAGTTTCATCGGATCCATAATATGATATTATTGTAAGTTTCAAATTTCGTGTCAATCGGGTTTACCGTTTGTCCAGGGCAAGCCAAAAGGCATAGAAAATTCGTTAAATCGGTTTAATTTAAATTGGATCGTTTATAGCCGTAACTCGCACAGATGATCGAATTAGCTCCCGAAACACATTCCATTGTGTTCGGAACACGGGATAAACCTTAGAAACGCCTGCCGGCACGCTTCGTTTGGAGTTCGAAAAATTTTCGGTGAATAGTGTTTTTGCAATTTTCTATATAAGGACCTCTCTACTTCACTTTTGCAACCAAACCAAACCCTAACCCTAGTTTCTGAAGCCAGCCGCCACTATCATTTTCAATGGCCAGAAATTGTCGAACTTCCTCCTCTATTATCTCCAAATCTACAAACAATTAGCAAAAGTCGTCAACTACAAAGTTGTAGAGGGCATCAAGATCTAGCTATCCAACAGTGGAGATTGGAAACGGAACCACAGATCGACGTGAAATCATGGTCAAAGCTGCTGCGTTTTTCACGCAATTCGAGGCAAAGGGGTGGGCCGGGTCTGGCCGCACTTACGGCGTAGGTGGCTCTGGTGATGGGCTTCGTGGTGGCGCTAGCTGATCGTTCTGGAAGTCGACGAGGTGGTCGTGATAATTGCTTGAAAATCGACGGCTAATGGGTTTAATGTACGTGAATATCACGTTGAGGAAGAAAGGGGGGGCAACGGCCTGATCTGCTTGGGCTGGAAATCAACAGCAGAGATCGCGTAGGGTTTGAAATAAAAAAAGAAATGTTAATTAATTTACGTTTTAATTTGTTCAATCTTTAAAATGCTCTAACTTTTTCATACGAGGTCGAAAACGCACGAAACTTTTTGCGTTGGAATCGTATCGACGAGCAATATGCAATGGAGCAGGTTTGGAATCATTTGAAGATAGTGAAAATTTCGGGTAAAATTAAACGCTCGTTTAATTTTATTCGAAATAAAACGCTTGAACTACATTGAAATCAAGGTGAGTGTTTTATAACGCTCACAACGTACTGAATATCTTTATGCTAGTTAAATTGACATTATGAAGTGTTATGATTTTATTTGTCGTTGGTTGATAAAATTTAATTGTCATATAGATCGTCATTTGAATTAATCGTTGAAAATTAAATTGACAGTCAAATTGAAATTAAAATTTAATTGCGATTAAATTACCTGACATTGATAACTATGAAATTGCCATGAATTGTATTTTCTATTGGATGATGTATTTCGGTGGATGCTATTGGTTGATATTTAAATGTTTGTATGTTTATTTGCTTTTATATATCCTGTTATGCATATATATGACACTGTGATTTGATTTAAGTGATATAGATTCGTCCATGACATTTAATTGAAATAACTGATCACTTGGCCATAGGATAGAAAATTGTATACGGACACCGGATTGGCTAAATTAATAATTTTTTTAAATCATCGATTTAAAATTTATTTAAATGTTTTGATTTAAAAGTTATAAATAGAAATCAATTTATAGAAATCGAATTTATCGAAAATTGAGTTTGGAATGTTGAAATAAATTTTGGTTAAAAGAAATTGTTAAAAAAAAATTAAAGTGGAGACTTTGAAATTTAAATTCGGGATATGATTGAATTTCGAAAATTGATCTGTTTAAAGATTTAACCTTAGTTCGAGCTTTGAATATTACTAAGTAAAAGTGATATAAAAATGATATTTTGAAATCGAGCTTGGAATTGAATCATATTTGAAATTTGGATTTAAACTTGAATATTGATGGATAATTTTGTTAAGTGTTATAAATGGGTATTTTTGAAAATCAAGCTCCAAATCGATATAAATTGAAAATTGAATTAATTGAAAGTGAATATAAAATTGAATAAATTTGAAGTCAAAGTTGACGTTGATTGAATCGAAATCGAAATTTAATCGGTAGAAGGAAAATTGAAATTGTTTTAAATTGGGAAGTTGTAATTGAAATGGTTTGGTTTTGAAGCTGTTTTATTTTTTTTCCAAATTAATCAGTTATATAAACCATTTTTGAATACTTAAACTATTTTAATCTATTTTAAATCTACTTAACCCAATTTAAATTATTCTAACCATTTTAAGACTTTAAGTATTTTTTTTACTACTATTTATTTAAACTACTTTAATTATTTAAACTACTTTTAAACTACTTAAACCATTTTTCTAAAATTTCAAGCTGGTCAATAAGGTGAAATGTTTTTGTTTAAATCGTGAATTTAAATACGAATTGGCTTAAATGAAGTTGCAACCTAAATTGAAATTCGAAATGATCTTGAAATTGAAATGAGATATTGATGCGAAAAATGATTTTTGAAACGGAATCTTACATTTGAATAGATACCGTGATATTTGAAATGGATTTGATTTTTGAAGCGAATATGATATTTTGATATCAATTATGAATCGATTTGAAATACAAAAGAGCCACCGGTGTAATAATACGTAGTTATTAAAGAGACCGGGATCGGATATAGACATACTCTCTGTCGATACCGAAAACCACTTTAATAACTATTATACGTGGAGTGTTGATCCAGAATGAAGTGGATGGTTTGGTGAACGCGTTGACTGAAGAAAGAGAACGATATTGGATGACCCCTGACATGACTAAAAAAGGAGCCGTGCCGGGCCATTGAGGTTCGCCATCTCTGGCGGACACACTTCTTCGATACTATATCTATTACATTTGTGATTCGATTTGGGTGCACCCCTTGATTTGGGAGTGTTGTTTCGCGGTGTTGGGGTAGCTGCTGGCTATGCTCAACATCAGTCCGGATCACGCAGCTACTAGTATCCTAGTTGGTATCGCCTCATGTACCTTGTCATACTGATTATCCTATTCGCGACCACTACGTTATGTTTTGTGTTGTACCTATGGGGTACCCTCTTATAACCACCAGTTTACGGTGGGGCTTACGATGCTGTATAGACTATGGCATTATAAAAATGTGTTAAGGGGGATTATGGTAACGCCTTAACGCTAGTTTGATACTTTATATTACTGATAGGCATTATCTACTTAGCGTACATTACTACATAGTAGATAGTTTAACGGATCCTTAAGAGATGAAAAATCCCTTAACATCTCTTCAGTTATTGCACGCACGTTGACACTGGATATGAGATGTCAAACCCCGTAAACATCTCTGACGCCGTTACACTCATATTTATTTACGATTGATTTAACTTTCATAAGGATATTTTAGTCCTGACTCGAGTGTTTTGTCTTTTCATTACGCTCGGGCCAGTCCTGAGTTTTTAAGATTTTTGAAGATCTATTCTGGAGGATGAAGACAAAGATTTGGTATACTATTACTATTATTACCCTTGCATCATGCTATCTGCTGCATTATATTAATTGTTCTGTTGTATATGTATGACTCTTATAAATGTTGTATAAATAATTGTCAAAGTATAGTAAACAGCTTCATGAACTGTTTATTTGACTATTATATTTTATCGTTCCGCTGCGAGATTCTGTGTCGTTTCTTTTCCTTTATTTCTCTTTCTTTTCTTTTCTTATTTACCCCAATAACCATCTGCCCTTTTGAATGGTTTGGAATTGGCATTTGTATTTGATCGTCGGTTTAAACTGTCCAAAAAGGTGGGTCAATACAGTTGGTATTAGAGCTTTGGTTTAGCGATAACCTTAGCTTTGTGGGGTCTGACTCTTTATAAATAGGGTAGTTATCCCTATGATGAGTTGCTGAGTGTATATATATGAGAGACCGTATTTGTTAGTGATATAAAATATTTTATATTGTGTCTGTTGATTTGTTGAGTGGCTTATGGATTTTGGTCAATACGAGTAATTAACGTCATTGATAGGGATCTCTAAACACTTAAACAGAACAATTCGACATAGTATTGTTTTTAAATTGGGTAAATGAAATAATTTTGCTCTGATTATATTTTGTATATAAGGAAAAAAATTCAAAAATTATTGTGACTTATCTAGCTTACCTGGTTGTTAGGAATGAAAATATTGGTTATTATCATTAATTGGAAATTGTAATTTAATAAATAAGCTGAATTACAAAATAAACAATGATAAAACACTTGTGGAATGTTTTAAGAAAGAAAATCCTATAAGAATATTTTATAAAGGTGACTTATAAATTAAAATAGATTTAAATTGGAAAATATTGAATTTAAGACCGGGAGGTTTTAAAATGGTTTTCAAAGCTTTGAAGAAAATATATTGTGATATTAGTTGGAAAATATTTATGGGAAATATTTTGAAAGGAGTTTTAAGAAGGAATGAATTCAGTACTCCTCTCTTCTGTCGCTGGAAAATAATTTCGGTGATGACTGCGCAGCATCATCGACGTTCATTTTCGAGTCTCAAAGTGGGGGAGACTTCTAAGAAGCTTTGCTTTTCTTCGAAATTATTTTGGGTAAATGGGTTTTTGTTAAACTCTAAAGGTATGATTTGTTATATAAAAAAAAAGGGATATAAGTGTATATGTTTATTTCAAACGATTTTGAAAGAACCGGGCATTTAAATTTCTAAGTTATGTTAATTAGTAGTTTTCAAATGAAATGTGAATAACCAGAATTTATAAAATAAGAGGATTAAGATATCTAAGCTTATTGTTTTGGGAAAACTTTAAAGTTGAAAGGTAAAGAGTATTTAAAGAAATTAAATTTGTGAACATTCTAATTAAGTAAAATGAAATTCTATAAATTTGTATAATACCAAAATTACATTCTGATAACATATAACAAGACTTACCAAATGTTAAAAGTTAAAACGATGTTTTGGGTATGTAATGAGATATTGTGTAAATAAACAGAACCTGAAAGTAATTGAAATATACAAGTAAGGAAAACTCCAAAGGGAATTAAAATGTATATAAATGTAAAATTTTGATTGTGATAAAAATTATATATACTTAAATATAACATGAAATGATGAATGGATAAATGGAACAAGTAAGTGAACTTAAGAAAGAAGATAAATGAATCGTATTATATCTTGGTAAATTGGTTATAGAAAATAAATATAAATTGCAAAGGGATTGTAAAAAAAATTGAATTTGTAACCTTTAAGATAACTGTAAACTAAGAAGAGTCATTTACGAGAGGTTAGACTTTTATAGGATGATTAATAAACTAAAGTGCCGGTTAATAAAATGTTCCACAAATGAATTCGTTATTAACTGAAATTATGAAAATGCAATAAATGTAAACAAAGAAATTTTTTATAGCTAAGAATCAATTGGGAAAAGAAATTGAGTTTAAATTAAATTATATAGAATGTTTAAAATGAATTTGAGTAAGAAAATTCTTTGATATGATGTTTAAGAAAAGATAATGTTAAAGAATATGCTATGTAAAGAAATGAATATACTAACTAAATAATGGATTGTGAGTAATTAAGTGAAAAAAAATAAAAGTCAATACAATAATTTATTATAGATAGATTGGATAGAAATCCATTGGAAGGTAATACGTGAGATTGTACATATATTATTTTATTCGCAAAACGATTTGATCCAAATTCGAGCACAAAATTTCGAGATGATTTAAATCGATCCAAGTTAGGATTTTTCACTCGATTCTCGACGGCGAACCCCGGATATGGATTTTGATTTGATTCTGGAATTCTCTATCATAGTATGGCTATGCAAGAAGAGTAAAAGTTTCCAATCAAGGAACCAAATATGAGTCCGCACTAGAGAGTCGTGTGAACGGTACTAGTTTGGAACTGAAATTGTTTGATCGAATAAGCGATGAGATTGATATTGGTCACGGATGATATATGTACGGCTTACGGAATTAATTAAAGTTAATATTGGAAATTTATGATGCCAAATATAAAATGATTCTTTTAAAATTATATGATTTGGTTGTTATATGATTGTTAGTTGATTGTATATAATTCATTGAGTGTTAATGAAATTGAAAGCTATAAATCATTGAAATCAAATTGGAAGTTAAATGAATTTAAATAGAATTTAATTTGATTCAAATTGGAAGTGAACTAATGTAAATATAAATTAGTGAATGTTAACTAATTGAATTGAGAATGAATCTTAGTAAAATCCAACGTTAATGAATCAACTGTGATTAAAATTAAAACCAAGTCAATAAATATTAATGAGAAGTGAATTTATATTGATTGGTTCTGGATTTGTTGGATGATAGTTGGATGATAATTGATTTGGTGGATGCATTTGTCGTTTTGTTGCATTTGCTATGTTGGCACATGTAGTTGTTATGTTGCTATATGGTGTACATTGATATTATTTTCATATATGCATGTTTCTCATGGTTTGTTGAGTGTTTAGTAGGTGCGGATTGCGCTTGCTTCGCATTTGGAGCTCGCTTTCGCGCTATATTAGTCGTATATGCTCGCTAATAATATATAAGGTACATATCTCGGATTACATACCGTACTTTTACACTTTTTTCCCTGCGGGATGCCTCATCACTTGATGAGATGTATATTTGTGATATATATACTGTCATTTTTTTTTGGATCGAGCCGCGTAAAGGAGACTCTGCCGAAATTTTTCGTAAATCCGGGTGTTAGAAAATTTTCGAGTTTTAAAATTTTATAACTTGTTTTGGTAACAAACTTTTAAATTTAGAAAGCCGTTCGGAGTAACTTAGTGGAAGCGTAGTCATGACTTTATAAATGGAATTTCTTTGTTTTATAGGTTGGTAGCTTTGAATAAAATATATCTAATGTTGAATTCTATATTTAGTTCCTTTTCCCTTCTTTTTCCTTTTCGGGGACGAAAAGTTTTGAGTGGGGGAGAGTGTAACGACCCGTAAATTTCCGATAATTAAAATAGCTAATTTAATAAGATTTCGTGATTTAGTGTTAGGAAAAAATTTGTAATTCGTTTGGAATAATAATAACTGAAATGAATTGCAACAATAATTATCCAAGTAATTATTTATAGATTGAATGGAGTTCTAATCTAATTGAATTGACTCAAATGTTATAACTTGGTTAAGGGAATATATGGAAAAACAAATGTAAATAAGTGAATAAGAATTGTGAATTATTTAGGTAGAAATACAAATTTAATAGATTGGTTTTGAAGATTTGAATAGTAATAAGTATTGAAAATAAATGCTACTTAGTGAATGCCTTTGAAATCAATAGTTGGATAGGATAATAAATGTTGAATTCATTGGGTATAATAGAGTAATTGGTTGATAAGTAAAATCTATTTAAAATCAAATAATTGAATATTGAACAAGTAAATTGTTTAAAGTAAATATTTAAAACTTATTGAATAATTGAATAACTGTAAAGTGAAAATGGGATTCTAAGATGTGAATTGGTTTTAAAGGTTAAATTCTATAAGTTCGTTTTGAACATTTCAAAAGATAGTCATTTAAGAATAATCAAATTTGTTTAAATTTAATATTACAAATGTTTGAATAATTAAATTCCGAATTTGATATGATTAATTTGATATTGAAATTTAATATATGAAAAAGAGTGAATAATTGGAATTTGATTTAATATGATTCAAATTGGTTTGCAAAGTGAATGTAAGTTATATTGGGATTATAATAGAGTTAATAAGATTTTAAAATTGGAATTTACTGGATGATTGAATAACGGGTTTAATATGATTAAAAATGATTTGTAAAATTTTATTTTATCATATTAAAGTTAGAATGATGTCGTAGAACTTTTAAAATCGAATTAAAAGTAAATTTGTGAAAATTGAATATTTTAATATTTAATTATCGACTAAAAAATAGCCAATTTTCGAACTGTCTCAGAATTGGACGAAACTAGTTCCATTGGATCCATAATAGTTTATTATTATCGGATTTCAATTTTCATAGCAATCGGAGTTTTCGTTTGACCGTGGCAGCTCGAAACGCATCGAAATTGTTTTAATATTAATTTGACGAGTTAAAATAGTCATTTTTCAAATAGTCTCGGATTTCGACGAAACCAGTTTCATGGATCCATAATATGATATTATTGTAAGGTTTCAAATTTCGTGTCAATCAGATTTACCATTTGTCCGGGGCAAGCCAAAACGCATAGAAAATTCGTTAAATCGGTTTAATTTAAATTGGATCGTTTATAACCGTAACTCGCACAGATGATCGAATTAGCTCCCGAAACACGTTCCATTGTGTTCGTAACGTGGGGTAAACCTTAGAAATGCCTGTCGGCACGCTTCGTTTGGAGTTCGGAAAATTTTCGGTGAATAGTGTTTTTGCAATTTTCTATATAAGGACCTCTCTACTTCACTTTTGCAACCAAACCAAACCCTAACCCTAGTTTCTGAAGCCAGCCGCCACTTTCATTTTCAACGGCCAGAAATTATCGAACTTCCTCCTCTATTATCTCCAAATCTACAAACAATTAGCAAAAGTCGTCAACTACAAAGTTGTAGATGGCATCAAGATCTAGCTATCCAACGGTGGAGATCGGAAACGGAACCACGGATCGACGCGAATCATGGTCAAAGATGCTGTTTTTTTCACGCAATTCGAGGCAGAGGGGGGGCCGGGTCTGGCCGCACTTACGGCGTAGGTGGCTCTGGTGATGAGCTTCGTGGTGGCGCTAGCTGATCGTTCTGGAAGTCGACGAGGTGGTCGTGATAATTGCTTGAAAAATCGACGGCTAATGGGTTTCATGTACGTGAACATCACGTTGAGGAAGAAAGGGGGGCAACGGCCTGATCTGCTTGGGCTGGAAATCAACGGCTGAGATCGCGTAGGGTTTGAAATAAAAAAAGAATTGTTAATTAATTTACGTTTTAATTTGTTCAATCTTTAAAATGCTCTAACTTTTTCGTACGAGGTCGAAAACGCACGAAACTTTTTGCGTTGGAATCGTATCGACGAGCACTACGCAATGGAGCTGGTTTGGAATCATTCGAAGATAGTGAAAATTTCGGGTAAAATTAAACGCTCGTTTAATTTTATTCGAAATAAAACGCTGGAACTACATTGAAATCAAGGTGAGTGTTTTATAACGCTCACAACGTACTGAATATCTTTATGCTAGTTAAATTGACATTATGAAGTGTTATGATTTTATTTTTCGTTGGTTAATAAAATTTAATTGTCATATTGATCGTCATTTGAATTAACCGTTGAAAATTAAATTGACAGTCAAATTGAAATTAAAATTTAATTGCGATTAAATTACTTGACATTGATAACTATGAAATTGCCATGAATTGTATTGTCTATTGGATGATGTATTTCGATGGATGCTATTGGTTGATATTAAATGTTTGGATGTTTATTTTCTTTTATATATCCTGTTATGCATACATATGACACTGTGATTTGATTTAAGTGATATAGATTCATCCATGACATTTAATTGAAATAACTGATCACTTGGCCATAGGATAGAAAATTATATACGGACACCGGATTGGCTAAATTAATAAAATTTTTAAATCGTCGATTTAAAATTTATTTAAATGTTTTGATTTAAAAGTTATAAATAGAAATCAATTTATAGAAATCGAGTTTATCGAAAATTGAGTTTGGAATGTTGAAATAAATTTTTGTTAAAAGAAATTGTTAAAAAAAAAATTAAAGTGGAGACTTTGGAATTTAAAATCGGGATATAATTGAATTTCGAAAATTGGTTTGTTTAAAGATTTAACCTTAATTCAAGCTTTGAATATTACTAAGTAAAAGTGATATAAAAATGATATTTTGAAATCGAGCTTGGAATTGAATCATATTTGAAATTTGGATTTAAACTTGAATATTGATGGATAATTTTGTTAAGTGTTATAAATGGATATTTTTGAAAATCAAGCTCCAAATCGATATAAATTGAAAATTGAATTAATTGAAAGTGAATATAAAATTGAATAAATTTGAAGTCAAAGCTGACGTTGATTGAATCGAAATCGAAATTTAATCGGTAGAAGGGAAATTGAAATTGTTTTGAATTGGGAAGTAGTAATTGAAATGGTTTAGTTTTGAAGCTGTTTTATTTTGTTTTCCAAATTACTTAGTTACATAAACCATTTTTGAATACTTAAACTATTTTAATCTATTTTAAATCTACTTAACCCAATTTAAATTATTTTAAACTAATTTATCTATTTTAAATCCATTTTAAGACTTTAAGTATTTTTTTTACTACTTTATTTATTTAAACTACTTTAATTATTTAAACTACTTTTAAACTACTTCAACCATTTTTCTAAAATTTCAAGCTGGTCAATAAGGTGAAATGTTTCTGTTTAAATCTTGAATTTAAATACGAATTGGGTTAAATGAAGTTGCAACCTAAATTGAAATTCGAAATGATCTTAAAATTGAAATGAGATATTGATGCGAAAAATGATTTTTGAAACGGAATCTTACATTTGAATAGATACGATGATATTTAAAATGGATTTGATTTTTGAAGCGAATATGATATTTTGATGTCAATTATGAATCGATTTGAAATATAAAAGAGCCACCGGTGTAATAATACGTAGTTATTAAAGAGACCGGGATCGGATATGGACATACTCTCTGTCGATACCGAAAACCACTTTAATAACTATTATACGTGGAGTGTTGATCCAGAATGAAGTGGATGGTTTGGTGAACGCGTTGACTGAAGAAAGAGAACGATATTGGATGACCCTGACATGACTAAAACAGGAGCCGCGCCGGGCCATTGAGGTTCGCCATCTCTAGCGGACACACTTCTTTGATACCATACTATTACATTTGTGATTCGATTTGGGTGCACCCCTTGATTTGGGAGTGTTGTTTCGCGGTGTTGGGGTAGTTGCTGGATATGCTCAACATCAGGCCGGATCACGCAACTACTAGTATCCTAGTTGGTATCGCCTCATGTACATTGTCATACTGATTATCCTATTCGCGACCACTACGTTATGTTTTGTGTTATACCTATGGGGTATCCTCTGGTAACCACCAGTTTACGGTGGGGCTTACGGTGCTGTATAGACTATGACATTATAAAAATGTGTTAAGGGGGATTATGGTAACGCCTTTACGCTATTTTGATACTTTATATTACTGATAGGCATTATCTACTTAGCGTACATTAATACATAGTCGATAGTTTAACGGATCCTTAAGAGATGGAAAATCCCGTAATATCTCTTGAGTTATTGCACGCATGTTGACACTGGATATGAGATGTCAAACCCCGTAAACATCTCTGACGCAGTTACACTCATATTTATTTACGATTGATTTAACTTTCATAAGGATATTTTAGTCCTGACTCGAGTGTTTTGTCTTTTCATTACGCTCGGGTCAGTCCTGAATTTTTCAGATTTTTGAAGATCTATTCTGGAGGATGAAGACGAAGATTTGGTATACTATTACAATTATTACCCTTGCATCATGTTATCTGCTGCATTATTTTAATTGTTCTGTTGTATATGTATAACTCTGATAAATGTTGTATAAATAATTGTCAAAGTATAGTAAACAGCTTCATGAACTATTTATTTGACTATTATATTTTATCGTTCCGCTGCGAGATTTTGTGTTGTTTCTTTTCCTTTATTTCTCTTTATTTTCTTTTCTTATTTACCCCAATAACCATCTGCCCTTTTGAATGGTTTGGAATCGGCATGTGTATTTGATCGTCGGTTTAAACTGTCCAAAAAGGCGGGTCGTTACAATACCTATCCAATTACGCTATGATTTTAAAATTCTAATTCAAAACTTAATTAGAACCGTAATTGAGATAAATCATTCAAGCCAAGCTGAAATAAGAATACGCTGTCCCACATCACTGTCCCAGTAGTTACGCTCCTGCTTTGATCCGTAAAGTCATAAGTTCGAATCCTACATAGCATAATTCGAGCAATTGGACATATGTTAAATTGTAGTATGTAAAATCAAGTTTGAAATTTATATATAGAGCCTTAACAATTAAATCAATTTCAAATATATAAACTTTTACTATGAAAAGAAGAACTGATGCATTCGCAAGCCTTAATGTCATTTTCCATACACAAATTTTGAACGCAACTTATCATAACACCCCTTGGAATAAATAAAACATGGTTAATAATTGCCAAGCTCTACGTCAATACAACATATGTACGGATTAGTAAATTTGCTATGCGATTTTTTTTAAATGCATGGTTTTGTCTAAAGAAGACTAAATGAAGTTATGTGTGGTCTTTTTCAAATGCTTGGATTTGTCTAAAGTTTGTTGTGGACAAATTAAATTGTTATGATGTTTACTTCTATATTCCGAAAAAAGCATGAAAACTTTTGTTATACATAAATAAAGTTCGCTATCTTTCTCTAGCTATCCGCTCATTTTCCTCATAGATTTCCTTCTTACTATTATTTTTCTTCACAAAATCACGCAGTTCTGAAAATGTCAGGTTCTATAATGTAGAGGAAAAGAAAAAATTATGGAAGAAACTATACGATGTAGATTGTAACATCCCGCTATTTTGGACCATTCAAATCGACACTAAAACCGTACATGTCCGACTTGAATAATTCAAAATACCGAATTGTTAATTTAATTTGGCAAAACTTAAAATATACAGTAAATAAATCAAACACAGATCACAGACACAGAGTAATATAATGCAGCGGAATAGAAAAATAGTAGTTCATGAAGCTACTATATACATCAGAGTTTAAAATAAAATACATCAGAATCTCTTGAATACAGAAAAGCCTTCAGTACGAGCCGATGACTTCTCTGAACCAGTCAACTAGAAAACTGAAAGCTGAAACGATAGTTGGATCTCCAAATGAATCTCCAATCTCCAAAGGTGAGTCTCTAATACTGTATTTCTCGGTCTGACCCGAGCGTAAAGCAAAACACAAAACACTCGAGTCAGGATTAACATTCTTATATCAATAAATTCAACTCAAATGAAATATCAACTGAAATACAATATAACTTAAAGGATGTTTGAGATGTCCATCCTCTAAGGGTCCATAGAACTATCTACAGGGTAGAAATATACACTATTTCACCGTGGTCATTCACTTAATTTATACTTCAAACCCAAATGTCAATTTCACTTTGAATAATTATATTTCCCAAAATAGTATTTATATATATTAAATGCTGTATACGGTAAAGCACTTTCAATTTCCTTAACTTAACATATCGTCTCACATCAACCTGACCTTCCCATTTAAATTAAATTCAATCTCAATTTATCAATTTAAATTTCCCTAAAATAACCACTTTGATTTTATCAATCTCAAATCTGGATTTGGTATCCCAATTACCCCTTTTTATTTCAATATGTTTCCATACTTTAAGTATTTAATATTTCAATTAAATTTTTCCCAAACTAGTTTTCTAAATCCGAATTTCCAAATTTAGTTCAAACTCAAATTTCACTTAATTCAATTAGTTATCTACATAACAAATTCAACTATCTTGGTTCCAAATACATATCCAAATCTCTAAACCATTTAATTACAATATAGTTCATAGCTTAAGTATAACAATTTAAATTTAACAGTTTCCTATAGATTCTCGATTTTTGCATCATTATTATTTAGTCTTGAACACTTCCCTATTTGATTCAGTATCATTTTAGTGACCTTAAATTACATTTACTCAATATTTCTTAAATTTTATTAAACGTGAAATATCTCATTCGATAAATTTCAAATTGATTTAAATAAATAAATCCTTATCTAAATCCCATTTAAATAACCCAAATTAATCTCCCATTCTTAATTGTTCAATATTATTGCAAAATTTATCCGGAATAAAATTTACATAAATACTTATCATAATTTATGTATTTAATCAAATCTTGATTAAACTAAACATAATTAACTCTATATTTATCATTGCCCTTTATCTATGTATTTAAGAATTTATATTTAATAAGACCATATTTTTCTTATCATATGGTCAAGTGTTACGGATATTATCATCTCAATCTGTACACTAAATGTATACGGGTGGATAGCATTTCAACCCGTAATCTCAATTAAATTAAATGGAAACCGCTTGGGTTTATTATTTCAACCCATTTAAATTCAAAACAAACATAACAAAGGGAACTTGCAGTGTGATGACAGGGATGGTGTCAAAGTAAATAAACAAGCAATAACGACAATCAATAACAATTCAATAAATAAATCAAATAACCCCGAAATAATCATATTAATTCGCATTGTTATTGGTATAACTATTTCTAGAATCTACACTATCATTTCATGTAGATTAAAGATTATTACATTACAGTTTTTCACTTGTCGTCCCTTCAAATTTCAGTTTAAAAACTACAACTATTAACCAAACTACGTTCAAAGATTTAAAGTATAATTTATCAATTTCTACGACAATAATGGGTCAAATTTAACTAATCAAATTAACATATGGCGGGTTCAGGTTTTAATAAATCAAAGTCTGTCATATATAATCCGTTTAATTTGTAAACTATACTACCCCCAAATCAAACTAGCAAACTAGTTATCACTTAACAATAATAATTAACATCCAATTTAAACAACAATCAAACAAACAATCAATTATCAACCAATCTGTATTATTATCACATAAATAATTAACCGATAATGGTGTCAGGTGTCATAGGTGAACAGATACAGATAAAAGCAGTCATTCAGTAAAACAACTAACAGCAGCATATTTCAATTGACGTTTCAATTGAAATCAAATTTAATAAATAAAGAACGTTAATCGTGAGTGATTGCTCACCTTTCGAGGCTAAAGAAGATCGTCAACAGAGCAAGCTATGAATTCAAAACAAAGCGAAGTGGGCACGAAATTGGACGGCCAAAGCTGATAAATAGAGATTGACGAAATCAAATCAGAACTGGGTCGATGAAGATAACTGGTACAAGTGAAGTTATGTACATATTTATAACTATTTACGTATATAAACATATTCTAAATTTAAACTCATTTTAAACCAAACACTCACACACTTTAAAAACACGTTTTAAATTAACTCGTATGTATAATGTATCCTAGGAACAACCCGGTTATACTTATGCGTACAATATGTAAAATCTATCACAAAAATTTATACGGCAACTGCAATGGTCAAAATTCCTTATTAAAATGGCTATAGAACTCGTAAGCTAAAACTTGTTCAAAACTATACACGTATACGTACTTATACATAAACACACACAACATAACTATTTATCAATAATATCTAAAATTATCATTTAAACTTTACCCATAACCGTTCATGTATAATATAACTTGTTTAAAATAATTATATAAATCAGCCTATTTACTAACTTGTTCAAAACAAATATATACCAAAATATCGGATACAGTTATAACTCATATACAGTTACATATGTATATTTATTTCTTTATATATACTGACATCTTCTGTCCAAGTTTTACAAAAACATCATGCTCCTTCTTTCCCATGTTAATTACAATATTACAGACGCATATATACATATAATTTCATATAAAACTAAAGGCTTTATACGTACTTACCATTAATATAAACACTCTCTCATATTACCCACATATATGCAATCACTGTCCCATATTATTTTATTTCCAAAACCCAATATGCAGACATTTACCAAATCTACGTGCACATATGACTTATAATTTCTTCTAAGCACCCAAAGTGATACATGCCATCTTCAGTATACAAGATGTCATATATACTGAATTATATATACTTTAACAAAACTGTTATGTTTATAAATACCCAACTAAACATATGTACTTTGTAAGTTATGCCAGTGTAATTTTTTTTTTGTAACTTTATAAATCGTATATATAAACTTATACTAATACATATCAACTAACATGTTATACTTATTATAGTAGAACAACCAAATTTTAATTTACCTATAAAATACAAACCCATGCAAGAAACCCATGCGAGAGAAGGGGAAAGCACCGGTGACAAGGCAGATCAGTTGAGGTCGAGATGAGCTGTTGTGTCCCCGGTCGGACGAAACTGGCATGGTGGAGGGACAAGGCGTGGCGAGGCTGCTGAGTTGCGATGGCCGAGGGAAAGATGGAAGGCCGAGGTGGATCTGCATGGGTATGGTGAAGTGGAAGACTAAGGTGGCTCACGGTGATGGAGGCAGAGCATGCTTGGGGTGTTGGCGAACCTTAGGGTAGAGGTAGAGGAGTTCTATTCTTGGCCGGAAGGCTTGGATTCAGGAGTGAAGATGAATTGAACCTCTGTACCCGAATATTTCTATTTTAGATTTAGACAAAATTTTGATCTGAGGGCCATGAAAGTGGAATCTAGAGAAGTTGAGTTTGTACAGAGCAGGCTTCACAAATATATGGAAAAGAATAGGCAAGACTAACGTAAGAGAACGAACCTTTATAATTAATTCGAACGTTAGGAATGGCAACGGTTATGCGTGCTTTCAGGGTTTTGATAAAGTAATGGCTACGTATAAATCAAAAGTGCAACTGAATGTTTGAAAGAAAGGGAAACCGTGCTCTGAAAGTGCAAACAAAATTCTTAAATAAAAAGAAATGTAAAGTTGCCCGTTTATTCAACGTGATTTAAGCCAAATAGAAAGGAGACGAAGAGTAACAGTCAGGAATTTAATACGCAGTCAATCTGAATAGACTTACTTGCGATTCAGCTTGACAATTAATTCAAGCAATTTTGAACGATTCCCTTCTTCAACAATGAACCGGTGAGAGTTGAAATAAGATGTGAAAGTTGGCTATGATTCAGCTGAACATTTTAAAAGAAAAAATAGCAACGGTCACGTTGCTTTGATTTAGCTAAAAGATATTAAATGCTATTTATTGGTTTGATTGAATAGCCCGTTTCAAATTTTGAAACGTAATAGGAAAAGTTAAGAAGGCACGATTTTATGGTGTCGCTATAACGAACAAATTTTATTGCTTCCGTTGTACACCGGATCCCAAAATACAGAAATAAATATACTGTTGAGATCAGCATGACGAGGCGATTACAACGGTATACAGATATCAGTGGTATGATTATCCGATCAAAAGTCGATGATCGGTACCCGGAAATGCTGCTAATCTGACAAAATAAGGTAAACGGAGCAGTATACGTCCAAGTTTGGAAAAACGACGAACTGACATCTTGCTCAGAAGATGGTTTAGAATTTTTCTATGTAAAAAGATTTTGGTTTTGAAACGTTATATTTTCGTCACTTTTTAACTGATTTAATTGAAGTAAATTTACGCGCGAAATAAACTTTCATATTTTTGGACGAAAATTTACAGTTTGTTATGTTTAATTGGACGTAATCCAAATGTTAACTTTTTATTTGCAAATTAATTTATTTAAAATTTCACAAAAATCCAATTAAATACGTTAATAAAACTATAAAATTTATAAAATCTTACAGGTCGTTACACTCTCCCCCACTCAAAACTTTTCGTCCCCGAAAAGGAAGGAGGTAGGAGAGTAGAACAACCAGGAAATAAGTAAATTGAAAGTCAAGTGTAGATAATTTATTTAAAACCATGTAAATTTTACTTGAAGTATTTATTTAAAACTTCATTTGAAATTAAATTTTCTTTAATACTTTAATACTTTACAAAACTCCTCTGAACAATTATTTACAGTATTACTTATATTTACCAAGAATCTATTAAAATATTAAATCCAAAATTTATGAGATTTTTAAATTAACTCAAGATATCTTTCAAATATTATCAATAAGTTAATAATCATTCTCTTTAAAGAGTTTCATTTAATTAATAACTTCAAAATATTTACATTATTTAAAATCTTCTATTAAACCAAGTAGTATATAGATAACCAGTATTTTAAAGATTATATTCAAAAGGAAGGAAAAGGTAGATCCAGGAAACAGAATATAGGTGAATAAGTAAGCTGAGCAGATAATGTAGATGCAAGGAATAGTATCGGGCACGAATGATTAATCTAGAACCATAAGATTTTAAGTTTCAAATGTTACTTCAAAATTCTTTGTTAGGAAAATCCTTTTATAATAAATAACTTTATAAAAATACTTTTATAATAAAATACTATTATATCGAAATAAATTTTCCTTTCGAAAATACTTTATAACTCGATGTTTCAACAAGTTTATCATCGTTCTTGCAGACTCTGGCCAGGCGTTGATCAGGCGCAAAGCTAGAATTCTTCAAGTACTAAGTAGACTTGTTTCAACAACCAGTGAAAATACTTGAAAAACCTTTTAAAAACAGATATGAAAAGTACGATCCGAACAAAACAATCAAACCAAAAACCTTTGTCCGATCATGGTTCGCAGATACACAATGGTTACGCCTGGTTCCCCCAGGAAACAATCCGTATCCGTAAGCTTTCACAGCCCTGCGAGTTACGCCATGATGACTAGTAGGGTGCAGGATACACAATGGTTACGCCTGGTTCCCCCAGGAAACAATCCGTACCCCCAGGCAAGACTCAGCCAGGCACTTGCGCTACTATTCGCGACCTACACAGATTGCAGGATACACAATGGTTACGCCTGGTTCCCCCAGGAAACAATCCGTACCCCTAGGCAAGACTCAGCCAGGCAATTGCGCTGTGCATTCACGAGAGAAAAAGGAACCGTGGGTTACGCCACGGTGGGAACACTCGAGTATTACATCCGGAAAACCAAAAATCAGAGAGAATAATATCAATAGAATGAATCCACGCTGTGGCCACAAAGCGGATATCAAGCAGAAGGCACTTTCCATATCTTTACTTGGAAAATATATATATCATATAGTACCTTTTTAAATCCCTTTTAAATATCATACTGATATAAAGTCCATAATATATAGGATTCCTTTCTAAATCGAATACTTTCCAAATCAATAGTATATCAAAACATACTTATATGGACTTGATTATATAAAATCTCTTTCCAAATTGAGTACCTTTCAAATCAATGGATTTCAAATCAACTTCATACTTATACAATCCATATTATATAAGTTCGACCACTCCTAATTCAAGTGCTTAGTAATATAAGGTCCTCAAATTTCAAATCATTTCAATATCAATTCAGTTTCAAAATCATATATGATTTCACCAAATTTTCTTCCAAATTAGATATCTAAATTTCAAAGTTCCCAAATAATAGGTTTAGAAAATTATCCCAGTTTCCAGATTAAAATAATTCAAGTCAAACAAATTCATTTCCAAAATCATCCTATAAGTACTGGTTTTAAATTTTCAATTAAATTTCAAAACCAAATATTCTCTCAAAATCAATTATACTCAAAATGGTTTCCCAATTAATAATTATCCCTTAAAAACCTTTAAACTATTAATTTCTATTCAAAGTGTCCAATTTACCTTTCCGGAAACCATTATTTAAAACTAATCATTTTTTTTCAATATTTCAAACTAAATTACATATTAGTATAATTCAAAATAGTCATATTCATTTACTTAATAAAAGGTTTCAAACTTAACATTCAAAACACGACTTATATGCTTTATCAAATATTTTATACGTTTCGAAATTTCTTAGTCTTTAACTTTTTAAACCTTGATTTGGAAGTGCTCGAACCTTCAAAATAGTCGGTGAAAATCAATTTCAAATCAAGAGTTGGAAATCAATTTTTTTATAAGTAGGGTTATTCTAAGTCAAATCGAAAACTCGAGGATCGAACACCGGCATATTTTATTACAAATATATACATATATCTTCTGAAAATATCAAATTACTTCGGAATTTGAAATCAAAACGGTTTTATAAGATCACTCGCATAGCGAAGCTATTAAAGTGGCCTCTCCCCCACTCTGAGGCTCGAAAATCAATGTCGATGATGCGTGCACTCATCACCGAAATTTTTCTCCAGCGACATAAGTGAGTTCTGGACTTCTATTTTCTTGAAAACTTCTTTGAAACTCCTTCAAACTTATTGGAATTCATTTGAACTCATTTGAACATTTCTTACTCGGAAAAATACTTTTAAATCGTATTATTTATATATTTTCCAAAATCTTAAAACCAATTTCAAAATACCGGAATTCAATTCTCGAATTTCAAATTTACCTTTACAGTTATAAATCATTTTTATATAAATAACCTCTTATAATTTTCCAATTTTTCAAATCCTTTCAAAACCTTTTTATATAGAATAACATATCTTATTTGCTTTATATATATAGGTATATAATCCTTATTGAAAACAATTTCTTTTTATATATAGGATAAAATCATAGTTATTAAAATATAATTTTGATATATAAAGCAAATTTCAAAATACAAACATACCCGATTTTCAAAGGATAATTTAAGAATGGATTTCAAAACAAAGATAGAGATTTGAATTAGAGGAACTGTAAACAATAGAATCCTGATTCGAAGATAGGCTCAAACAAAGATGAGAAAATCAAGTTACAAAGTAGAAGATGGATATACTTCTATAAATCGCGGGCGACCTTAACCGGGTCATCCGTGACTTCAGGGATATGATCGATGCGGGATTCTAAAACAAATCGATATTCGTTTGCCAAATATAGAATTCGGCATATCAAGATATATCAGCATCGTAAACCGAGGGTACAAAAATCTTCGGTGAATCAATGCCAATTGTACGGAGTTCATCCGTTTTACAAAACATTCAGTGGAGTCATTGGATACTCCCGGATCAAAAACATAAATAGAGGGAGGCAAGAATGAATTTTGGAATCGAGGGGCATTCAAGATCCAAAGGAAATCGAGTCAAAGGAAGAGATTCAACTCGCGTGAAAGTGATTCTGTTAATAAATTTACCATATATGTTAAGATTTGCCTAGAGCCAAAGCTCTGATACCAACTGTAACATCCCGCTATTTTGGACCATTCAAATCGACACTAAAACCGTACATGTCCGACTTGAATAATTCAAAATACCGAATTGTTAATTTAATTTGGCAAAACTTAAAATATACAGTAAATAAATCAAACACAGATCACAGACACAGAGTAATATAATGCAGCGGAATAGAAAAATAGTAGTTCATGAAGCTACTATATACATCAGAGTTTAAAATAAAATACATCAGAATCTCTTGAATACAGAAAAGCCTTCAGTACGAGCCGATGACTTCTCTGAACCAGTCAACTAGAAAACTGAAAGCTGAAACGATAGTTGGATCTCCAAATGAATCTCCAATCTCCAAAGGTGAGTCTCTAATACTGTATTTCTCGGTCTGACCCGAGCGTAAAGCAAAACACAAAACACTCGAGTCAGGATTAACATTCTTATATCAATAAATTCAACTCAAATGAAATATCAACTGAAATACAATATAACTTAAAGGATGTTTGAGATGTCCATCCTCTAAGGGTCCATAGAACTATCTACAGGGTAGAAATATACACTATTTCACCGTGGTCATTCACTTAATTTATACTTCAAACCCAAATGTCAATTTCACTTTGAATAATTATATTTCCCAAAATAGTATTTATATATATTAAATGCTGTATACGGTAAAGCACTTTCAATTTCCTTAACTTAACATATCGTCTCACATCAACCTGACCTTCCCATTTAAATTAAATTCAATCTCAATTTATCAATTTAAATTTCCCTAAAATAACCACTTTGATTTTATCAATCTCAAATCTGGATTTGGTATCCCAATTACCCCTTTTTATTTCAATATGTTTCCATACTTTAAGTATTTAATATTTCAATTAAATTTTTCCCAAACTAGTTTTCTAAATCCGAATTTCCAAATTTAGTTCAAACTCAAATTTCACTTAATTCAATTAGTTATCTACATAACAAATTCAACTATCTTGGTTCCAAATACATATCCAAATCTCTAAACCATTTAATTACAATATAGTTCATAGCTTAAGTATAACAATTTAAATTTAACAGTTTCCTATAGATTCTCGATTTTTGCATCATTATTATTTAGTCTTGAACACTTCCCTATTTGATTCAGTATCATTTTAGTGACCTTAAATTACATTTACTCAATATTTCTTAAATTTTATTAAACGTGAAATATCTCATTCGATAAATTTCAAATTGATTTAAATAAATAAATCCTTATCTAAATCCCATTTAAATAACCCAAATTAATCTCCCATTCTTAATTGTTCAATATTATTGCAAAATTTATCCGGAATAAAATTTACATAAATACTTATCATAATTTATGTATTTAATCAAATCTTGATTAAACTAAACATAATTAACTCTATATTTATCATTGCCCTTTATCTATGTATTTAAGAATTTATATTTAATAAGACCATATTTTTCTTATCATATGGTCAAGTGTTACGGATATTATCATCTCAATCTGTACACTAAATGTATACGGGTGGATAGCATTTCAACCCGTAATCTCAATTAAATTAAATGGAAACCGCTTGGGTTTATTATTTCAACCCATTTAAATTCAAAACAAACATAACAAAGGGAACTTGCAGTGTGATGACAGGGATGGTGTCAAAGTAAATAAACAAGCAATAACGACAATCAATAACAATTCAATAAATAAATCAAATAACCCCGAAATAATCATATTAATTCGCATTGTTATTGGTATAACTATTTCTAGAATCTACACTATCATTTCATGTAGATTAAAGATTATTACATTACAGTTTTTCACTTGTCGTCCCTTCAAATTTCAGTTTAAAAACTACAACTATTAACCAAACTACGTTCAAAGATTTAAAGTATAATTTATCAATTTCTACGACAATAATGGGTCAAATTTAACTAATCAAATTAACATATGGCGGGTTCAGGTTTTAATAAATCAAAGTCTGTCATATATAATCCGTTTAATTTGTAAACTATACTACCCCCAAATCAAACTAGCAAACTAGTTATCACTTAACAATAATAATTAACATCCAATTTAAACAACAATCAAACAAACAATCAATTATCAACCAATCTGTATTATTATCACATAAATAATTAACCGATAATGGTGTCAGGTGTCATAGGTGAACAGATACAGATAAAAGCAGTCATTCAGTAAAACAACTAACAGCAGCATATTTCAATTGACGTTTCAATTGAAATCAAATTTAATAAATAAAGAACGTTAATCGTGAGTGATTGCTCACCTTTCGAGGCTAAAGAAGATCGTCAACAGAGCAAGCTATGAATTCAAAACAAAGCGAAGTGGGCACGAAATTGGACGGCCAAAGCTGATAAATAGAGATTGACGAAATCAAATCAGAACTGGGTCGATGAAGATAACTGGTACAAGTGAAGTTATGTACATATTTATAACTATTTACGTATATAAACATATTCTAAATTTAAACTCATTTTAAACCAAACACTCACACACTTTAAAAACACGTTTTAAATTAACTCGTATGTATAATGTATCCTAGGAACAACCCGGTTATACTTATGCGTACAATATGTAAAATCTATCACAAAAATTTATACGGCAACTGCAATGGTCAAAATTCCTTATTAAAATGGCTATAGAACTCGTAAGCTAAAACTTGTTCAAAACTATACACGTATACGTACTTATACATAAACACACACAACATAACTATTTATCAATAATATCTAAAATTATCATTTAAACTTTACCCATAACCGTTCATGTATAATATAACTTGTTTAAAATAATTATATAAATCAGCCTATTTACTAACTTGTTCAAAACAAATATATACCAAAATATCGGATACAGTTATAACTCATATACAGTTACATATGTATATTTATTTCTTTATATATACTGACATCTTCTGTCCAAGTTTTACAAAAACATCATGCTCCTTCTTTCCCATGTTAATTACAATATTACAGACGCATATATACATATAATTTCATATAAAACTAAAGGCTTTATACGTACTTACCATTAATATAAACACTCTCTCATATTACCCACATATATGCAATCACTGTCCCATATTATTTTATTTCCAAAACCCAATATGCAGACATTTACCAAATCTACGTGCACATATGACTTATAATTTCTTCTAAGCACCCAAAGTGATACATGCCATCTTCAGTATACAAGATGTCATATATACTGAATTATATATACTTTAACAAAACTGTTATGTTTATAAATACCCAACTAAACATATGTACTTTGTAAGTTATGCCAGTGTAATTTTTTTTTTGTAACTTTATAAATCGTATATATAAACTTATACTAATACATATCAACTAACATGTTATACTTATTATAGTAGAACAACCAAATTTTAATTTACCTATAAAATACAAACCCATGCAAGAAACCCATGCGAGAGAAGGGGAAAGCACCGGTGACAAGGCAGATCAGTTGAGGTCGAGATGAGCTGTTGTGTCCCCGGTCGGACGAAACTGGCATGGTGGAGGGACAAGGCGTGGCGAGGCTGCTGAGTTGCGATGGCCGAGGGAAAGATGGAAGGCCGAGGTGGATCTGCATGGGTATGGTGAAGTGGAAGACTAAGGTGGCTCACGGTGATGGAGGCAGAGCATGCTTGGGGTGTTGGCGAACCTTAGGGTAGAGGTAGAGGAGTTCTATTCTTGGCCGGAAGGCTTGGATTCAGGAGTGAAGATGAATTGAACCTCTGTACCCGAATATTTCTATTTTAGATTTAGACAAAATTTTGATCTGAGGGCCATGAAAGTGGAATCTAGAGAAGTTGAGTTTGTACAGAGCAGGCTTCACAAATATATGGAAAAGAATAGGCAAGACTAACGTAAGAGAACGAACCTTTATAATTAATTCGAACGTTAGGAATGGCAACGGTTATGCGTGCTTTCAGGGTTTTGATAAAGTAATGGCTACGTATAAATCAAAAGTGCAACTGAATGTTTGAAAGAAAGGGAAACCGTGCTCTGAAAGTGCAAACAAAATTCTTAAATAAAAAGAAATGTAAAGTTGCCCGTTTATTCAACGTGATTTAAGCCAAATAGAAAGGAGACGAAGAGTAACAGTCAGGAATTTAATACGCAGTCAATCTGAATAGACTTACTTGCGATTCAGCTTGACAATTAATTCAAGCAATTTTGAACGATTCCCTTCTTCAACAATGAACCGGTGAGAGTTGAAATAAGATGTGAAAGTTGGCTATGATTCAGCTGAACATTTTAAAAGAAAAAATAGCAACGGTCACGTTGCTTTGATTTAGCTAAAAGATATTAAATGCTATTTATTGGTTTGATTGAATAGCCCGTTTCAAATTTTGAAACGTAATAGGAAAAGTTAAGAAGGCACGATTTTATGGTGTCGCTATAACGAACAAATTTTATTGCTTCCGTTGTACACCGGATCCCAAAATACAGAAATAAATATACTGTTGAGATCAGCATGACGAGGCGATTACAACGGTATACAGATATCAGTGGTATGATTATCCGATCAAAAGTCGATGATCGGTACCCGGAAATGCTGCTAATCTGACAAAATAAGGTAAACGGAGCAGTATACGTCCAAGTTTGGAAAAACGACGAACTGACATCTTGCTCAGAAGATGGTTTAGAATTTTTCTATGTAAAAAGATTTTGGTTTTGAAACGTTATATTTTCGTCACTTTTTAACTGATTTAATTGAAGTAAATTTACGCGCGAAATAAACTTTCATATTTTTGGACGAAAATTTACAGTTTGTTATGTTTAATTGGACGTAATCCAAATGTTAACTTTTTATTTGCAAATTAATTTATTTAAAATTTCACAAAAATCCAATTAAATACGTTAATAAAACTATAAAATTTATAAAATCTTACAGGTCGTTACATAGATGCCTATTAAACATAATCTATGCTTATTAACAATAAGATAGTTAAGTAGTATTCCAAGTTCAAACTCGCTCAATTCCATTGAATGAGGGTTTGCATCTGATCTCTAGATTTTGTATTATTTAATGATATAGTTTTCTACATGGTAAGCTTATGCTTTGGCTTTCATTTTTCGAATCACATTCAGTCGAATCAGATAGCTTGTTGATAAATCTGAAAATTTAGAAATCCAAAACAATAGGAGGGAATAGAAGCTAAGCTACATCAACAAGTTGTTGTACATGCAAAACTACATTAATAGAAAATGACTTGATAATAGAACCAATATGATGGTCGCCGAACTGCTAATAAATGGTGGTAAAAAAAAGTGACGCTTGCTTTCTAATTCATTTGGCGCCGGTTGAAAAAAAAATCAAAAAAATCGAGATATTAATTTATTAGTTTTGATCAAATTCTAAGTTAATATGATACACAACGATGACTGTTGTTACACGTATAAATAGTTTTTATATTTTAGTAACTTCTTTTAGTGTGAATTCATTGAAGAAGAAAAAAAAACTAATCATGTATGCAATATGCAACAGAGATAATAAAAAATAAAAGTAAAATTCTTAAATAATCAATAAAATTGATCAAACAATATGGTCATTGTTAGTAAATTTAGTTTCCCTTAGTACAACATAAATCTAGCAATCCCAAAGTTCCCGATTATGTAGAAAGTCGTTCGAGTAAGCAACTGGTAAAAGAAAAAAAAATGTATATCATTAAGCAAAGCTACTTATTTTGTTCATGTGGATTATAGGATAACAACAAGGATGTCTAGATTGAATATTATTGTTTAAACTAGTTTAAAAACTGAAGGTAAATTTCATAAATTTAACATGCACAAGTAATGTACATTTATTTAAGTTGAGTATACCTTACAAATTAACAGTATGCAAGTATTGATGGAGAGCTTATTGATTATTAACGTTGTTTTCTTAATTCCACCATGGTATTATGATAAGTAGTGTTTGAAATTGTAGTATGGAAATTGACTCTAAATATGTATAGGTGTATGTACAATATGCATAAGGCAGGTAGTGCTTGAAGAAGAAATAGAAAAGCAGCCCTTTTTTCCGTTTTATCTTTTTATTGTATGGTATGTAGTGTTCAGAAATTGTAATTCCGGTTTGTCAAAATTAAAAATTTGAAGGGGGCCTTTAATTTCACATGTACCCGACATTGACTAACAACTGCAAATTTTGAGCCATTAGCTATCAAAATCACACGCTGGAATTAAGGTATCCTAATTTTAAGGCTATTAAATTAATACTGGAACATTAATTCTAGAATTACTTAATACATGAACATAGTTTAGCGCAATAATTAAGAAACACCACAATAACAAAAAAGGACAGTACTTCAAAGTACATTGCACATAAACCATATTTAGCAACATATAGAACCAATCACTAAACTCTCATACTTTTATAAACATGACATTATGTACTCCCATAGTGAAAGTACACAAGTTGGCTTGGGATTTAATGATACATGTTTTTTGATGAATTTGAGATTTTAGTTGATTTAAAACAACAAAAAGGAAAATATTAACCAAAAACAGGCTAAAATTTTTACGTACTTCATAGTTGAACAGAAAATAAACACAAACAATGCAAAATCCTAAACATTTCCGTCCGCGCATAGTCAAAGCAAGCCGTCAACGCGAAAAAGAAGAAGAAAGAATGGACATACATGGTCTTCTATATGAGTTTGCCGATGATCGCTAGGTGTTTCGCCGTAAAATACTCCAAGATATTATCCTTCGTTTGCAATGATTTCATCGCATGTAAAATCCGCAAATTAGGATGTTTTTTCTTTGCATTTCAAGCGTGATGGAAGCTGATTGACAACAAGGAAGAGGAAAGGTTTTTCCTTCTCAACCATTTCAAGCGTGGCGTCCCAAATAGGGAACACTAGGATGAGTGGCCATATGCTGTTTTCTAGATAGGTTAAATAAAGGATTTTTGTTCGATTTAGCCTCGTTTTAAAACTTATAATCGCAAGTAGCCTCGTTTTAAAACTAATATCACATATAGCCCAGTTTTGAACAACTCAGTGGTAACTGGCCAAAATGCACTAGCGACTTTTCAAAAGTCGGCAGTGTAATATTTTTTTCTGGCGACTTTTGAAAAGTCGCCAGTGTTTTTTTTTTTTTTAAAAAAATTTACACTGGCTACTTTTCAAAAGTCGCCAATGTATTTTTTGATTTTTTTTACACTGGCGACTTTCGAAAAGTCGCTAGTACATTTTGGCCAGCTCAGCGCTGAGCTGGCCAAAACAGGGCTATATTTAATATCAGTTTTAAATCTGGGCTATTTGCGATAATAAGTTTTAGAACGAGGCTAAAATGAAAAAAAATCCTTAAATAAATGAAGAACGCGCTAATTGGTTTGGATTATGAATTTGGAAATGTTGTCCTGTGTCTAGGATATTGAAACTGTAAATTTATCCAAAGGCCTCTACGAATTTCGCATATCCATTTTTCTATAAGAGTAAAATGGATATTTAACTTAGTTTTTTTTGGTCATTTATTATGAAACAATCATTGCTAACATATGTTTTTTGGACACATGATAATAAAACCCTTATAAATTTAACGTTCATCTAGATTTGCATTGAAATACTTAGTAAATGAATTTATGCTATTGTTTTACTTATTATAATTGGATAGTTGACCATAATTATAAGTTAGCTACCAATTTTCTTTTTAAAGAATTTCAAAGTAACAGATGAATTGAGGGAAAATTTGTCTTTAAAAATAGAAATAACAATAATGCTTTAAATATTGTTTTAGCAGATCTTTTAGTGATGACTCATTAGATTCTCTACTTTTATTAGAAAACCAACCTCGTTTTAGTAATGTTTTTTTCACGTATTGTCTCATTTGCTCCTACTTAGTTTGTGATAACGATTCAAGCTTGATTGAAATGCATTTTTGCAATTCATTATTCCTCATTTGATTATACCGTGTTTTCCCCCTTTCTGGGTTGTTTACTCATGATTCATTTTTGAAATCTTTTCTTTCCCTTATGGTTCTACTTAGTTTTCTTTGTTATTCTTGACTCAATCATGCTTGCATTTTTTAGGTCTTCACTTTTTAAATATAGATTTTACTTAATTGTTTGCTTAATCAGATTTAGTTATGATGCTCTTTGTTTTCGTTTCAACATACACATACATATATATGTGAGCCTAACTTAGATTATTGAGTCTTTGATAATTATTTTGGATCCTATTATATGCAACTGTCTTATTGATGTTAGTGATGAGGTGTTACTGTTGGATTATGGATTCTACGTAATTGGTTCCTCCGAGTATGGATATAATTGATTGGCAATGTCGTATAACTGTCATCAATGGAGGTCGTTGCTAAATTGATACTGAGGATTCGTTGGAGGCGGCCCTTCTTGAGAGTTTATTTCGGCTCTAGTTTTGATATATTATATAACATTATGGACTCTGGTTATTATGTTGGAATGCTTATTTTTTATATATTATGCGAGTTTATGGTATACAGCTACCCACCAGACTTGTTGGTGGCTTCTTTGTAAGTGTGTAATAAAATTATGTGAATCCTCTCCTCGATAAAGAACCACTCGTTTCCTTATAAGTGCATTGAAATCTAGAGATTATTAGATCGATAATTTAACAAACTCGTATTTACATAGTACCCATGTCGTACAAAAGTTATAGGGATCTGAATCTTTGTTAAAATGTATGACAGAATGCAAAATGTATTCAAAAAATACAAAGATTATGAAGTTTAAAATACAACATTATCATTTATGTTTATGTTACTTGTTTACACTTAATATGGTAGTTAAGGTAAATTGAATTTTTAACGTGTGCCAAGTGGGTAAACACTAATTTTTCTTTATGAAACATGTATTTATAATAAAGAAAGTGAACAGATCATTACTTGTGAAAATTGGATTGCAATCTTAGAAAAGTTTGTAAAAGATTCTACAAAAATGATAATGGTTAAAACTAATTGTTTCTAAAATAGCATACATACATAACAATGGTGGTACTATTTACACTCATCTAAATACTTACCAACGTCACTATAATAATTAACAAAATTAAATTATAAAACCTATTTCAAAAACTCACATTGAACTTAAAAGAGGATTTGCAAGTAAACATGAACAGTTATGCATAAATAGTGAAATAAATGAAATTTAATCATCAAACATAAATTATTTTCAATTCTATCAACCATTAGTGGTAAAAGAAAATGAGATGAACAATGAAAGAGGAATATTTTATCAAATTTAGATTAGGAGTTAATAAGCTGAGATATTTAATTATATTTAAAATATGCATAATGTCGTTAATTTTCTAAGGAAATAATAATAATTAATTATATTTCGTTATATCATAGTATTTTTTTATTACAACAGGTTTCATTATTCTTTTTTGTTTTCTTATCAAAATAACAACAAAGCAATAGTAATTAGATATTTTTGATCAAAATTTGGATATGGCATGTTCGGTAGTAGGTGAAACGGGTAAATTTAAAGGAAAAATCTTTATTTGGATCATAACAGGCTCATGTAAACTATTAGTATCTGCATTTTAAAATAATGTCTTTTTTATTTTAAACTGTTTGTATTTATTTATTTGATATACGATACATACATTATATATAATATCACAATATATAATAATAGCAATAAACATATATATAAATGTATACATGCACACAGATATTGAAATTTATACATATTGTAGATATAGATGATAATTTTTTATGCATATCAAAGGAATATATATGCACATCTATATAATTTTTTATGCATATCAAAGGAATATATATGCACATCTATATAAGTGTGTTTAAATATACTAAGATATATGCATATGGTTGATATAAACATATTATTAGTACCACATATATATAGTATATACACACACATGTATATAATGTACTGCAATATATATATATATATATATATATATATATATATATAAGTTGTAAAATCATGAAACATATATTTATATAAATATATAATTCAAATACATATATATATACATATGTATTTATTAAATTTACTAAAATCTATCTAATTTGACTAAGTAAAATATCAATTTTGAATTTGAAAATGTTATAATTCAAATTTTTAATTCGATTCAGTCAAAATATTTTATATATAAACCGAAGTATTTTTATTTCAAAATAATGCATGAATCGAAATTAGAAAGACAAATATCTAATTTTATGATTAAGTCAAATATATGTACATACAATTTTATGAAATACTTAAAAATATTTCTTTGGGCCAAAATATACATTATTGTAAAATAAATATATTTATATTTTAATCAGAAACATATTATATATAAATACATACATAATTTCTTATGAAGTTGAGAGTATATATATGTGTGTGTAAAATATTTATTTTATTTTAAATACACACACACATGAACACTTATTTTTAATTTAGGCTAAAATTATTTAATTTAAATAATAAACATATTTTTATATCCCATACAGTTATTTTTCTATAAAACTAATTTTAGTCTATGGTCCAAAATTATATTTTAGATGGATTAAAAAATTTAACTTTTAAATGTATATCAATTTATGATACATATTCATATAAATTATTTTATCTAAAATAATAAAATGAAATTTGTATATATTCACATGTCATTAACAATGCATACTATTGTTAAGGTGTGCACACATGTATATAGAATTAAAAATAAAAGGAGTTTACCTAGTAGATCTTGTCATTGGTGATTAAAGGTTATAAGTTCAAATCCTAAATTTTACAAAAATACCTCGTTACTTTTCAATAGGAAAATCGTAAACGATTAAGGTAATGGATTCAGGTCCTATTTCTAACCATGCTCTTATATTTTTTAGTTGAAATGCAATTATACAAATGAGGTCATGGGTATGAATTTCGACCTTGGCAAAAATACATCTTTATTTTTTTCAAAATTAATACATAAGTAACGTCGTGGGATCGACCCAAAGCTATAACATGAAATATGTAATTTTTTTTAAAGTTTTCTATCTATCCATTTATATTATTAATATCATTAATTATCTCTTTTAGAATAATAATTCAATGAGTTTTATTTTACATTCCTATATTTAATATTTTACTTATTTAATCATCTTTATGGACATCGATTCTCTTTTGTTGAAAATTATTTATGGTTAACAGGAAACTATTGTCAAGGACAAATTTTCACAGCTTTTTAGCCTTAAGGACAGACCTTCAATATTTTATCCTGACGGACAACTTTCTATATGTATCAGTTTTTAGTTATTGATAGTAGTTGTTAGGTATCAGTTTGTAGTTATCGGTAGCAGTTTTTAGGTAGCAGTTTTTAGCTCGGTAGCAGTTTTGTTGTCCTTATGGATAATTTTGGAAAATGTTTGTCCTTATGAATAATTGTTAGAAGAATATTTGTCCTTGTGGTAAAAATATTGAGGTCGTGTTCTTGAGGCAAAAAGTATACAAATCTTTGTCCTTTAAATTAATTCCCCCTTAACAGGAAACTATTATTCTTGATAAAACAAATTCAATATATTACATTATGTTTGAAATAATTCCAAATAAAACTATCTATTGTTTTGTTGAAAATCTTTTTATATAAAATTATCTTTCACGTGTCTACCTCATTTATACTAATCATTTTCTCATTCATAATGGTGTGAATGTAGTTTGTACTAATTATTTGCCTTCACCACTTATGGCGCTTTCATTTGAAATGATTAATTTAACTTGAAAACGCTTAAATGATTTTTTTAATAATAACAAAATTGTAAACAGTGATTAACAAAACTAAATAAATAACTTCGACTGCTAAAAAACGATACTATTAACTGTCATATAAAGAATGAAATATTCGTCAAGAAATATTTAAGTATAAAATTACTGCACTAACATTAACAAATACATGGTCAAGATGGCCGAGTGGTCTAAGGCGCCAAACTCAAGTTTTGGTCTTTGAAAGACAGGGTGAGTTCACAACCCACTTCTGATAGTTTTTTTCCTCTTCTTTACTATTTTTCCTGTAATGTACAGTGCATTGATAATGGCACCTAAATTTCTCCTTGATAATACAATATTTCAAAATATTAGTGTCATCGAATTTTACATTTCGTAATATTTTGTCCATCCAGTGATATTATATTGAATGAATTAATGTTCGTTTGGCAAAAACCTCATCAAACAAAATAATATCCGTTTGTTCAGTAATGTATCATCCAATGAGTAAAAGTTTATTCAATGAATCTTTGTCAAACCATCTTTCCATTATTTAGATTAGGTAGCTCAATATTAACAAATCTTATATGAATTAATGTGAAATACATTAGCTATGCTCTAAAATTTTATATTTACCTTTATTGATAATTGTAATTGGTTCATAATTTTTTGATCCAACCATGAATTTCTCAAATGTTGTAGTTTTTTTCATTCAACCACAAGTTAGAAAATCTTATTAATAACATGCTTTTACTAGTATTACTGGACATAGGGGAAAAATATTGTTTGTTGAATATGTATGAACAAATGTAAATATGAATTCCAATGTTGTGCGACATGTTAAGTACCTAGCTATCACCTAAGCGACTCGGGTTCAAATCTCGGTGGTGGAATGCTTTTTACTTCTATCCCTATTATGCATGTACCACTTTGTTATAAAATCCAAAAGTACAAAAAAAATGTCATAAAGAAATTTAAATATAAATATAATAAATTGTTTGGTTGGTGTCGTTAATAATTTAAAAATGCTAAAATGCAATTTCTAACATGCCTTTATTGTGTTTCTGTTACAGAATAAAGAGAATGGAGGCAATTAGGGAGAGAACAATTCTATTGAATTGAGAGATATATATTTACAGTACAATCAAGCTCCATATTTATAGACTACTTATGCAGTGCAGATTACAATAATGCCCTTTCATATTTAGCATATTCATCCCTATTATTAATGTATATTACAACACTCCCCCTTGAATATGCGTATGTAAAGATGATAAGAGTAATTGCCTCATTAAAAATCTTGTTATGAAAAACCCAGTGGGAAAAAATCATAAACAAGGAAAAGAGTACAACATGATTTCATCTTTAAGTAACATATATTTTATAATGTTACTGCGAGCGTTGATTCTTCTGGATCAAGATAATGCCTCATTAAAACCTTACTAATAAAAACCCAGTGGGAAAAAATATTAGTGAAGGAAAAAGAGTACATTATAGCGTATTTCATACGCTCCCCCTGGATTATAACGCATTATTCAACTAGTTTGTTGATGCAGCCGATGCATACCAATTTTGTACACCATTTCTGAAATGTAGATTTTGGAAGCGCCTTTGTGAATAAATCCGCTGGATTTTCTTGGGATCGGATTTGTTTCACTTCTATCTTATTATCCTTTTGTAGCTTATGTGTGAAGAAAAATTTAGGAGAAATGTGTTTCGTCCTACCACCCTTAATGTAACCCGCTTGAATTTGAGCTACACAAGCTGCATTGTCTTCATAAATAATGGTTGACCTTTCCGTTACTGATGGAAGTTGGCAGCTTTTTCGAATATGCTCAATCAGTGATCTTAGCCAAATACATTCTTTACTTGCTTCATGTAGTGCTAGTATTTCAGAGTGATTGGATGATGTTGCTACCAATGTTTGTTTTGTAGATCGCCATGAAATTGCTGCATTGCTGTTATTGAATACATATCCAGTTTGTGATCTTGCTTTATGTGGGTCAGAAAGATAACCTGCATCAGCATAGCCAACTAGATTTGGATTATTGCCTGTGTTAGAGTAAAATAGACCCAAATTTGTCGTTCCATGAAGATATCTCATGATATGTTTTATACCATTCCAGTGTCTTTTTGTTGGTTCTGAACTGTATCTTGCTAGAAGATTTACTGAAAATGCAATATCTGGTCTTGTGCATTGGGCCAAATATAATAATGCACCAATGGCACTAAGATATGGCACTTCCGGTCCAAGCACATTCTCATCTTCTTTTTTTGGGCGGTAAGGGTCCTTTTTAATATCTAAAGATCTAACAACCATTGGCGTACTAAGTGGATATGCTTTATCCATTTGAAAACGCTTTAGAATTTTCTCAATGTAGTTTGATTGATGGATTAATATGCCATTAGTACTATGCTCAATCTGTAGACCGAGACAGTGCTTAGTTTTGCCAAGATCTTTAATTTCAAATTCCTTCTTTAAATAATTTATTGTTTCATCAATCTCTTCTGGAGTTCCAATCAAATTTATGTCATCAACATAAACTGCTAAGATAGCAAATCCCTTTACCGATTTCTTTATAAAGACACATGGACAAATGAGATTGTTTTCGTATCCTTCTTTTACCAAATATTTACTAAGACGGTTATACCACATTCTTTCAGATTGTTTCAATCCATATAGTGACCGTCTTAGTCTTAATGAGTAGATGGACTTTGATTTTGCTTCAGGCAATTTATATCCATCTGGAATTTTCTTGTAAATGTTGGTATCTAATTCACCATAAAGATAAGCTGTCACAACATCCGTTAATCTTATATCGAGTTTTTCAAAAACTACAAGGCTTATCAAATATCGGAATGTTACGACATCCATGACAGGGGAGTAAGTTTCCTTAAAGTCAAAACCTGGTCTCTGCAGGAAACCTTGTGCGACAAGTCGTGCCTTGTACCTCACGACTTCATTTTTATCATTTCATTTTCTAACGAATACCCATTTATAACCTACTGGTTTAACATTTTCTGGTGTTTTCTCTATTGGTCCAAATACACCATGTTTTTGAAGTGAATCTAGTTCCACTTGGATAGCATCTTTCCATTTTGGCCAATCGTGTCTTTTTCGACATTCATTTGTGCTATTTGGTTCATTATCATCATTCTCATTATTCTCATTATGGTCATGACTTTTAATTATTTCAGTAGCTACTGCGAATGAGAATACATCATCAATTATTATTTTACTTCGATCCCATATTTCTCCGTAGTTCGTATAAAATATTGAGATCTCATTATTATTAGGTACCATTTTATCGTTGGAATCTTCTTTTATCTCTTCTGGGATAATGTTTCCTTCCGCGCTTCTAGGAGAATTGAGATTTTCATTTGAGTGATCTTTTTGATCATTTATAACCTCTTCAGGAGGTTCCTTAATTGATGATTTTTCATTAGACTTTCTTTTTCTAGGCGCCAAGTCTTTTGAACCAATTGGCCTTCCACGTTTTTGTCTTGCTTTAGATTCATTTGCTGCTATATTTACTTTTGATCCTTCAGGGACATCAATTTTTGCTGGTGCATTTGCTGTTGGAATGTGAGATTTAGTTATTTTTTCAGTGTCGCTAAATGCATCCGGCAGTTGATTTGCAATATTTTGAATATGCAAAATTCTTTGTACCACATATTGGCATTGTTTAGTACGTGGATCCAAATAAGACGTAGATGGATTATTCCATGATATTTCACGCCGTTCTACTGGAACGGTCTTTTCTCCCCCTAACGGCGGGAAGATTGTCTCATCAAATTTACAGTCTGAAAATCTTGCAGTGAAGACATCACCTGTAAGAGGTTCAAGGTAACGAATTATCGATGGGGAATCAAATCCCACATAAATTCCCAACCGTCGTTGAGGACCCATTTTAGTACGAAGTGGGGGATTAATAGGTATATGCACAACACAACCAAATTTTCGTAAATGTGAAATATTTGGTAGAAATCCAGTTAAGAGGTGTGATGGTGAAAGATGATGATAAGCTATTGGTCTAATTTTAACCAATTTCGATGCATGCAAAATTGCGTGCCCCCAAGCTGAAACATGTAGTTTTGATTGCATAAGCAATGGTCTTGCAATAAGTTGCAAGCGCTTAATTAATGATTCTGCTAGGCCATTTTGAGTATGAACATGAGCTACTGGATGTTCAATTTCAATCCCCAATGATAGACAATAATCATCAAATACTTAAGAAGTAAATTCTCCAGCATTATCTAGTCGAATCGATTTAATTTGATGATTAGGGAAGTATGCTCCAATTTTATTATTTGAGCAAGTAGCTTGGCAAATGACAAATTTCTTGTAGAAAGTAAACAGACATGTGACCAACGAGTTGATGCATCAATCAATACCATAAAATATTTGAATGGTCCACATTCAGGGTGGATTGGGCCACATATATCACCTTGAATTCTTTGTAAAAATGTTGGAGATTCAGAAGTGATTTTACTATATGAAGGTCGAGTGATTAATTTTCCTTGTGCACATGGGGCACATAAGTAATCACTTGGTAAATTCAATTGGTTTGATAAATCATGTCTATTTGTGTTTTTGGCAATTTTACGCATCATAGTTGATCCAGGATGACCCAAGCGATCATGCCAAAGAATCTATGTCTTTGTATTTGTGAGCTTCTGGCTCATGTTTATAGAGTAAGATTCAACTATGCCAATTTTTGTAAAATATAAACCAGTTGAAATTGTACCAAATTTTTCTAGAATAAGCTTCTGGCTTTCAATTCTAGAAATAACACAAAGATATTCTTTGTTGTTTTCATTTATAGTTTCAATATGGTATCCATTCATTCTTATATCTTTGAAACTCAGCAAATTTCTTTTAGAGTTGCTTGAGTATAATGCATTCTGAATAAAGATATGTGTACCATTTGGTAATATTATATGGGCTCTTCCGGACCCGTCAATTATATTAGCAGATCCAGCTATAGTGGAGACTTTAGCTGAGAAATTTTTAGATAGTTCAAAGAAAAACTTCTGGTTTTTCAAAATTGTATGAGTAGTTGCACTATCTAGTAAGTATATATCATCACCCAAATGGCGTTCCATACCTTAAGAATTAAAGACAATGATTAGTCAATCATTAAAAATTTGTATGCATAAATAAATGTATTGTAAAGAAACAAAGTAATATGATTAAAATAGGCTATTGATTAAAAACAACATCCACATTACACATTACTAGTACTGCAAAGGGAAATACAATTAAATGAACACAAACTTCAAACTGATTTATTGATGCAAACTAATGAAATAAAACGAAAGTCACATAACAAACTTTAAGACATTTCTAATTGATCAACTCGGCCATATCATTGATCATTACACTTAGATTTTCATCATTAATGAAATTTCCATTGTCATCTTCGAAGAAATCATCTAACTTCAGGTTAGTGTTTTCAGGTAACTTTTCAGCATTATTTGCCTCAATATTTTTCGAGTGATGATATTCTTCAACTGTTTTCTTTGATGATCTACAGGTACATGACCAGTGACCAGATCTTCCACATCTATAACAAACTTCCTCATAATGCCTTTTATTTTCTGAAGCTGAATCATTGTTCTTTATAGGCTCACTTTTCTTTTTTTGCTTTTTAAAGTTGGTGGTTTTGTTACCTTTAAAACCACCATAACCACCTCTGCTAGAGTTATATCCACGTCCACGACCATGTCCTCTACCTCGACCTCGAACCCTACCTCTTCCAGAGTGGGCAAAATTAGCATTAACTTCAGGTGATGCAGTTGAACCAGTTGGTCTTGAGGAATGATTTTTTATAAGCAATTCATTATTTTGTTCAGAAATTAGTAAGCATTCTATGAGTTCAGAAAATTTTGTAAAATGACGCTCTCGATATTGCTGCTGCAGGAGTATATTCGAGGCAACAAATGTTGAGAAAGTCTTTTCAAGCATTTGTGCGTCATCCACCTTTTCTCCACATAATTTCAGTTTAGAAGTGATTCTAAACATTGCAGAATTATATTCTCTTACGGACTTAAAGTCCTGAAACCTCAGGTTCAACCACTCTTGCTTAGTGTTTGGAAGTATGGCCGTCTTCTGGTGGTCATAACACTCCTTCAGGGAGTTCCATAAGTGGAGAGGGTCTTTTTCAGTCAAATATTTTGTTTTTAGATCGTCATGGATATGACGTCTTAAAAATATTAGAGCCTTTGCTTTGCCCTGCTGGGACATAGTATTTCCATTTTTAATGGCATTTTCTAAGCATTGAGATTGCAAATGAATCTCGGCATCCAGTATCCATGATACGTAGTTGTCTCCAGATATATCCAAAGCTTTAAATTCAAGCTTGGCGATGTTTGTCATTTTGTGAACTGTTCATAAAATAAATTGCATAAGGTGAATATATTCGCCACAACAACATTCACTATTTGTTTGTTTCCAGCTAAAAAGAAGAAAAAAAATAGAAAGTCTTCATTCATGGTATCAAACAACTATACCAAAAAATAAATTGTATCAACAAAACCAAACATTTGAATTTTGCAACTTTCATGTATTTATCAAATAAGAAAGGAAAGTCAACTTTTGCGTATATTCCATTCCAAACTTTTGAATTTTATTCGGCAATAGATCCGCAAAGGGGAAACAAATAATAATATTGAATTTAGAAGCCAAAGAATAAAAATAAGAGTGATACAAGAAAAGACATGAAAAATATAGAAGCGAACCTCAAACTAGCATGTGCTGACTTGATAGCTTTATCGGAAAAAAATATGATATTGACAATTACCTTTTTGGCGAGAGGAAATGTAACGAGTTTATAAAGAAATGCAAGAACAATTCCTTTACCTGCTGTTTTAAAGGAAATAAGAAATAGAATGTATGTAGATATATTCTAAAAGACTCGTCTGCACTAATATATATAATAGGATTTTGAATATAAATAGCCTTAGAATTGGCATGGCCAGAAGAGAAACGGTCAGAGTAATTAATATTTAATTACTTGCTGAGAAGTTGGAAAGTTTGAAGGTGAACAGGTTGAGGTCAATAATTAATTCGCATTCCTTCGTGCTGATAACGTGTTACAGAATAAAGAGAATGGAGGCAATTAGGGAGAGAACAATTCTATTGAATTGAGAGATATATATTTACAATACAATCAAGCTCCATATTTATAGACTACTTATGTAGTACAGATTACAATAATGCCCTTTCATATTTAGCATATTCATCCCTATTATTAATGTATATTACAACAGTTTCTACTTTTTCCATTAGAAGTTTAACCTGTTAGAAGACATTTCTTACTAAGAGCAATGATCTGATTTTTTTGGAAACATGATGTGAACACATTTATAACTTAATGGAAACATGTTTCTCATTTGACAAAAAACAAGTTCCAAAATATATAAACACTCATTTCTAGTGAAAGCAAATATAGATAATATATTGACGTAAATAAAAAAATTGGCTTTTTAATTTGTTATATATTATCAAATCTAATTTCTAACGTAAATTTTTTCTCTTCTTGCCTTTTCTGCATAATTTGGAAACTTTTAAAAAGCTAGCATTTCTCACTAAGAATTACCTCGCTCACAAAGACATATTTTTCATTTTTTTTCCTTATTAAAATATATATCGGCTTTTATCAGTTACGTTTTCATGACTTTTGTAAAACTTCACTAGTGATTCACAATGATTTTATTTTTATATAGTTAAATGATTGTTGCAAATCTCCCTCGTTGTAGTCAACCAGTAAGGATACTTGGCTTTCACCTAGACACAATGGGTTTGAATCCCAATTAATGGAATTTTGTATTTACTTTGTAATCCTTTTACACATGTATCATTAAGCCAAAGGAATAGAATATTAGTTAGCATAATTTATTTTTAAAAAGCCTATTAATTGATAGGACCATCAATAATAATCATGTTAACTTTTGAAGGAGATAATAGAAAGCTATTGAAATTAACTAGAAATATAAACAAAATATGTCTATGTTTTCCTTAGTGTTAGCAAAAAAACTTGTTAACATCCCCAATACTATATGGTTAGCAAGAAATATTGTTCATGCTATAAAAGAAGATTGTTAGAAGCAATCACTTCTTTCGAAACCCCTCTTCCGATTGGGTTGATTTGGACACACTGCTTTTTGTGGATGATTTTATGAAAATATTAGTAGTAGTCAGTAGGTCTAATCAACCTTCTTGAAATGAAGGTTAAGTGGAAAGCACTCCTTTCGAGACCCTATTACTGGGTGAGTCAAAAGTAGTATATCAGACATTTATCCCTCTAGACCATGTTGAAAGGTCCATTTGGCCTTTAAAGTGAAGCATTTGCTTTCAACACCATGGTTTATGTTCTTCAGATTGAACCCATTCGAAAGGATTGTATATATTTTCATGGAGTATATCTTTCAAAGGAACTTATCCATATGATATTGCATGTATACAATTGCAAGCTCTATTGTATGCAATGGAAAATCATTTCATGTAATGTTAAGTTTAATGAACTTATTAAGGACAAAATATCGATATCATCATCCTTATTTATCATTATGTTTCAATAAGTACGATGATAATGTGATTTGTATTCGTATTATCCAAGTTGATCCCATTGCATTGCATAAGAGAAGTAAATTTAAAATATACGCTAGCATCATGTGCAGTTGATCAATAGACTAGCTAATGATCTCCCTTATGATCAAAATCTTTATTGAATCCATGCACTCCTTCTTTTCATTATTAATCTAAAATGAGTTACAAGTAATAGATCCTTTTTCCAAATCAATTTAGGGTTACAAAGGTCTGATTGTGCTAAGAAGTAGAAGTAGAAGAATAAGTTTTGGATTCCAAAATCCGGTCCCTAAAATCGGACCCCTGGGGTCATATTTATAGATGCAGATCGACCCCTTCCCACCTTCATCCTTTCGGCGAGATCGAAATGTCTTCATCCAGCCTTCCACGCTCATCCCTTCGAAGAGGTCGAAAGCTCTTTCTTCAATCTCACGTATGTATCCTTTCAACATAGTCAAAAGGTCTTCCTTCATCTTGCACCTGAGTCCTGTGACGCCCCACCTCTATACCCACGCTAGCCAAGAACACTACGGTGTAGTGCTGTCAACTAGCACGGGGAATAAGGCTGTTGAGGAGCAACCATCCATGTGATTGCTTATCACACGGTGGCTATAAATAATCTTCGGAAACAAACATAGAAATAAGCATAACACAAATCAGTCACAGACATCCATATCACAAAGGCGGAAGAAGATATGAATATATAACTAACACATGAAAGTGTACATCAGACTAGTGGTCAAAAAGATCCACAATAATACAAAAGAATAGAAACACGTGCTATACAAAAGAATACAACTGAGTCTATATCTCAAGTGTATACAACAAAAACTGCTAATCTAAATGGTTAGCCAAAAGTCAGAGTAGCAAATCCCGGGAAGAAGTCAAGCAGAAGCACCTGTAACATCTTGGTCTGACCTGAGTATTATTTAAGAAAATAATAAACGGATCAGTCTAGCTATAATATCAGATGACATGGTATAAAATAATAGATATGGCATAAACATAAAATATCCATACTGACATACTACTACAAGTATGCAAATGATGATCAACAGAAGATCAATCAATAAGAGATAAATCAATATCACAAGAATCTTCTCAAAGATCCAAAGAGGGCATCATACCCTAAACTTGTACTCATAACAAGTCAATGACATAAATTCCAGAAATCAACACAAGAAATCCAGAAATCACAGAAAAAGGGAAAGAGGCCTATCAAATGACGGTCCGAAGACCATGGGGAGCTACCCCATATGGGTGAGTCGGAATCACCCAGATGAGGTCTAGGCTAACCAAAAAGCAAAAAGGTATGTGTGAGTGGAATCACACAAATGGTGTCTAGCCTAACCTCGCAACAAAAAGGTATGTGTGAGTGGAATCACACAAATGGTGTCTAGACTAACCTTGCGGACAAAGAGATATGTGTGAGTCGGAATCACACCCATGAGGTCTAGTCTAACCTTGCAAACAAAGAGACATCGCACAATTGCTAGTCTAAATCATAAAATGATCGTCATGATCAACGAGAAGTGTCAATTACACTAAGCTAGTAAATATGAAAGTTTATCTTCGTGTCCCATAACCACATGCTTAACTTAAATATTTACGAACAAATAGTAAATCTTCACTAGAAAATTGTCACAAGAGGTTCAATCGAACAAGTCCAAGAATTAACCGACGAAGTGAACGCAAGCGTTACATACCACTTGTTTTACTAAGTCATTTAATTAGATTTCTCATCCGAGTGAGGTAAAGGTTTGTATATATTAGTAGATTGGAAAACGGTTTAAGAAAAGAGCTTTGTTATTGAATATAGAGTTGAAATCACTTTATTGAACGAGTTTTGATATTTACTACCAGTATTGAAACCTTTGTATTTCTAAAGTTGTTATCCCGCCTTTTTAGCAAGGCCGTGATACCATAAAATTGACCGAGAAGCCAAAGATAGTTTGTCTCGAAGAATGGTCAACTTAGCATCTCAACAAAGCAAGTTCTGTTGAATGTTTTTCAGATAAGATCCCCTACGGAGGGGGGTCTGGGGGTGGAAACCCCCCAAGGTGGGGGTGCGGGGGCAACGCCCCCGCTACGGGGTTCGACCTTCCCAGTCAGGTCGTGGGAGTCCAGGGGCAGCGCCCCCGGCGGGGTGCGGGGTGCGGGGCAGCGCCCCATCCAAAATGGTACGACCTAGTGAAGACCTAAGGGAGGATAGGATCGAGCGACTTACGAGTATAAGGGGTCGAGCGAGCTAGAGGTGTTCGCGACCTAACGACCTAAACATGGTCGAGTGAGTTAAGGTGATGCGCAACCTAACATGTCTCGCGACTTAACGAAGGCAAGGCCCTGCGAGTTAGGGTGATGCGCGACCTAACGTGTCTCGCGACTTAACGAAGGCAAGGCCGAGCGAGTTAGGGAGTTCTATGACCTAATGGGTCAACAGTCTAACGACCCAAGGAAACAAGGTCCAATGACCTAAGGAAGATCAGGGTCATGCGACCTAAAGGCTTGCGACCTAACGGTGTTCGTGAGTTAAGCAAGGCGAACGACCTAGTGGTTGCCGACCTAAGAGGGAATATGGTCCAACGACCTAAGGTTCAACGACCTAACTCATTCGAGCGACCTAATGGTTTAAAGGCCTAACCCATGTGAACAACTTAAGGTCATACGACCTAAAGGGGAACGACCTAAGGTCACGCGACCTAACGAGGTAGGCAAGGCCGAGCGGCCTAAAGGGGCACGACCTAAAGGCGAGCGACCTACGACTTACGACCTAACTCCAAGGCGAATTTTCCACCAGAACGACCTAATTCCGAGGCAGTGCGACCTAAATGCAGGTTTTCACCAAAATCACTAAAAGTTGGAGTTTTTCGCTAATCCAATCCAAACCAAATGCAAATGTACATGCTAAAGTGATGGGGAATCATTCGCAACAGTCCAATATAGTTATAGACTAGAATTGTGAGATAAAAATCTCACCTTTGCACAAATTCAATGAAGAAGAAGCTTGAAGTAAATAGAGAAGCAACTACAAGCTTGAATCCAATGTCTTTACTTTGATTTTGGAGTTGGATGTTGAATTTGCTAATGAACTTGGGCTTGGAATTTTAATTTCCCTTTCCACTCACCATTAATGCTAAGACTAGAGTTAGGTAGGAATTTATGAAGAGATGAGGAGAAGGGGTTGGAACTTAGGTTTAATAGCTAAACCAACCCAAAGTCCAAAGCGGGAAAAGTTAGTGAAATTCCACTAACCCCAAACATATCAAAGTTTATACTTAAAAAGATTGTAAACGGCATTTCGAACTCAATGGAAGTGGTCTCGGGTCCTAATTTGACGGTTTGCAAAAAGTAGCGTTTCGGACCAATATCCGATTAATGACAAAATATTTAAATATAAAATCGATAAATATGCGGGTTGTTGCAAGTCCTTTCGACATGACCGAAAGGTCTTTCTTCATCTTGCGTAAGTATCCTTTCGACCTAGTGTCGAAAGGCCTATTTCAGTTTTGATCATCAGAAATGGTCATCAAATCCATTATAGCCAGCTTAGCGTTCACCCTAATGGCCCGAGCGCAAATCTCGGAAATGGAACAGCGTATTACTCAGTCCTAGTTCACTCCAGTGGCTTTACATGATCTTTGTCAGCCTCCGAACTATACTGCTATACTACCATGGAACAGTGTATTACTCAGTGGCTTTACACGATCTCCATCAGCCTCCATACCTTTCCATTCATACAATATGGCAACGAGTGCCTATAGGGGAGTTCCAGCAATAATACCCCGAAATATGTCCTTCAGACCACATAGCATCCCGTAACCCTCCTGGAGTGTGAGGCTCGTGAGGCTACGCTCCGTAAAGCCACACGTTGCATTTCGCAAAGCCACGCTTTGATCATCACGGCTTCCACTTTTAATGTCACATTGCCATTCCTTTTATCACCATTGACTTCCATGAATATACAACCTATGAGCTCGTATGTCTCAGAGAAGAGTGTTAAGCTAAGAGAAGTTGCCTTCTCCGCCACTAAACATGTGTATGTTTGCAAAAGTCAACGTTGTTGTGACGACCCGCCCTTCTACTACCAGAAAGACGTATCATCATTAAGAAAAGAAAGGGATAGAAGTAGAAAAGAAAGAAAAAAAAGAACAACGATATCAGAATCTCACAGCGGAACGAATAAATTATATTAATCACATAAGTATTTACATAATATAATACATCAATCAGAGTTATACAGATAATACATCACATACTAGACAGTTATAAACACCTGTCTAGTTAATACAACTCAAACAATACAACTCAAACAATATGACTCAGAGATACCAACACAGCGGAACTATATATATATATATATATATATATATATATATATATATATATATATATATATATCTACAACGTTGAAGCCCCCTACTCCATTGCTCCTCCAAAATTCGTCAAAGTTAACCTGAATCCCTTGGCTACCCGTAAAAATTTGGGTACCCGAGAGTTTATGAAAAACAAAAATAAACTCCGGGTCAGACATGGGTCTGGTATGAGTAAACGGGTTAAAGTTGTTTAAATTTGAAAAACATTTGAAAATAAAGGTATCACGTAAGACTTCCCACAAATAAATACGGGTAAGTTTTTACCTTACGCTTACCAAAACATTTTATAGGAAATCCAGTGATATTATAATAGTGTCTAGGGTTTTCAAGTAAAATACAGAAATAGCTGAAATGCTTACATCTCACATTCCAACGTAGTTCGGCACAATCAAAACGTACGACGCTTATTGGAAATTGGATCCCATATAATGGCAGGGCTACTGGGGTACCGCCCGTCACAGTACGTGGTCTAGATCACAGTACCGAGGAGCCACCCTAACTCCCCTGCAACACAAGGCCGGAACCATTCCTTACTGAACAGTTTCGAACAAGATAACCCCGCAGTTGTCTGCAGACCAACCGCCCACACAGCCGAATAAAATGGACATCTAGACAGGGGTATATCTCGTCCTACTTGGGCATGACCCACCTAACCTTGCTGCACATCCCCTGCTTTAGCCATTCCCGGTTGATGAGGCTTGAGGCTGCGTTTAACTTTTTAGACCATATCTCTTAGAATGTTCATCGTCCGCCTGACGTTGTGCCGAAAGCATTCAATCCATACAAGTTCGTTCCGGGTTCGAACGAAACCGAAGGCATTATCTCGTTATACTCGATTTGGAATCACCCTCAGAGTTAACGACGATAACCCTTGCATTCTGAAAACACCATCTCGATCTTCACTTGAGATTACACGACCTAACGTTTAATTGGGATCGATGTGGTTTTCGGAATATCAATTGGATACCCGTTCCCGGTCTCATCGAAATCCAAACGCCATTTTAAGGGTCAAGTTGTCTAATTAACTTAACAGTTTAAATTCAATAATTGAATTCATATAGCAATTTAACACAGATAAATATCATCAGATAAATCATATAGCAATTTAATACAGATAAATCATGCACAATCATCACAGATATATCTAGAATATCACAGAACATCATAGATATAAATAAACATCAGAGGCAATCAAATAGAATCATTGATTCGTATCAACAAGTTTGATTTGGTTTAAACTTAATTGCATACTTAAAAATGAATTATATTTTATTCTTTGCTTAATCAATTATCAATTGACTGGCTTATTTCAATCCATTAATTACTTATTAATCATTCACTTAATTAATTATTAATCAATAATCTTCATTATTGATTTATAAAACTCAATTTACACAATTAATTATTATTAATTGCTTAATTAATCACTAATTATTAATTAACTTAATCCTTCAATCATTAATTATTTAATTAATTCGTTAACTACGATTTGTTAATTAATCAACTTCAAATGATTAATTAAATTCTTAAATGATTTACACAAGATTATTATTGAAAACTTTAATTACTAATTTGATTAAAATTTATAAAACTTATTAAATTACAATTATAAAATTTATTATCTTCTTAATTAACTTTGTTTAAAGTAATTACTCTTCTTCATTTCTGTAAGTCTTTAAAGTTCTTCATGGCTTAAATAGTTTGCAAATATTAATAACTTTATTAACACTTAGCTTGTTTACTCTTCAACCTAACAGGACAATCAACAAACTTCAGGATTTAAGCCAACCGTAGACAACAACATAATTACACGGGTCAAACTCGAGATTCCCTGAACATTTCTCGCGTCACCCGTACCCTTCTCTTCTTCTTCCCCTGTTCTTTTCTTCCCTGTTTCTTTTTTTTAAAGCTTAAGTTAAAACTGATACAACCTCATACACACACGCGATCATAGACCCAGGAACAAACCCGAAGTCATCCACGCGACTAACTCGAGTTACACTCAAGTTGACACGAGCAGCCCCTCCCTGCCGTCGTGCACGTGCACGGCGGTCCACCACCGTTCTGGCGCCTCTCGCCTCCACCAACAAATTACAAGGCCTCCCCTCACTTGAGATCCAAACCCAGAAAAACGCGCAAAGCTCGGAATCGAAATTTGCCCTAAAAGTCGAACTGTAACACGATCACAGTAGGCAAAAACACCTCGTACTCACTGTCGCAACCGCCAGAGCCGACGTGGCTTCGGTCATGCCTCGCCAACACCACCTCCTAACTCCTCCCAACGCCTCACGTCACTCGGTTGCGCCATGTCGACGCAAGCATCGAATGAACAGAGCACAGAAATACCGACCCTTAAACCCTACTTTCCATCAATCCTCAAAAATCCTGCATTAATAAAATTATTTAGCATTTTTCTAGTGATCTAGAATCAATACACAAGCTTCATGTCTAATTTCATCAACGATTATTGATTGAATTATCTGATATTCATAAAAAGCAATTTTGGTTCAATAACAATATGCTCTGTAAATATGGGATTAAAATTTATGATTTTTGTCTTAAAAATCATAGCTTTGCATGTTGTTTCAATTTATATGTTCAAGTTTATAATTCGAGTTATTCGAATTTTGATCTTTGCTTTATTTTTACTGTAAATATAAGATTACAGTTCTTGTATTTTACAGCTACTAAAAAAAATGATCAAAACCTAACTCTTATACTTAAACTAATTTGTTTAGTCAAGTTTCTAATTGAAGATAAGTATTTTATATAAGAATCATGATATAGTTTCACTCTATCTTTGCCTCAGTAAAATGAAATCTGGAAGAACATAATATATAGTACTCAAAGTAAATAGCAAGCATTCCAGAATTTCAAATCATTCACATAATAAGTTCTTCATGAACTACATATTAAAAGTTATATTTAAAATAAGTTTACTCACCCAAAATAGCTTACTGATGAAACAAAGGCTAGTTGCTTGATGAAGAAACCTGTAGCTTGAATTTCTGTAAATTTCCCCTTTGCTTGAAAATATGCAGTTTTTATTTATATTACTTTGCCCTTTTCAGTTACAAATGAGCTAAGGGATAAAGTTGATGTATACAAATATTTATAACTTTGAACTTAATGACTTCTGGAGCAAGCTTTACCATAATATAATATCTTGCTTTATTTTATCATGTACCAAGGTACTAAACCTGAAATGAAAGGAAAATTTTGGCTGAAAGATTATGTTTCCAGATATAAAGGTGGGCTAATTAATGTACATGTTTACTCATATGTTAACACATAATTAAATGTTTGCTGACACAACAATTTGATACAATGATATTTTCAGGTTTGTTTGTACTAATTGTATTCATTTATGCTAACATCCTATTAATGTTTGCTTGCAGGTTTGATTTCTTATGCATATACAGTTTACACTAATAATACTTTACTGACGAGCTTGTTTTGATACTTGCAGATTTTGTGTTGCATATTATTAATGTTTGCTGTTAACTTTGTTTTGTCTTATTATTTTGAACACAAATTTATACACTGATTTTGACCAATTTCATATGTTTGCAGATAAGTAAATTTCTATTTAAAGATATTTGTCTCTTTGTTTACAGATTATGTATATTTGTCTTTACATAGCTAGTACTTTTATTTATATCTTGTTCACATCATATTTTGTACTTATGTTTATGATCCTACTTTTATGTTATATTTATGCTAAATATATAGAAGCTCATGTTTATAACCATATTAATAAGTATTTATATTTATATAAACGCTCATGTTAAATATTTATAAGCTTATTTTATTTTAATCATAAAAGTTGTTAGAAACATTCCTCAAATCTTATTTTTATTTAAAGGTTTAATCTTTCCAATATTTGATTTGTAATGTATTTGCACTAATGTACTTTATATTTATATGAATATGATTGTGTTATTATACTTATTATTATTAATTCCATTCATATATCTGGTATTGCATATTATTCATACATAACTTTTAATTTAATTGAATAATACAGATTAAATTTTTGAATATTGTTAAAAGAGTCTACTTTATATTTTGAAGCTATATTCCTTTATAACACATATACAACCAATAATATCCAACATCTTATTTATTTATAAATTAAAATATTATATTTTATTTAAATTTGATCAAAAACTTATTATTGTAATAGGGTCAAAATTCTGGGATGTCACATTCCTCCCCCCTTAAAAGAATTTCGTCCCCGAAATTTAAACAACAGTTAATTCAAAAACTTAATGTTAACAATCCAAACATACATATCATCCATACAAAACAAACAATCAAACAGTCAATTCTAACAACATTACTAGCTATCCGGACAAAATCTGGATAAGCTTTTCTAAAACTATCAAGAGTTTCCCAGGTACAATCTCTAGGATCCTCACTTCATTGCACCTTGACGAGTTTCACCACTTTGTTCCTGAGCTGCTTCTCGTCTTGATCTACAATCTGAATAGGATCTCTAACCACAGTCAGGTTAGGTTCTACTTCTAAATCTTCCCGAACAACTGGTTCTATCACCAATGATGGGTCATGAATATATTTCCCTAAATGAGACACATGGAATACATTGTGAATCCCAGACATCCATTCTGGTAATTCAATCCTGTAGGCTACAGTTCCAATTCTTTCCCAAATTTTATTGACTTCTTTACAGAATTTCAATATCTATTTTAATCAGGCTCGCACGATGTACATATACCATTCGTACACAATATAAAATTTGATCGCTCGCTCGATCACACAATTTCACTTCCGAACTAGTATTGTCCACCCGACTTCCTAGTGCGGACTCAGATCTGGTTTCTTGATCAAAACTGTCATTCTCCTTGCATAGTCACAACTATGATAGAAAATTTCCAGAACAAATCAAAATCCAAAATCATGGTTCGTCGTCAAAAATAGAGTGAAAAATCCTAACTCGGATTGATATAACTATCTCGAAATTCTATGCTCGAATCTAGATCATATTGTTATGCGAATAAAATAATATACGTACATCCTACGTATTTACATCCATTGATTATCAACCAAATCAATTTTCTTTTATTCACATTATTCTGATTCTATCCACTTGTAATAATTTTTCTCCAATATCAAATTTTACTTAAGAGTTTCACCATCCATTTCTTAATTTTTAATAAAAGCATTATATATTCCCTTATATTATTACTCTACCACTATAGCCTTTATATCCTCTTATATTCACTTATTTTCAATTTGAATTTCTAATTCCATGTGAATTCAAATTTTCTTCAACTCTGAATATTAAATTTTTATTGACTATCTTCCATTCATAACTGATTTCTATCATTATTTTAAATTAATTTCACCCACTAATTTATTTTAAATTTCCAATTTGAAAATCTTTCTAATGCTAATATTTTTTTTATATAGTTTTCAAATTCTGAAAAGTTTTAACAGAGTCTCCATTTGTTTAGCATTACATATTTCTATAAGCACATATGTAAGGGTTTCAACACTTATTACCAGTATTTCCAACCCATTTCCAAATCATTCCCTTTAGTTTAAGTGATTTACAACTTACTTGCTTAAGCAAAACAGACTCATATTCAAAATCATCTCATTCTGCTTCTAACAATTCATAAAATTTTATTCAATCCCATGTGCTTTAAACAACCCATTTCCTTATGCAGTTCAACAATATTATTGTGAATAAACAATCACTTAAGCTTTATAGCAAATCTTAAATTGATTCCAACTCAATTTACACTCGACTCCACCACAATTAATTTATTCACAATCCTTTCATTGCATCTTCTTTTATTATTTTTTTAAAAAGTTTGATTTCAAACCATTTTATCAAACTCGACAACCGATATTTTAAACAATCATCTCACAATTTACTTAAGTCATTTATTTCCTTCAAACTGTTCCACCTAACAACTTAGGTTTATTCTATTTCACCAATTTCCATTCAAATCTTTGATTTGATTTTTCCTTTAATCAAATCCCAACTAATTTACTGATTAGTTTATCCTTTTATCCATTCTTAAATCTTAATTTACATTAACAATTCATTTTTGAATTTAAAATAAAGTCATTCAATTAATGCTTGAATTAGATTTGTTTACAACTTATTCCAATTCTATTTTATCCAAATCCAAGGCTTACTTGGTCTACATTTACTTATTCACTTAAGAATTTTGTTCCATTCAATTTTATTTATAACTCGATTGAATTCATTTAAATTTAGTTTTATTTCCACTCCACTTCAGTTAATCTAGCTACTTACTATTCTTTTTAAATTTTATTTCTCAATATATGAGTTCAAAGCTTATTTGTTTACTTAAAAGCTTATATTGCTCATTTGAGCCATTTCACCTTATAACCACAATTTCAGATTTTATATATATATATATATATATATATATATATATATAGCACTTAGTGTCTTAAGGTATAAATTTCCACCTCACAATTACAATCATTTTACCTTTAAATTTTACGTCCAAATAAGTTCATTTTGAACTTCAATTCTATTTAGCTTATCTCAAGTTAAACTCAGGTATATTTTCTTATTTTCATTTACTTAAGTTAAATTTTAATTCCGGGATTAAAATTCCCGATTTCCCTTTTATTAATATCAACTTTACTTTATAAGTTCAATAGTTGATTTATTTAAACCCTTCACATTATTAAATAGAATTTTCTTAAAATTCAATTGCTCGGTTTTCATTTCCAAAATCATTTTGAAATGATAACTACACATACCTACTTGGTATATCAAATCAAATTTTCAACTTCCAAACACTTGTTTTTACCAAAACAAATTTTCTCTTTTGAAAATTTTAAAACAACTTGTATACCCAACAACCCCAAACAATATCATAACCAACTATCCTGGTAGCAATCCATCACTTTAGAAACTCAAAAATGAATACTGATGATGTGGCCATTATTATCAGGATTATTTTCCAGCGACTTGAAGTGAGTTCAGTGCTTCCTTACCTTCCAAATTTCTTTCCGAACAACTTTCATCCAACAATATTTTTTTCAAAACAATATCCCATTATTGCCTTCAAATCTTTGGAAAAACATTTCAAACATTTCCAAGATTTTAAATTCCCAAATCCTTTGCTTTAAATTTATTTAAACACCTTTCAAATTTCCGGGACTTAAATTCTTGTTTAATCTAATTTTAGTTATATTCCTTTTGTATTAAAGATCATACTTAGACAATTTTATTTGTTTATAGACCACTCAAATTTAAATTTTATTTGGTTATAGTATTAACAACCAATCATCCAAACATACATATATAATAATTTCAGAAAAAATATTTCGTTTATATCAAAATATAATTTTGGATGAAATTATTTCATTCACCCACTTGGAAAATCAATATTGTGTCGAATTGCTCTATTTAAGTGTTTAGAAACCCCTTCGATACAGTTTTCGAGGCTGTGCCGACGAAGGTTCATATACCACTCAATAATTCAATCAACGCAATATAAAACCACTTTATATTCACTAACAAATACGCACTCATATCTATTAATACACTCAAACTCATTTTAGAGTTCTACAAACTCTATTATATGAGTAATTCCTACCAAAGCCAAGGTTATCACCAACCTATGCTCTGATGCCACCTGTGACGACCCGCCCTTCTACTACCAGAAAGACGTATCATCATTAAGAAAAGAAAGGGATAGAAGTAGAAAAGAAAGAAAAGAAAAGAACAACGACATCAGAATCTCACAGCGGAACGAATAAATTATATTAATCACATAAGTATTTACATAATATAATACATCAATCTGAGTTATACAGATAATACATCACATACTAGACAGTTATAAACACCTGTCTAGTTAATACAACTCAAAAAATACAACTCAAACAATATGACTCAGAGATACCAACACAGCGAAACTATATATATATCTACAACGTTGAAGCCTCCTGCTCCATTGCTCCTCCAGAGTTCGTCAAAGCTAACCTGAATCCCTTGGCTACCCGTAAAAATTTGGGTACCCGAGAGTTTATGAAAAACAAAAATAAACTCCGGATCAGACATGGGTCTGGTATGAGTAAACGGATTAAAGTTGTTTAACTTTGAAAAACATTTGAAAATAAAGGTATCACATAAGACTTCCAACAAATAAATACGAGTAAGTTTTTACCTTACGCTAACCAAAACATTTTATAGGAAATCCAGTGATATTATAATAGTGTCTAGGGTTTTCAAGTAAAATACAGAAATAGCTGAAATGCTTACATCTCACATTCCAACGTAGTTGGGCACAATCAAAACGTACGACGCTTATTGGAAATTGGATCCCATACAATGGCAGGGCTACTGGGGTACCGCCCGTCACAGTACGTGGTCTAGATCACAGTACCGAGGAGCCACCCTAACTCCCCTGCAACACAAGGCCGGAACCATTCCTTACTGAACAGTCCCGAACAAGATAACCCCACAGTTGGCTGCAGACCCACCGCCGACACAGCCGAATAAAAGGGACATCTAGACAGGGGTATACCTCGTCCTGCTTGGGCATGACCCACCTAACCTTGCTGCACATCCCCTGTTTTAGCCATTCCCGGTTGATGAGGCTTGAGGCTGCGTTTACCTTTTTAGACCATATCTCTTAGAATGCTCATCGTCCGCCTGACGATGTACTGAAAGCATTCAATCCATACAAGTTCGTTCCGGGTTCGAATGAAACCGAAGGCATTATCTCATTACACTCGTTTTGGAATCACCCTCAGAGTTAACGACAATAACCCTTGCATTTTGAAAACACCATCCCGATCTTCACTTGAGATTACACGACCTAACGTTTAATTTGGATCGATGTGGTTTTCAGAATATCAATTGGATACCCGATCCCGGTCTCATCGAAATCCAAACGCCATTTTAAGGGTCAAGTTGTCTAATTAACTTAACAGTTTAAATTCAATAATTGAATTCATATAGCAATTTAACACAGATAAATATCATCAGATAAATCATATAGCAATTTAATACAGATAAATCATGCACAATCATCACAGATATATCTAAAATATCACAAAACATCATAGATATAAATAAACATCAGAGGCAATCAAATAGAATCATTGATTCATATCAACAAGTTTGATTTGGTTTAAACTTGATTGCATACTTAAAAATGAATTATATTTTATTCTTTGCTTAATCAATTATCAATTGACTGGCTTATTTCAGTCCATTAATTACTTATTAATCATTCACTTAATTGATTAATTATTAATCAATAATCTTCATTATTAATTTATAAAACTCAATTTACACAATTAATTATTATTAATTGCTTAATTAATCATTAATTATTAATTAACTTAATCGTTCAATCATTAATTATTTAATTAATTCGTTAACTACGATTTGTTAATTAATCAACTTCAAATGATTAATTAAATTCTTAAATGATTTACACAAGATTATTATTGAAATCTTTAATTACTAATTTGATTAATATTTATACAACTTATTAAATTACAATTATAAAATTTATTATCTTCTTAATTAACTTTGTTTAAAGTAATTACTCTTCTTCATTTCTGTAAGTCTTTAAAGTTCTTCATGGCTTAAATAGTTTGCAAATATTAATAACTTGATTAACACTTAGCTTGTTTACTCTTCAACCTAACAGGACAATTAACAAACTTCAGGAATTAAGCCAACCGAAGACAACAACATAATTACACGGGTCAATCTCGAGATTCCCTAAACATTTCTTGCGTCACCCCTACCCTTCTCTTCTTCTTCCTTTGTTCTTTTTTCCCTGTTTTTTTTAATGCTTAAGTCAAAACAGATACAACCTCACACACAAGCGCGATCATAGACCCAGGAACAAACCCGAAGTCATCCACGCGACTAACTCGAGTTACACTCGAGTCGACACGAGCAGCCCCTCCCTGCAGTTTTTATTTATATTACTTTGCCCTTTTCAGTTACAAATGAGCTAAGGGATAAAGATGGTGTATACAAATATTTATAACTTTGAACTTAATGACTTCTGGAGCAAGCTTTACCATAATATAATATCTTGCTTTATTTTATCATGTACTAAGGTACTAAACCTGAAATGAAAGGCAAATTTCGGCTGAAAGATTATGTTTCCAGATATAAAGGTGGGCTAATTAATGTACATGTTTACTCATATGTTAACACATAATTAAATGTTTGCTGACACAACAATTTGATACAAAGATATTTTCAGGTTTGTTTGTACTAATTGTATTCATTTATGCTAACATCCTATTAATGTTTGCTTGCAGGTTTGATTTCTTATGCATATACAGTTTACACTTATAATACTTTACTGACGAGCTTGTTTTGATACTTGCAGATTTTGTGTTGCATATTATTAATGTTTGCTGTTAACTTTGTTTTGTCTTATTATTTTGAACACAAATTTATACACTGATTTTGACTAATTTCATATGTTTGCAGATAAGTTAATTTCTGTTTAAAGATATTTGTCTCTTTGTTTACAGATTATGTATATTTGTCTTTACATAGCTAATACTTTTATTTATATCTTATTCACATCATATTTTGTACTTATGTTTATGATCATACTTTTATGTTATATTTATGCTAAATATATAGAAGCTCATGTTTATAACCATATTAATAAGTATTTATATTTATATAGAAGCTCATGTTAAATATTTATAAGCTTATTTTATTTTAATCATAAAAGTTGTTAGAAACATTCCTCATATCTTATTTTTATTTAAAGGTTTAATCTTTACAATATTTGATTTGTAATGTATTTGCACTAATGTATTTTATATTTATATGAATATGATTGTGTTATTATACTTATTATTATTAACTGCATTCATATATCTGGTATTGCATATTATTCATACATAACTTTTAATTTAATTGAATAATACAGATTAAATTTTTGAATATTGTTAAAAGAGTCTATTTATATTTTGAAGCTATATTCCTTTATAACACATATACAACCAATAATATCCAACATCTTATTTATTTATAAATTAAAATATTATATTTTATTTAAATTCGATCAAAAACTTATTATTGTAATAGGGTCCAAATTCTGGGTTGTCACAGCTGTGATCTTTGAAATGCAATATTAGACATTCGTCCATATAAGTTCATTCTGGAACTGAAAGAATTCGAAGGCACTCCTCCTACCACATCCTATCGGGAATTATCCCTAGATTAGTAGTGAGTAGTCCTTGCAATCCAAAATTTTCATACCATAGCACTACAACCACATAAATATATGATATGGTAAATTTAACCTTGAGGGACCGGTGGAAAGCAGCTCTTCATCATGAAGATCCTCATCTTCAAAAATCATCATCATCATGTTTTCACTTCCGAACGTATACATTGGTTCGAAGTAGTTTTCAGATAGGAGTTGCCCAAATCCGACCCCGGTTCCTCCGATCCAATCATCGAGAAAAAGAAGTTAAGTTCACATGTGATTATCAATCATTAATCAATTTAATTCATCTTTTTATTCGTTCATAGATATCTCTTAAAGATATATTTATTGAATTATTCCTTTATCTTCTTAATAGTATATGGAATCACTAAGCCTCGTTTATCAAATTATTTGGTTAATTTTACCCTTTTGAATCTTGGAATAACTCTTATCATTTCACCCATTTTCTTAGGAAAACATTTCCAAATCATTTATTTAACCTTAATCAAAGATTTCTTAATTCCAAAGCGTAACTTTTAAATGGGTCAAATTGATGTTATTTAAGACATAATTTAATGCAAACCCATGGTTTTTAATTTCAAGTATATGAATTAAAATAATTCCAAATCGTTTATTTAAATCTCATATTGGAACATCATTATTTTTAGGGCATCCAGGTTTTCCCTTCTATATGTTCCACCCCTCATCTAAAAGAGAAAACAGATGCCAAGTAAGTTCAGGACACTTGTTGCTCCATTCCTAACCTTAGTTATACATCTTGTTTTACCATTTAGATCTCATAGGCAGGATAAATGCACTAGTCGTTTTCGCATACTCCTTTCATTTTTAGAAATGATTTATAAAACTTCCAAATCATTATTTAAAATACTTATTCATTTATTTAGCCATTCCGCAAATCCATCAAATCTCCTTTAAAATACTTTGTTAATCATTTGAAAACATTACAAAGGATCTGGAAAAGAACGGTTGCGCTTAAAACTATATTTCAAAAGTTATTGAAAAGTGATGCGAAAAGTGCTTTTTAAGCTATATCGATTAAAACGACTTTTTTATTATTTGAAAATCCATTTTTATTACTAAATTCACTTTTAAAAAATATTAAATGATTTACAAGATTTATTTAATATTTTTAAACAATTTAAAAAATCATTTCCAAAGAAATCCACTTTTGAATTCCGAATTACAAAATCAGGATTTTTCCAAAAACTTGTTCTACTCATATTTCAAAATCTACTCATCGAAATCTAGAATTTCTTTCTTCTTTGGAAAACTAGGGATATAGTAGTACGGAAAATTCTTATCTCATACAATTTCGAGCTATATTCCAACTTTTACACTCGTTTGACTTTTATGGCATGAAATCGTGAAGTAGCGTTACGCAATGCACCTATTTTTGACTAAATTTTCATTTACCATTTAAACTTAACTAAAACACTTTCATATCTTTATAAAACATTTGTAAATCATTTTAAAATATTTAAATCAATATTTTTTTCATATTATATCTCATTTTCACTTTCAAATCATTTTATAGTATTATATTATTATAATATTCATTTTCAACCTTTTTATATTTTCAAAACCATTAAGAGGTTAAATAAACTCCATAATGCATTATATGAGTTCATTTTTATTAATTAACCATTTTATTATGATTTCTCATAATTTATCACATCCAAGGTAACAACCATATCAACATTCATATAATCAACCATATAATCATTCAAGTTATAAGCCATTCACACAAATCATTAAGAGATTAAGTGGTCATATTATCATACTTAAAAATATTTTTAGAGATTATCTTTTATTCAGCAAACGTTGGGTGCTCAATTATTTCTCCACTCCACTAATCTTTTCCGTAGCTTCCTGAATCGATTCCAGCAGCACTCCGGCATATACCGATTATATTTGTAAACCAAATTTTAGTAAAAACATTCATATAACATTCATATAAAGTATATATATTTGTAAACAAAATTTTAAAAACATTTTTTTATCGTTTTAGATGAATTAAAATGATCATATTTGAATTATAAAACCATATAAATTCATATTAAAAATTATTTATAAAAATCGCTACTATACCGATAAAGCGATATTGATTTTTTCCTTATATTTTCAAACCAAATATATACCTTTATAAAACTATTACAATTGTTTTATTTTCTCTTTATAACTATTCAGAATGAATTATTATCATTTAAAAATAATTACTTGAATAATTGTATTAATTATTAATCATCAAATCTTTATTTAGATCAAATAAATCAATTATCAAATATAAAGGCATCATTGAGGATGTCATACATTCATTTAATTTACCAAAAATAAGTAAATAAATTTTATTCCATATTCTTGTTCAATTATAAAAATAATGTATGTGTCCAACGCTGTGTGCAACGTTTTACGATTATAGAGCTGTTTAGGATAAAACAGTTTTCATCCATTTTATTGATTTAGATTTCGAGGAAAATATTTTTGTAAATATTTATTAAAAATAAATTACTATTAATTATTATCACTAAAAATAATATTATTTGTATTATCAACATTTTATTTAAAAATAAATATAATTTATCAGGGTGATAAATTGGCGTGTCGTTACGTCTTGCGTTTCGGGCATTTGGGCCTTGCATTAAAGATTTTTAGACTGTCTGCCATTGTTATGTATTGACGGGATGCATTTCTATGATAAATAAAAAGGGACATTTCTTGTTGCTACTTCCGTAGATACAGATGATTGTCTCTTTCTTTTGGGTTATGCTGTTGTTAAATCTAAGTCAAGTGATAGTCAGGGCAGGTGTTTTTGTGTGCATGCATAATTTCATTCATAGTGTCTGTAATCAATGTATTGCTTCCATATCAGATGGACTGAAAGGAATTATGAAGGCTTTACATGAAAAATGAGGAGAACCACACAAGCATTAGTCTCGTGTAAGATATATGAAAACAAACTTTCAAGTAGCAAGATTCAAAGATAAACAATCAACAAGTTTATTGTACTTGGCAACATGCGCTTCAGAGGAAGCCAAGTACATGAAAATTAGAGAAGATATCAAAGCTACTAATCGATGAGCTCATCATTGGATTGAGAGAAGTTTAGGAAATTACAAGGAAAATTGGGCATTATGCAAAAATGATGGATGACACTTTCATGTTATGACCACTAATGCCTCCAACAGTTTTAATGTTGTACTAAAAGCAGTTCGGTCTTTACCTATAAAGTCACTGATTGCACTGACCTTTTTTTCTTGGTTGAATATTTTTATAAGAGACTTCAAATTGCAGTTGAACTAACAACATGATTGACTTCAAAGTGGGAAGCTAAAATAGCGAAGAGGGGCTAGTGAGGCATGTTGATGTTAAGTTGTATGGTTTAGCCAAACCGAATGGTTGGTGATTCATTACTTCAGGAATGAATACAAAGTAATAATTGATGGTAATAATTACTCATGCACATGCAACATTCCACTACTCTAGAAGTTACCGTGTGCTCATGTAATGATAGCTTGTTCGACGTAGGCTAGTGGTGCTAATTGTGCATACCATGATTTTGCATCACGGTGGTACTCTGTTGAGAGTTACAAAGGTGCATATTAACCTGACTTTAGTGGAGTGACTGACTCCCTCGAAGCCCTTTCGAGCTAGTTGGAGTAATCTTAGGTCATAACTTAATGGGAATCAAAGAGATTTAAATAAATCGAAAGGGTCCTATTCCTTCAAAAGGAATCCCATCGGAAGGCATTGATATGCGTATTCCATAAATGAGATCATATGCAAGCAGTGAATTAGACTTCATACATTCGAAAGTGACATGTATTTACCTTATTGATAATTGGTATGAATACAAGGGCTTAGATATTACAATGAAAACAGATCCCCAATTTGATTTAGAAATTATGGTTTACAAACTCAAGAAAAGTATAAATGTGGTGGCAGTTCAATTGGATCTCTCAAACAACACTCATTGGGTCTTATTTATAGGTGTAGGCTAGACCCTTTCGCATCGGCCCTTTCAACTTAGTCGAAAGGGTGCCTTTATGACCTTCCACCATCGTCCAATCCAGACCACCTCTCTAATGTTGCTTTCAATTCAGGGTTGGATGCCTTCGACTCCATCGGAAGGTATAGGAGTGATTCTTATCCTCGATTAATGTGGAAGCCCATCTTCTAACACTTGTGGAAGCAATGCTAGTCACATGTTAAACCAATTTGAAAGGCTGGTCTTTGAAAAACAATGCTTCTAAAAGGGATATTTTGGTAGAATCTTCTCCCATGGATGGTAGACAGTGGCAGAACCAACCGTTTTGAAGGGTTTGATACATGTGGAAAGGGTAACGTCATAGGAAGCCCTTATTTTCATCCCTTGCAGAAGTATCCGACGTTTCCGGTGCCAATTTAGCAACTTCAATTCCTTGAAGGCGTTGTACTTCTTCGATACCTTTAGAAGGTAGCTTTCGTTGAAGTAGTTGTCTTTTGCAAAAATCTCTTTTAATGCATGCAGAATCAACTATTGCGGGAAGAGATCAATTGAAGCGAAAGGGTAGCTTTGTCCCCTTTCGACCCCTTTAGAAATCCATGGTTCATCTAATACTTGTAGAAGCATCCCTTCAGCTCTTTCAAAATTCCTTTCTATCGCAATCATTCTTCAACAAGCTTTTTTTCGTATTCTTTTGGGATTCGATAGGGTTGAAGTGACTTTTGATGATAACATTTGCCCCCTAGCAAAAGGATGCTCTTGACTTTTCAAGTCAATAGTTTCGATACAGAACCTTCCACTGCTTTGGCACATAATTTTCCCACATATTCTTATTTCTAATTGAATCTGATCGCTTATTTAAATCATATCGCATGGTTTTCCTTGCATCCATCTTTCTTATAAATTAATTTCCCCTTCCTCTTTTCCATTTACCTGTAATAAAAAATCTTGGAGCAAGAATCAAATCTTTCAATCTCTCACTAAAATTCATGATTTTAAGAGACGAAAATTCAAATCTATGGTGAGTATCCAATGTCCCATATTAGAAACTGGGTTTTTATGATTAATTTCAATTTCAAATTTCTAGATTTTAACTCCATGTTATTGTTTTGAATTTTGAAATTGATTTAAGTTTGTCGTATGTGTAAGATGGTTCTAAACTCAAATTTTATGCTTATTTTGAGTAATCTATGGCATTAATTAGGGTACGACTTGAATTTACCAAATTTGGGTTGATCTGTCGCTGTTGGACACAGATTCAAGCTCGAAACCTATTATGCCCAATTTTTATTTATTGTGGAGGGTACAAAAAGTTAAAATTTTACGTCCCTTACTTTAAATTGAATTAAGAAAACATGTTCTCTGTTATCATCGAAAGCCTTAATCAACCTTTTGACTTAGTCGAAGCCCCAAAATTGATATAAGCACATCTGTTTGCATTATTTCAATAGTGTTGACACTTCCAAAAATTTATTATGCGCTTTCGACTTATTTGAAACCCACAACAGTTAATTGGAATGTAGCTATTATCACTTCTCCAATATAAAAATTGTCGAAACGTCTCAATGTCGTTTTGGTGTCAATGCCACTTTGTTTCAAGTCTTTCGACTTAATTAGAGTATGGAATTTCGATAATGTATATTTTCAAATAGATATTGCATGAATAGATGTACTTAGTATAAAATAGAGTAAAATCCATTGGCTTTGATTTTGACAAAGGCTAACTCCTGGTGAATGTATTCCATAAAATGAGGGATGTTGATATTGGTTTCGGCATTATCGAAAGCTCAATGATTCACGTAGTTCTAATTAACTTTGACCTCTTTTGAAGGCATGGAACCAAATACTACGGCGAGTATTTGAGTCGTTGTAATAGGCTTCTGGCACCTTCGAAAGGTGTTAGTAGTGGGATAAATCATAACTTTGATGAAATTATATCGCGTACCAGCATCATAGGTATTAAAAGAACTTCTAAAAAAATCTGATAAGGATATTGTTTCGGAATTAGAATCTTCTTCAAAGAAGATTAAATAGGTTTCAAGGCACTCTCTCATGATTTATTAAGATAAAGTAGATGCGGTCATTGATGATTTTGGGATCATAGGAGTTGAAGTTATCCCTTCTGGCGATAATGACACTATTTAAAATCCTCCCGAGAGATACTTATGCTTTGCTTATGCTACCATCCATATTGGGCATGGGAGTTTTATTCCATTTTCAGAGTTCTTGTTGAGATTTTTAAGTCATCTTGGCATAGCTCCTATCCCGTTATCACCCAACATATACACGTACCTCATCTCCTTAGATCTCATGGCCTTAAAGTTGGAAATTCCTTCTTTAAGTGCTGAAGTTCTTAACTATTTAGCATGCCTCATCAAACTTAATAATTAGAGTAGCCAAATTTTCTGGACTAATCCTCTGAAAAAGTTGGTTTCAAAGGGAGCAAACAAGTTTAATGATTGAGAAAGCAGTTCTTCTATGTCAAATGCTTTTCGCATATTAGCGGAGCCTTTTTTTATCCTCGTAAGTAGTCCATTGCCATTATTTCTGTTAACTTGTTTTCTTTTACTGAACAATGTTTTCTTATTAGGCCCTGCTCCTAAGGATCCTGACGATGAAGGCAGGAGAATAATAAAATTGATGACGGCTTCCTCAAATTGCATTGGGAATAGACTTACGTTGTTGACTTCTAGCAACCCCCAGAAACATTCCCTCATACCAAAAGGCCAGAGGATTCTTCAACAAACTCCTCTTATTCAACATACTTCAAAAGGCAATGACCCTAAAAAAATTCATCCTTGTCCCAATTTGTCCATATCAACCTGGTAAAATTAATTGTATCGTTTGCACTTGTCGTTATTATTCCTTAGATTGTTTTGCTAATCTATGCTTTTTGATTTTAACAGCCACTCTTCCAACTGAATTAACTACAAGTGATACACCTCCTCCGTCTTTGGAATTTGATGCTCTAGCTCTGACATATGCCATTGCTAGGTCAAGAATTATTATGAAAAGGAAATTAAGCAGAGCGACAGCTGTAGGCTCTACTCCTAAGAAAGCCAAAATTACCAATGTCTAGTCTTCTCTTACCCCAAAAGAAGGTGAATTTGTTGGTGCGGGCAAAGCTTTAGAGGGTCCTACTCTTGATCCCACTTCTTCTGTGGACGACTTACCTTTCGCGGTGGTTGATCAAACCAAAATGGTTCCTTCGAAGGACTATTCTATGTCTCATATTGTTGTATTTGATTCTTCCAATGTCATTGAGAAAATGCAGAAGTATCTAACACTTCCACTCCTTTCTATGGTTTGACTCCCTCAAGACTCTCATCACTAGTGCCTCCTAATGAATTTGAGAATGTCGTGCAATCAATTATGTGCTCTCCATCATTTTTTGCTATTCAGCTACCCACTTCTATACCAGATCTATCAAGTCATTGTCGATCTCTTATTGAACAACAACTTTTGATATATTTTATACTGCTTGATTTTCTTATTACAATTTTTATACTGAATCCAGACTCAGGTTCTACTATTCTTATTAAATCACCAAAGCTAGTATTCTCTTTAGGAAAATGTTTCTAAGTCCTCTGCTGAGATGTCAAAGCTCAAGGAAGAAATCTTGACTTCAAATAATCATATCACTGCCCTAATTACTACCAAAGATAATGCGGTAAGGAAATAAGAAAGGCTGAGTTCTTCTCTTGCTCAGGTAGAATTTATAATTTCTGACGAGAGGAAGGCTATACAGGTTTTAGCAAATGAGGTTTTGGCTTTGAAGAGTCCAAGGATGAAACAACCAGGGTTAATGCTTGACATGTTTCTCTTAAAAAGAAGTATACTTCTCTTGAAAAGAAACTATATAAGAAAAAGGATTCTTTATCCAAGGTTATCAAAACTATTTCAGAGGCTAAGAAAAAAGAGTATCAATTTTCAAGCACATTTTTTGAATGATATTATTGTAAATTCTTATGAAGACGCATTAATGTTAGCCTATTCTGATAACATAGAAAAGTGCCTGGATTTAAGTTTTCCTTCTCTCGACCCTATGCTAGCCAAAAGATTTATGGTCAAAATCAAGGAAATGGAGCAATGGATCGAGGTTCCTGACAGAGAGGAAATTAATGCCTCCCAGCTCCTATCTTTTGAAGTCCCTCTTATGGAAGAGGGTTCTAACTCAAATGAAGAAGAAGACGAAGAGGGCGACAAAATTATCGTTCATGAAGATGACAATGACGATGATAATGGCAATGATAACCCTAATGATGACGATAAAGGTCAGGGTGCTGGCGACAACAAGGGCGATCATGGTCGGATGTCCATGCTTTTCCAATAGGTCAGTGATTTGGAAATAAAACTAAAATATAGTCAAGCACAGTGTAAATCTTTGGAAGTTATCAGGGAGGTGATATTCCAAATACTAATTTACTAATTTCTCCCATCACCCCAACTATTGGCAAATCAACAATGTCTTATTCCTTAGCCATTTACAATTGACCCTCCTCCGGGTTTGGATGAAAAAATGGTAGGCGAAAGGTGTTGAAAAGTCAAATTTTAAATGATGAAATATTTCGACAATAGGCAAAAAATGATACTCACAACACATTAATGAGTATGCAACCAAAATTCAAAAACTCAAATATGAAAGGTATCTTCTTCAAAAGCATACTGCCAATTTGGAAAGACAGAATAATACTCTTAAAGGTGCAAACAACGCTTTCAATCATGCTTTGAAGACTCATATCGAGTCTGTTGACAATACCGATGAGATTAGGAAAAAAGAAAAAAAACTTAAAGAAACTCTTTTGTAGCAATACGCCATATTATTGATCCTTCATCTGTAGAGAATCTAGAGAAGATTGCACACGATCTTTGAGGCACATACTTGTTTTTGCTCTTTAGGTACCAACATTTTAATGTATTGTATAATATACTTTGTAAATAATCTATGTAACTTATGTAAATATCACTTGGCTTGTAGCCCTTATATGTCTTGTATTGTTGTTTCTGAATCTGCTTTTTGATAACTTTGGCTATAGCTTTTCGTACTCGTTGAATCATTTGATCTTCCTTATCACTCTTATTTTCCTGCAAAGCACAAAGTAGATAACGATTCCTATTATTCAATTTAAGAATTTGAAGAATTATTCAGTAGTTTATCCATATTGTTGAAGATGGTAATAGAATTCTTAATAATAGAATTCCAGAAATATAAATCAAGTAATAAAGGAAACTAATAGATCCACATCTAAAGATAGTAAGTGATGAGAAACCCACAGACTGGTTATTCTTGTATAACAATAATAGAGTCCCGAGATACAACTTTGGTAATGATGAGAGAAGACCAAAAAATCATCTTTGGTTGTATTAATGGAAGACTAGAAATCCAAACTAGGCATTAATTATAGAAGTTTAGAAATCCTCTTCGGTGAATAGCTGATAGAAGACTAAGTACAATCATCTAATAATAAGAGTCTAGAAATTATCATCTGGAAATAAGTCATAAAGACCAGAAATCCCCATTTGGGGTGAAATAAAAGGAGTCTAACACCTTTATCTGGAAATAATAGACGACCCAAAACCTAGATTCAAGTATTGATAAGTGTAATCCAGAAGTTAATAATAGAAGGCCCATGACCCAGTTTCAGGTATTAGTAAGAAAGATGCATAAATTATTGTTTGGAAGTTAGTAGAGGACCAGAGATACATAATAATAGAAGACCTGAAACCCCTATACGGGCATTAGTGAATGAAGTTTAGAAATCAATAGTATAAGACTTGAAATCTAGATTTAGGTATTGGTAAGCGGAGTCCAGACATCATCTTCATATTAGAAGACCAGAATCCTATATTTCGGGTATTGATAAGTGATGTTCAAAAATAATCTTCTAGAAATTAGCCGAAGGCCATAAATTCATATCAAATAGAAAATGTAATCCGGGAATTAGCGTCAGGAAATAAGGTTCGAAATCAATTCCAGGCAATAAGAAGGAACGTTTAAAAATCATTATTTGAATAATAGAACTTCAAAAACTCCCATTTGAGCCTTTTATTATATGACACTCTTTGGGCTTTGATCTTTCGAATCTTTTGCTTTGTGTTACCTCTCTGATTCCAAGTACCAATTCTTTCGATATGCATCATTCTTTAGGCTTCGTATGTTATTTATTCTTGGTGCCACTCTTTGGGCTTGGACATCTTAGTCCAATGTTGTCCGGTGCACTTGGTTAGCTTACCCACAAGCAGGACCAAAGGACTTATCCAACCTCACTCCAGGAGGTGCTCTAGCCAGGCCCAACCTGGCCATGGAGGCATAGTCAAGGGCTTGCAGATGCTTTAACCTGGCCATTTTTAAAGCGGCTAAAGGCTCACTCCGACGTCCTTTCAGTAGGTGGTTTGATATGGCTATCTCGGCACAGACAAAGCTTTATAACCATTTAAGGTAACTTCCAACTTTAAGGAGAATCCTACTCCCGACCATGTAGATTTTCTTAAAAAAGACGCTTTATTGAATCGATTTACAATTCTTTACAAATCAATCGATCTTTCCTTGTTTGAAAATGTTGATGATCCTCCCTTCAAGAGCCCTGCATCGATTGGTTTCCTGTCCGTTCACTATGTGATAACGATAATAAGGTCCTCCTAGATTTCTTTCGTATTTGGGGTTTTTCTTTTTATATGGCCAGTAATTGAGTTTTTCTTTTGTAAGTAAGCAGATATTCTCGATCGATGTAGTCAGGCTGCATTCTTTAGGAAGTCTTGATTTGAAGCTTGTCTTTTGAGGTTGATTTATAGATCGTTTGTTACTTAATTTAGGAGCTTCACCCTCAATGACCAATTTCCTTAGAATCTTTCAAAGCTCGTACGGAGGTAATAGTCCACTTGTTACCCGATGCCATTTCTGAGCAAAAGTATAGTAATCGACCATAAATCCTTCTTCAAAGATAGTTCCTTTAGCATAGGATTGAATAGTCTTCTTCATCTTAACAAATAAATTGTCATCCCCACTCTTGCTCCTCCCAAAGCAAAGATAGATGTAGAGCTATTGTGAAATGGGTTTAGATACTAATTGCCTGGATCATAAGATTCAGCTATCTACTTTTCCATGATCCTTAAATCTTCCAATCTTTACATTTTTTCTTCATATAAATTCAATCCTTAGCAGTTTCATGAGAGAATCCAACGAAATATGGTTCAGAAGATACTTGCTCAAACTTCTTGATTTTTTAAGCATTATAGTTTTGGGTCTAAGGTTAACTAGGAACGGAATAGGGGTAGGGGAAAGTAATGTTGGGAATTTAACAAATTCGGAGGTTCAATCCCCCTTCTAGCGCCAAAAATGTTAACAAGAAATCTTGTCAAAACCTAATAGCAAGGTTAGCAGAGTAAGTGACTCGCTTGATGCCCTTTTCGAGTTAGTTGGAGTAATCTTAGGTCATAACTTAATGGGAATCAAAGAGATCCAAATGAGTCGAAAGCATCCTATTCCTTCGAAAAGAACCCCTTTGAAAGGCATTGATATACGTATTCTATAAACAAGATCGTATGTAAGCAGTGAATGTGACTTCATACATTCGAAAATGTCATGCATTTACTTTATTGATAATTGGTATGAATACAAGGGCTTTGATATTACAATGAAGAAATATCCCCAATTTGATTTAGTAATTAGGGTTTATAAACTCAAGAAAAGTATAAGTGTGGAGGCAATCCAATTAAATCCCTCAAACAACACCTCTTGGGTCTTATTTATCGGCATAAGCTAGACCTTTTTGCATCAGTTCTTTTGACTTAGTCGAAAGGGTTCCTCGATAACCTTCCACTGCTATTAAGTCCAAAGCGCCTCTCATATGTTTCTTTCAAGTGAGGCTTGGATGCCTTCAACTCCATCAGAAGATATAGGAGCGACGCTTATCGTTGATTAACGCAGAAGACCACCTTTTGAAGCTTGGGAAGTAATGTTGGTCACATGTTAAACCGATTTGAAAGGCTAGTCTTTGCAAAACCATGCTTTCAGAGGGATATTTTGGTAGAAACTTCTCCTATGGAAGGTAAACAGTGGTGAAACCAACTGTTTCGAAGGGTTTGAAATATGCGAAAGGGGTAATGTCAAAGGAAGCCCTTATTTTCGTCCCTTGCAGAAGTATCCGATGTTTACAGCACCAATTTAGCAACTTTGATTCCTTTGAAGGCATTGCACTCCTTTAATACCTTTGGAAGGTAGCTTTCGCTGAAGTAGTTATCTCTTGCAAAATCCCATTTAATGCATGTACAACCAACCATACGGAAGAGATCAATTAAAGACAAAGGGCAAGTTTTTTCCCCTTTCGACCTCTTCGAAAGTCCATGGTTCATCTAATACTTTCAAAGGCCTCCCTACGACTATTTCGAAAGGCCTTTCTATAGCTAACGTTCTTCAAGAAGCTTTCTTTCGTATTCTTTTAAGGCTTCGACAGGGTTGAAGTGATTTTTGATGATAACAACAACAAAGGGAAAAAGAAAGTCAAAACTAGAGTACACATTTTTCTGCATGCTCAATAGAACATGACATATAATATTCCTCGAGGATATGAGCTCAACAGAACATGACATATAATATTACTGAAAGATATGCGCTCAACTGAACATGACAAGTAATATCTCTCTACATCTATTTCTGGGAATGCATCAACTGTCTAAAATTGGATCGGCCTGAAAAAGGAAGTGAAGGCCATTATAGAAAGCCTAGTTGGATACTGATTTAACGCTAGAACTTATATCGGTTACTTATTATTAGTAATTATAATGCTATTTATTAATGTAATTGCTTATGTGTTAATTTATGTCACATAATACCCAAAGAACCATCCATACAGACAAGGAAAGGCGGTTTCCAAGTGCGTAAACATAACCTAAGGTCTGTTGAGTATTGTCTAGATGAAGAAGCTGCAGTCATAGATCCTTTTAATCCTGCATGTGATTTAGGATCAACCAAAGGTGGGCCTTTGTATAAAGTAAGTATAATTGCTCTTGCCATGCTTCCAACTGTTCCAACTATCTTTGCTAGTCCATCTCTCCTTTTGGTATATCGATGGATTCTTACATGTTGATGGTTGTATATACAAATGTGTGTGTATATGTACACGCGCATATAATATAAAAAATTATCTATATTTTCTTGCATACGTTGTCGGCCTTTGTCAAACTATATACACAAGAAAACAACAACATAGGAGGAATCACACACAAAATTACCGCTTGAGTTACTATGTTTACATTAACTCTTACTTTACTTTTTGGAAAAAAGAGTTTCGAAATGCTAGCAAAGTTCATAGCTTATAGTACAAGGTTAGAAACTTACCTACATAATGTGAGAAGAAAGAACTGAATGAGAAAGGAGAAGGTAAGAGGTGATCTGTCCTTCCTAAGCAATGGCACCAACCAAAATCAATCGAACTTTAATTAGGATCAGATTATAAACCAAGCATTTTAGTAAAGCCGGCTTAAAGCTTACTTCTTTAAAAAGTAGGCAAAGGGGCAGAGCGAGGCAAGAGTAATGACATTTCTACAAACAGTAAACACAATTTTGCCAACACCCATATTTAGTGCTGCTCTTGAAACTATATGGAATCCAGCATAAATTATTAACACCTATATTTAGGCAGAATATGACAACATGTACAAGATCATGCATGCATATTTTACATGATTAGTTCTAATATTAAATAATTAAGATGTACGTGCTATGTAGAGCTTTTACATGATATCGGTTTGTAAATTGTAGCTTTTCTAGTTCGTTTATATGAAAGAATCGAGTTTGTAACTAAAAGTCTGATCGTCTATCACTAAATCAAATAATGTAAATTTTGTTCATATTAACTTCTTTCCTTTATATTTGGATTTTTTCTTTCAAAATTCTATTATTATAGAACACACACACAGAGAGATAATTATCAAGTTTATTCATCTATGAACATTTGTAATATATATGATAGAGTTTATGTAGAAACTAATAGGCCATCACCGCTTCAAGCAAACCAACCTCAAACTTTTTTTTTCATATTTCTCAATAAGTTGTGTAGTAAAATCAATTATTTCAAGAACAAAGACAAGTATATGGTACTTTATTTCCCATTCAAAGGGAATTAATTGGTACTCAAATGATTCATGGGACATCAACATTGTTTGAGAAAACTACTAATTAATAATTAAGATATACACTGTGATGAAACATTACAAAAATAATAACTAATCAGCATTTATAAAAAATTAGGAATGACAACTCAATATATGCAAAAGCAATCAAATAAAATGAGTAAAAGATGAAATTGTTTCAATATTTTTTCTTAGCCTTTAGAGAGACATCGAAAATAGAGTATTATGAAAAAACGCTAATTTTTGACTTTTTAAAACAAAATATGATGAAGCTATTTGAAATCAGCCATCGTAGTTTTGCCTTGAACTATCCTATGTGCGCATATGAGTTTGTAATTAATTTCAAAATATGCACGTTTCAACCATTTATTTTCAAAAGTGACATACATGCATAAGTAATCATAATATAAAAGTTTAAGCTAGTTCAAACCAGAAAGAAAAGATAAAAGCATCCCTAAAAACCAAATAATAAATTACTGCAAACGTTATACTGTTGTGCTCATAGGACAAAACCAAATGAAATTTTACAAAGTTATCGACATGCATGGTCTAAAAATTAATTTTCTTTATGAATATGGATCATTTTAATTACAAACTCTGTTGATAATAGGTAATTATGAAAGGCAACTCCTCAAAGAATATGAATTCAACATAAAGATATTTAACATGTATGAAGATGCTTTTACTATTTAATGAGAACAGTCATTAAATAATACTATCTTATTAATAGTCTTTTCAGGTTGTCAAACTCTAATTTGATCTGAAGTTCTCGACTATAAAGAAATCTAATTATTTTCTTCATAAACATGTGTTTTTTAATAATGTTTAGATATCATACAAAATAGCTTGTGTAAAGATGACAAGGTTTAAGTTTGCATCATTGCCCATCCAACTTAAGTGTGCTTGTGACTTAATACAAAATTAGTCTTCCATTAATTTGGATGCCAAACGAGGATGCATCGAATCTTGAAAAAGTACATGCAAAAAAATTAAGTTCAATTAGACAAGTTGGTTCGGTTTATGTTAATCTTAGCAGGTAATTGTCTTATTTACACATACACATCATGATACCTCTAAGCCCTATGCTTTTTTCAACTGAAAATCTATTATGAAATATAGTAAAATATGCATTTTTTTAAACAAAGAATTTAAATTGCACTCAACTAAAGCAAAATAAGTCTTTGAATTTGTTTTACCGTACTTATCGAAGCACATTTTAGGTCGTTTGATTTATAATATCTTTAATCTCTTCATGTACGCATGAAAGAATATAGGCTAGACAAGCTTTTTCTTAAACTAAAATTAGAATGGCTAAAAATTAATAGACGCTTACCAAAATGGATTGTAGCAATGGAGTTAGGGTTGTAGTGATTGAGTCATCAGTGGAGCAGTCGTAGGGATCAACTAAAAGGTGGCGCTCAAAGGTGGAGAAATAGTCGAGGTCGATTGAGGAAGGATGGGATAGAAGTGAGAAGCAGAGTAGCCATCGAGGTGGATTGAGAAGGATGTGATAGAAGCAAGAAGTGGAGATCGGGTTTTAAGGCTTAATTTTCTTGAAAGGGGAAAATACGAAGCGAGGTGGATAGAAAAGGAAAGCGGGGAAGTTAGAAAAGGAACAGGTCGGGGCCCAAAAACAATTGCCAAGTCAATAAATGTAAATTACAGTTGCTTTGGTTCTCTAGGAACTGAAGGAAATATGCTTCGCTTGAAAAACAACCGAAGCAAATAAACCTATTGCTTCTGGGCATTTGCTTCGGTTCTAAAAGATAACCGAAGCAAATTTCATTAGCCGTATTGTACATTGCTTTCTACATACCAATTGCTTTGGCTGTTGTTAGCGCCAAAATTGGGCACCAACACCCAAACGCCGTTGAAAGCACCAATTCACAGTCACTAATAACAGATAGAGTGTATGTAGAGGGTTTAAATATGAAGAATAATCAAAATTAAAAAGAAAACAGTAATAACAGAGGATTTATAGTGGTTCGGCTGAATCTGGCCCACAATCCATTCCATAAATTTCCTTTTTATGAATATCAGAATCAATTATAGTTACAATTCGGAGTTTTTAAAACAATGATAGCGGAGTAGCCTTTGTGGAGCACCAAAAACGTAGTTGAGCCCATACCCTTCAACAATGCTGACCTCAAGCCCTCGATATGTCGATCTTATGTTACTGTAGGGATGACCCGAAGAAAACCCAACTAGGACTCGAAGAAAGTGGCTCAATGACTCGAGACAACTCCTATGCCGATCCTTCCCGGTCTTTCCATATGCCGACCTGAAACTTGTGTGCTGTCGACCCAAAGTAGCTGACCTCTCCAAATGCCGACCCCTTCTAACTACATGCCGACCCCTTGACCCGGTGATGACCTGAACATGCCGACCGCTTGACCCGGTGCTGACCCGAACATGTCGACCCAAAGTTAAGCCTCCACATGTCGATCCCTTCTTGATATAGACCCCTTACTTCATACCGATCCGAGTCCTTCCTAGTGCCGACCGGAGTGTCTCCCATTGCCGACCTGAGTCTGTCTAAGATGCAGACCCCTTGTAATAGTTGATCCCTCCAAAATGTATGCCGCTCCCTTTACTCCACCGACCCAAAGCATACTGGATGCCGATCCGAAGACTTTACTGATCTTAGGCAAATATGTCGATCCCTTAATACCTGCCGACCCGAAGTAACACCGATCCCTTTGAAATATGCCGATCCGATTGAACCCGAAGTAAAGCCCAATTTGACTTGAAGTAAACATCATGAAAACTTGAAGCAATCTAAGCACAACTCGAAGTAAACTCCAAACATCTCGAATCATCTTGATTTTTCTCGAAACTCATATTTCGAGTATCCCGCGTCTTTTGCCCATTGACTACGTCAAATCCTGGCTTCATAATCATGTTTACCATCCATGATTGATCGTTTATCCATCCAATCGACTAAAACCTATCGTATTCCAGCCTCAATAACGGAGCAACTGATTTAGTTAAATCTACCTATCTACGGCCTTGCCAAAAGGTGGGTTAACATTTTCCCCCAAAAACAGGCCTTCCAGTAGGAAGACGTGTTTAAATAACGTTTAATCCATCATCCAAAGTCAATATGTTATTTATAGCCATACCATCTGATCCATAACCAAATCCATTTTATCCAAGTGCCGTTGCCGTATCCTTATCCAAATCCACGATTGCTCCGAGCCGATATCCGATCCCTATCTAGTAACCAAATCCTTAGCCAATTCCACATCCATCCGAACCAGATAACCGAGTTATAACCCATCAATATCCAATGACCAAATTCATAACCTCTCCGGGTCGATGTCCAAATCTGGGATCTCTCCGGACCATTGCCAATCCTTACCTATTCAAAGCCGAAATCCAAATCCGTAACCTCTCTGGGTTTTTGGCAAGCGCAACCTACCCTCGACCACCTGTGTCAAGCAACACTTTGGTGTTCCCGGTTCAGTGTCCCTGAACATTGAGTAATGCCGTGGCTTAAGTCCTAAGCCGAATCTCGGTCGCTCCGGACCCTTGCCGGGCATGGTCTATGCTCGACGTCCCCATACATGAGCATGCCTAAGACAAAAAGAAAAAATAGATTTCACAGACCCGAGCGTCATGGTTTATCATCATCTTAGAGCATGCCTAGGGGATATCTCTGTCCCTATACATAAGCAAGCGACTTAGTTGTTAGCCCAAAGTTTGCTACTTATTCCAAACCATCATCATTAGTTGATGACTAATCGACCACCATTCCTAGGCCTCATGCAACGTCTTTCAAGGTTGACGGTGGTTGCTCATGTTCCACCTTCGCATTTCGAGTCCCAACATATTGCCACAACTGACCATTCCTTGAATGTTCCTCGATTATTCCTTTAGATGCATGCAACTGTTAGTATCATGCCCATCCAGGTCATGAAAGAGACCGTGCCTTTCCGATACCCTTTCGCATTCTAAGGGTTCCATCCTTACCGGCCTTCGATAAGGAAGGCAATCCAGAGTATTCAAGTATATCCATTCCAACGTCTCATTCAATCCTGCGTAAGTGGAGAATTTTGGTTCTCCCAGCGCTTCCTTGCCCTACTAGATTCGTTATCCAACTTCCTCTTTCCTTTATCCTTATCTTTACCCGAGCTTTAAACCGGATGGTTATCCATCCTTAACCATGTTTACTTCTATTGACCACATATCCAAACATGCATCTTCTTGTCAAAGAAACCTCATAGCTTCGTGAAATAATTCATCGAGACCCATTGGTGTGTCCCATATCAACGATACTTTGAAATCCGAATTATCCCTGACTCCAAACACCGCTGCGATTAGAACCATTGAAGGATCTGGTCGATCCACCGAAGCAACTGCTACGTTAAACCAAGTTAAAAATAGTCCTAAGCGATTCTCCCCTCCTCTGCTTCACCAACGTCAATGTCATCACACTTTTTGGCCTTTTCATGTGAACTCGAAATTGTTTCAAAAACTTATCCCCCAATTCTATTCATGTTGTAATAGATCCATCTTCCAGCTGCCTAAACCACATAACAGTTATATCGGTCAAGTACAGAGGGAAACACTAGGCCATAACCTCCTTTGATTCCCCTAGCCCTTCCATATGTCTTGTGTACCTCATCAAGTGGTCGGTTGGATCCATATTACCGTTGTATACTTCTAGATGGCATCTTGAAATCAGATGGATTCCTAGCCATCCAGATGCTATGGGTAAACGGACTTTGGTTTACTCCCTCCAAATCCATGTTTGTCAGACCTCCGCGAATAGTTCGCCTGATGATGTCAGCTAATCTAGTGTTACCTACCAAAGGTTGCCCCCATCTACATTTCCTAACTGCCCTCTAAGTCCTCGAGGAAATTCTGGTACATACTCCTCGTCATGCGCTCTTGTATTCCTGTTAGCATCGGGCTACACAGCATCATCCAGTATTCCTTCGTGGATTGGTCCAGCATTACCTGGTAGCGTGCCCCTGAGTGTAGGTCCATTCAGATTGAAAGTTGTTTGCTGATTGGGGGCTGCCCCCGCTGAACCGTTCCATCTGCTTGCCTGGTTAGTTCTTCTGATCTAGCTCCATGAATCTGACCTCCTACAGCTCCTGCTGTTCCTACCTATCCAAATTGTCTAGAAGGGGCTGCATAATTTCTTCTTGCCTTTTCATCAACAGCTCCTGCATAAAATCCATCATAATACAACTTGTCCCCAGTGATGTAGATAGATGCCTGATCTGATCCGGCACTAAAAGAGGCCTCTTGACTTCCCTTTTGATTGCTCCTTCCTATCACTTGTCTCCTTGTTGATAGCCTAACCATTACTTCCCAGAATTCGAGTTCTTGAGCCTTTAAATACAAAATCCAAGCTTTAAAATCTTTGAGTGCTAGCTTTCTTAATGAAAGTGCCAAAATTTTAGCGCTAATATTGGTTACCATGCTAAAATTGGTCACCAATACCCAAACGCCATTGAAAGCACCAATTCACAGTCATAGATAATAGGTAGAGTGTATGTAGAGAGTTTAAATATGAAGAATAATCAAAATTAAAATGAAAGCAGTAATAAAAAAGGATTTATAGTGGTTCGGGTAACTTTGGCGTACGTCCACTCCAGAAATTTCCTTTTTATTGATATCAGGATCAATTACAGTTACAATCTAGAGTTTTCAAAACAATAATATTGGAGTTGCTTTTGTGGAGAAGATGAAGAAAACAGAATGAAGATCCCTTTTCTGAATCCCTGCCTGCTGTATTTATAGACAAAATCTTGGTTACTGGGCTTCCTGAATGATATGGGCCCACTAAAACCATAGTCGAGCCCATACCCTTCACCAATGCCGACCCCAAGCTCTTGATATGCCGACCTGATGTTGCCTTATGAAAGTGAAAATATTTTCAACTTTTACTAACTTGAACATAAAGATTTAATTGTTTATAAATTGATATATTTTGTTTAAAATCTTAATCATGTAAGTTTAAAATGTTTTTAAATTGGTTATTCTAAAACAAAATATATTAGTTTCTTAATTCCTCCTTTTCCATTTTCGAGAAAGAAAAGTTTTGAGTGGGGGAGAGTATAACAACCCGTAATTTTCGATAATTAAAATATTAAATTAAATAATATTTTGAAATTTAATATTGTGAGAAATTAAAATTTTGTGATTTATTAATGAGAAAAATAACTAGAATATGATTTGATATTATTGTTTGAATATTATTGACAATTATTTATTGTAATTTCAGTCAAATTAAATTATTGTAAAGTTAAATTTGTTATAATTGTAAATAAGTAATAAATTAATTTTTATATTAAAAAGAGAAATTATATGTAACTAATATGGTAAAAGATGATAACTGCAAAATAATGAATGTAATAAAATATAAACTATGTTAATAAAATTCATAGGGTATTGCTGATTGAATAATAAGAATGTAAATCAAAATAAATGAATTTGTTGGAATTTAAATTATAATTATTGAATTTATTATAGTGTAATTGAATGTTGAATTTAGTTAAATATTTTAATAGTGAATTTAGCATAGGAAATTAATTTTGATGGATTATCAATCTCTGTCCAATTAGAAATGATGAAAATTGTTAACTATTAAATTTTAATTTAAACGTGATTAAATCAATTTAATAAAAATATATTTAATTAACATGAAATTTTCCATTTTGGTCACTGTCTTGGATTTTGACTAAACTAGATCCATCTTATCCGTAACAGCGAATTATTGTAAGATTCCAAGTCTTGTAGCGATCAGACATCTTGTTTGATCGTGCGAGCTTGAAACGCGAAGAAATCGATTAATGGAATTTAATTGAATATAATCTGATTTTGAAAGATAACTTCTATATACTTTTGAACTAGGGTTTGAAGCTAGTTGCGTTGAGTTTAAAATAATCAAAAACCTATATTTTGGTGTACTGCATGTTTCATTTTCATCTCGGAAATTAAATAGGCTTTTTGGGTCGTTGTTATCGTTTAGACCAATTCGATTTGTCCATTCAATCTTGTCTATATCAGTGTATATAAATAGACTTTCCTAACCCTAGTAGCCTCTATTTTTTGATTTCTGTACGTACTGTCATATTTAATCTATCTACTTCTTCCTCATTCCCAGTGGCTGCAAATCCAAAACCCTTATTTCAAATTCAAACTCCTCAAATCATAGTAAAATTTATATCATTGGAAAGACCTTGATTAATGGAACCTATGTCCAGTGTTCCTTTTCAGAATTAATGCTCGACTCAACGGAAAATCACCGTCAAAGGTCATAAATCGCGAATCCTAATTGGCGATTTCGGGATTTTCGATTCGCATGCTAATTGGTGAAATTAATTATGGGTACTATGGAGAGCGCTGTTGGGAGTCGATCTAAGGTGGTCGCATCGCCTATGGTGGCTGGAGGTAGTCGGAATTGGTGATTTAGGGTTAGGAATTGGTGATTAAGGGTTCGTAATTTGGCGATGGCGGCTGGAGAATTGGGCATCGACATGGGTATGAGTGGAAGCAGCTCAGCGAGTGGATGACAGTGGCTTGGCTCGATCTTGGCAAGGCAGCGTCTTACAACGGCAATCAATGGTCAAACGCATGGTGATAGGGTTCATGTTGTCCGTCGCGTGTGTTAAGGGGGGACAGAGTCTTATTTTATTTTAATTCAATTATTCAATTGTTCTAACTATCATAACTTTTTCATACTAGCTTGGATTCACGCGCGCTTTTCTCCATTGCGAACGCATCGAAATTCTGAACATTATGGAACTGGTTTGGCTACATTCTGAGACTGTTGGATTTTGTGTTAAAATTTGTAAATTGATTTGTCATCAAAGGTGAGTGTTTTAACTCACTCACAACTACTAAACTATATTATGTTAGTTAAATTAAATTTACGATGTGATTGGAAATTGATTGATTGTTGTTTGGTACATTTATATTGTCATTTAAGTTTAATTTGAATTTATATTGAATTGAATTTGCCATTTAAATTAATATTGATTTAATTGTCAGTTAAATACCTGATAATGATAACCAGTTTATTTGTTGTGATTTATTGGTTGATTTGAATGATGATCGTGATGGATGTTTTATTGTTGATATTTTGACGATTGGATGTATGTTTATTTTATATGTTGTTATCACACTGCAAGTTCCCTTAGTTATTGTTAGGAAAATCACTATGCTTTAAATGTTATATACCCAAATGGACTTATAGATTAGGGATAAATCGTTATAGGTTGAAATGATAAACTCACGCAATTTTTATGGATTTCGGATTTTATTCGGGATTGTGGGTCAAAATGATATATACTCGTAAACTTAAAATTTATTACTGGTTGAAATCATACATATCTATATCACTTGACCGTAGGGTAGAAAATTATACATGGACCTTGGATTGTTTAAATTAAATGATTTTAAATCATTAATTTTTGAATCCAGTTAAATGATATTTTAAAATAAAATTTGATTTATATGAACCGAATTGTTTTCAAAATCCAAGCTTTAAATGTTGAAATTGAAATTGGATTAAATGAATTGTTTAAAGAATTTAAATTGAAATCTTAAAGTTAAATTTTGAGATATAAATGAAATTTATAAAATTGAGTTATTGTAATATTCAAATATTTAAACTTTGAAACCTATTGAATTTGAAGTGGTTTAAAATTGTAGTTCAAAAATGCATTTCAAATCGATGTAAATTTAAATGGTTTTTAACGAGAAATTAAATTGAAACTGTAGCCTTTTGAAATTGAAATCATTGAATTGTGATTGATTTAAATAAAATTTTGGAACTAAAGTTGATTTGGATTGTTTTGTGAAATTGGAAGAAACGAGTCCAATTTGAAACATTTTCGATATAAACTCTTTTAATATACAAACCCTTTTAACATATAAACTATTTTCTCTTATAAACCATTTTTATATACTAATAATTTTAATAAATTAACTATTTTAATATATAACCTATTTTAAAAGGATAAACTATTTCTAAAATATATACCATTTAATCTATAACCTATTTTTAAATTATAAACTATTTTAATATATATTATTTTTAGCTTATAAACAACTTTTAATATATATATATATAGTAATGTATTACCTATCTTAATATATAAACTATTTCTAAAATTTAAATTATTTTAATCAATAACCTATTTTTAAAATATAAACTATTTTTAATGTATAACTATTCCAATATATAAACTACTATGAATATTCAAACTGTTTAAAGTTGGAACTTATGATTTTGATTTAATTGATTTAAAGGCAATATTTTGATACGAGGGTTTGACCTTTTTGTGGTTTCATTTTGAAATGAATATGATTTTGAAAGTATTATGATTTTTAGTGAATAAGATATTTTGATATCAAATATGAATTGATTTTGAAAATGTAAAAGAACCAACAGGTGTGAAATAAGCGTTTGGTTGTTAAAGAGACCGAAATCAGATATTGTCATACTCTCTGTCGATACTGAAAACCACTTTAACAACAGTGCACATAGTGGATAATCCAGAACGAAGTAGGATGGTTTGGGGAACAATTTTGTATGAGTGATGAACTTAGCCCTGACCTCCTCGGGTCAGCAAGATGTGACAAAAACATGAGCCATGCCGGGCCAAGTGGGGTCGCACCCCCTATCTGGAACATCTCTTCGAAACCATATTATACTTTGTGATTGATTTGGCGGCCACCCTTCGATTTGATTTTGGGAGTGTATTCTGAGGTTGGCGGTAGTAGATGCTATCTGTTACCACCAGTTCAGTTCCGTAAAATGGTAGTATCCTACATTGGGCATTGCCTTGCGTGCCTTGCGTGCCTTGTCATATGCCTTATCGCGCCCACTTCAAGTTTGGTTTGTGTCGTACACTATAGAGTGCCCTCTGATAGCCCTTTAGTTTCGGAGGAATTACGGCACTGTATAGACTACGACATTTATGTAAAACGTGTTAATAAGGATATAGGTAATGCCTTAAAGCTATTTTAATACTTTACTGTAGACATATTATAGTAGCGTATTTACTATGTATGTAGATAGTTTAACGGATCCTTAGGAGATGGAATTATGAACTCTTAAGTTATTGCACGCACGTTAGGCACTGGATAGAAGATGAAAATCCCGTAAACATCTCTGAAGCGATTGCACTCATATTTATTTATTGTTGATTTAACTTACATAAGCTCTTTTATTCTACTCGAGTGTTTTGTCTTTTCATTATACTTAGGTCAGCCTAAGTGTTTCAGTACATTGAAGACTATCTTTCCGGAGGACGAAGACGAAGATTTAGCATGTTATCACCATTTATTATATTTATTCCACTGCATCATGTTGTTCCACTGCATTGTTTATTTATTACCGTTGTATGTATAGCTCTAATTTATATTGTTAAAGTGTAATCAAATGTTATTTGTAAAACAGCTTCATTAACTATTTATTTGAGTATTATATTTTATCGTTCCACTGTGAGATTATGTGTTTGTTTTTCATTCTTTTATCTTCTTTTTCTTATTTACCCCATAACAATCCACTCAGTTGAATGGGCTGAGTCAAGCATGTGTGGTTTATTTTCGATTTAAACCATCCAAAAAGTTGGATCGTTATAAATAATGACGTTTGATTATCAATTGGACCACCTACGATCGGCTTCTACCTATGGAGGCTGGGGACAGTAGAATATCAAGCATTTGACTCTGCTTCAATTATCAATAAGATTTATTTCATTTTCAATTATGTTGCGAACTATGACCAACTTGAACTAAACTACCTCCCAACGATGCAGGTGCCAAGCAATTAGATTTGGGTGTCAACCAACCTCAACGGACCATGATCGGGACTTTGGAGGATCATCAAGATGATCTTGATTCAACTTCTCATCAACTACCATATTCCCTTGACTTGGGAGCAAGGACACGAAATGGAAAGACGGTGTAACTTGATTATCAACTTCCTATTCTATGCTTCAGTTCTGACAGAACATCTATGCCTTACTCAGAGCCCAATAAGGTTAGAATCTAATACAAAATGGACATGACTGACCGTCCACTCACCAACCTCCATGCTTGACTTGAAGATTGGAGAAACACTTGGAGTGGATGCAACCCGACCATCCACTCCCAGCTCATACTTGAAGTTCTCCAAAATACTTATGCCTCTCTCGAAGCTCAGTACGACAGAGGTCCAACTAAAGTGGATGCGATTTGACCGTCCATACATTAACTCCTGCCATGGAAACAGGAAATAGTCTAGAAGCTCGATTTAACGTAGGCATGACTGACTACCAACTCATCAATCATCTCTCTTAACACATGGATACAACTACAGCTTGAGGTGGATGAGACTTGATCGTCCGCCCAAAAACTTTTCCCTCGACTGTTTGGGAGGAGTACTAAGAAAATTGGACGAGACCTGACCATCCAATGCAGGCATGGATGTGATCTAACCATTCGTCACTTACTCCCTTCGTCGACTTGATTAGAGGCTACAATCATAAAGTAGACGTGAATCGAATATCCATTTGTCAAGTTTTTCCCTTGATGCTAGTGGTAGAATTCCATTCCATGGATGAACATGGTTCAACTGTACCTTTCCCAAAGTGCGGCGCAACCATCCATCGACAAACTTTGGTTCCTAGAATGAAGACTACAGTAGAAAAACTAGATGGGTGTGGCTGACCACCCATCCACCAACCCTATTTCCCAAAGTGCAGCTGAGTATTTACATCAAGTGGGTGTGATTGAACACTCATTATAAAACTCTGGTCCCCGAAGCATAGACAAAAGGATGGACGTGGTTGACCATTTATTGATCAACTCTGGTCCCTTAGTGGTCTGGAGTATAAATACAATAAAAATAGACGTAATTCAACCATCCACTCCTTAACTCTTGCCTTGACTTGGGAGAAAACACACGACTCAAAGTGGATGCGATCTGACCATCTCCTCCCTGCTCGACCTCAAAGTTCTACAGAACACTCATCTTACTCCATGGAAATGGATCCAACTGGAAGTGGACGTGGTACGACTGTCCGTGCATCGACTTCTACCTTGGGTGCAGGGCCACTTTGAGAGCCCAAGCCTAAATTGTACATAGTTCTACTATCTAATCCAAAGAGGATGTGTAAGGTGTGTCGAACTATCCAAGCTTTGCCAGGACATCGGCAAGCCCAAAATACAAACCAAGAAATGGACGCGGTTCAACCATCCAGCAAATAACTCTGGGTTCATATGTGGATTAGAGTATAAACAAAATTGGGTGCAGTCCAACCACCTGCTAACAAACTCTTGTCCTCAAAGTGCAGATATGAGTATAAACAAATAGATGAGTGCAGTCGACAACTCAATATTCCATAAACTCCAACTTGAACTCCACAGGAGGAGTATAAACTCACTACGGATAAAATTCAACCATCCACAAACTAATTTTGCTAACCCGAGAATGGAAACCATGGTATAAAATACTACAAGCTGAGTACGACATCTCACTATAGCTTCGGTTTGGTGATCTATACAACTTAAGCAAATGACTATAAGGAGACCTCAATAGAAAACCAATCGGAACAACATCCAAAGTTACGTGTGACCAACTATATCATGCCATTAGACCGAGTGTCAATAACGATCCTGCACCAACCACAAATAGATGTGACCCAGATGTTCATCGAATAACTCTGGCCACCAGAGCATGGGTAGGAGAATAAACCACTAATAAGTAGAAATCTTCTTTGATCCATCGGGAGGAGTATGAAACCGGATGAGCATGAGCTGACTGCACTTGAGCCAACTCTATCCCTTGACCTAGCAGGAGAGTATGAATCAAAATGGACGCGACTGACCGTCCATCTCTAAGTGAATGCGATGTGATCATTCATTCGTTGACTCTTAGCATTATTTGATTGGTAGAGCAATACAAAACAGACGTTGCTCGACTGTCCGCACACTAATCCTTGCCCTTGGTACGGTAGGGAGAGCATCAATCAATGGTTGAACATAACCTACTTTCCTACTTATTGATATATGCCCTAGACTTGGGGGCACGAGTGAGAAACAAGATGAATGTGAACCGACCATTCATCATCAACCCTAAGTCTTTAGAGCTTAGGTGGGAGTACAAACACGACTACGATGAGTCTCGATCGTCCATACAGTACATTTATCAACCTAAGACCAAGGGTGGAAGTGTGATCGTCCGAAGACTGACTACGATACCTCAATACTAAGATTCATACTAGTGTTTACAATGACTTGAGGTTATGACTGAAAGAATTCCAAGAGATAGAATCATCGATTCAATGCCAAAGATCATAGGAAATTGATCATCACTCCAACCTGAACGATGAGTAAAGAATCATAAGTACGTTGAATGGAAAGCGCATTACTCGAATATACAAGCAGATTCAAACTTAAAGCAAAATCCAGCTATGCGGTTGCGCGCAAAACGAGGCTAAACCCTACTTGATATTTGATTCAACATGCTTCTAAGCCTTATCTTTAATCGTTTGTAGATAATCGCTCAAAGTATTTAGAGCCCTTCACTATCAGACTCAATAACTCATGACAAGACTTTGGGATTTGACCGGAGTAACTATAATCATTGACCGTCCCAACAAGATTTTACGTTGATTGTTACGCAAAATAGTTATGTTTGAACTCAAAGAATCCAAGACTGCGCCTGCTGAACTGACAATCGACATTACAGTCAGCCATAATGACCCATCATGAGTACTGAAGATCGGATCGTAGCTCATTGTAATGATTATGAAGCAATTTGCTGGCTTTCTCCGAATGAATCTTGATGTGTTCGTTTGGACCCATTCTGACATGCATGTGATATCACCGACTATCGCGAGCCATGCAGTGAATATCGACCCGAGGATATCCCAGTGAAACAAAAGCAACACGGCGTGGATCCAGAGGGATTTGTTGGACTTAAAGATGTGGATAAACTCAAAACTAATAGGTTTACATGTGACGCCTCTACCCGAAATGAGTATCCAATCCAGGTCTTGTGAGAGAACTAATGGAAAGCAGTGGTCATGCATCGACTACTAAGATCTGAATAAGGTATTCCCGGAACACCACTTTCCACATTGAAGGATCAACTAGTTGATAGGCTCAACTACTGAATATGAACTACTTTCACTTATAGATGTGTACTCCGTATACAACAAGATCCCGACGTACGTCCCCAACCAAAAGCACTCCAGCTTCGTTACTGATCTAGGGCTATATTGTTATGTTGTGATGTCGTTTGAACTAAATAATGCTAAAGCTACTTACTAGAGACTGGTCAACAGGATGTTCAAAGACTAGATTGGGTGATCGACAGAAGTATATGTCGATGTCATGCTCATGAAGTCACGACGATCAAATGACCACATTGATGACTTAGGATACATATTTAGTGATATACGAAATTATGGAATTAAACTAAATTCCTTGAAAGCTCTTTCGACATCGCATCAGGAAAATTTCGGGGTTTTATCATCCACTCACATAGAATCGAAGCCGATCCTGAGAAGATTCAAGCAATTCGAAACATTCAAGCGCCAAAGATGATTAAGCGGGTACAAAACATAAATGAGAAGGTTGCCGCCCTCAGTCGCTTCATCTCCAAGGCCACTGACAAGTGTATCCCTTTCTTCGACTTGATTAGAAGAGGGAAGAGGAACTTTGAATGGACGTAGGATTGAATATACGCATTTGATCTTCTAGTAGATCACTTAAAGAGACCACTCGTCCTATCCTGCATATACATCTATTTAGCGGCGTCGGTACAGGCCATAACTGCCACACTGTTGCATGAAGAGAATAGATCTAGAGGCATGTATATTATATTAGCAAGCGATCGAAAGGTGTCGACAGAAACTACCCAAAGCTGGAAAAGGTCGCTCACTACCTATTGTTTGCATCATGAAAGATTTTCCATTGCTTCTAGGCTTACCCCATTAACATCTACACTGACCAACTGTTACGACATGTCGTACAGCAACCTTAGACGTTTGGAAGGTTCCTCAAATGGAATCTCGAGCCAAGCCAATTTAATATAACTTATCTCCCTCGAAGAGCTATCTAGTAATAGACATTAGCAGACTTCATATATGAATTCACTGGATCAGACGACTATGGAAGAGCAGTGGAGAACCGACCAACCAATGGAAAATGTACATGAATGGAGCTATCAATGATCAATGTTCTGGCGTTGGAGTAGTGTTAATGACTCTTGAGGAATGGTCGATCTACTATGCCCTGAAACTTGACTTCCACGCAACAAATAACAAAGCTAAGTATGAAGCCTTGATCGCTAGGCTCAAACTTGCTAGAGAATTGGAAGTGGAAACTCTACATACCTTTCTTGATTCCTGGTTAATAGTATGCCAATTCAGGGAAGATTATCTTACTAGGGGGCAGCGTCTTACTCCTTAGCTTGGCTGGGTCTAAGAGCTACTAGCCGACTTTGAGAATTGCACCATTACATACATCCTCAGAGAACAAAATGAAAAAGTCAAGTCACTAGCCATGCTAGCCAGTTCTGGGAATGTGCAACAAATAGATTTTGTCCCGATTGAAGTACTTAATATTCCAAGCGTTGGCAGATGGAGATCGACAAGATCTTGGAGATAGAACCAGAAAAGGAGTCATGCATGACTCTTATCAAAGACTATTTATAATAGAGGATCCTTCCTAGATGGAGGAATGAAAAATGATAGATCCTCCCAAAAGCTTCATGCTACATCAGCCAAAGAGTGATGTATAGCAAGGATTTCTTCGTTCCCCTACTTCTGTGTATTTCCCATGAGAAATCAAACGAGTCTTGAAAGAAGTCCATAAAGAAGAATGCAGTGATCACACTGGGGCAAACCCTGACAAAGAATATACTTTTCTAATGGTATTACTAGCAAATTGTCAATCGAGATGCAATTGATCATGCAAGACAATGCGATGAGCGCTAGATGTTTGTAAATATTACGAGACCCCCCCTCCCCCCGACGGAAATTACTCAAATGGCCAGTCCATAGCTGTTTGCCACTTGGGTTATTAACATCATTAGCTTCTTTTCAATTCTAAAGGTGGTGCAAAATACGCTATCATAGCAGTTAATTACATCACAAAATGGGTTGAAGCATAACTTTTAGCCATTGTCACAATGAATAAAATAATCAACTTCATTATCCGAAACATCATCTGTCGTCTTGGCTTCCAACGAACCATTATAACAGATAATGGAACCCAAATCGACAACGCTAAATTTAAAGGCTTCTGCCATCGGCATCATATTAAAAGTGATTTGTGGCAGTTTCTTGCCCTCAAGCAAATGGACAGGTTGAAGCTGTAAACAAAATCATAAAGTCTGTTCTAAATAAAAGTTTGGAAAAGTCTAGAGGCAAGTGGATGGATGAATTCCCAACAACATTATGGGCTTACAGAACCACCCAAAAGTCTACGACTGGCCATACTCCATTTTCCCTTGCTTACGGCTCTGAGGCCATCATCCCTATAGAACTTGAAGCCCTCTCTCATCGAATAACTTATTACAATCCTTATTTCATTATAAAATAATATATAAACAAGGAATTGTAATCCAAATGCAATTAAGCTAGAAGGTATTGGCGACGACTCGTGAGCATACCAACGCATTCAGTAGACAGTGACAAGAATGTGTACCAGAACATGCACGTGCATATTTAAAAAATTCGATTTCTTGAAATCAACAGAAATTGAGTTATTAAAGAAAAGACTGGATTAGATAGCCAAAAACTAACTATCCCTGTAGAACCGGACACAGATAGCAACTAATGAAATACAATCCTAAATTTATACTACTGGAAATCGATCTAGCATCATGGCGATCGAAGAGGGATACAACATTTTGGGAAGATAATTCAAGGAAAGGATAACAATTATTTAGTAAACTATATGGCTTTCTTTCTGGCGACTCTAACTTGCTTCAACTCAAAATACGTCATGGACGCAAAAAGTTGTACTCTAGGGGGGGGGGCAAATGTCATCCAGCATTTTGACCCAGTTATATTCGAACCGACTGGACAAGTTAGACTCAACTGTAGTCAAGGCCGGTACCTTAAAGCAATGATTGTGGGGTCCAAAAATCAAGCATAGATGATAATATGAAGCAGAAGCATGAAAGCTTACTACTCTGAGTAGATGGATCGAGTACGATCCATATTCAATACTATGGACCGTATCGTAACGATTCCACAACTCGTTTTGTAGTGATGATCGTCAATTGATTCAAAATCTATACATGTTATCAACATGAAACTTGGAGTACAAGTATACAACATGTGGAACACCCCATAGTGATCGCATTCCAATTGGAGGAAGTTCGAGGGATCGGCACAACTCCCTTTAGGGGGATCGACGGAAATAAGAAGTCAAGCAACATTACTTCACGGAATGCGATATCTCATAAACCGTACGTCGAAATTGCAAAACATTGGGGGAAAAAATAACTAACATTATAGGACAACCCTCATATAGATTGCAGTTCATTTGGACATACAATTAAGGAACAATACTGATCCCTGTTGTGCGCCCTGATGGACATGGAAATTTTTGGGTGGCCTCGTCTTGGTCTCTTGAACCTGCTACCGAAATTTCAGTCTGATACGTGAACATCTTCCCCTATAAATATAGTAGGTATGACTTTAGAAAAGACATCCTTCTTTCTACTGAAAAGGCTCTTCCATTTTTATTCTTTATTCTTGTACTAATAGATCCTCGTAGATCCAAACATTCTTGTAATCATAATTAAGTGCAAGATAAATAAAAATATGAAGTGGACATAGGCCAATATTGCTGAATCATTATAAAAATTTGTGTGTTCATTTATGATATTTGCTCTGTTTTAATTTCATTCTTTGTTTAATCCCTGTTAGATTCTATTGGGTGTTAATGCCTATTTTTGGCATCGACACATTCATACATGTAAACTTATGTTATCCTAAACATTTTAAAATAACATAACATATATCAACATATATGGTATGCATATATGTATTAATTAATTACACTATTTAATTAATTCATTTTGTTTATCTTATTAATAAATTTCACAATTTGAAATTAGTATATAAATATTTTCAAACATTTTTGAAAATATTATTATCCTTTCAAACATTTTAAAAACTTATGTTGTATTATGACTTTTATAATAAATATGTTTTTATTTTAATTTTCAAAACAATTTAGAAAACTAGCCTAAGGCCCAATTCAAATTAGGCCTTTTCTATTAGAGGCAACCTCTGGACTCACTCACCTTTTACGCCAGGCTGGTAGCTAGGTAGGACATGGTACTTGATTATCCATTTCTAAGATTAGATATTACCTTTTTATATAACGTACTTAGTGGAAAATTTTAATTAGTTAGCCCTAACATGACCAATTTAGACTGCATAGGCTATTAAGCTCTAGTACCATTGAAGGAACTAGGCAAACGCGTAGCGGAAGAAATGAGCGAATTTCAAAAAAAAATACCGTTTTGGATCTTTAATGGGTCTATGAAGTCCACATTTCGTTTAGAACTTTTTCTAATTTGATTTAAATAAAATTTAGTATTCTATTTAATAATAGTAAAAGGGAAGTATAAATAAATTTAATTTTAAATGTACAATGTATCAAATACACCTAACATTTATTTATAAGTGTTAATGTACAGGGAATGAAACATTTCATTTATTTCCCTAAAACAAGAATTAATTAGAGCATTAATTGTTTTAAATAGAGAAAGAAAAATTTCATTTTCTTTCTTTAATTTGATTTGATTGATTCATTAAACTTCATCAATAATAATTTATTCATGGCAATACTTATTACTATGTCATATGTATTCAAACTATACAATTTGTAGTTTGAGATTTATTTTATTTTATTTATTTATACAAGTATATAAATACATACATACATATATATATATATATATATCATACACACACAAATATATGTGTGTTTGTGCGCGCGCATGTGTAACAACATAATCCTTGAAGGGTATAGTATGCTGGTAAATAGATATTAGGATTTACATTGCAACGGACATATTAGCTCATTTTGTATGTACTGTAATTTGTCCAAATATTTGCTTGTATAACATGTCAAAACAAAATACTAATATATGTATGTTAACATAAGAGTGTGTGTGTGTACACACACACACATATAAAATTTATTTGATAAAATAGTTCCGCCATAACAAACTAATGTAAAATAATTATATGTTAATAATACAAGTTTTTAAAATTTTAGGAAATGAAAACACAGTTTGGGCTTAAGATTAATTTAGGGAATCTTTTACAATTAAAATAATATTTATTATTAAATAATTAACAATATTCCATAATCAAATTAATTCTTAAAACTAAGAAATCAAGTTGAATTTTTTTTAAAATTCTAAATGTCTCTGAGACAAATTTTGGCCTTAGAAATAATTTTTGAAATTTTATCAATTGAAATTATATTTTTAATTAAATAATAATTGCATTTCAAAAATAAATTAGTTAAAAATTTTATTTTTCATTTCCAAAAGGTTCCATATATACATATAAACCTTGGTAAAAATTTATAAAAAAATTCATTTGAAATTATATTTTTAATTAAATAATTGATTGCAGGCCTAAAGTAAATTAATTTTTAAAAATAATAAATTAAGTTTAGAAAATCTTAAAATCTTACTATAATAAAAATTACATGGTGTAGTAAATATAAAAAATGTAAAATTTAAATTTTGAATAGTTAATTATTTTATTCACAATAAACAATTCACAAAATCATTAAATAATAAAAAAATACGTATATGCATATTTAATAAAATATTTTATATTTTATGAGTTAAAATAGGTACAAATCATCAAAATAAAATTTTAGGATTAAATATATATGAAATATAAACACATACAATTATACACATTCATAATTTGTAGATATACGGATTTAATCCAGATATATAAATAAACATAAATAAAAATTAAAATTAAAATATATTTATAGAAACAATAAATCAATAAACAAAATATTATAACAAGCACATAACTAGTCCAACTGTAACAAACACATGTACCCACAAAAATCTCACTTAATCTAAACAATAAACAGATCTGCATACAAACAGAGGATTTGGATGTAAATCAACTTTTATATGATAAACTTAAAATCAAAACAATGATAATTAATAAAAGTGCACCTCCTAATGAAGCCTTTGAGTCCACGTTGAACAATGATTTCTCTTCTATGAACAATGATAATTAATAAACTGCACCTCCTAACGAACTATTCGAACGTTAACGTTCATAGTTCAATTAGCAGGTGGTCTGATATTATGGCCAAATTTATCACTTGCTCATTTTTCGAAAAAAATCTTATTTTAATTTAACAAGCATTACCCAGTTGTGACAATTTTTTACACCAATTATCTTCGTTCAAAATATCACTTTGGACTTGCTGAATTTGGTAATGGTCAAAATTCCAACTTCATCCACATTTAACTCTATAATCCAAACACAAAGTCTTTGGTTCAATAGTAACAATTATTATCAACCGAACTACACTGACCAGAGATTTTAACTTTGGGTTGACTTGAGTTGACCGTGATACTAACCCCATATTACCGAGAAGACGAATCCTCTCTTGAATAGTGCTTCACTTTCAATACTTCCACTCGACCCAACTGTAGTCACTCGATGGACACTATGACATGATTTGATAATAAAGTGGAGTTTTATATTGAAGATTCATAGTATTCTCAAGTTGAAAGAACTGTGTAAAGTAGTCACATCTATGTTTTCTGTTTGACCTTATTTATATTAAGCAACAGAAAACTACAGAGTGAGTCATTCCATAGTTATCTAATAACTATTAGGACGTAATCCCTAGGTGCCTCCAGCAGTCATGAGTAATACACTGCCCAACATTTGGAGAGTCATACATACTCTAGTCTCAACGGATACATCGATATCCAGTCTCGATGAATCTTTACTACGAACATTAAATGATACATTTTTTCATTGTGATAAATTACTCATGGATACAATACTTTATAACTACTATCACAAAACATATCATTTATGAATTTCTATTAAATATACTTTTAATTAAATAAATTAATATAACTACGTTATATCAAGTATATAATAGAAAAAAAACACCTTTATTTCAAAAAAGATTGGTCAACGAGTTAGATATATGTAACAAAAAAATACATAATTGCCCCTGTGGCATACCCTTAACTTTATAATTGGTGAGTAAAGCTCACTCATTATGCAAGATTTAAACTTTATAAGTTAGCAATAGATTCTTGTTGGTTGTATGGTTGAAAGTAGTGCTTTGTGTTGTATTTGTATGTGTTTATTGTTATATTTGTTATGGACTCGGAAATGTAGTCAAAAAATGAAGTTATGGTTCAAAGTAATGATTTTTATTACTTATGTATGAGCTTATGTTGGGTTATTGTAAGTTTAAGTAATGTTAGCACTTGTTTTGTGCGACGTTAAGATCCATTAAATTTAACTTGTTTTACTTATTATGAATTTCTAAAAAAGTTTTACAAAGTTTCCAAAACTTCACCTTTTGGCTTCCATAAAACTTTATAAAAAGTTTTAAGTAAGTTAAATGTAAGAACGAAAAGCCTTAAAGAGCATGGGATATGTTATACTAGTTTAAAAGTATGGTATCCATAGCCATAGTCACTATGGATGCAGTATCGATATGGATGCAGTTCGTGAAATCGAACACTATTTTTAAAATTAAAAGTGTTTTCACCTTTACTTTTGAAAAGTATTTTCAAAACATTCCATAAGTATGAGAAAGGAATTATTACTTATTGATTAAGTCAATTTGAATGATTTTTAACTAATTAATTAATTAAGTAAAGGCAATTAGATTTTGATTATTAATTAAGTAGGATAATTATAATTAGTTAATTAAGAAAGATTTGATTATTTATAAATTAAGAAAAAGTTAATAATTAAATTAATAATTATCTAAGTAAGATTTAATTATTAGTCAACCTTTAATTAAATTAGGTTTACTTATTAATTAATTATTAATCAGGCAGGGTTTAATTATTTCTTAATTATTAATCAAGTTAAGACTTAATTAAGATTTACTTGTTATTAAATAAAGATTTTATTTTTAATTACTTTATTTTCAAGGATTGGTCTGTTTAAAAAGCAGCTTTCTTTTACAAAGAATAGTTTAGATACAAGGGATTCTCTTTGCCTATGCCACTAAGTAGCCAAACAAATATGAATAAGTTATACTAGAATATTGACGCGTTTTATTAGAAATAGGTCATCTTGTATTTAGTACTAAAGCTGATGAGTAGGCTTATCTATGAGATCTTGGACTTGATTTTCTAACGAGGGATGGAGAAGTCAAAATGTCAAAAATGTGATAAATACAAGGGAGTTAATTTCGATAAATAGGTCAGGATAAATTAAGTGTATGTAAGATGTTTCATCGTATACTTAACACCAAATTCCGAGGTATGAATCTCATGTCTATCCCGAGATGTAAGAATTATGTTGAGTCAAGTTTAGTTTTCTAGCTTGTCCGACTTTATTGTTAATCAAGAGATAATACAGTTTGAAATCAAAAAGTGAGGATAAGTACAAGATGTCTTATTTTCCATATGAAAACCTATATACACTCCTAATTGTGGAGTTGTCCACCATCTATAACTAGATCTTTTTTAAATTATCAAATGTTGGTTCAAAGAGACCGGGATTGGATAGCATAAGTTACCAGAAACCCCTTCTAATCAATATAAATGTAACAAACGGGATTTTTCGACTTCCGAAAATTCGACATCGACACTCACTTTATCGACTGCCGAGGAATCGAAGGCCAAAAACCCGAAATGTTATGGTTTTAAGAAAAAGAAAAGAAGAAGAAAGAAGAAGGTAGGAGATTTAGATAGGGAAAAGAAGATAGAAAATTTTAAAATAGAAGGAAAAGAGAATGGAGAAGAGATAGAAAAGATAGAAGAAAATAGGACGGAACAGAAAACAACAGAACAACAACAGAATCTCACAATTCGCAGCGGAACAACATATGATAATAAATGAATAATCTTTAAACAAAGAACTATATCAGTTATTACATTTTATCACATTACATTACATCATATCATCAGAGTGTACAACAACAACAAACAGTGCAGCGGAAAAAGAAATACTATATAAATAATACGCCATGTCATCCAGCTTGCCTCCAGCAACTCCAGAATATCCAGAATATCCTGATAAACCTTACTCTTGATTGCCCGTGTGTAAATTGGTGGGCACCCAGAGTTTAGGAAGGAAAACAATAAACTCCAAGTCAGTCATGTGACTGGTGTGAGAACTCAAAACAGTTTATTTAACTTTAAAATCAAAATAGAGGAATATTTTTAAATCATTTCGCAATGCTTTTAAAAATGAGACTACCATAAGGCCTCCCGCACACACACACAACGCAAACGCAGAATCGGAGGAGATTTCTCCTTATGATAGTCAAAGATGCTTGATACGCATTAAAAATAACATTTGATATTATTACTAGTGCATAGTGTAGAAGAAATTCATTTCGAAAGTAGAATATAAATCTTAGCCAACATAGACATTTCGAACTATGCCTACTATAGCTACCATCCAAACAGCTGTGACCACCATAAGTGAATGGCAGGTTCTACAACTAATACCGTACAAGTTTCGTATTGGGAATTGGATTTCCAACAAATGGTCAGGCCAAGGAACTTCCCATTGCCACATGAGAATGCCTCTGGAAAGACATCCCCGAGAACCAAACCGGAACTCTGCCAACACAAGGCCGGGTTACCCCTAACTGGGTAACTACTGACACGAGCACGCCATTCCCCGATCGTAAACGACCTTTCTCACGGGATCCCGATAGCCAACAACCACAAAGTAATAAATTCGTAGTAACCACATAGGTTAAATATCTGGGCTCCATACCATGATACCACCTCTATCCAGAAGGAAACGTACATACCCTAAAGGGTGCTACCCCTCATAACCTTGCCGCATCTTTCCTGTTTTGACCATTTCCGGGGTGTGAGGCTCGACGAATTCACGTCCACAAAAACATACTTTATACAAAAGCCATGCTTTGGGTCAACAAATGATCAACACAATGATCACTAAGATAGACGATCAAATAAACGATTCTATCACAATAATCAACACAATGATCATTTACAGCAACACTCAGCATATCACATTACCAAATTGGGAATATATCGCTGATAACTTCAACTATATAACCTCTGAGCTCGTACGTCTCAGAGAAGGGTGTTAAGCTAAAAGAATAAATTCTCCGCCACCACAGAAATATATTTGAAAGAAATCGGCTTTACATTCTCAACTTGTAATGTCAGACACACAATCCATACAAGTCTGTTCCGGGCTCGAACAGAACCGAAGGCACTTACAAAGAAGTCCTTGCAATCCGAATAATTTCTAATCACGTTCGGATTTCCCATCACATATGGAGATCTCAATACCAGGGATCAGCCAGTGCAGAGACAATCAACAAGAAACCCTTTCGTTTTCGAAAATATCCGGTCTTCAACACCGATCTTCGAATGCAATTCATAACGACGTATCACATATTCGGAATGGGTTATACGACCCCAAGGTCCTTTCCCGGTTAACCCGAATAGTGAGCGCTTATTTAAAAAAATAAGTGTGGCATTCAATTTCAAACAAATCACAACAAATACCTATTTAAAGGTAAATATTGATAGTCGGTTATTGAACTATCAATAGATATGCCAACATCACCAGATTCCAAATAATTTTCCAAATTATTTATTTCACAAAAATATCTTTATAAGATATATAGTTTTCACACTTCAAAAATAAATCAACATTTATTTTCAAACAAATCCCCTTTTTTATTTATAAATTCTATAATGAATTTATATTCCCAAAATATCCATGAATATACTATTTTAATTATTCATTTCAATTTATCTTCAAAAAGATAAATTCTCAACATATTTACTTTATATTGGAAACCATTTCCATACTTCAAAAATAAATCAATATTTATTTTTAAACCCATTTTCCCAATTCCATTTATAAATTCCATATTGAATCTATACTTCCAAAATATTTATGAATATACGATTGCTATTTTTCATTTTCAATTTATCTTCAAAAAGGTAAATTCTCTAAACTTTCCATTTCACATTGGAAAAACAATTTCCATACTTATTTATTTTATAAGTAATTCATAAATCTTTTATTTTCAACCTTAGAAAATATTTCATATACTTTAATCGAAATTAAGTATATATTTCATTCTTTAAGAAAATCATTCTCTTAAACATATTTATTTGGGCCAAAACGAATGTTGCGTAAAACATCGTTACGACAACCCAAATTCACTAGTATAGGGATTCGAAATTAAAATAGATATATAAATCCCAATACTATACAAAACATTCCTTTTCGGAAATCATTTATTATAACAACAGTGTTATAATCCACTATTTCCTTTTATTTCCCGAAAACATTTATTTCAACAATAAATGTTGAAATCTATGGTTTCAAATCTCAACACCTTCTTAAAACATCTTTAGATTGTTTTAATTCTATTTCAAACATCACTTCCAAAATAATTTCTTTAACTTATTATTCACTATTCAAAAACGTGAATATTCTTTGTTAATAAATTTCATCATTTCTATTCATTTTATTTTAAAGAATTATTCACTGTCTAAAACATGAATATAACTCTATAAATAAATTACAACAATTTTACTTATCAAAATAAGTCATTTCGAATTTATAAAACAACGTTTATAAATTCTATTTCTATTTATTTTTATAACAACTTCCTTTTATAAATTTCCTTTATAAATCTATTCAGTTTCATATCTCAATGATATACTAAAATTTCATATTATAAGTTAAATACTTATAATTTATTTGTTTATAAAATCGTTCCTTTAAACTTCATAATTATAAATCTTATAACTTATAAGATTCAATTATTTATCCAAATTCCATTCCTTTAATAACTTTATGAATTTTATTTTGTTTTCCTTTACAAATTTTATAAACCTACTATTTATAAAATTCTATTTATAACTTCATCGTTATAACCCCATAAATTTCATTCATTTGTGAAATTCATTCACAATTCATTCTAACTCTTATAAAAGCTCGTTTAATAATCCCAATATATTTTAATTTATAAATATCAATTTATAAATCTTTTTAATATAAAACAATTTATATTACTATTTTAAAATGTCTTTTAACTCCTTTATAATTTATCATTTTAATTTATAAAATAATCAAATTTCATAAATTCTATAGATTTCATTCCTTTATGAAATTCATTTACAAATCATTCTATTACCTATAAAAGTTCGTTTTATAATTCAAGATATTCTAAATTTATAAATATCAACTTATAAATCTTTTAATATAAATCAATTTATATTATTACTTTAAACATCTTTAAATTCTTTTATGATTTCATCATTCTGATTTATAAAATAAAAATTTTATAAATCCTATTTTAAACTTCTTATAATAAATTCAGAATTCCCAGTTCAAACTATTTTACAAAATCACTAATCCCATATTTTCAAAAATCAAATTTTAACTGTATTTCTCAAAAATCATAATTTTTATAATATTAAAATTATAACGTTTATTTATTTAAGATGAATCAATTCAAAAAAAAAATTTTATAAACGTATATTTCCAAAAATAACTTTAGAAATTAAAATTTGTTATTTTTAAACTTCAAATTTGGATCCGATGATGCAACACATCAATATTCAATCACAACTTTCAAACATCATATATCATCCATGATAACAATCAAATATCACAATATATGAAATCAAATAAATATTTGTGAGGAATCCAGTTGGATCCCTCCAACCTGTTTCCCTGCATCCACAGACATTAGCACAATACCATTCCGTTTCAAGACGGAATATCGCGGTATATGGGATTTTATAAATATATATCCGCTTACTAACGACGTATAGGGTCTATTCACATCCAATATATATATAACAATCATCATTCAAGCATTCAATCAACACAGTCAATCAATTTTTAAATCTAACTATTTAAAATTTAAATAAACAATAAAATTCCTTTTGAGTGAGTAGTTCTCACCTTTATTCCTGTTTGCAATCCACTTCCAATCCAACTTGTTTTCTTCATTTATACCTTGTATAACAATTTTATACAATTTATTAATATTCGAACCAATCGAATATATTAAATTTTCATTAGATAATTTTAATTCATCGGTGATTTCATTTTAAAAATTAAATTAACTTATGGTTTTGTTTAAACCAGTTTCTTCTTTAATAAATTTATTTAAGCTAATTTTGTCCTTTTAAAATAATTCTAACTAGAAATTTCCAATTTAAATTAAATTTCCTTTTCATAAATTAAATCAACTAATAGATTTTGGTTTTAACTATTAATTTTACTATAAATAAATTTTTTTTCTTTTAGATAGAATATTCGAACTAAGTGAAAAATCACTTACCCTTAAATAACTTAATTTATTTACTTCTTTATTTAACTAAAAAATCAAATTTCCTTAAATAAATTATTTTATCAATTGATTTGAATTCTTAACAAATTTTTTTCTTTTACAAAAATATTTCTCATTTGAAACTAAACTTATATTTAACTGATAATTTTGTTTTAACCAATAAATTTAATTTTAAACATATCTTCTATTTGATATTTAAATTAACCAACTATTTTATTAATATTCGAAAAATTCAAATCACCAATTATCGTTTAATAGATTAAATTAACAAATTATTTTAATTTTAACAAATCTTCCTTAACAATTTCAAAAAAAATTAAATAGGTTAATTAAATGAATCAAACACCCTAACTAAATTATTTTATCAACCTAGTAAAGCAAATCTTATATATATATATATATATATATATATATATATATATATTTTATATTAATCACCTTTAAATGCTGTAATAATTGATTTAACTAAAAATTAAATTTTAAACTGTCTTTACAATTCAAATTAAATTTCAACTAAATTTGCTTAAATAAATTTATTTAACTAGAAATTTAATTTCAAACTAACTTCTTTTTTTTTCTTCTGTAATATACATATATATCGTATTTAATTTAAATAAATACTGCAAATTTAAGATTTTAATTAACTAAAAAAAATATATCTATACCTTCACTGCAAAATTTGAAGAACCCAAATCACGAGCCCTAGCTACGAACGGCCATGGCCATCACCTCGCACGCGCTAGATCGCCACTGTCCACCGACGTCGCCACCTTCTCCATGCCTCGCGCTCGCGTGCTCGCACGAGAACCCATGTCGCCGTCCCTAGCGCCGCCGCTTTCAACTGCTACCCCTCCCTATCGCGCGCGCCTCCGCCTCTTCGAATCACGACACCCCTCGTCGCCTGCCACCTCCTCACGAAGCCGAGCGCCATACCTCGCGAGCATCACCTCCCAACGCCGCGACTCCCCCCTAGCACGCGCTGACCTGATTGAATTCGCGAGTGACGCCGCGAATTTGATTTAGGGCTACGGCCTTTTGAATTTTTTTTTTTAATCTGTGATTTCGTTCGTGAATTTGAAAGAGAAAGGGGAAAGAACGAGGGGGGAAAGGGAATGGCTTCGGCCTTGATTTTGATTTCTATTTCGTCTGCCAATTTTTTTTTTTTTCCTTTTGCTGCGAATTGATTTTTGAACGAGAGGGAAGGGTTATTTAAAATGGGAAGAACATGGGCATCACGATTTTCTATCGTGATTTTCTGCGTGATCCTAGGCGTGAGTAATGGAGGCAACGTGCTAACGTTGACTTAAATTTATATTTAAATTTAAATTGAATTTGATTTTATTTCCATGCGTTTACACGTCGTGTGCTCACATGTTAACTCAGAAAAATACGAAATTTGAAACCCGGCAATAATTCAATATTACGGACCCAATGGAACTGGTTTCGTCGAATTCCGAGACTGTGCCTCGGAAGGCTATTTTTAAATATCGATTCGAACGATTAAATTTCAAAACTGAACAACTCACTTTCAAATTCAATTCTGAAGCTTCTAAAATCTTCAATATTATCAATATGAATTTTACAAGCCTTTAAAATATTTTTAATTGGCTTAGAATTGAAGTTTCCAATTTTTATTCAGCTTTCAATAGATTAAATTCTATAATTTAATCGTCAATTTCAAAGTTATATTGAAAATTCAATCTAAACCATCATTTAAATATTTAAAATAAATTAAATATTTCCAAATTAAATAGTTAAAATTTCTGGGTCGTTACAATCTTCCCTCCTTAAAAGAATTTCGTCCCGAAATTACAAGTTAAGAAGAATGCCCTTATCCGTCTACTATTTTTCACAATCCAAATAGTTTTATCAACTTACTAACCTAAATCTTTTTACTAGAGATTCATTATCATTTCAACTAGCTTTTTAACTTCAATTATAAGTTCCAAACAACATTGTTTTCCTAATAATTCAAATTTAAATTCAAATTCAAATTTCAAACTTTCAAAATTTCTCAAAATTTTTCTAACACCCTAAATTTTCGAAAAATTTCGCCAGCGTCTCCTTTGCGCGGCTAGCTCGGTACGACTACAGAATGGCACCACGGCCCCTCAGAATCAAAAAGAAAAGAGAAAGCCAAGTGGCTAGAGAAGGAAGTCATCAAATCTCATACTAAAATTGAAATACGTACCTTTCTGTCGAGCAATTCAATTTTAATCTTTGAAATCTAAATCTCAATTCCTTTATATACCTGTATATCCTGCTAGTAGTAGTAGCATACAAATCCAAATACAATATTCAAACCAATTTGCCAATTCTATTGCAAAATTTCGACATATGTTTCTTATACATTTTTACTTCACTATTTGAAGTTACATACTCATTTCATTCAATTTAACATTTCAATTCAATTTCATTCACAATTTAAATTCCATTTGAATTCAATTCACAATTTGAAATTCCATTCGAATTTAATTCTCAATTCTAAATATTGAATTCTATCGATTTACTTTTATTTGCTAATTCATATTACTACTTTAAATTAGCTTCATTCACTAATTCTTTTCAATTTTAATTTCTATATTCAATTCATTCCATTTGAAATCATTTCACAAATAAATTATCAAGTTAATTTTCTTGAATCCAATCCATCTTATTTTATTCCATATACTAATGATAATAATTCAATATTATCACTTCTAACAATCATGCAACCATATACTATAATAATTCATAGAAAATCATTTCTTTTCTATACAAAAATAGTTTTAGGCAAAATTATCTTATTTACCCGATCCCAAAATCAATTTTATATTCACTAACAAATACGCGCTCATATCTATTATTACACTCAAACTCATTCTAGAGTACTGCTGACTCTATCTCTAACGAGTAATACCCAACAGAACTATGGTTGTCGCTTAACCATAAGCTATGATACCAAATGTAACAAACGGGATTTTTCGACTTTCGAAAATTCGACATCGACACTCACTTTATCGACTGCCGAGGAATCGAAGGCCAAAAACCTGAAATGTTATGGTTTTAAGAAAAAGAAAAGAAGAAGAAAGAAGAAGGTAGGAGATTTAGATAGGGAAAAGAAGATAGAAAATTTTAAAATAGAAGGAAAAGAGAATAGAGAAGAGATAGAAAAGATAGAAGAAAATAGGACGGAACAGAAAACAACAGAACAACAACAGAATCTCACAATTCGCAGCGGAACAACATATGATAATAAATGAATAATCTTTAAACAAAGAACTATATCAGTTATTACATTTTATCACATTACATTACATCATATCATCAGAGTGTACAACAACAACAAACAGTGCAGCGGAAAAAGAAATACTATATAAATAATACGCCATGCCATCCAGCTTGCCTCCAGCAACTCCAGAATATCCTGATAAACCTTACTCTTGACTGCCCGTGTGTAAATTGGTGGGCACCCAGAGTTTAGGAAGGAAAACAATAAACTCCAAGTCAGTCATGTGACTGGTGTGAGAACTCAAAACAGTTTATTTAACTTTAAAATCAAAATAGAGGAATATTTTTAAATCATTTCGCAATGCTTTTAAAAATGAGACTACCATAAGGCCTCCCGCGCACACACACAATGCAAACGCAGAATCGGAGGAGATTTCTCCTTATGATAGTCAAAGATGCTTGATACGCATTAAAAATAACATTTGATATTATTACTAGTGCATAGTGTAGAAGAAATTCATTTCGAAAGTAGAATATAAATCTTAGCCAACATAGACATTTCGAACTATGCCTACTATAGCTACCATCCAAACAGTGGTGACCACCATAAGTGAATGGCAGGTTCTACAACTAATACCGTACAAGTTTCGTATTGGGAATTGGATTTCCAACAAATGGTCAGGCCAAGGAACTTCCCATTGCCACATGAGAATGCCTCTGGAAAGACATCCCCGAGAACCAAACCGGAACTCTGCCAACACAAGGCCGGGTTACCCCTAACTGGGTAACTACTGACACGAGCACGCCATTCCCCAATCGTAAACGACCTTTCTCACGGGATCCCGATAGCCAACAACCACAAAGTAATAAATTCGTAGTAACCACATAGGTTAAATATCTGGGCTCCATACCATGATACCACCTCTATCCAGAAGGAAACGTACATACCCTAAAGGGTGCTACCCCTCATAACCTTGCCGCATCTTTCCTGTTTTGACCATTTCCGGGGTGTGAGGCTCGACGAATTCACGTCCACAAAAACATACTTTATACAAAAGCCATGCTTTGGGTCAACAAATGATCAACACAATGATCACTAAGATAGACGATCAAATAAACGATCCTATCACAATAATCAACACAATGATCATTTACAGCAACACTCAGCATATCACATTACCAAATTGGGAATATATCGCTGATAACTTCAACTATATAACCTCTGAGCTCGTACGTCTCAGAGAAGGGTGTTAAGTTAAAAGAATAAATTCTCCGCCACCACAGAAATATATTTGAAAGAAATCGGCTTTACATTCTCAACTTGTAATGTCAGACACACAATCCATACAAGTCTGTTCCGGGCTCGAACAGAACCGAAGGCACTTACAAAGAAGTCCTTGCAATCTGAATAATTTCTAATCACGTTCGGATTTCCCATCACATATGGAGATCTCAATACCAGGGATCAGCCAGTGCAGAGACAATCAACAAGAAACCCTTTCGTTTTCGAAAATATCCGGTCTTCAACACCGATCTTCGAATGCAATTCATAACGACGTATCACATATTCGGAATGGGTTATACGACCCCAAGGTCCTTTCCCGGTTAACCCGAATAGTGAGCGCTTATTTAAAAAAATAAGTGTGGCATTCAATTTCAAACAAATCACAACAAATACCTATTTAAAGGTAAATATTGATAGTCGGTTATTGAACTATCAATAGATATGCCAACATCACCAGATTCCAAATAATTTTCCAAATTATTTATTTCACAAAAATATCTTTATAAGATATATAGTTTTCACACTTCAAAAATAAATCAACATTTATTTTCAAACAAATCCCCTTTTTTATTTATAAATTCTATAATGAATTTATATTCCCAAAATATCCATGAATATACTATTTAATTATTCATTTCAATTTATCTTCAAAAAGATAAATTCTCAACATATTTACTTTATATTGGAAACCATTTCCATACTTCAAAAATAAATCAATATTTATTTTTAAACCCATTTTCCCAATTCCATTTATAAATTCCATATTGAATCTATACTTCCAAAATATTTATGAATATACGATTGCTATTTTTCATTTTCAATTTATCTTCAAAAAGGTAAATTCTCTAAACTTTCCATTTCACATTGGAAAAACAATTTCCATACTTATTTATTTTATAAGTAATTCATAAATCTTTTATTTTCAACCTTAGAAAATATTTCATATACTTTAATCGAAATTAAGTATATATTTCATTCTTTAAGAAAATCATTCTCTTAAACATATTTATTTGGGCCAAAACGAATGTTGCGTAAAACATCGTTACGACAACCCAAATTCACTAGTATAGGGATTCGAAATTAAAATAGATATATAAATCCCAATACTATACAAAACATTCCTTTTCGGAAATCATTTATTATAACAACAGTGTTATAATCCACTATTTCCTTTTATTTCCCGAAAACATTTATTTCAACAATAAATGTTGAAATCTATGGTTTCAAATCTCAACACCTTCTTAAAACATCTTTAGATTGTTTTAATTCTATTTCAAACATCACTTCCAAAATAATTTCTTTAACTTATTATTCACTATTCAAAAACGTGAATATTCTTTGTTAATAAATTTCATCATTTCTATTCATTTTATTTTAAAGAATTATTCACTGTCTAAAACATGAATATAACTCTATAAATAAATTACAACAATTTTACTTATCAAAATAAGTCATTTCGAATTTATAAAACAACGTTTATAAATTCTATTTCTATTTATTTTTATAACAACTTCCTTTTATAAATTTCCTTTATAAATCTATTCAGTTTCATATCTCAATGATATACTAAAATTTCATATTATAAGTTAAATACTTATAATTTATTTGTTTATAAAATCGTTCCTTTAAACTTCATAATTATAAATCTTATAACTTATAAGATTCAATTATTTATCCAAATTCCATTCCTTTAATAACTTTATGAATTTTATTTTGTTTTCCTTTACAAATTTTATAAACCTACTATTTATAAAATTCTATTTATAACTTCATCGTTATAACCCCATAAATTTCATTCATTTGTGAAATTCATTCACAATTCATTCTAACTCTTATAAAAGCTCGTTTAATAATCCCAATATATTTTAATTTATAAATATCAATTTATAAATCTTTTTAATATCAAACAATTTATATTACTATTTTAAAACGTCTTTTAACTCCTTTATAATTTATCATTTTAATTTATAAAATAATCAAATTTCATAAATTCTATAGATTTCATTCCTTTATGAAATTCATTTACAAATCATTCTATTACCTATAAAAGTTCGTTTTATAATTCAAGATATTCTAAATTTATAAATATCAACTTATAAATCTTTTAATATAAATCAATTTATATTATTACTTTAAACATCTTTAAATTCTTTTATGATTTCATCATTCTGATTTATAAAATAAAAATTTTATAAATCCTATTTTAAACTTCTTATAATAAATTCAGAATTCCCAGTTCAAACTATTTTACAAAATCACTAATCCCATATTTTCAAAAATCAACTTTTAACTGTATTTCTCAAAAATCATAATTTTTATAATATTAAAATTATAACGTTTATTTATTTAAGATGAATCAATTCAAAAAATATATTTTATAAACGTATATTTCCAAAAATAACTTTAGAAATTAAAATTTGTTATTTTTAAACTTCAAATTTGGATCCGATGATGCAACACATCAATATTCAATCACAACTTTCAAACATCATATATCATCCATGATAACAATCAAATATCACAATATATGAAATCAAATAAATATTTGTGAGGAATCCAGTTGGATCCCTCCAACCTGTTTCCCTGCATCCACAGACATTAGCACAATACAATTCCGTTTCAAGACGGAATATCGCGGTATATGGGATTTTATAAATATATATCCGCTTACTAACGGCGTATAGGGTCTATTCACATCCAATATATATATAACAATCATCATTCAAGCATTCAATCAACACAGTCAATCAATTTTTAAGTCTAACTATTTAAAATTTAAATAAACAATAAAATTCCTTTTGAGTGAGAAGTTCTCACCTTTATTCCTGTTTGCAATCCACTTCCAATCCAACTTGTTTTCTTCATTTATACCTTGTATAACAATTTTATACAATTTATTAATATTCGAACCAATCGAATATATTAAATTTTCATTAGATAATTTTAATTCATTGGTGATTTCATTTTAAAAATTAAATTAACTTATGGTTTTATTTAAACCAGTTTCTTCTTTAATAAATTTATTTAAACTAATTTTGTCCTTTTAAAATAATTCTAACTAGAAATTTCCAATTTAAATTAAATTTCCTTTTCATAAATTAAATCAACTAATAGATTTTGGTTTTAACTATTAATTTTACTATAAATAATTTTTTTTCTTTTAGATAGAATATTCGAACTAAGTGAAAAATCACTTACCCTTAAATAGCTTAATTTATTTACTTCTTTATTTAACTAAAAAATCAAATTTCCTTAAATAAATTATTTTATCAATTGATTTGAATTCTTAACAAATTTTTTTCTTTTACAAAAATATTTTTCATTTGAAACTAAACTTATATTTAACTGATAATTTTGATTTAACCAATAAATTTAATTTTAAACATATCTTCTATTTGATATTTAAATTAACCAACTATTTTATTAATATTCGAAAAATTCAAATCACCAATTATCGTTTAATAGATTAAATTAACAAATTATTTTAATTTTAACAAATCTTCCTTAACAATTTCAAAAAAAATTAAATAGGTTAATTAAATGAATCAAACACCCTAACTAAATTATTTTATCAACCTAGTAAAGCAAATCTTATATATATTTTTTTTTTTTATATTAATCACCTTTAAATGCTGTAATAATTGATTTTACTAAAAATTAAATTTTAAACTGTCTTTACAATTCAAATTAAATTTCAACTAAATTTGCTTAAATAAATTTATTTAACTAGAAATTTAATTTCAAACTAACTTCTTTTTTTTTCTGTAATATACATATATATCGTATTTAATTTAAATGAATACTGCAAATTTAAGATTTTAATTAACTAAAAAAAAATATCTATACCTTCACTGCAAAATTTGAAGAACCCAAATCGCGAGCCCTAGCTACGAACGGCCATGGTCATCACCTCGCACGCGCTCGATCGCCACTGTCCACCGACGTCGCCACCTTCTCCACGCCTCGCGCTCGCGTGCTCGCACGAGAACCGATGTCGCCGTCCCTAGCGCCGCCGCTTTCAACTTCTACCCCTCCCTATCGCGCGCGCCTCCGCCTCTTCGAATCACGACACCCCTCGTCGCCTGCCACCTCCTCACGAAGCCGAGCGCCATACCTCGCGAGCATCACCTCCCAACGCCGCGACTCCCCCCTAGCACGCGCTGACCTGATTGAATTCGCGAGTGACGCCGCGAATTTGATTTAGGGCTACGGCCTTTTGAAATTTTTTTTTTTATCTGTGGTTTCGTTCGTGAATTTGAAAGAGAAAGGGGAAAGAACGAGGGAGGAAAGGGAATGGCTTCGGCCTTGATTTTGATTTCTATTTCGTCTGCCATTTTTTTTTTTCCTTTTGCTGCGAATTGATTTTTGAACGAGAGGGAAGGGTTATTTAAAATGGGAAGAACATGGGCATCACGATTTTCTATCGTGATTTTCTGCGTGATCCTAGGCGTGAGTAATGGAGGCAACGTGCTAACGTTGACTTAAATTTATATTTAAATTTAAATTGAATTCGATTTTATTTCCATGCGTTTACACGTCGTGTGCTCACATGTTAACTCAGAAAAATACGAAATTTGAAACCCGGCAATAATTCAATATTACGGACCCAATGGAACTGGTTTCGTCGAATTCCGAGACTGTGCCTCGGAAGGCTATTTTTAAATATCGATTCGAACGATTAAATTTCAAAACTGAACAACTCACTTTCAAATTCAATTCTGAAGCTTCTAAAATCTTCAATATTATCAATATGAATTTTACAAGCCTTTAAAATATTTTTAGTTGGCTTAGAATTGAAGTTTCAAATTTTTATTCAGCTTTCAATAGATTAAATTCTATAATTTAATCGTCAATTTCAAAGTTATATTGAAAATTCAATCTAAACCATCATTTAAATATTTAAAATAAATTAAATATTTCCAAATTAAATAGTTAAAATTTCTGGGTCGTTACAATATGTGTTCGAATTGGTAACATCTAAAAGATGATGGAATAGAAGACTATGATTTTTGAAGCGCAAGGGCAACATGACACTAATCCTGAGAGTGATTCCAAAATGAATGTAATACAAGTAGTGTCTTCAGTTTGTTCATAACATAATCAACTAGTGTGAACGAATGCTAGCATTGCATTGTAGAGGGCAATATTAAAATTTCAAGTGTGACTGTTAAAAAAAAGGCAAAGCGTAGCCTTGAGCTTCACAACGAGGAATGATTAAAACATGGGATATGCGGCATGGCCGCGTGGGTCGCACCCATTTGGGTATAGTCACCACCAGATCTAGATTGACATTTCAGATTTTGTATGTTAGTGACCCGAGTACGGTTGTTAATCACAACCGAGGTGGTGATATGTTCAGTACTATCCGGTAAAGGGTAGCCGGTCCTGTTTTGGTGGTGGTTTATGTGAGGTTCTCGATACATTCTATCCAAAGGTGTACTTTGGTAGGCAGTACCCTAGTAGCCTTATAATTGACGGAACTAAACTTTCAATAAGTGATTTACAGACTTAGTTATGCCTAAATATGTTGTGATGTGAGATGCAAGCACTCAGCTATATTCTTAATTTACTTTAAACCCTAGATATTCTTATAATATCACTGGTTTTTCTGTAGAAATGTTTTGATTATCGTAAGGTAAAAGCTCATCCATATTCATGTATGGCATGGTCTTAAGACATATCTATGTTTTAAAAGAGTTTTATAAGCTTGGTAATTAAGTTGTTTGGAGTTTACTCACACCTATGTCTGACCTGAATTTTTTCTTTCTTTCCCTAAAACTCTTGGGCATCCAAATTTGTATAAGTAGCCAAATAGTCCAGGTTTCTACGGATGCACTTTGAAGGAGCATGGAGAAGGTGGCTTCACTGTTATCTAGCTATTTTATATTTTTCCAATGTGCATGTGTATATTTTGTGGCAGCATTCATGGGGAGAGACGGTTATAATCATCCCTGGCTGAAGTTGTATTTATGTAACTCTGATGTTCATTAGAAATAATGTAATGTTACTACCTTATGTTGGCTATCATATGTGATTGATTTACATTGTTAGATTCTGTGATTCTTTCTTCTTGTTTTTTTACTCAAACGGCTTGTCTTTTGGACTCTTAGATGACCGATACACGAACACTGTGGGTGTATTAAGTGTCATGTTTAGGAGTAAGAAAGACATATTGTCACAATATGTCAACGTTTTAGCACCACTAATCATGTTTGTTTGGCTACTTAATGACACGGACAAAGAGATCGCTTGTATTTTAATATATTGGAAAAGATAGTTCCTTTTAAACAAACCTGGCTTTCGGGAAATAAAGCGATTTAAAATTTTTAACCTTTTATTTAAATAATAATATTAAAACTTTTATTTAAATAACTAAATAATGATATTAAACATTTTATTTAAATAGTTAAACAATCACATTAAACCTTTTATTTAAATGAAATAATAATCTTTGAAAATATTGTTAATATTTAAAAATTATTTTTAATATTTATGAAATATTTTAAAAGACCATTCAAAAATATCTAAAGTATAAACTATTTTCAGTTTACACAAAAATTATCGATTCACAAACTACATTTATAGGGACTATCGCTATACGAAACATAACTTTTAAACTTGTTTTATAAATCAAAATAGCCTTTTAAATCCTTTGCTTCTATATTTAAATTACTTAAATAATTTTTTATAAAGGTTTTGAAAGCAAAAGAAAAGTTCGAAAAACCTTTTAGAAACATTTATAGAAAACAAGAAACTAAACTTTGTTTTAAAAGAACACAGGATCTCGATATTGAAACATAAACCAATTCAAGTATTAATTTCCAGCAAACATACAATCATCCATATACATAAGCACATACATACATACGTACATACATACAAATATGTATGTATGTATCTATGTATGTATGTAAATGACATTCACAAGGCAAGGAAAGATCATCACTTGTAAATAATTACTAAAGCACTTCGACTATATCTCAAGTCATCAACAATCACATATACCATCCGTTACAAGCAAGAACCAAACCAAACAGCATCATTTCCAAACACTTATAAGTTATAACACAAGAAACTATGTAATATTATTGTTACAAATAATAATGTTTCTTGCATTTTAAAAGTGATATTTACTTACCAAAATCAACAAGAATACAAACCAAAGCCACCACAACTTCTACACTAACATAGGGACTTAGTTTCCCCTTTGAAAAACTTGTTTTTTAGGACCCTAATGAGGGGAGATGGGCTCGGCCTAGGTGGTGGAGGGCTCGACCATGCTTGAGGAAGGGAGATTTTGGTTTTGTCTTGAAAGATAAGAGAAGTAGGGAGGAATAATGTGTTTTTAGCTAGGTTTTAAGGATTTAAAGTGGAAAAATGAGATATTTTTTAACTTGAAAATATTAAGGAAGCCACAGATAGTAAAATGGAAGTTTGGAAAAGAAAAGATAAGAGTTTGAAAATGAAGAGAGTGAAATGAAATAAGAAATGATAAAAACTAAGATACTTTTATACAATATGAAAAAAGGAAGTCACTAAAATGCCTTAATTATTAAAATGTACAATACCTCCACATCAAGATGCCACATCACCCTCTCCTCTCCCAACCTTGCACATGCCACCAATCACTCCCTCCCATCACCATCACTCCACATCTTCTGACACGAACTTGATGTGTTGTCATTTTGTACCATTTTCATTTTGAAATTTAAAAGAAAAATTGAAACTTAATTTATTTATTTAAGTATAAATTTAAACTTGTTTAACCCTAACCACTTTCTTGAACAAAGCATATGGTATTTATGTATAAGTATGTGTGTATATACGTATGTGTGTATATACATATACTCCACTGCACACATGATGTTCCAACAACTTCCAAACAACGAAAATTCGAAACTTCGAAAAACGGTTTTTGGTCACATTTTCGATTTTTCCCCGAACTAACTAGTTTTATAAACCAAATTTTAAATCTACTCAACTATCATTAGTTATTACTTAAAAGTAGTTTATTTGATTTATAAAATCCATTAATTGATTATTTCAAAATATATCAAATATTCGTATTTAAAATGATTAAATTACGGATCGTTACAATCAGCCCATGTAAAGTGTTATCCTTGCATCATTTGTATATTTTATTAAATTTTGGTGATACAAAATCACAAATAGAAGGAGATAAATATGCAAAATGAAAAACAATCACACATATTTTATTATGGAAATGCAATAATTATTGGATTACATTTCCATTAGATGGCAAGGAAATAAATGCATGCACACGTTATGGAATAATATATATTTGTAGAAAGTTATTGTAACATCCCAGAATTTTGAGTATGGGATTTGTGAACATTTAATTCATTTTAAATGTTTACTATGGGTTTAAAATTTATTTTAAACTAAAGGAATTGGTTTAAATTATATTAACAAGTTAAAATTTCTAAGGTGTGGATTTAATTTGAAAATTGAACCATAATAATATAATATTCAGAATTGAAATAAAAGAAATTCTGGATGTAAATAGTGATAAAATGATTTTAAAAATTTATCTTGGGCAATCTGAGTGTAAATAGCATGGTGAAAATTATAGATGAATTTTGAGGTCAATAAATTAATATTTGGAATTCTATAATAATTTAAAAACGAATTTAATATTATTAAAATGCAAATAATCAGATTTTGGTTCGGAATGAGTCGAAATGATTTTTAATGTGTTTATAAATGTTATATGAATTATTGTTAAGTTAATAAAATTTTAAAAGTGGAAATTTTGAGTGATTTCGATAATTTCGAAAATTGCTTAATTAATAGACGAGTTAAAATAGCCTTCCGGGGCACAGTCTCGGAATTCGACGAAACCAGTTCCATTGGATCCGTAATAGTTAGTTATTACCGGATTTCAATTTTCGTAGCAATCGGAGTTGTCGTTTGACCCCGGCAGCTCGAAACGCATCGAAAATCGTTTTAATCGATTTAATTTTAAATTGAACGTTTAATTCCGTAACTCGCACATATGATCAAATTAGCTTACGAAACCTGTTCCATTGTGTCCGAAAGGCGGAAAAACCCTAGGAACGCCTGTTGGTGCGTGAGAATTGGAGGTCGTTTGCATAAACGATTAAATTGGGGATTTTATTAATAAAATAATATTAAACCAATATTATATATATTTAATTTCACTAAACCCTAGCATATACGTTCAGGCCGCCGCTAATCTATCTTCAATGGCCGACATTTCCTCCCCTTCTCCTCCATTTTTCACTAAATCCATAAGCTTTCGCGAAAAGTTTTCAACTAATAAATCGAAGGGGGTGTCGAGATCTACGATGTGTACGGTGGAGATGGAGTTTAGCGCAGCGTGGAGAGGGCAGGAAGGCCGCGTTCGTCATGCGTTCGAGCGCAAGAATCGTGATGGAGAGGAGGCCGAGCTTCGTGTAATTCGAGGTGGAGGTCGAGTCGAGTGGGCGCTTCGTCCTGGTGGTAGTCGATCTTGTTCTGGTCGAGCGTGGAGGGAGCGGGTTGAAACCCTATATCACGGCGGTGGGTTTGTTAACCTGGAGGGTTGCGTTTGGGAAGGAGAAAGCGTGAACGGCCTGGATCCCCTGATGCAACGTACGGCCCGATATGTTTGTAAAAAAAAAAAAAAAAAAAAAAAAGGAAAGAGAATTTGTTTTAAATTTATATTCAAATCTTTAAAACTCAATAACTTTTCCGTATGACATCAGATTCGTACGAAATTCACGGCGCCGGGATCGCAGAAAAGAATACTACGCACTGATACAATTCGGGAATCATTCCGAGCAAGTAGAAATTTGGGTTAAATCGGACACCGTCCGGTTTAATTTGAACTTCGAACGCTCGTCGAAACTCAAGGTGAGTTATTCTCACTCACATCTGGATACTAGTAAAGTTAGACAGTTAATATTGATTATGGTTTGGATGTTTAGCTGTTTATGTTAATTATTATCAAATTGAATTGATATATGTGGTTGTGCTAATATTTGTGGATGCAGGGAAAACAGGTTGGAGGGATCCAACTGGATTCCTCACAATGTAGTATTATTTTTATAATCGATGATGATGCCTGTTTATATATTGTGAATGATAATTTTGGAATTAACTGGTATTGTGATATTGTGGTATAAATTACCAATCCAGAATATTAATTATAAGAAATTTGGAGTTTAATTATAAAGGAATTGAATTGAGTTTCAAAGGAAATTAAGAAAAGTAATAAATAAGGAATTTTAAAAGAATATAAAAAAAAATTTGGATCTATGGGATGGAAAACTGAAATAAAATTGCATTGGAATATTGCTGGATAAATTATAAATCCATAATTTAATTATAAATGGACAAATTGAATTTTTGAGAAATAAAAGATATTGTTAATTAATGAATTTAAAAGAATTAAAATTTGAAATCTATTTGGAATGAAAAATTGAAAATTGATAAAATCTGGAATGATAAATAAGAGAAACATTATCAGTTGATAAATGTGAAAGTAAATTTATGTTATTAAAATATAAACCTGAATTGGAATAAATTGACAGAATTCATAAGAAGGATTACGGGAATGTATAAGTGGGAATGAGAGGTTCCATGGGGAAAACCAAGTTCGAGTTTAAACTGATTTTTATAAAAAGAAAGTTTTAAAAACTTAAACTTGTTTAAAGAGTGTTTTGGAAATTATTATTTTAACATAATTCTTAATAAATTAGTAATAGTAAACTTTTAAAATACCTTGATAATTATTTTTACAAATGGATTTACTTAAAGGCTAGTTTTTGAATAAAGTTGTTTGAAATTATTAATTTCTTTTAAAACTCTATTTTAAAAATATAGTATAACTAAAACCTTATTTTAAATCAAGTTATATCTTATAAAATAGTTTTGCTTTGAATATTTTGAAATTTTATTTTGAGAAAGTAACTAGTAGTAAGTTGATATATTTGAAAGTATATTTAAGAATAAAATATTTAAAGTGATTAAATTCTAAAATTGTTTTTAACTTGGTTATTTCCAATGGGAATATATGGTAAAGGATTTACCTTGTAAGGAAAGAGTTTTGGAAATTGTTTTCAAATGAGCTTTGAAAATTGGAAAATATATCTTTTGAAGATATTGAGGCAAATAAATAATGTGGGAATTATTTATTGTGTGATGGATGCTTATGGATGTTTATGAATATAAATTGATAGTTAAATCACCGACTATCAATATTGGACAAATGCGCTGATCGTTTCGAAGAGACCGGGATCGAGATTTATTTCTCGAAAACCACTTCGATCCGATTTGTACGTTTCGTGCGAAAAACGTGTTCGGCGTCGAAGATGGAGCAGTAAAGTGCAAGGGCTAGTCGCTACTAATCCTGAGGATATTTCCAAAATGGATGTAGTAGGAGTAGTGCCTTCGGTTCCGTTCGAACCCGGGACGGACTTGTATGGACGAATGCTTGCGAAACATCGTCAGGTGGAAGATGGGCATTCTAAGTGAAAACGTTCTAAAAGGGTAACGTTTAGCCTCAAGCCTCATCAAATGGGAATGACTGAAAATCAGGGGATATGCAGCAAGGTTAGGTGGGTCATGCCCAAGCAGGACAAGATAATTCCCCTGTCTAGATGTCCCTTATTATATTTCGGCTTAGTGGGTGGTTGGTCGCGCCAACCACGGGGTTTATCTTGTTCGGGACTGTTCAGTAAGGAATGGTTCCGGCCTTGTGTTGCAGGGGATGAAGGGAGTAGTCCTCGGTACGGTGATCTAGGCCCCGTACTGTGATAGGTGGTACCCCAGTGCCTAGTCATTGTTGGAAATCCATTTTCCCTACGAGCCTTGTACAAGTTTTGTTTGTATTACCCACTTCGGTGGCTAGTAGCTGGAATTTAATAGATGTAACAATTTCGGCTATTTTATAAGTATTTGTAAATAGACACTATTATAATATCAGAGGATTTTCGATAAAAAGTGTTTTAGCTATCGTAAGGTAAAAACCCGACATGTTTATTTGTGGCGTGGTCTTACGAGACGCTTTTGTTTTCAAAGGATTTTTGAAACTTTAATAATCAATTTGGATGCATATTTATTATCAGCTGGTATTCCAGACTGACTCGGGTGTTATTTCATTATAATGCTCGGGTCAGACCGAGTATTATTTGTACAGGACAGGATGCTTTGGAGCAGGAGAGGAGCTGGAGCCCGAGACGTATTATCTCTATATATATATGTTTATTCCGCTGCTGTGATTGTATGGTATGCCTGATTGGTTATTTGATGTATGAGATACTCTGATTTGTGATGATGTGATATATGTAAAACAGTGATAGTTTTCATTTTGTGTAAAGTTCTATATTCATTATTATATTTTATTCCGTTGCGACTGTGAGATTCTGATATTGTTTAGTTTCTTCTTCTTCTATCTCTTTTCTTTAACCCTAATGGTTCGTAATTCTGTGCCACTTGAGCTAATAGAGGTAGAATAGTGTTGATTCAAGGGGTTCAGATTTGCGAGCTGTTACACTTGGTATCAGAGCTTAGGTTGGCGACAACCTAGGCTTTGGTGGGGAAGTTACTCATTAAAAGAGTCAATAATACTCTATAATGAGTTGAGCGTATTAATAGATATGAGAGCGTACTTGTTAGTGGATATAAAATTGTTTTTTTTTATATATATACTGTGTTGACTTATCGGTTGAGTGTTTATGAATTCTGGTCGGTACGGGAAGTACAACTGTATCGATAGGGGTTTCTAAACTCTTAAACAAGGTAAACCGACATAGTATTGTTTTAAAAGTGGGTAAATGCAATAATTTTACCCAAAATTATATTTTGATATAAAAGAAATGATTTTTCTAGCTTATTATATTGGGTGTTTGTTGGTTATTACTACCATGATCAAGTAAGAATCTTGAATTTGATCAAAATTTGAAATAATAAGCTAATAATAATTTAAATATTAAAATGGTTTATAACCCAATAGAATTAATTAAATATGTTGTGAGTAAGAAGTGAAATTAAAATTTGAATTGAACCAGAATTTAAATCCCGAAAGTTTTGGAAAGAATTTTAAAGGTAATGGAAATAAAAGGATTTGGGAAATTTAAAATCCTAGGAAGGATTGAAATGTTTTCCAATGTATTGAAGGTAATGATGAAATATTGTTTTGAGTAATATGTTTGAATGGGAAAACTGTTTTGAAAAAATTTGGGAAAGTAAGAAGCATTGAACTCACTTCAGTCGCTGGAAAATAATCCTGATGATGCTGGCCACATCATTAGAATTCATTTTCGAGTTTCTAAAGTGATGGATTGCTTCCCTAGTATTGTTTGGATTTTGGGTATGCTATTTGTTTGGGAAATCTCAAAGAAGGAAATTTGTTTTGGTATAAACAAATTATTTTGGAAATCTGGTAATTTGATTGATATACCAAATAGGAATATATATTGATTATTATTTTAAAATGATTTTGAAATAAAACCGGGTAAATTGAATTCTGGGAAGAAAATTCTAATTATATAATGTATAAATTTAAATGGGATTAAATATTGAATTTATAAAGTAAAGCTGATGCTAATGAGAAGGAAGAAATGAAAATTTTAAATCTTGGGATTAAAATTTAATTTGAGTAATTGAAAGTGAATAAAATATATTGAAGTACATAAAATATGTTGAAATAAATAGAAAATTTGAATTTAACTTGGATAAGATAAATAAATTGAACTTAAAATAAAAATGATTTGAATCAAATTAAAATGTAAGATGACCTTGGAATTATGGGTCATTGTGAAATGAATTGAACTCCTGAGCTATCAGGTGTATGCTTGTAGTTGAAACTATGGATTTGGAATTAGCAAAGGATTAAGGTGTAAGAAGGTTGATAACCTTAAGAATTCAAATGTATATACATATGCATATGGAATTTGAAATTGTGATTATAGGATGTAAATGGATTAAAATGAGCTATGTAAGCTTTTAAAATAAATAAGTTGGTGAACATATATAAATAAAATGAAATTATAATCGCAGGTGGAAATAGAGAAATGGTATGGAAGATCCAAATTTAATCTCAAATGAATGTGGATTGAGATGAGATAAAGTGAGATATAATGAAGTGAATGAATTTCACTAGGTAAACAAGTTTTGAACTTGTATTTAGAGAATTAAAATTGTGAGATTGAGATGGAAGTGAATCTAAATGAAATGGAAAATTTAAAATTGAGAATTTGAAATTTAATTAAATCTAGATGAATTGGAATTAAAGTAAATTGTATATAAAGGTGAAATGAAAAATTGTTTATAATTGCATAATGAAGATCATATCCTTAAGTTGTTAAGTTATATAATTTAAATTTGAGATTATAAATTGGAAAATAGATTTGAGTAAGCAATCTAAATTTTTGAATGTAAGTAAAATTGAAATTCATTAATGAAAAGAGTTTAATGGTGTGGCAAATTTAAACTTTGTCCATAAATGAAATGTAAAGTGGGAACATAAATGTGGATGTTCTTAAGTTAGCAAATAAGTCTTGGACTTATGTATTGGGAAGATGAAATTTGCTATGATAATGAAATTGTAATTGAATTTCAGTTGAGTAATAAATAATATTGAAAGAAATTTAGATTCTATTTAAAAGGAGTAAAAAGGAAAGGTAGAAATCTAAATTTGCTAAATGAAATGATTGGAAAATGGTGATATTATAAATGAATTCAGAGTGAATTAAGAAAGTGGATTGGAAACTAATATGGATTAGGTTATTGACTGAATTAAGTTACAAATTAATGGAATTTGTATTGTAATGGATAGATTTTGATAGTCAGTCAAAATTTGAAGGTAAATAAAAATCCTGATTTTGGATTGGGGTTTAAATTGTGGTAATAAATATTGGAAGTATGAATGTATAATGGAATTAGCTATAATGATGAAGGTTTTGAATTGTAAGTAAAATTCAAATGAGTGAAATAATTTAAATGGACTCTTTGTTAATAAAATAAATTTGTTAATGGATTGAATAAATAAACAAAGAGCATTCAAATTTATAAATAGATTGGAATTGATTGATTGAGAATCAAATGGAAATAAAAATTGATATAAGAAGATAGAAAGGGGTATGGTTAAATAATGGATTTTAAATTAATAACTTCTCCAATGTTTATTTAAAAATTGAATTGTAAGTGGAATGATATTCATATAAATCTATTAGATAATGAATTGGAAATATAAGATTTGAGGTATAATTCAATAATTGAGATAAAGCATGAATGTTGGGCTGTATATAAAATAGAATGGGAAGTTATTAATTTGAACTTAAATGATGATTTTGAAGTGTGAATAAGAAATAGAATTAAAAATTGAAATGGAATAAAAATACTTGGCTTGTGAAAATATGAATCTAAGTAGAATTAATTTTAATGGTTATAAACTTAATGTGACAAATTATTTTGCCTGAATGGAATGAAGTTGGCTGGTATTCGAAATTGAATTGGTTAACAAACAATTGAAATTGATGTTTAAAATAAATTGAACTGAATTGGAATCTAATTAAAAGAGTTTGTAAAAGAATGCAAGTGATTGATTTAAAATAGCAAATGGAATGGGTTTTTAAATCAATTGGAATGAATTGACTTTTGGATAAGTGATGTTTGCATATGAAAAAGAAATGAATCATAAAAGAAATGGAAATGTTTCAACATTGGAAATAAAGTTGGTTTGTAAATCTATTTAGAATTGAATTAGAATAGATTTCTGTTAGTGAAGCATATGTTAATCATATTGAAATAATGTGAATTGGTTGAAATAAATATGAATGGAACATAGCAAACCGTGTATGAAAATCCTTTGTATGAGATAACTTGGAGTTAGCATGGGAAAATGAACCAAGTGCATGTTATAAAATATGGATTTACTTAGGAAACTATGCAAAGTGTTGTTTGGAATGTAAATAGTTATGTTTGGCTTACATTTATATTGGAAATGATGTTAAATTGCTCATATTTTGATAACTGATGAATTTGTTTGAGTAAGCACAGGTGCAGGAGGCGTTTGAGAGAGTTGGAGTGCGTATATGCATTATATTAGCTGCTTGCTATTAAAAATTTGCTAAAAAGGTACGCCTACGCAAATAAAATTGGGAAAATGATATATATATTGTGTTACATTTTGGTTTCCGGCCGTGTGGGCCGATGTATATATATTTGTGTATCCTGCGATGTCGCAGAAGCTCCTCCGTACAGGGGAGACTCTACCAAAATTTTCCGTAAATTTTGGGAGTTAGAAAAATTTTGGGTTTTGGAAAAAAGTTAAGTAACTTGGGAAGTTAAATTAAAGCTTTAAAGTTAATAAAGCAAATAGGTTTGGGAATTGAGCAAAAGGATTTTGTGAAGTGTATATAAGCTTTTAACTAAGCAAATAGGATAAGTAAATGGGTTTGAGAGTATTTCTACCTTATACAAATTTCGGGGACGAAATTTTTATAAGGGGGGAGGAATGTAACATCCCAGAATTTTGAGTATGGGATTTGTGAACATTTAATTCATTTTAAATGTTTACTATGGGTTTAAAATTTATTTTAAACTAAAGGAATTGGTTTAAATTATATTAACAAGTTAAAATTTCTAAGGTGTGGATTTAATTTGAAAATTGAACCATAATAATATAATATTCAGAATTGAAATAAAAGAAATTCTGGATGTAAATAGTGATAAAATGATTTTAAAAATTTATCTTGGGCAATCTGAGTGTAAATAGCATGGTGAAAATTATAGATGAATTTTGAGGTCAATAAATTAATATTTGGAATTCTATAATAATTTAAAAACGAATTTAATATTATTAAAATGCAAATAATCAGATTTTGGTTCGGAATGAGTCGAAATGATTTTTAATGTGTTTATAAATGTTATATGAATTATTGTTAAGTTAATAAAATTTTAAAAGTGGAAATTTTGAGTGATTTCGATAATTTCGAAAATTGCTTAATTAATAGACGAGTTAAAATAGCCTTCCGGGGCACAGTCTCGGAATTCGACGAAACCAGTTCCATTGGATCCGTAATAGTTAGTTATTACCGGATTTCAATTTTCGTAGCAATCGGAGTTGCCGTTTGACCCCGGCAGCTCGAAACGCATCGAAAATCGTTTTAATCGATTTAATTTTAAATTGAACGTTTAATTCCGTAACTCGCACATATGATCAAATTAGCTTACGAAACCTGTTCCATTGTGTCCGAAAGGCGGAAAAACCCTAGGAACGCCTGTTGGTGCGTGAGAATTGGAGGTCGTTTGCATAAACGATTAAATTGGGGATTTTATTAATAAAATAATATTAAACCAATATTATATATATTTAATTTCACTAAACCCTAGCATATACGTTCAGGCCGCCGCTAATCTATCTTCAATGGCCGACATTTCCTCCCCTTCTCCTCCATTTTTCACTAAATCCATAAGCTTTCGCGAAAAGTTTTCAACTAATAAATCGAAGGGGGTGTCGAGATCTACGATGTGTACGGTGGAGATGGAGTTTAGCGCAGCGTGGAGAGGGCAGGAAGGCCGCGTTCGTCATGCGTTCGAGCGCAAGAATCGTGATGGAGAGGAGGCCGAGCTTCGTGTAATTCGAGGTGGAGGTCGAGTCGAGTGGGCGCTTCGTCCTGGTGGTAGTCGATCTTGTTCTGGTCGAGCGTGGAGGGAGCGGGTTGAAACCCTATTTCACGGCGGTGGGTTTGTTAACCTGGAGGGTTGCGTTTGGGAAGGAGAAAGCGTGAACGGCCTGGATCCCCTGATGCAACGTACGGCCCGATCTGTTTGTAAAAAAAAAAAAAAAAAAAGGAAAGAGAATTTGTTTTAAATTTATATTCAAATCTTTAAAACTCAATAACTTTTCCGTATGACATCAGATTCGTACGAAATTCGCGGCGCCGGGATCGCAGAAAAGAATACTACGCACTGATGCAATTCGGGAATCATTCCGAGCAAGTAGAAATTTGGGTTAAATCGGACACCGTCCGGTTTAATTTGAACTTCGAACGCTCGCCGAAACTCAAGGTGAGTTATTCTCACTCACATCTGGATACTAGTAAAGTTAGACAGTTAATATTGATTATGGTTTGGATGTTTAGCTGTTTATGTTAATTATTATCAAATTGAATTGATATATGTGGTTGTGCTAATATTTGTGGATGCAGGGAAAACAGGTTGGAGGGATCCAACTGGATTCCTCACAATGTAGTATTATTTTTATAATCGATGATGATGCCTGTTTATATATTGTGAATGATAATTTTGGAATTAACTGGTATTGTGATATTGTGGTATAAATTACCAATCCAGAATATTAATTATAAGAAATTTGGAGTTTAATTATAAAGGAATTGAATTGAGTTTCAAAGGAAATTAAGAAAAGTAATAAATAAGGAATTTTAAAAGAATATAAAAAAAAAATTGGATCTATGGGATGGAAAACTGAAATAAAATTGCATTGGAATATTGCTGGATAAATTATAAATCCATAATTTAATTATAAATGGACAAATTGAATTTTTGAGAAATAAAAGATATTGTTAATTAATGAATTTAAAAGAATTAAAATTTGAAATCTATTTGGAATGAAAAATTGAAAATTGATAAAATCTGGAATGATAAATAAGAGAAACGTTATCAGTTGATAAATGTGAAAGTAAATTTATGTTATTAAAATATAAACCTGAATTGGAATAAATTGACAGAATTCATAAGAAGGATTACGGGAATGTATAAGTGGGAATGAGAGGTTCCATGGGGAAAACCAAGTTCGAGTTTAAACTGATTTTTATAAAAAGAAAGTTTTAAAAACTTAAACTTGTTTAAAGAGTGTTTTGGAAATTATTATTTTAACATAATTCTTAATAAATTAGTAATAGTAAACTTTTAAAATACCTTGATAATTATTTTTACAAATGGATTTACTTAAAGGCTAGTTTTTGAATAAAGTTGTTTGAAATTATTAATTTCTTTTAAAACTCTATTTTAAAAATATAGTATAACTAAAACCTTATTTTAAATCAAGTTATATCTTATAAAATAGTTTTGCTTTGAATATTTTGAAATTTTATTTTGAGAAAGTAACTAGTAGTAAGTTGATATATTTGAAAGTATATTTAAGAATAAAATATTTAAAGTGATTAAATTCTAAAATTGTTTTTAACTTGGTTATTTCCAATGGGAATATATGGTAAAGGATTTACCTTGTAAGGAAAGAGTTTTGGAAATTGTTTTCAAATGAGCTTTGAAAATTGGAAAATATATCTTTTGAAGATATTGAGGCAAATAAATAATGTGGGAATTATTTATTGTGTGATGGATGCTTATGGATGTTTATGAATATAAATTGATAGTTAAATCACCGACTATCAATATTGGACAAATGCGCTGATCGTTTCGAAGAGACCGGGATCGAGATTTATTTCTCGAAAACCACTTCGATCCGATTTGTACGTTTCGTGCGAAAAACGTGTTCGGCGTCGAAGATGGAGCAGTAAAGTGCAAGGGCTAGTCGCTACTAATCCTGAGGATATTTCCAAAATGGATGTAGTAGGAGTAGTGCCTTCGGTTCCGTTCGAACCCGGGACGGACTTGTATGGACGAATGCTTGCGAAACATCGTCAAGTGGACGTTGGGCATTCTAAGTGAAAACGTTCTAAAAAGGTAACGTTTAGCCTCAAGCCTCATCAAATGGGAATGACTGAAAATCAGGGGATATGCAGCAAGGTTAGGTGGGTCATGCCCAAGCAGGACAAGATAATTCCCCTGTCTAGATGTCCCTTATTATATTTCGGCTTAGTGGGTGGTTGGTCGCGCCAACCACGGGGTTTATCTTGTTCGGGACTGTTCAGTAAGGAATGGTTCCGGCCTTGTTTTGCAGGGGATGAAGGGAGTAGTCCTCGGTACGGTGATCTAGGCCCCGTACTGTGATAGGTGGTACCCCAGTGCCTAGTCATTGTTGGAAATCCATTTTCCCTACGAGCCTTGTACGGGTTTTGTTTGTATTACCCACTTCGGTGGCTAGTAGCTGGAATTTAATAGATGTAACAATTTCGGCTATTTTATAAGTATTTGTAAATAGACACTATTATAATATCAGAGGATTTTCGATAAAAAGTGTTTTAGCTATCGTAAGGTAAAAACCCGACATGTTTATTTGTGGCGTGGTCTTACGAGACGCTTTTGTTTTCAAAGGATTTTTGAAACTTTAATAATCAATTTGGATGCATATTTATTATCAGCTGGTATTCCAGACTGACTCGGGTGTTATTTCATTATAATGCTCGGGTCAGACCGAGTATTATTTGTACAGGACAGGATGCTTTGGAGCAGGAGAGGAGCTGGAGCCCGAGACGTATTATCTATATATATATATATGTTTATTCCGCTGCTGTGATTGTATGGTATGCCTGATTGGTAATTTGATGTATGAGATACTCTGATTTGTGATGATGTGATATATGTAAAACAGTGATAGTTTTCATTTTGTGTAAAGTTCTATATTCATTATTATATTTTATTCCGTTGCGACTGTGAGATTCTGATATTGTTTAGTTTCTTCTTCTTCTATCTCTTTTCTTTAACCCTAATGGTTCGTAATTCTGTGCCACTTGAGCTAATAGAGGTAGAATAGTGTTGATTCAAGGGGTTCAGATTTGCGAGCTGTTACAGTTATCATGTTATTTCTTTCTTGGTAATCGCATTGCTTTGGGACTATTTTATTCCAACTTTAGAATGAGTGAATTATTTCCTATGTTTGCGCAATTTGTTACCATTATAACTTGCCTCCACTACCTTTTTACCACATCTTGATAATTTAATTGATGGTTCTTATGGATTTGCATTGGCTATATATTGAGGGTAGACTTTATTGTAAACCCACTCTACCAATCAGCCAGCGACTCCAAATAGAGTCTCTTCTTGTTATCCCTAATTTAGGGCTTTCATATGTAAACTCTTATCTTGTAATCTCTTGTAACTCTCTTATGTGTAATAAAATCTCTCTTTTGGACTGGACGTACACTACCTTGATGATAATAGAACCTGTATAAATATTGCTCATCTTTTTTTCTTTATAGTTATTTACTATTTGTTTGGAGCAATATAATAATTGCTGCTAGATTGAGTGATGTTCAAATCGGTAAATCTAGATCCATTTTATTATTTTTTCGTATTTATGCAATTTTTGCACAATAGATTGGTATTAGAGCAAGGCGATTTGTTTAAGTTTTTGCATTAATGGCTTAAGAGCAGTAGGTCTCCTAGTAATTTATTATTACTAATTTGGATGGAAAAAGATATTTTGTGCAATGTCGAAGATAAAGACGAGGAGATTATGCTGAGAGAGAAGAGCGTTCCAGTCCTGGAACTTTGATGATAAGGAGTTTAGTGTGTTGAAGGGACATCTGGATTTGGGAACCTATATCTACTTCATGGCTCAATGCTGTTGTAAGAGTATTACGTTGTTTTCCATGGGAATTTTGCTATTTGGCAGATAAGGTATGTGGAAGGAGAGAGATTTCTCTTATATACCGAGATTTGGATTAGCCTTGTTATGTCCATTGGCTTTTGTTTTTGGCTATGTATTTGAATTGGTGATTAAAAGAAATATTAGGTCTTGGTGTTTTGAGATTATTTCGGTATCTACCTTCTTTTGATTTTGGATATTTGCAACATTTTATTGGCGGGCGGGCACTGTGACGACCCTGGATTTTGGCCCTATTATTTTAATAAATATTTAATCTAATTTAAATAAAAAGTAAACCTATCATTTTAAAATGATTATGACTTTTGGAATAATTGCCATTTATTTGTATGGATTTGTATTTTAAAAAAAAAGGAAAAGGGATTGATTTGAAATTTTAAAATAAAATATCTCAATAATATTTATAATAAAATCTATCTTATATAATTAAATTAAAATACTTTATTTATTTTTATTTTTTTAACATTCGATAAATATATAAATGTGAATGATAATGTAGAAATAAAATTAAATTCTATCAATATAAATTTAAGTATAAAATATAAGTAAACTTATGAATTTAATTTAAATGTTTATAATTAAAATACAAATAGAAATAAAAATGAAAGAAGACAAGGATCAAGTAATTAGTGGTGTACATACACTGAAGGTTTGAAAGCATAAAGTTAAACTAGGTAAACATTTTTTTTTCAAGTTAGAAATTAACACAAGTGTTTTATACAAAATATTTTCATGCACAAGCCACATATCTACCTGCAAAAGTATACATTTTTATATACAAATATCTATACCCAGCAAAAACATAATTATAATATGTAACATATTAAGAAAACTAGGCATTTAATGCTAGCTGCTCAAGCCCAAATTTTGTCATTTCAAAATACTTACATATCATTTCAGTTTTTAAGAAGGAAAGGAAAAATCTTTTGGTCAAGACAAAAACTTTGACTACTAGAAAATAAGATTGCACCAGAAGCTACCCTGTAAACTCCTTTATATATGTGTATCCTGCTTATTCTAGTTCACAGCAAACCGAAAAGAAAAGAAAAGTAAACAACACCATTTTAGAAACTTTAAAATAATTTAGATCAAACAATAGTAGGAAGATTCAAAGGAAGACAATATTTTTTATAAACAACTCAACTCAAGTTTGCAATAAGCAAGGAGATTAAAGGAGTTTAGGCTGGTAACTTTTCAAAACCAGAAAGCTACTCTCTGATCAAACCTTGTTTTTCAAGTGAGTAAACTAACTAGTTTCTTCTTTCTTTATACCAGTGAGTAAACTTTCAAATTTAAAGCTTAACAAATATGTGTGGCGTGTGAATTACTGAGTGATGATTGCTTTTCATATCTGTATGTATGTAAGCTTATGTGTATTTCAGTGATTTTATCACCTCTGTTGTAGTTATGCCTATGTGCTGTAATTGTGAGCATGAAATATCTTAAAAATTGGATACATATGCAAGGTGTTTAAAGCACACTCAAGAAGTATGTTGGAAAATATGTATGCCTGTTGTCTTAACCTGAATATATGAATGGTTTAAAACCTGAGTGTGTAGGTGATTCATTATGCACAACAATGCTTCTCTGTTCTTGCTACAGAGTTCAAGTGATAATTAAAATTCAAGATTTTTTTTTTTTAAAAGCACTGTAAGGACCTGAATCCAAAACAAAATAGTTGTGTTAAATCAAAACTCAAGTAAATAAAAAAGAAAACAAGAAGAAACAGGAAAACTCAAATTTGAATCAAACTAAAAACATATTTTACTCAAACAAGAACAGGACCGAATTTCAAGGTAGTTTCAACTACAGAGTTTCAAATCATCAGTGTTCTTTATTTAACAAAATTCTCCAGGTGAGTAAACATGCTATCTTTGAAGTTTAACTCTTGATAATTAATTCATGTAAATCTTGTGTAGGCTATATATTGTAAATATGTAGTTCTGAAATGTTCTTTGTTTAAAGATGTGATGTTCTTCTTTATTTTCAAGTTTTCTGAGCAAAGAAAATAGAGAAAAACTAATACTTCTTCATATAAAAAATTTAAAACTTAGGCATTTAACTAATTAAGTTTGTTTAAACTAAAATGAGGACTTGAAATTTTGTTTTAAAACTTGACAGTGAAACTTAGACACTGTATGTTCAAATTTTACAGTAACAAGGTAATCAATGTGCAAAATTCGAATAACTTAAATTGTTAATTTGATTTTATATCTTGTATAAATGTACAAAAGTAAGATTTTTGAAACAATGATGATGATTTTTAGATAAGAGTTTGAGGCACAGTTTGTAAATGAACAAATATTGCCTTTTTACCAATTTCTGTTGGTTCGACAAATACTAGATGTTGAAATTCGTTGTAAAGCTTGCTTGATGATTATCAAATCCAGGAAAAATGTTAAAAAAATTATCTATTGCATGAATATTTGGTCGAATCGATTTTAGGGTTTAGGTATGCTTTTGTTTGGGTTCGTTTTCTGAGGAGATGGCGACGGAGTGGGGTTTTTAGGGAGGTGCGGTATAGGGGGAATAGGAGGAGGAGGTCTTGGTGGAGCTTAGGGTGGATTTGGGGGAAAAATCTTATATAGTGGTGGCCAAAGGAGTTGCTGGAAGGGGAAAATAAGTCGTCCAGCGTTCGGCTGGAGTTCGATTTCTTTGAACGAGGTGAGTGTCATGGGATCCAAATGGTGCGGTGAGTGAGGGGGTTGTAGGTGATTTGCGAGGCAGGTTGGTGGCCATGATCGATCATCAACGTGTGTGTGCACGTGTACAAGTCAATGCACGTTAACACTTTCGAATGGGAAAGAGAGGAGAGTAGAACTGGGAAGAAAGAAAACAAAGGGAGGAGAAAAGAAAGTTGGGCCGAATATTGGCTGGGCCAGGAGAATTTTCTCACGTCAGTAAGGTTAATTGAAATGGATGATAAACTTAAAACAGATGAGAGAAGTGTTGCGTGAACCAGGTTTGGCCAGAATCATGGGGCCGAAGATTTTAAAATAAATAAAAATAGGTAAATTTAACTAAAAATGGATTGTAAAGGAAAATGTTGACAAGTTGTAAAACATATGGAACAGTACATAGTTTTCAAGCTAAACAAGAAACAATTATACTTACATTAATTATCAGGTATAAAGATTGTAATTTTAAAGGTTTTAAGTAAATGGTTTTGGTATTGAATAATTAAATATTAGGTTGATTTTTAATTAAATCTCTAATTGTTTCAAAATAAGAAAATGTGATTAAGTGAGTGATTAAAGATAAATGTATTGAACTTTAGTTAATAAAAGGGATAATTAATTACCTTAAGAAATTAATGTGTAATTAATGTAAGTATAATTGATATAAGTAATTTAAGGAAAACTAGTCAATGTGAATAGTTAAGAGATTAATTAATTAAAAGATAATCGATAATTAAGAATTAATCGATTAAGTAATTAAAGAGTAATTTATTTAATTAATTAATTAAATGATAATTACTTAATTGAAGGATAATTTGTGAAGGATTAATTAATTTAAACTGTAATTAAGGGTTAAATTAATGATTAAAGGTTGATTAACTGAAGGTAACTAACCAATGGAATAATCCCTTGGTGAAAATAATTGAAGCTAAATTACTTAAGGGAAGTAATTTAAGGATTTATTATTTAGTGTAATCCATTAGAGGATTTATTGATTAAGGTAATAAATCAAGGGATGGTTAATTAATGAATCGATTAATTAAAAGGATAATTAATCGATATAAGTAGTTATAGAATAATTAATTTGAGTAATTAATTAAGGATAAAAGTAATTACTATTGAATGGGTAAAGTTTAATTAATTTGTATAATTAATTAGGGGACTATTACTTAATATAATAATCCAGAGAGATTAATTAAGATGGAAAAATTGAGAAATGATTAATTAATTGATTTGAAATTAATTAATGAAAGGCGATCTAAGTGATTGAGGTTAGTAATCTAATTATATTAATTGAATTAATTCTGGAAGTGATCAATTTTTTATAATAATTTAATGATGTTAAATGCCTTGAACTGATTATTATTTCTTAAATGAAATGTTTGTGATATGATATGCTTAGGTGAACTACGATATTGAAGTTATCTATTGATGATGAATTGTTGTATAAAAAGTGACATCTTGTATTTAATGATTGAATTGTGTTCACTTGAATAACATGGGTTAAGATGATACTGAATTCGAAGAGACCGGAGTCGGATATTAGTTAATACCCGAAACCACTTCGATTCTATATAAAAACTTGATATGTGAAATCATTAGTCTGGAATAGAATGGGTTAAGCGAAGTGAACCATTTAATCTATGTTTTGGTACTTAGAAATCGATGTGGAAAGTAAGCTTTGTCTTTGGCAAATTTTGGATTGGTAAATTGAGACGAGTTACCCCGGGTTTTAAGTAAGTCTTTTGTATTGGTACTTTTTATTAGATGGGTTTACTTACGCTGGTTTCCAACCTGACCCGGGTGTTACTTTGGTGTAATGCTCGGGTCAGACCGAGTATTACAGATTTTCAGGCAGGTACGTTCTGGATCTCGGGAGGCGAGCTGGATGGCTAATGTATAGAGTATTTCCGCTGTAGTATATTATTGTGTATCTGAGACATGATTTGTATATGTCCAGTATCTGTATATATGTGTAACTCTGATGTATATTAAATGTAATTGACAGATATAGTATTCTTTTGTAACTATTATTATTTATTATTATATTTTATCCGCTGCGAATGTGAGATGTTTAGTGCTTCTGTTCTTCTTCTTCTATCTCTTTCTTCTTTTTCATAACTATCTGGAATTTTCGGGTTCGAAAATTCCGGGTCGTTATAGTTGGTATCAGAGCTGAAAGGTTGAGCGAGAACCTTGGCTCTGGTGGGGATTACTCATTGAATAGAGTCTGTGGTACTCTAGAATGAGTTGAGAATATATATATATATATATATATATATATATATATGAGCGCGTACTTGTTATTTTCTTATATAAATCTTTTAAATGATTTTGTATAAAGTATATTTTGATATATAAAGCAATATTCTCTTCTAATAAATATTAAGGTGATTGGTTGTGAATTATTGGAATTAAAATTAAGAAGGAATATAATACAACCAAATTAAAATTAAATTAATTAAAAATGAAATTCTAGAATTAGAACTCAGAAATTAGGATTGTTTGAAACTTTAAATGAATAAAGTAAATTTGGTTTAAAATGGTTACACCAATCTTTGAGAATTTAGCTCGAATTATATAATTTGAGATGGTTATAAATTTGAAATTGGAATTGAACTCATTCAAATTGAATCCGATTTGAATTAATTGGATTTAGGATTGAAGATGTATAAGTTCAAAATTTTAAATGGAAGATTTGAATTGGGTTGAATTGAAATGATTGAAATTGAAGTGGGTTCAATTGAATGGATATTTTGGAATTGTAATTTAAGTGGAATTGGTTTAAAATCAAAAAGGAATTTGAAATATAGATTGTAAATGTAATTTATTAATTGAAATAAACTTCATAAATAAATGAGATTATAAGTTGAAATAGAATTCCAGAGAATATTTGAAAATAAAGGGAGATGAAATTTCAGAGTAATGTTTAAATATGAAATTTGGGAGATTTGAAACCAAAAATATTTGGAAGTGTTTTTAGAGAGATAAAAGCATTGAACTCTTTTGGTCACTGGAAAATAAAGTCGGTGATGACTGCAGCATCATCGATGTTCATTTTCGAGTTTCTAGAAGAGAAATTGCTACCAAATTATTTAAATTGGGTTTGTTTTTGAAATTCAAAGGGATAATTAAATTTGCCAAAGAATTGTGGACATAGTTGAAATTTTAAAGTGGTATTGAAATGTTGGACATTTGTTTAAACTCTGGGATCTTGATTAAAATGTTTATATGGAATAATAAAAATATATTGGCTAAAAATAATGTATAACTCCGAATTAAAAGCAAAATGTGAATGTAATTGATTATAAATAGAAGTGTAAAATTTAAATTATAATTAAAGTTGAAAAAAAAATCAATCAAATGGAATTTGATATGGAATTGGGGTAAGTCAATTTCAAGGGAAATTGAAGTTAAATTGAATTAATTTAAATGAGAGTGGAAATTTAAATTGAATTGTTGGGAAAGTGAACAGTTTGACTCTGGACTATTTTCAATAAAAATTGTTTTCAATATAAACTTATTTTTCTAAGCTATTAAATACAACCTTTCTTTCTTAAAGCCAAATTATTTTATACTTGTTTTACAATTATTTTGGAGTTATTTAACCATTTTTCACCTGTTTTCTAAACTTATTAGTATATTTCAACTATGTTACAAATTAATTACTAATTTACAACTAATTTGCAATTATTAAGATTTCTATAACTATTTAACTATTTTCCAACTAATTTATAATTAGTTAACAATTTTACAATTATTTTGCAAACTAATAATTATTTTTCAATTACCTACCTGTTTTTAAAATTTTCAAGCTTTTTTTTTTTTTGTAAAATGGTCGGAGTTCAAACTGTTATTGATTAAAATGCCCAACTGAAATAAGGATTGAAGTAATAATCCAAATAGGGATTAATGTAAAGGTGAATAAGGAATGTGAAATGGTTCTTTTGAACTGAAAGAATATTTTGATAAATATGAAATGAATAAAGATGGAAATTGGATATTTCTATGGTTTTTGAAAGTGTTTGGAGTATAAAAGGTGTTTTATACAAGAAAGTAAGGATCCAAAGTTTTAAAAATTTATATATATATATATTTGAATATATATAAAGGATCTTATGAGGATTTTGAGAAAGGCTTTTGATTTTTGGAAAAAAAATCAATATTGAGTTTTGGAAAGCCTATTTTGAAAATTATCGATTTTGGGATAATCGATTTTGTGTAAAGGAGCTTTGTATAATATCATACTAGGTGTATGATTTGAAGATACTATATATGTATAGTATAAAATGTTTTGATGATGACTCTGGGGAAAACGGCGCTCCCTTGAAATGGACTTCTCAGGAGTGCCACCGGGTGGTGCTGCCTTGAGCCCCAAGGGGGGGGTTCTAAAGCTGATCCTGTGAGGAGTCCGGACAAAACTAGTTCCTGTGGATTATGAGTAGTGTATACCATAGCGGAAGTCGTGTGTGCCGCGGAGACCCAACAGTTTACGTTTGATTCTATATCGGTAGACAGCGACCTATGCTATAACATAGCGAAAGTCGTGTGTGCCGCTGAGAGCCAACAGTCTACGTTTGAGTTTATCTCGGTAGACTGCGACCTATGTAAGAGTGGAGAAGTTTCATTTTGATAGCGAGATCGGAGTGCCGCGGAGAGCCTGCAGTCACATGGACTTTTGTTGCGACTGCAACGTAACCCTGGATGTAACTGTGATCTGTTGTGTGGGTTCCATGGCGTAATCGCGAGTGCTGCGGAGAGCCTGCAGTTACATGGACTTTTGTTGCGACTGCAACGTAACCCTGGTATGTAACTGTGACCATGGAATGGGGGTGATGATTTCCATAGCATCCTCACTAAAGATATTTGCTCTATTTTCAAAAAAAAAACTGATTTCGATAATTTCAATAAAATTATTTTCCAAGTATTTTCACTTGATGTTGAAAACGGGTTTACCAAGTACTTATAGATTTTCAGTCGTACGCCTCATCAACGTATGACCGAATTTCTGTGAGAACAAGAATGGACTTGTCGAAACATTGAGTTATAAAAATATTTTTATAAAAAACTATTTTAGAAATATTATATTGATTTTTTTTAAAGTAGTTTAAGAATGATAAAAGAAAATTTATATGATTTTAAACATTTTAATAAATCCGGCTTCATTCCTTTTCGAGGACGAAAAGATTCAAAGGGGGAAGGAATGTAACGACCCTGGATTTTGGCCCTATTATTTTAATAAATATTTAATCTAATTTAAATAAAAAGTAAACCTATCATTTTAAAATGATTATGACTTTTGGAATAATTGCCATTTATTTGTATGGATTTGTATTTTTAAAAAAAAGGAAAAGGGATTGATTTGAAATTTTAAAATAAAATATCTCAATAATATTTATAATAAAATCTATCTTATATAATTAAATTAAAATACTTTTTTTTTTAACATTCGATAAATATATAAATGTGAATGATAATGTAGAAATAAAATTAAATTCTATCAATATAAATTTAAGTATAAAATATAAGTAAACTTATGAATTTAATTTAAATGTTTATAATTAAAATACAAATAGAAATAAAAATGAAAGAAGACAAGGATCAAGTAATTAGTGGTGTACATACACTGAAGGTTTGAAAGCATAAAGTTAAACCAGGTAAATTTTTTTTTTTCAAGCTAGAAATTAACACAAATGTTTTATACAAAATATTTTCATGCACAAGCCACATATCTACCTGCAAAAGTATATATTTTTATATACAAATATCTATACCCAGCAAAAACATAATTATAATATGTAACATATTAAGAAAACTAGGCACTTAATGCTAGCTGCTCAAGCCCAAATTTTGTCATTTCAAAAAACTTACATATCATTTCAGTTTTTAAGAAGGAAAGGAAAAATCTTTTGGTCAAGACAAAAACTTTGACTACTAGAAAATAAGATTGCACCAGAAGCTACCCTGTAAACTCCTTTATATATGTGTATCCTGCTTATTCTAGTTCACAGCAAACCGAAAAGAAAAGAAAAGTAAACATCACCATTTTAGAAACTTTAAAATAATTTAGATCAAACAATAGCAGGAAGATTCAAAGGAAGACAATATTTTTTATAAACAACTCAACTCAAGTTTGCAATAAGCAAGGAGATTAAAGGAGTTCAGGCTGGTAACTTTTCAAAACCAGAAAGCTACTCTCTGATCAAACCTTGTTTTTCAAGTGAGTAAACTAACTAGTTTCTTCTTTCTTTATACCAGTGAGTAAACTTTCAAATTTAAAGCTTAACAAATATGTGTGGCGTGTGAATTACCGAGTGATGATTGCTTTTCATATCTGTATGTATGTAAGCTTATGTGTATTTCAGTGATTTTATCACCTCTGTTGTAGTTATGCCTATGTGCTGTAATTGTGAGCATGAAATATCTTAAAAATTGGATACATATGCAAGGTGTTTGAAGCACACTCAAGAAGTATGTTAGAAAAAATGTATGCCTGTTGTCTTAACCTGAATATATGAATATATGAATGGTTTAAAACCTGAGTGTGTAGGTGATTCATTATGCACAACAATGCTTCTCTGTTCTTGCTACAGAGTTCAAGTGATAATTAAAATTCAAGATTTTTTTTTTAAAGCACTGTAAGGACCTGAATCCAAAACAAAATAGTTGTGTTAAATCAGAACTCAAGTAAATAAAAAAGAAAAGAAGAAGAAACAGGAAAACTCAAATTTGAATCAAACTAAAAACATATTTTACTCAAACAAGAACGGGACAGAATTTCAAGGTAGTTTCAACTACAGAGTTTCAAATCATCCGTGTTCTTTGTTTAACAAAATTCTCCAGGTGAGTAAACATGCTATCTTTGAAGTTTAACTCTTGATAATTAATTCATGTAAATCTTGTGTAGGCTATATATTGTAAATATGTAGTTCTGAAATGTTCTTTGTTTAAAGATGTGATGTTCTTCTTTATTTTCAAGTTTTCTGAGCAAAGAAAATAGAGAAAAACTAATACTTCTTCATATAAAAATTTTAAAACTTAGGGATTTAACTAATTAAGTTTGTTTAAACTAAAATGAGGACTTGAAATTTTGTTTTAAAACTTGACAGTGAAACTTAGACACTGTATGTTCAAATTTTACAGTAACAAGGTAATCAATGTGCAAAATTCGAATAACTTAAATTGTTAATTTGATTTTATATCTTGTATAAATGTACAAAAGTAAGATTTTTGAAACAATGATGATGATTTTTAGATAAGAGTTTGAGGCACAGTTTGTAAATGAACAAATATTGCCTTTTTACCAATTTCTGTTGGTTCGACAAATACTAGATGTTGAAATTCGTTGTAAAGCTTGCTTGATGATTATCAAATCCAGGAAAAATGTTAAAAAAATTATCTATTGCATGAATATTTGGTCGAATCGATTTTAGGGTTTAGGTATGCTTTTGTTTGGGTTCGTTTTCTGAGGAGATGGCGACGGAGTGGGGTTTTTAGGGAGGTGCGGTATAGGGGGAATAGGAGGAGGAGGTCTTGGTGGAGCTTAGGGTGGATTTGGGGGAAAAATCTTATATAGTGGTGGCCAAAGGAGTTGCTGGAAGGGGAAAATAAGTCGTCCAGCGTTCGGCTGGAGTTCGATTTCTTTGAACGAGGTGAGTGTCATGGGATCCAAATGGTGCGGTGAGTGAGGGGGTTGTAGGTGATTTGCGAGGCAGGTTGGTGGCCATGATCGATCATCAACGTGTGTGTGCACGTGTACAAGTCAATGCACGTTAACACTTTCGAATGGGAAAGAGAGGAGAGTAGAACTGGGAAGAAAGAAAACAAAGGGAGGAGAAAAGAAAGTTGGGCCGAATATTGGTTGGGCCAGGAGAATTTTCTCACGTCAGTAAGGTTAATTGAAATGGATGATAAACTTAAAACAGATGAGAGAAGTGTTGCGTGAACCAGGTTTGGCCAGAATCATGGGGCCGAAGATTTTAAAATAAATAAAAATAGGTAAATTTAACTAAAAATGGATTGTAAAGGAAAATGTTGACAAGTTGTAAAACATATGGAACAGTACATAGTTTTCAAGCTAAACAAGAAACAATTATACTTACATTAATTATCAGGTATAAAGATTGTAATTTTAAAGGTTTTAAGTAAATGGTTTTGGTATTGAATAATTAAATATTAGGTTGATTTTTAATTAAATCTCTAATTGTTTCAAAATAAGAAAATGTGATTAAGTGAGTGATTAAAGATAAATGTATTGAACTTTAGTTAATAAAAGGGATAATTAATTACCTTAAGAAATTAATGTGTAATTAATGTAAGTATAATTGATATAAGTAATTTAAGGAAAACTAGTCAATGTGAATAGTTAAGAGATTAATTAATTAAAAGATAATCGATAATTAAGAATTAATCGATTAAGTAATTAAAGAGTAATTTATTTAATTAATTAATTAAATGATAATTACTTAATTGAAGGATAATTTGTGAAGGATTAATTAATTTAAATTGTAATTAAGGGTTAAATTAATGATTAAAGGTTGATTAACTGAAGGTAACTAACCAATGGAATAATCGCTTGGTGAAAATAATTAAAGCTAAATTACTTAAGAGAAGTAATTTAAGGATTTATTACTTAGTGTAATCCATTAGAGGATTTATTGATTAAGGTAATAAATCAAGGGATGGTTAATTAATGAATCGATTAATTAAAAGGATAATTAATCGATATAAGTAGTTATAGAATAATTAATTTGAGTAATTAACTAAGGATAAAAGTAATTAATATTGAATGGGTAAAGTTTAGTTAATTTGTATAATTAATTAGGGGACTATTACTTAATATAATAATCCAGAGAGATTAATTAAGATGGAAAAATTGAGAAATGATTAATTAATTGATTTGAAATTAATTAATGAAAGGCGATCTAAGTGATTGAGGTTAGTAATCTAATTATATTAATTGAATTAATTCTGGAAGTGATCAATTTTTTATAATAATTTAATGATGTTAAATGCCTTGAACTGATTATTATTTCTTAAATGAAATGTTTGTGATATGATATGCTTAGGTGAACTACGATATTGAAGTTATCTATTGATGATGAATTGTTGTATAAAAAGTGACATCTTATTTAAAGATTGAATTGTATTCACTTGAATAACATGGGTTAAGATGATACTGAATTCGAAGAGACCGGAGTCGGATATTAGTTAATACCCGAAACCACTTCGATTCTATATAAAAACTTGATATGTGAAATCAATAGGCTGGAATAGAATGGGTTAAGCGAAGTGAACCATTTAATCTATGTTTTGGTACTTAGAAATCGATGTGGAAAGTAAGCTTTGTCTTTGGCAAATTTTGGATTGGTAAATTGAGACGAGTTACCCCGGGTTTTAAGTAAGTCTTTTGTATTGGTACTTTTTATTAGATGGGTTTACTCACGCTGGTTTCCAGCCTGACCCGGGTGTTACTTTGGTGTAATGCTCGGGTCAGGCCGAGTATTACAGATTTTCAGGTAGGTACGTTCTGGAGCTCGGGAGGCGAGCTGGATGGCTAACGTATAGAGTATTTCCGCTGTAGTATATTATTGTGTATCTGAGACATGATTTGTATATGTCCAGTATCTGTATATATGTGTAACTCTGATGTATATTAAATGTAATTGACAGATATAGTATTCTTTTGTAACTGTTATTATTTATTATTATATTTTATCCGCTGCGAATGTGAGATGTTTAGTGCTTCTGTTCTTCTTCTTCTATCTCTTTCTTCTTTTTCATAACTATCTGGAATTTTCGGGTTCGAAAATTCCGGGTCGTTACAGGCACATAGTCTGAGCTCGTTAGCAAGGTATGATGGGGGGTGGCCTTGTCGGAACCCATTGGGTATATATCCTTTTTGGTTTTTATCTGTTAAGATTTTGGTTAAAGGTGGAGTTCATTTTTAAGAGTTTTATGAAAAGAGAATTTGATTTGATGTGGGGTATTGGAGATTTGTGATTTTGCATCAAGGCGGAGTGTTAAATTTTGGTGATACAAAAATATAAACAGAAGGAAACAAATATGCAAAAAGGAAAGTAATCACGTATGTTTATTATGGAATTGCATTAATATTGGATTGCATTTCCATTAGATGGAAAAGAAATAAATGCATGCGCACGTTATGGTATAATATATTTGCAAAAATGATATGCATCTTATTTCTTTCTTTGTAATCGCATTGCTTTGCAATTATTTTCTTCCGTCTTTGAAATGAGTGAATTACTTGCTATGTTTTCACGATTTGTTACCATTGTAACTTGCATCCACTATCTTTTTACCACATATTGATAATTTAGTCGATGGCAATTATGGATTTGCACTGGCTATATAATGATGGTTGACTTTATTATAAGCCCATCCTGGCATTCGGCCAGCGGTCTCCAAATAGAGTGTCTCTTCTTGTTATCCCTAATTTAGGGCTTTGGTATATAAATTCTTATCTTGTAATCTCTTGTAACTCTCTCATGTGTAATAAAATCTCTCTCCTTTGGACTAAACATACACTACATTGATGATAATGGAACCAGTATAAATATTGTGCGTCTTTTTTTCTTTATAGTTATTTACTATTTATATGGAGCAATAGAATAATTGTTTCTAGATTGAGTGATGTTCAAATAGGAAAATCTAGATCTTGTTTATTGTTTTTTCCCACATTTGTGCAATTTTTGCACAACATATTTTCATTCCAAAACTAAAGATGTCAACTATAGTATTATCTCTAAATTGGCTAGTTACCTCATTATACAATTATAATTGTGACATTAAATGTTAACAAAATTTGTTCGGCTTATTCATTGAATAATCTTTCATCTTAAATTTTGTTCTTTCTTTATCTCAAAATTTGAAGAACATTAATGGTGGTGAAAAAGGATCATTACTGCAGGTTATGAGCATAGTTGTACTGCATTTGGTTCAAGACTTCTTAGATATTTGGTAAAATACATTTCTGACAAGAGTTTATTATCTTCAGTTTAACTGTCATCTAAACATTACTGATAATACACTTAACCATATTACTTGTGCACCCCTATTTTTGATATATTCCTCAAGATGACTATGTGAATGAAAAATCACATTTTTGGGTATGGCATAAAATATATCATTGAGAAGGAATTGTTATGTCATACAAAGTATCTAATGTTACAGGAATAATTCATGTGGATTTGTTTACATTTTTTCATCCCAAGTACCTTTGTATAACATGTATAGTGAGTTAATCATGATGCTTTGTAAATTAGAATAAAAGGATACATTAAATTGGTTATAGGAACATGTTTATCATGTTTGAGACATCATCTTCATAAACGTTATTCATGATATACTGATTATTGTTTTATATTTTGTTATTAGCTTTAGGACAAGGATCCATATATGCTGAAAGCTCAATAACTGAAGACAGGATTTCAAAAGGAAATACTTGACTAAAGAAGGTAAACTAATTTTCTTCTTTACACTTTGGTACAACATTTTGACAAGTTTTGATGCTTCCTGGAAAAGAATAAGGGCAAATTTTCAAACAGGACTTCGAGATAAAAACAAATTACAAATTTAGGCCTCGTTGAAAAATTAATGCAAAAATAGACATCCATTTGAAATAAGTTTACGTAAATATGGATTGTGCAATTTTTAACAAAAGGCTTACGCAATTCATATTTGCACAAGCTACATATCTAATGCTTGTGCAAATATGGGTTGCGCAAGCATTATTTAGGGCATCAAAATTCCAGTTTGCTTAGATCTGATTCTCATTTTATCAAACCCTCCTCAAAATTCTCCCAAATTCCATACTAAATCCATTTTTTTCCCAAATCTAAACTTCTCAATTACCTTATTCTCAAGTCTACCTTGAAGCAATTAATTGATTTAGCAAAAAATTGAAGGAATTTCTTCATCCATGGTGATTAGAGGTTAAAAAAATTAGTTGAAACTGATGTTAAATTAACAAGTGATTGTTGTTGATAATGTACTAAATATTGTTGTTGCTCTCGAAGATAATTTACGCCTATGGTTGTTGTCATAGTTGAAAATGTAAATGGTAATAGATCAATCCTAAACCCTAACTGGAAAATTGATTTTTTTAACGATTAATTGGTTGATGTATATATCGCAGAATCGCCTCCCGGACCCGAAGATAGAAGTGTTCTTTTTTTTCAAGAGAAGCATAAAAGCCAAAATGATGCGCTTATGGAGGTATTTATTTTAAACACAACGAATTATTGTTACTAGTTGCAATTCTTTGCTATAAATCAAAATGTAGAAACAGTTAAGCTTTGCGACCGTTCAAGGAAGCTAAAGGAAATGGACTTTAAAGATCCTATGTTGGAACAAAAGCTAAGAATTACCGGGATTAGGAAAGCTATGCAAGTTGACTACATTCGACTAGACCATCACCTTATTACGACATTATGTGATAGATGGAGACCGGAGACAGATATTTTTAATCTAAGACTGGGTGTCTAGCCGATTTTTACTTTATGTTTGGTCTTGGCATAGGTATGTTCAAAAAATATGGATATTGATTATTTGAAATTGTATCATGATTTCTTGTTTTTTTCTACCAAAAGAGGCTATAAAGCATAAAAGTAAGCTAGCAATGACATGGTTTAAAAGTAAATTTCCTGAATCACTACCTAAAAGAGTGATGGATTTAGATATACTTCATCGTAGTCGTGTTGTCATATTGTACCTTTTAATTGTCAACTTTTTTCAGATATTCGAAAGGAAGATTGAATTTGAAATTTTTACCATTTCTGAAAGATTTAGCAAACTGGTTACCATTCATGGGGCAGTGTTGTACTTTGTTATTTGTACAGTGAGATGTCAAACGTTGCCTTACAAAGAAGAAAAGTTTTAGAGGGTTCTACAGTATTGTTGCAAATATGGTCATTATCTTCCATTCGGGTGTAGGCGCAATTGTGTTAGGAGTTGGCGTGAAACTCCAAAAAATGTACAGTTTTATCGAAATAAACTAGATTTGTTAGCGGATGACGCCATTACCAGGGAACCATATCTTCGTTGATGAAATTTGAGCATCCTGACATTGAGTATATATACGCGGGTTGGATAGCTAAGAGCAGACTGATTTATTTTTTGAACTTTGAATTATATGCTCCTAACCGAGTAATGAGACAACTTGGCATTGAATATCAACACATTTCCGATCCTGTGGTGCCATTAAACCCAGTGCCCACTAGTTATATGGACTTCCTACAGGAAAGTATAGCATTATAGAATTCCAGAATTGATCGTATCGAAATGCACGTGATCCCCCGACACCGTTGAGCAAGTATGAGTATTGGTATTGGCAAATTACTCGCTGTTGTATTTTGTAAAGGTCGGCTAGAAAATTAGCTGTGTATATTCCCCGAGCTCCACTAAAGCGTGATGTGCTTAGTGTTTTAATTTATATATTTTGATTATTCATTATCATATTCGTTGTTACTATGTTTTTTATTTCGCGTAGGTAAGCAGGATATATAGCACTTTGGATGTGGTCAACGAAATCGAAGATAGTCGTATAGAACCGGACAAGGTGAAAAGTAAATGTATTGACCTATGATGTATACTCGATACGATACTACATCGAAACTAGTTAGGGAGGTCAAAACCTTTGTGTATTGTAGAAGAACAATCATGTGCTATGGAGGAGACACGCACAACAGTGGAGGAAGCGGAGGGAGAACAAACGGCATGGTGGGAGCTACATACGAAAAAGGAGGGAACACAAGCCATCGGCGGAGAAGTTCAAACTCAATGGTCCATTTGGTATAAAGTAGAACAAAAATTTGGGTATCTTGGTCAATCCACTCAAGAGCCAGCGGAAGAGTTGCCGTAGTGGGAGAGACAACAAGAAGAATTAATTTTCGGTCTCACTCAAAAACTGTTCCAACACCTGTTCCAACATTTGACGAAGGCCGAAGTTCAGCTCCAATCGTGTACAAATGGAAGAAGAAGAAGAGAGACGCCTCTTGAGGTTAGAAGGCTTTACGATTGAGATGTTTTGTTGTTTGGCCAATATATCTTGTTGACGTTTCATTAGTCGAAAAGGTGGTTGTTGATGTTTATGAAGTTGTGGATTGTATATTTTGTGTTGATGATATTTGGTTATTTTGATGATATCCAATGGTATTATGGATGGTATATTTTGTGTTGATGTTTATGTAATGTTGATGATATGTAATGTTGATGGGTTGTGTATAGGAAGAAGGTGCAGCAGCTCTCTGTCTTTGACAAGGGCATATTATTACTTGCGCATTTTTGATTTGCGCAAGCTATATTACTAAAAATAGTTTGCGCATTTCAAAAATGCGCAAGCTATATTCGTATATATATAGCTTGCGATATTCGTATATATAGCTTGCGTATTTCAAAATTGCAATCGGCACAAAATCATGATATGGTCATGCATGATATTAGCACTAACAAAAGTAATGTTAGTAGCAGCAGCAATACTTCTATCATAATCCAATGCCCAGTAAGTAATTAACTTCAGAACTTGCCTCGGTATGTAATTAATTAACTTCTTATTATAAGTTAAACTTCAATTGGGTTATTAGGCCATTGCAAGGAAAGGTTGATGTTTTGCGAATTGCAAGAAATAAAATAATACTAGTAAAATTGTTCTTAATTATTTCACTATGGTGGTCACTCTAAATTAGGGGAATCTATTAAAACAGTGGTTGTAACTAATTGCTGAACAAAATAGAGAGAAGATGGAATTGTCGAGAATGATAAAGCACAGGAGAAATCCTGTGTAGAGTAGTGCCTAACTGCCACAGTGCGCACGCCTAATTATCCATCACATATAAGCAAAAGAAATTTTCCATCAAATATACAAGCAGAAAAATCAAATTATGCTAAGATTGACATATTATTTCCATCAAATATACAAATATGGAATTATTTCCTTACTACTTTCATTTTCAAGCCACCGGTAAAAGAAAAATAAAATGTCCACCTCTTTGACAAATTCAAAACAAAAGATTTACAAATTGAAAATATGTGAATTTTAAATCTTTAAACTCGTGGGTAGTAGATCTATATTTCTATGTTAACATTGGATGTTGCAGTCATGTTTGGGGTGATGAGCGTAAAGCATAGTGTGCTAAGCTATAGATTTCCTCATGATTTAGGGCGAATTAGGCGATGGCTTATGGTCATGTGAGGAGAATTTTGAGGCATATGGTCATGGGTAGCAGAAGGCATCGTCTAGGGGTGCTGCAAGTCGCAGCCATGTCGCTTTTTCCTAGGGTCCTTCGGGTGTGACCTGGGTGTGATGGATTGGAAGCTTTGGAGAAATAGAGTTCGAAGGCGAAGGCGAATTTTGATTTTTTTAATCATAGAGGGAGAACGATGGGAAGGTACATGGCTAGGGATAGGTTCGTGCATGGTGTTCATATCCAGAAATTAGATTACTGGGAGGGAAAAAAGATTAGGAGGAGCAATTAAAAATTTGAGTTGTAATTAGTTTATTAATAATTAGTTAATTCTCAAAAAATGTGTAACTTCTTCATAAGATGTAATCAAGACGCGGTCTTTTACGTTGCACTCATAATGGTGATAGCTATACATTGGATTTGGTTTTGTTGAATTTGGAGCAAGTAGAATTTGGAGCTAAAATCAATTTTAGACCAAATCGGAATGCTTTGCCATTAAATGAAATTACGTTGAGTTATCTCGCATCTGAATGATTACTATAATGATATATATAGTAGATAAAATTATTGTTTTGTGTTGAAATGATTTATTGGCCTTGTACGATAAGTTCCTGCTTTTGAAAAGCGAATGACATTTAAAATGAAATACAAAGAAAATTTGTAGAGAAATCTGTATTTCACATTGTTGTGATTTTTAATTTTAGTTATATATCTATTGATTTTAATTTCAATTATATACTTGATATATTTATTGTTAAATGTCAAAATTGGACAGTTTGAACATTTGGATGTGACACCGACACATGTTAAATGTTGAACCCATTTAGTGGAAAATGGAGTAACAACACTGGTTAAGTGTTACAGTGGCTGTTGATCTCGTTATAGTATTTTGAAATACTATAAACTGATGTTTTTGATTTGGAAATCGTTTTGATTCGAAAATGAATTTTAAATCTGGCTCTGTTGGAATTTCTATGAATATTTTAATTGAAATAAGTTTCTGAACTTCTCTATGATAGTATTTTGTGTATATTTTGTGAACATGTTAATTTTGTAATATGATTTATAGTATGCATTCCATTTTCAGTTCTTCATTCGTTTCTACAGTTATTTTTTATATTACACGCAATTTTCTGTAGCTTTTGATGTTATTATGTGCAGTTCTTTGCTTTTGAAGCTGGTTTTTCGTATTGCCCAGTTGATTTGGCTTCTTATTGTGTTGTTTTTGCATTGTCAATGCGGTTTTAGCAATAATCTCTAGTTGATTTTCGTATGTCTTGTTGAAAATTGAGTTATATGTATGATACAATTTCAATATAAACGGCCTTAATGGATTGGGTTGAACCAACCCATTCAATTATGGGCTAGGTTGGATTGATCCATTTTATCAACGGATTAAATGGGTTGGGTTAGTGATGCAGCGCACCATGATAACTCCTTTTCTTTAAGTCGCTCGTTGATCTTACATCGTTCGCTTGTCGTAAGTCGTCCGCGACATAATGAGATGGATGATGCAGCACAGGAGGCAGAATAAACGCAACAAAACGAGTTAAATCGCCCCAATTCCTTAAGTGGCTCGCTTGGTCTTAACTCGCCTGAACGACCTAGCGAGTTATGCCTTAAGTCGTCGGCCTTGATAAGCGACTCAAAATATCAGGCTGCGTCTCTTAGGTCGTTCCCTGAAGCTCATTACTTAAGTCGCTGGCATTCTATTAAGTCGTAAGTCGCTGATCACTTATGTCGCTCCTTTTTAAGTCGCTCAACCGTATGCCGCAGTGATTTCTTATGTCGCCTAATTCTTAAGTCGTTTAACTCCTTAAGTCGCGGGTTCTTAAGTCGCTTGCCTTATGCCGCAGTTCTTTAAGTCGTTCAGCATGCCACATCTCTTAAGTCGTTCGCAGGCCATTTCTTAAGTCGCTGCCGTGTTTCCTTGAGTCACTATTGGTTGCCGAAGTTGATTAAGTCACATGTGCATTGTTATGTCGCTTGTATGTTGTTTTGTGTAAGTCGTGAGTCGCTATTGTTAGGTCGTGTGTGTTGTAACTCGTGTGAAGTTGGGTCGTGTGATGTTAGGTCGCAGAGTCAAGGGGTAAGTCGCATATGTGTTGTAAAATTCCTATAAATAGGGATGTTGTGTCACTTGTAAAGGGAGTTGATTTTGAATAAAATTATTTGTGTACTTTTGCCACTTTTGTAGAAGTTGAGTGTGATCTCCTTCTTCTTCCATCTTCGGATATTCGAGTGCGCTCGACTCAACGAACTTGAATCTGATTCATGAAATCTCGTGCGCGAGATCAATGTCGAAGAATCATAGATCTTCTAACGCGGAATCGTGCGCGATCAACGTGTTGAAGATAGCTGGAATCTGGTATCTCGAGAGATCAACGGATTTGGCATTTATCGTTCTATCAGGTTTACTTGACACGAAATCATTTTGTTGAGGAAGAAAGTAGCATCAATTTGTATCAAAACATTATTAGAACGTCAAAGTTTATATCCGCTGCGTCACTTAATTGGTATCAGAGCTAAGTAAGATCAAGGGAGATTTGAGCCAAGCAAAGTAAGATTAAGGCTGAGTAAGATCTAAGTCAAAGTCGAGCCGAATTAAAAGAAGTTAGATCCGAGCTAAGTCAAAGAACCGAGATTGTTTGAAGATCATGCCTCCGAGACGTGCTAATCGCTATCATAATGTTGAAGATGTATATAGAAGACAAGAGGCTGAACAGATGGAGCAACGTATCAATGAAAAGTTCAATGAGGGTATTGAGAAGTTGGAGAAATTGATGAAAGACATGAATCACAATCAAAGGAGAACTTCACCAGTTTCAAACCATAGTAGAAACAGGGTTTCACCATCAGTGTTGGAAGAAAGGAGAATGTCACCACAGTCTTATTGAGATAGGAGAGATCTTCAGTTTCAATAAGGCGAGAACACCATGAGTATCGAAATGAAGAAAGAAGAACTCATCGTGGATATGAAGATGATCCATATCGTGATGTTGAAAGACATGATAGAAGGGACATGCGTGATCGTAGAGACATAGATGGTCGAGATCGATATCGACATATATATGATTTTGAGGAATATGGTGATAGAGGAAGTATTCATTATCGAGATCGAAGCAAAGTGCGAAATCAATATTTAGAGTTGGAGAATGATCGTAAATGGAAATCAGGTATGAGGATGGAAATTCCAGAATTCAAAGGTGGTATGCAAGCAGAAGAATTTCTTGATTCGTTGTCTAATGTTGAAGAAATTTTGAAATTCAAGGAGGTGCCTGAGAATCGCAGAGTTCAGTTAGTTGCTACAAGATTAAGGGGAAGAGCTATGGCTTGGTGGCAGCAAACTAAACTAACTCAGGAGAGAATGGGAAAATCAAAAGTTGTCACTTGGGAGAAGATGAGAAAGATGATGAAAGCAACTATCTTGCCGTACAATTATCAATCTCTTAGTATCAACGATTGCAGAATTTGAGATGAGGGACGAGGATAGTGAATGATTATGCTGATGAATTCTATCAATTGATTGCGAGGAATGATATGGAGACCGAGGAACAGCTAACAGCTAGATATATTGGAGGGTTACGAATGCAAATTTAGGACATGGTGAATATGTTTAATCCAATGTCTGTTGCTGAAGCACATCAGAAAGCTCTAGCATGGGAGAAACAAGGGAGACGAGGAGGTGGTGTGTTTACGAGTTCTAACAATCAGAGTAAGGGTGCTAATAGCAGTGCTAATGTTTCCAAGGCAGTCAGTAAAACAATTGTCAAAGAAGCCGCTAAAGCAAAGGTCGACAACAGTATCAAGTGCTATAATTATCAGGAGTTTGGCCACAAAAGTAATGAATGTACAAAGCCAAAGAAGAGAGCATTAGTTGCAGAGGAATGTGAGTATGAGGATGTGGAAGATGAAGTTGACTATTCTCAACCATCGAAGTTTGATGAAGATAAAGAAGTTGTGTTGGGAGATGAAGGGTGTAATTTGATGATAAGTAGTGCCAAAGCATGAGAATGATTCTAGTTGGTTAAGAAGAAATATCTTTCAGTCTACATGTACTATCCTGGGGAAGGTTTGTCGATTTGTTATTGATGCGGGAAGCTGTGATAACATTATTTCTGAAGAAGTCGTCACGAAGTTAGGGTTGAAGACTGAAAAACATTCTAGACCTTATAAATTGGCATGGCTAAAGAAAGGTGGAGAAGTTACAGTGGGAAGAAGAGCATTTGTTACATTTTCTATTGGAAAGAAGTACAAAGATGATATATGGTGTGATGTTGTTGATATGGATGTGTGTCATTAACTATTAGGAAGAACATGGCAATATGATAGAGCTGTACAACATAATAGTCGCACTAACAACTATAGTTTCATGTTCGAAGGTACTCAAATTATCTTAGTTCCTAAGAAGCGCGAACAAAGTGAAAGCAAGTCAGAGAAGAAGGTGAAATCAACTAGCCTATTATCTTCGAAAGAATTTGTTGAAGTGGTGAAAGATAGTGCTGAAATGTTTATGTTGATTGGGTATGAAGCAAGTGAAGATTTTGAAATTCTTGCGGAGGTTAAACCGGTGTTGGATGAGTTTGAAGATGTCTTTCCTGCGGAATTACCCAAGGAGTTACCGCCATTGAGGGACATACAACATCAAATTGATCTAGTGCCAGGTGTGGTTTTATCGCATATGCCACATTATCGTATGAGTCCGAAAGAGCATGAAGAGTTGAGGAGACGGGTTGAGGAGTTGCTTGAACAAGGGCATGTTCGAGAAAGTCTCAGTCCTTGTGCTGTACCAGCTTTATTAGTGCCAAAGAAAGATGGTTCATGGATAATGTGTACGGATAGCAGAGCACTCAACAAAATAACTGTCAAATGCAAATTTCCTAGGCCAAGACTTGATGATTTATTGGATCAACTTAGTGGGTTTGTAATCTTTTCGAAGATTAATCTTAAGAGTGCTTATCATCAGATTCGCGTTAGACCGGGTGATGAATGGAAGACAGCATTCAAGACTCGAGAATTATTATATGAACAGCTGGTAATGCCGTTTGGTCTATCTAATGCACCAAGTACATTTATGAGGGTGATGAATCAAATTTCCAGATCTTACATTGGGAAGTTTGTTGTTGTTTACTTTGATGATATCTTGATCTACAGTGCAAGCACAGATGAGCATATTCAACACTTGCGAAAGGTGTTAACTATTCTTCGTTAAGAACAATTCTATGCAGCGACGAAGAAATGCATGTTCATGAGGCCTAGTATTTTATTTTTGGGATATGTCGTATCCAAGGAAGGAATACAGGTGGATCAGAGTAAAGTAGCCGCAATCAAAAATTGGCCACAGCCCAAAACTATCACAGAAGTCAGAAGTTTTCATGGGTTAGCTTCATTTTATCGAAGATTTATACCGCACTTTAGTAGTGTGATGGCCCTTGTTATTGATTGTATGAAGGGAAAGAAGTTTTCATGGACGGAAGAGGCAGGATTTGCTTTTGAGTGAATCAAGGAACTTTTAACCTCAGCACCGATTCTAGTGTTGCCAGATTTTCTGTTACTATTTGAGTTACATATGGATGCATCGAAAGTTGGAATTGGAGGAGTGTTGAGTCAGAAGGGTCGTCCAATTGCCTATTTTAGTGAAAAACTTTCTGAGCAAAATTGAGATACAATACTTATGATGTGGAGTTTTATGCGATTATGCAGGCTGTGAAGCATTGGAGACATTACTTGTTCCACAAAGAATTTGTTTCGTATACGGACCATGAAGCGTTTAAACATTTGCATGGGCAGGATAAAATTGCAGCTAGGCATGCATCGTGGATAGCTTATTTGCAGCAATTTACATTCGTCGTGAAGCACAAGTCTGGAGTAACTAATCGCGTCGCAGATGCATTGAGTCGGAGGAATACTTTACTAACAACCATGCGAGTAGAGGTGATGGGTTTTGATTTACTTCCAGATTTGCTTACATCAGATTCATATTTTTTCAGAATTCTAGACAAAGTCAAGCAGGGAAACATGGATGAAAATATGCTGGTTGATGGTTTTCTATTCAAAGGAAATCAGTTGTGTATTCCAGATTGCAGTTTACGAATGAAGATCATCAAAGAATTGCACGAAGAAGGGCACGTGGGTCGTGACCGTACTATGCAGTTGATTTCGAACTCTTATTTTTGGTCGTTAATGAGAAAAGAAGTTGAATGGTTTGTTCAGAGGTGCCATATTTGTCAAGTTTCAAAGAGGACAGCGACAAATGCAAGTTTATATTTGCCGTTGCCTATACCTACTAAGCCATGGGTGGATGTTAGTATGGACTTTTGTATTGGGTTTGCCAAGGACGCTAAGTGGCAATGATTCTATCTATGTGGTGGTTGATCGGTTTTCAAAAATGGTACATTTTATCGCATGCAAGAAGACGGAAGATGCAGTTAATGTTGCACAGTTATACTTCAGAGAGATCTATCGTCTTCATGGGTTGCCTGAATCTATTGTATCGGATAGAGACACTCATTTTCTGAGTCATTTTTGGATGAGTCAATAGAGAATGGTCGGGACAAAGATGAAATTTAGTAGTGCTTATCATCCACAGACGAATGGACAGACAGAAGTTGTGAACAGATCCCTGGGTAATCTATTGAGATGCCTCGTGAATGATAATTTGAAGAGTTAGGATTCCAAGCTGTGTCAAGCTGAGTTTGCACACAACCATGCAGTTAATCGTAGCACTGGTTTCAGTCCATTCTAGGTTGTTTATTCAACAATTCCGAAGGGACCATTGGATTTATTATAGTACCACAGCAGAAAGGAGTGATCAAACGAGCTAGTGATTTTGTGAATGAGTTGCAAGAATGCCACAAGGTTGTGCAGGAACGATTGCTTAAGGCGAATGAGAAATATAAGCAATCCGCAGATATCAAATGACGACATGTTGAATTAAAAGAAGGAGATTTTGTATATGCAGTATTGACTAAGGATCGATTCCCTATTGGTGCTTACAACAAGCTAGCTGCTAGAAAGATTGGTCCTATGGAAATCGTGAAAAGGATTAATGAGAATGCTTATTAGTTAATATTGCCGGATCATATCCATACTGTCGACGTTTTCAACGTCATTCACTTGATTCCATATCATGAGAATAAATATGTCGAAGGAGAAGAAAGTGTGAATTCGGGGTCGAATTCTTTTCAACCAGGGGAGGATGATGCAGCGCACCATGATAACTCGTTTTCTTTAAGTCGCTCGTTGATCTTACGTCATTCACTTGCCGTAAGTCGCCCCGCGACATAACGAGATGGATGATGCAGCGCAGGGGACAGAACAAACGCGACATAACGAGTTAAGTCGCCCCAATTCCTTAAGTCGCTCGCTTGGTCTTAAGTCGCCTGAACGACCTAGCGAGTTATGCCTTAAGTCGCCGGTCTTGATAAGCGACTCAAAGTATCAGGCCGCATCTCTTAGGTCGTTCCCTAAAGCTCTTTACTTATGTCGCTGGCATTCTCTTAAGTCATAAGTTGCTGATCACCTATGCCGCTCCTTTTTAAGTCGCTCAACTGTATGCCGCAGTGATTTCTTATGTCGCTCAATTCTTAAGTCGTTTAACTCCTTAAGTCGCGGGTTCTTAAGTCGCTTGCCTTATGCCGCAGTTCTTTAAGTCGTTCATCATGCCACATCTCTTAAGTCGTTCGCAGTCTATTTCTTAAGTGGCTTACTATATGTCGCAAGGTCCTTATGTCGCTGCCGTGTTTGCTTGAGTCGCTACTGGATGTCGAAGTTGATTAAGTCGCATGTATTGTTATGTCGCTTGTATTTTGTATTGTGTAAGTCGTGAGTCGCTGTTGTTAGGTCGTGTGTTGTAACTCGTGTGAAGTTAGGTCGTGTGATGTTAAGTCGCAGAGTCAAGGGGTAAGTCGCATATGTGTTGTAAAATTCCTATAAATAGGGATGTTGTGTCACTTGTAAAGGGGGTTGATTTTGAATAAAACTGTTTGTGTGCTTTTGCCGCTTTTGTTGAAGTTGAGTGTGATATCCTTCTTCCATCTTCGGATATTCGAGTGCGCTCGAATCACGAACTTGAAGCTGATTCATGGAATCTCATGCGTGAGATCAACGTCGAAGAATCGTAGATCTTCTAACGCGGAATCGTGCGCGATCAATATGTTGAAGATAGCTAGAATCCGGTATCTCGAGAGATCAACGGATTTAGGCATTTATCGTTCTATCAGGTTTACTTGACACGAAATCATTTCGTGAGGAAGAAAGTTGCGTCAATTTGTATCAAAACATTATTAGCACGTTAAAGTTTATATCCGCTGTGTCAGTTAGCCATGTTGCATGATCACTTGTTGTTTCTGAAGTAATATCAATGACTATGTTAATAACATTTTTCTGATAATGTAAAAAATGAGAATAAAGACATCCTCTCTGAGAATTTTGTAATAACAAGCTAATAGTTTTCTCAGTTTTACTACAGGAAAGACTAAGCGTACAATTCAAAATATATATAATCATTAGGATTTCTCTGATGTTATTATCTATTTGTTTTCTTTGAAGTCGCCAACAGTTGACATAACAAGTGTCTTAAGCTCCACACCAAAAAGTTTATCTACTTCTTTTACCTACAGAATAAAGATATAAAATTTATATTAATTCACTTTTTTAAGGTTGAAGTATATAATAGATATGCTATAACTAACTGTATTCATGCCTTAATGCAACACACTGTTTGGGTGAAGCCAGAGAAGTCTAACAAGTTAATTTCAGCCATGCCAATGCCAATTCTTGCAATGGCCTGTAGCAATTTAGTGAAATTTCCAAGGGTTTTCTTGGATATTATCTCCACATGAAATTTATTTTTTGCAATTTACAAAACATCAACCTTTCCCTGCAATGGCTCAATAACCCAATTGAAGTTCAAAATAAAGAACTTATAATAAGAAGTGAATTAATTACAAACCAGAGAGAGGTTATGAAGTTAATTACTTACCAGACATTGGATTATGACAGGAGTATTACAACAACTGCTTACATTACTCTATCATGATTTTCATCAGGAATACCATTACTGTGTGATAGTTCAAGCTTCAATTCAGAAATTTGTTTCTTAAGACTTCTTATGTATTCGGTTGCATCCACAAGGGTAGCTTCCTTGCTCATCTTCATTTAATCAATCAAATCGGTATAATGCAAGCAAGAGTTAGAGCCCATTTGACAACGGCTTATTTTAAATCTTCCTAAAAGGAGATTTAAACAGTAACTAGAGGAGTTTAAATGTAATTCAATTTTTAAATAAAAATGCTTAATCAATTTTAATTTTTTCATGAAATTGCTTCATGAGTTATAAGTAACAAATAGTTGTTTCTCAGATCTTTACTTATTAACTATTTTTGCACGTTTCACACAAGAAGATTCCAAAATGCTAAATTTGAGATAATACTTGCATGTTCTTTTGATGTATGTTAAGCTTTCTTGAGATGGGTAATTTAATTACCTTGGTAATGTAGGTACCAAGGATTAAGTTGAAAGAACTTGCTGCTAACTTACTGTTTCTCCTCCTATCTGCGTCCAAATTCATAGACTTGAATATCTTTTCTGCCTTTTCACCATTAGTTACGCCAACATTATCATCATCCTGACAAATCCATCCAAAAGCCAGTCATATATTATATTGCCTAGAAATCGAACATCGAAATTCCAACTGATGTATGTTTCAGTGTTGTATGAAGTATGTTTTATTGGTGAGATGCAAAAGAAAATAATTCAAGCAATCAAACAAAGAAAAAGGGACGAAGAGAAAGATGAGAAAAGAATCTCATGCAAATTATGTTCCTTTGTACCACTATATTATTATTCCCTTGCATTTTGTATTTTCACAAAAAAACAACTGGTTAGCTTTCTTGAAATTTATGTCAGTGAGAACTATGCTCGGTTAAAGGTCATACTGAGAGGAAACAATAAACATTTAGCAATTCACATTTATTGAGGTATAGAATAGGTTTACAATAGTATTCAGACAACAACAGATTAATTTGGCCATAATTTCAGAAACAATGGACTGATATGTACCTAATATTTTCAGGTCTATGATCTTTTGCTTTAATTTGTCAAAAAGCTTTGCTGCAACCTGCGAAAATCAGAAACAAATTTAGTTGTATTGCTGATGATGATTCATGTATAAATAAAACTTTTACCGGTTTTGTAATTATATTTCATTATTCGCAGAGAAGATTGTATGGAGCCAATGCGAAGCGAATTTCACATATGAATGAAACGTTGATTACTTTATTAGTTTTAAACTAGGAAAGGACTACATAGAGTGAAAACAAAGCTTTTGATACTCGGAGTCATTAGGAAAATTTCATTCAAGAAAAGAATGGAAAAATACTAATATTAACATCAACTAGTACCATAAGATTATAGGAAATAAGAAATGGAAAAAGGACCAAAATGCTTAGAAAGTAATGGTGCGTCTATATTGGTGTTTCGCCAGTTCTCAGACAGCTCGAACTTCAAATTTTGATAAAAGGTTCTTGTCTTATTTTAAGACTATAAAGGATTGATTTGACAAATGCAAACGGTCCCAAAATAAGAGCTCTTTTTTCTACTTCAGGGTATACAATAAACCGGTAATCGGTGCAAACTTGTTACCTGATATGCACGTAAAGGCCCAACACATCTAGGCTAGCATTAGTACTCCAAGAATTTATCGTGATCAACAGGTTCCTCGTACACCCTAGAAAAAATGGTGCTTATACATCAGTGTGGAGGAAACAAATCGTTTCATTACCATAAAATTGTTATGAAAATAGTAGCGCTTTGCGGAAGCTTTTATCAACGGATCTTTGTCACTCAAATCACAAAGAGATAACTTTGATTGAAAACAAGACGTAATTGAAATCAAAACGCAATAACACAAAATATTTAAACCAACCATCTACTTTATTTAATCACCAAAATTTTGTTTACGATTAATTAAACAAAGCTAAAGTAAACAAAATATTATTGAATCAATAACCAAATTTAGAAAGCGAGCAAATATCTATATGGCTAAAATTGTTGCAGAAAAAGAACAAAGACGAAGAAGAAAAAAATTAGCAAATAGATTTTCCATCGCATTTTTACCCTCTCTTCTAGTCTCTATTTATATAATCAATTACTTAATGCCCAAGTTAATATTCGATGGCAAAAAATAATTTATTAGCCAATTAGAGAGAGAAATAAACATACTTAAATATGTCTATTAATTTGAGGAAACAAAATCTTCTCGTTCTTTCTTTTGCACATTTATTTCCCACTATTTGTTATTTTGTATCACCAAAATTTAACAAAAACATGTACTTAAGCTATTTATTCTGACAGCACTACAAATAAGAAACTTTGTGTGCATTACATAGAAGCCATTTCTAGGTTAAAAGTTATAGTGCACTACACAGGCAAAAATTCATGTATACAAATGTACATACACATGTGTGATACACACATGCTTACATATGAATACATACATGATACACAACATACATATATACATGTTGATAGGATGACAATGGATATGGTATGTCATATCATCATCCATATATAAAATCATTTTCAGATTTCTGATATCTTTATTTGCGGGCACTGATTTTTTGTCTATCCGCTCAAAGAATTTTCTGCTTCATGCATCCAAAGGACCTACGTTTTGACCAAGGTTTGAGGATTCAACCGAGACACCGAGATTGCGATCATTCCGTTTAAGTTTCAGTGGTGACCGAAACAAAACCAAATCGAAACTTAGATCCAATAAAAATAACTATTGAACTTTAAATTTTCCAGAAAGTCAAAAATTGAATTAATTTGAGTTTCAAATATATGAATATTCAAAATTTATAACTTTGACTTAGGAAACATATGATTTCACACAATATATAAGTGATGTAACTAAAAAAGTTAATTAAGAAGTTATAATAAACATTTTTTTAGTGTTATAAATATTTGTAATTATTTGGTATTGTTCGTTTATATCTTACTTCTCAATTAAATATAAATTATATGTTTTGTTTCGATAAATTTAACAAATATAAATGTAATTATATGAAAAATAAATAACGAGATCAGAAGCCGAATATGGAATTGAAATTCATGAAATAAACAAATTAGATCGAAATTCCTAAAATTACAAAAAACTGGAACCGAGACCAAAACTGAGATCTCGAACCTTGATTTTGACATGATAATAAGTAATCACGAGATTTAGATTATTTTTTTCGGTTTAGGCCACATTTGAAAACTTAAAGCGAAATTCATCAAGTTTGAAAGCATATTACAAATGTTTACAACTTTTGATCAGCTTGGCAAATATTATTCATTGGATTTACATGTAGATTTTTAATAAGTTATTCGAACATGTAAAAACTTAAAAACATTATCCTTCTTACCAAGGTATTATCGATATTTTTGAAATTAATTTATATACTTGAGCTTCTCCATCTAAACCCAAAATTTATCTCTCTTTTTTGATCTATCTTTATTTTGTTTAGAAACAAAAATGGTTAATATGTAGACTCAAACAAATATCTTGATTTGTTTTTCATTACGAATTGATCTTTCTTTCAATTGTGGTTTTAATATGGTTTTAAATTGTTTTTTGAGAATCAAATCATAAATGGAGATATTTGGTTTGAACTGGGATTTAAAACATGTGACTACAAGATTTTTGATAACAAGAAGTCCATCCCAACATGGAACATTTCAAAAAAATGCTCGCCACAATTTGCACATCTAATTTTTGGGTAGTAAGCAAACAAACAAATGACCAAGCTCTTATTCTCTCTGAATCAAAGTGCTGAAGAGCATTTGAAAGACTTTGTCCGAGGGTTTCATGATGAAGTGCGATTGAAAAAGAATTATTATGAGTCAAGTACCGTTGAATAACCATTCTACATGTTAGACAACCACATATTAATATTGTAAAATGTCCGATGTGGACATTGAGGGTGATGTGTGACACAATTAAACCCGCTCTGATACCATGTTAGAGAAACACATATTATCACAAAACCTCACATTACCAATCTGTAATGTGAAAGAAGGTCTCTTAGTATTTATGCATGATTTATATTGTAAATTGTCCGATGTGGGACTAATCTCAACACTACAACTTGCACCATATGTAACTTACTACCATTTTGTAGTACCACCATCCAATCATATTCGAAACCTCTCAAAAGACTCTGGAAATATTCCAAAGATGAGCTCCATAATAAGTAGAAAAGGAAAGAACGGCCTCCTCGAAAAGAGGAAGCTCGTCATTGAAGCAAAAGAGGCGTGGACCTTTTGCTAAAGAGAGACCTAAGGACATCCTTTTCTAAAAAGCATACTAGCTGAGCCAATCTTACGAAGGCGGCAGACCACGGCTTTAGATGCTGACTCGGTGAGCACCAATCCTAATGTAACGACCCGGAATTTTGGGCGATATAAATTTAATAATCCGTGTTAATAATTTAATTTGTTTGATAATTTTCTTTATAATCTTAATTTAAATTGATAAATTTATTCTTTTTATGGTTAATAAATATTTAATCTTTTAATGGTGACCAATATCTTTTTAATAATTTAAATTTGATAAGAATTGTTTTTCAAAAGCTAATTAAATTTTATTCTTTTTATAATATATAAAGAAAACAAAAATATAACATTGATAAATTTCCTTTATAAACTATCATATTTAAAATAATAACAATCTCATATTTTTAAAGAAGACAAAACAAAACCTTGTTTTAAAATCTTTTTAAATTATCTTATTTAAAAACAAACTGATTATCTTATATTTCAAATGAATTAATCTTTAAATTAACTTTTGAAAATATAATTTATAAACAAAGCTTTAAGTTACAATATCCATTCATATACAAATTATTAATGGATTAAATTTCAAAACAATATCAAACTATAACATATACATACATATATGTTACAATTTGAAAATTAATCTTTAATTTAAAACAAAAGCTCTTCTATTCACAATATATTTAAAATGTTTAAATTTTAAAATGGTTATAAATGCATATGTATAATTGTTTTTAGATTTTTAAAATACAAAGAAATTATTTATATTAGTTTTGAAACATTTTCTTTTAAAGGTAAACTTATATATATACGTATGTAAGTACTCATTTATAAAGTAAAATATAATGTAAGTTTATATTTACATTTAAATTACATAAAAGTTTAAAAACACTTAATGATGATTGTAAACATGTGTAAATATAATAATCACCATAAGAACACTTGTAAGAAAAATTTACAAATTTATGACAAATGTTATTCTTAAGCCAACATGTGGCAATGTTTTTATCTTAATTTTTAATAAATTTTTTTAGAAGGAAACTAGTTTTATGTACAAACATTCCTTTTCTTTATTTTCACTTCTCAACAAAATTTAATGGCAACATGTAATCTTCTTCAAATCTGAAAATAAAATTCAAAAAAATAAAACTTCAACCTGCAATTCAACTTCAATCTACAACTTCAAATTGCATTGCAAAGTTCAAACCAAGCTGTAATTTAAACATGCAATTGAAGATCTGCATATTCAAATGAAGAATCAAGTTGAAAATTAAATCTACATGCAAAAGAATTATCAACCTGAAATGCAAGTGGAAGTCAAACCAAGCGTCATGGCGATCAAAGAGGGATACAACACTTTGGGAAGATAATTCAAGGAAAGGATAACAATTATTCAAGGAACTATATGGCTTTCTTTCTGGCGACTCTAACTTGCTTCAATTTAAAACACGTCATAAACGCAAGAAGTTGTACTCTAGGGGGAGGGGGGCAAATGTCATCCAGCATTTTGACCCGGCTATATTCGAACCGACTGGACAAGTTAGACTCAAATGTAATCAAGGCCATTACCTCAAAGCAATGATTGTGGGGTTCAAAAATCAAGCATAGACGATAATATGATGCAGAAGCATGAAAGCTTACTACTCTGAGAAGATGGATCAAGTACGATCCATATACAATACTATGGACTGTATCGTATCGATTCCACAACTCAATTTTGTAGTGATGATCGGTCAATGATTCAAAATCCACACATGCTATCAACATGAAACTTAGAGTACAAGTATACTACAACATATGGAACACCTATAGTGATCGCATTCCAATTGGAGGAAGTTCGAGGGATCGGCACAATTCCCTTTGGAGGGATTGGCGGAAGTCAGAAGTCAAGCAACATTACTTCACGGAATGCGATATCTCACAAACCGTACGTCGAAATTGCAAAAAAATTAGGGAAAAAATAACTAACATTATAGGATAACCCTCATATAGATTGCAGTTCATTTGGACATACTATTAGGGATTAGTACTGATCCCTGTTGTGGGCCCTGATGGACATGGAAATTTTTGGGTGGCCTCGTCTTGGTCTCCTAAACCTTCTACCGAAATTTCAGTCTGATACGTGAACATCTTCCCCTATAAATATAGTAGGTATGACTTTAGAAAAGAGATCCTTCTTTCTACTGAAACGGCTCTTCCATTTTTATTCTTTATTCCTATACTAATAGATCCTCGCAGATCCAGACATTCTCGTAATCATAATTAAGTGCAAGATAAATAAAAATATGAAGTGGACACAGGCCAAGATTGCTGAATCATTATAAAAATCTGTGTGTTCATGTATGATATTTGCTCTGTTTTAATTTCATTCTTCGTTTAATCCCTGTTAGAATCTATTGGGTGTTAATGCCTATTTTTGGCATCGACACATTCATACATGTGAACTTTTGTTATTCTAAACATTTTAAAATAACATAACATATATCAACATATATGGTATGCATATATGTATTAACTAATTACACTATTTAATTAATTCATTTTATTTATCTTATTAATAAATTTCATAATTTGAAATTAGTATATAAATATTTTCAAACATTTTTGAAAATATCGTTATCCTTTCAATCATTTTTAAAACTTATGTTGTATTACGACTTTTATAATAAATATGTTTTTATTTTAATTTTCAAAACAATTTAGAAAACTAGCCCAAGGCCCAATTTAAATTAGGCCTTTTCTATTAGGGGCAACCTTTGGACTCACTCACCTTTTAAGCCAGGCTGGTAACTAGGTAGGACAGGGTACTTGATTACCCAATTCTAAGGGTAACAACATAATCCTTGAAGGGTATGGTATGCTGGTATATAATATTAGGATTTACATTACAATGGACGTACTGTAATTTGTCCAAATATTTGCTTGTATAACATGTCAAAACAAAATACTAATATATGTATGTTAACATAAGAGAGTGTGTGTGTGTACACACACACATATAATTTATTTGATAAAATTGTTCCGCCATAACAAATTAATGTAAAATAATTATATGTTAATAATACAAGTTTTTAAAATTTTAGGAAATGTAAACACAGTTTAGGCTTAAGATTAATTTAGGGAATCTTTTACAATTAAAATAATCTTTATTATTAAATAATTGATAATATCCCATAATCAAATTAATTCTTAAAAATAAGAAATTAAGTTGAATTTTTTTAAAAAAATTCTAAATATCTCTGAGACAAATTTTGGCCTTAGAAATAATTTTTGAAATTTTATCAATTGAAATTATATTTTTAATTAAATAATAATTGCATTTCAAAAATAAATTAGTTAAAAAATTTAATAAATTTATTTTTCATTTTCAAAAGGTTCCATATATACATATAAACCTTGGTAAAAATTTATGAAAAATTTCATTTGAAATTATATTTTTAATTAAATAATTGATTGCAAGCCTAAAGTAAATTAATTTTTAAAAATAATAAATTAAGTTTAAAAAATCTTAAAATTTTACTATAATTAAAATTACATGGTGCAGTAAATATAAAAAATGTAAAATTTAAATTTTGAATAGTTAATTATTTTATTCATAATAAACAATTCACAAAATCATTAAATAATAATAAAATACGTATATGCATATTTAATAAAATATTTTATATTTTATGAGTTATAATAGGTACAAATCATCAAAAGAAAATTTTAGGATTAAATATATATGAAATATAAACACATACAATTATACACATTCATAATTTGTAGATATACATATTTAATCTAGATATATATATATATATAAACATAAATAAAAATTAAAATTAAAATATTTTTATAGAAACAATAAATCAATAAACAAAATATTATAACAAGCACATAACTAGTCTAACTGTAACAAACACATGTACCCACAAAAATCTCACATAATCTAAACAATAAACAGATCTGAATACAAATAGAGGATTTGGATGTAAATCAACTTTTATGTGATAAACTTAAAATCAAAACAATGATAATTAATAAAAGTGCACATCCTAATGAAGCCTTTGAGTCCACGTTGAACAATGATTTCTCTTCTAAGAACAATGATAATTAATAAAGTGCACCTCCTAACGAACTATTTGAATGTTTACGTTCACACTTCAATTAGCAGGTGGTCTGATATTATGGCCAAATTTATCACTTACTCATTTTTCGAAAAAAAATCTTATTTTAATTTAACTAGCATTACCCAGTTGTGACAATTATTTACACCAATTATCTTCGTCAAAACTATCACTTTGGACTTGTTGAATTTGGTAATGGTCAAAATTCCAACTTCATCCACATTTAACTCTATAATCCAAACACAAAGTCTTTGGTTCAATAGTAACAATTATTATCAACCGAACTACACTGACCAGAGATTTTAACTTTGGGTCGACTTGAGTTGACCGTGATACTAACCCCATATAACCGAGGAGACGAATCCTCTCTTGAATAGTGCTTCACTTTCAATACTTCCACTCGACCCAACTATAGTCACTCGATGGACGCTATGACATGATTTGATAATAATGTGGAGTTTTATGTTGAAGATTCATAGTATTCTCAAGTTGAAAGAACTGTCTAAAGTAGTCACATCTATGTTTTCTGTTTGACCTTATTTATATTAACCAACAGAAAATTACAGAGTGAATCATTCCATAGTTATCTAATAACTATTAGGACGTAATCCCTAGGTGCCTCCAGCAGTCATGAGTAATACACTGCCCAACATTTGGAGAGTCATACATACTCTAGTCTCAACGGATACATCGATATCCATTCTCGATGCATCTTTACTACGAACATTAAATGATACATTTTTTCATTGTGATAAATTACTCATGGATACAATACTTTATAATACTATCACAAAACATATCATTTAAGAATTTCTATTAAATATACTTTTAATTAAATAAATTAATATAACTACGTTATATCAAGTATATAATAGAAATAAAACACCTTTATTTCAAAAAAGATTGGTCAACGAGATAGATATATGTAACAAAAAAATACATAATTGCCCCTATGGCATACCCTTAACTCTATCATTGGTGAGTAAAGCTCACTCATTACGCAAGATTTAAACTTTATAAGTTAGCAATAGATTCTTGTTGGTTGTATGGTTGAAAGTAGTGCTTTGTGTTGTATTTGTATGTGTTTATTGTTATATTTGTTATGGACTTGGAAATGAAGTCAAAAAATGAAGTTATAATTTAAAGTAATGATTTTTATTACTTATGTATGAGCTTATGTTGGGTTATTGTAAGTTTAAGGAATGCTAGCACTTGTTTTTTGTGACGTTAAGATCCCTTAAATTTAACTTGTTTTACATATTATGAATTTCTAAAAAAGTTTTACAAAGTTTCCAAAACTTTAACTTTTGGTTTCCATAAAACTTTATAAAAAGTTTTAAGTAAGTTAAATGTAAAAACGAAAAGCCTTAAAGAGCATGAGATATGTTATACTAGTTTAAAAGTATGGTATCCATAGCGACAGTCACTATGGATGCAGTATCGATATGGATGCAGTTCGTGAAATCGAACACTATTTTTAAAACTAAAAGTGTTTTCACCTTTACCTTTGAAAGGTATTTTCAAAAAATTCCATAAGTATGAGAAAGGAATTATTACTTATTGATTAAGTCAATTTGAATGATTTTTAACTAATTAATTAAGGTAAAGATTATTCATACTTAATTAATTAAGTAAAGGTAATTAGATTTTAATTATTAATTAAGTAAGATAATTATAATTAGTTAATTAAGAAAGATTTGATTATTTATAAATTAAGAAAAAGTTAATTATTAAATTAATAATTATTTAAGTAAGATTTAATTATTAGTCAACCTTTAATTAAATTAGGTTTGCTTATTAATTAATTATTAATCAGGCAGGGTTTAATTATTTCTTAATTATTAACCAAGTTAAGACTTAATTAAGATTTACTTATTATTAAATAAAGATTTTATTTTTAATTACTTTATTTTCAAGGATTGGTTTGTTTAAAAAGCAGCTTTCTTTTACAAAGAATAGTTTAGATACAAGGGATTCTCTTTGCCTATGCCACTAAGTAGCCAAACAAATATGAGTAAGTTATATTAGAATATTGACATGTTTTATTAGAAATAAGTCATCTTGTATTTAGTACTAAAAACTGATGTGTAGGCTTATTTATGAGATCTCAGACTTGATTTTCTGACGAGGGATGGAGAAGTCGAAATGTCAAAAATGTAATAAATACAAGGGAGTTAATTTCGATAAATAGGGCTGGATAAATTAAGTATATGTAAGATGTTTCATCCTATACTTAACACCAAATTCCGAGGTATGAATCTCATATCTATCCTGAGAAGTAGGAATGTATGTCGAGTTAAGTTTAGTTTTCTAGCTTGTCCGACTTTGTTGTTAATCAAGAGATAATACAGTTTGAAATCGAAAAGTGAGGATAAGTACAAGATGTCTTATTTTTCGTATGAAAATCTATACACACTCCTGATTGTGGAGTTGTCCACCATCTATAACTTGACCTTTTCTAAATTATCAAATGTTGGTTCAAAGAGACCGAGATCGGATAGCATGAGTTACCAGAAACCACTTCGAATGAACGCAAGTGTTCGAATTGGTAACATATAAAAGATGATGGAATAGAAGACGAAGATCTTTGAAGTGCAAGGGCAACGTGACACTAATCCTGAGAGTGATTCCAAAATGAGTGTAATACAAGTAGTGTCTTCGGTTTGTTCATATCCTAATCAACTAGTGTGAACGAATGCTAGCATTGCATAGTCACCTAGAGGGCAATGTTAACATTTCAAGTGTGATTGTTATAAAAAAGGCAAAGCGTAGCCTTGGGCTTCACAACGAGGAATGATTAAAACATGCGATATGCGGCATGGCTGCGTGGGTCGCACCCATTTGGGTATAGTCACCACCAGATCTAGATTGACATTTCATATTTTGTATGCTAGTGACCCAAGTACGGTTGTTAATCACAACCGAGGTGGTGATATATTCAGTACTACCCGGTAAAGGGTCGCCGGTTCTGTGTTGATGGTGGTTTATGTGAGGGTCTCGATACATTCTATCTAAAGGTGTACTGTGGTAGGAAGTACCCTAGTAGCCTTATCATTGATGGAACTAAACTTTCAATAAGTGATTTACAGTCTTAGTTGTGCCCAAATATGCTGGAATATGAGATGCAAGCACTCGGCTATATTCTTAATTTACTTTAAACCCTAGATATTCCTATAATATCACTGGTTTTTCTATAGAAATGTTTTGATTATCGTAAGGTAAAAGCTCATCCATATTCATGTATGGCATGGTCTTAAGAGATATCTTTGTTTTAAAAGAGTTTTATAAGCTTGGTAATTAAGTTGTTTGGAGTTTACTCACACCTATGTCTGACCTGAACTTTTTCTTTCTTTCCCTAAAACTCTTGGGTGCCCAAATTTGTATAAGTAGCCAAATAGTCTAGGTTTCTATGGATGTATTTTGAAGGAGCATGGAGCAGGTGGCTTCACTGTTATCCAGCTATTTTATATTTTTCCAATGTGCATGTGTATATTTTGTGTCAGCATTCATGGGGAGAGACGGTTATAATCATCCTTGGCTGAAATTGTATTTATGTAACTCTGATGTTCATTAGGAATGATGTAATGTTACTATCTTATGTTGGCTATCATCTGTGATTGCTTTACATTGTTAGATTCTGTGATTTTCTCTTCTTGTTTTTTTACTCCAACGGCTTGCCTTTTGGACTCTTAGATGACCGACACACGAACACTGTGGGTGTATTAAGTGTCATGTTTAGGAGTAAGAAAGAATGATTGTCACAATATGTCAACGTTTTAGCACCACTTATCATGTTTGTTTGGCTACTTAATGACACGGACAAAGAGATCGCTTGTATTTTAAAAAATATTTTAGAAAAGATAGTTCCTTTTAAACAAACCCGACTTTTGGGAAATAAAGCGATTTAATTTTTTTAACCTTTTTCTAAAATGTTTAAGTAATAATATTAAAACTTTTATTTAAATAACTAAATAATGATATTAAACATTTTATTTAAATAGTTAAATTACCACATTAAACCTTTTATTTAAATGAAATAATAATCTTTGAAAATATTGTTAATATTTAAAAATTATTTTTAATATTTATAAATATTTTAAAAGACCATTCAAAATATCTAAAGTATAAACTATTTTTAGTTTGCACAAAAATTATCGATTCACAAACTCCATCCATAGGGACTATCGCTATACGGAACATAACTTTTAAACTTGTTTTATAAATTAAAATAGCCTTTTAAATCCTTTGCTTCTACATTTAAATTACTTACATAATTTTGTATAAAGGTTTTGAAAGCAAAAGAAAAGTTCGGAAAACCTTTTAGAAACATTTATAGAAAACAAGAAAGTAAACTTTGTTTTAAAAGAACACGGGATCTTGATATTGAAACATAAACCAATTCAAGTATTAACTTTCCAGCAAACATACAATCATCCATATACATAAGCACATACATACATACGTATATACATGCATACATACATGTATGTATGTATGTATGTATGTATGTATGTAAATGACATTCATAAGGCAAGGAAAGATCATCACTTGTGAATAATTACTAAAGCACTTCGACTACATCTCAAGTCATCAATAAAACATCATATATACCATCCGTTACAAGCAGGAACCAAACCAAACAGCATCATTTCCAAACACTTATAAGTTATAATACAAGAAACTAACTAATATTATTGTTACAAATAATAATGTTTAAATCTTGCATTTTAAAAGTGAGATTTACTTACCAAAATCAACAAGAATACAAACCAAAGCTACCACAACTTCTACACTGACATAGGGAGTTAGTTTACCCTTTGAAAACTTGATTTTGAAGACCCTAACGAGGGGAGCTAGGCTCGGCCTAGGTGGTGGAGGGCTCGGCCATGCTTGAGGAAGGGAGTTTTTGGTTTTGTCTTGAAAGATAAGAGAAGTAGGGAGGAACAAGGTGTTTTTAGCTAGGTTTTAAGGATTTAAAGTGGAAAAATGAGATATTTTTTAACTTGAAAATTTTAGGGAAGCCATGGAAAGTAAAATGGAAGTTTGGAAAATAAAAGTTAAGAGTCTGAAAATGAAGAGAGTGAAATGAAATAAGAAATGATAAAAACTAAAATACTTTTATATAAAATGAAAAAAGGAAATTACTAAAATGCCTTAATTATTAATATGTACAGTACCTCCACATCATGATGCCACATCACCCTCTCCTTTCCCACCATGCACATGCCACCAATCACTCCCTCTCATCACGACCACTTCACATCTTCTGACACAAACTTGATGTGTTGTCATTTTGTACCATTTTCAATTTAAAATTTAAAAGAAAAATTAAAACTTATTTTATTTATTTAAGTATAAATTTAAACTTGCTTAACCCTAACCACTTTCTTGATCAAAGCATATGGTATTTATATATAAGTATGTGTGTATATATGTATGTGTGTATATACATATACTCCACTGTACACATGATGTTCCAACAACTTCCAGACAATGAAAAGTCGAAACTTCGAAAAACGGTTTTTGGTCACATTTTCGATTTTTCCTCGAACTAACTAGTTTTATATACCAAATTTTAAATCTACTCAACTATCATTAGTTATTACTTAAAAGTAGTTTATTTGAGTTATAAAATCCATTAATAAATTATTTCAAAATATATAAAATATTCGTATTTAAAATGATTAAATTACGGATCGTTACAATCAGCCCATGTAAAGTGTTATCCTTGCATCATTTGTATATTTTATTATATTTTGGTGATACGAAATCACAAATAGAAGGAGATAAATATGCAAAAAGAAATGCAATCACATATATTTTATTGTGGAAATGCATTAATTATTGGATTACATTTCCATTAGATGGCAAGGAAATAAATGCATGCACACGTTATGAAATAATATATATATGCAAAAAGTTATCATATTATTTCTTTCTTGGTAATCGCATTGCTTTGGGACTATTTTCTTCCAATTTTGGAATGAGTGAATTATTTGCTATGTTTGCGCGATTTGTTACCATTATAACTTGCCTCCACTATCTTTTTACCACATCTTGGTAATTTAATCGATGGTTCTTATGGATTTGCACTGTCTATATATTGAGGGTAGACTTTATTGTAAACCCACTCTGCCATTCAGCCAGCGATCTCCAAATAGAGTCTCTTCTTGATATCCCTAATTTAGGGCTTTGGTATGTAAACTCTTATCTTGTAATCTCTTGTAACTCTCTCATGTGTAATAAATCTCTCTTTTGGACTGGACATACACTACTTTGATGATAATAGAACCTGTATAAATATTGCTCGTCTTTTTTTCTTTATAGTTATTTACTATTTATTTGGAGCAATAGAATAATTGCTGCTAGATTGAGTAATGTTCAAATCGGTAAATCTAGATCCATTTTATTATTTTTCCGTATTTATGCAATTTTTGCACAATAGATTGGTATTAGAGCAAGGCGATTTGTTTAAGTTTTTGCATCAATGACTTAAGAGCGGTAGGTCTGGTAGTAATTTGTTATTACTCATTTGGATGGAAGAAGATATTTTGTGCAATGTCGAAGATAAAGACGGAGGAGATTATGCTGAGAGAGAAGAGCATTCCAGTCTTGGAACTTTGATGATAAGGAGTTTAGTGTGTTAAAGGGACATCTGGATTTGGGAACCTATATCTACTTCATGGCTCAATGCTGTTGTAAGAGTATTATGTTGTTTTCTATGGGAAATTTGCTATTTGGCAAATAAGGTATGTGGAAGGAGAGAGATTTCTCTTACATACTGAGATTTGGATTAGCCTTGTTATGTCCATTGGCTTTTGTTTTTTGGCTATGTATTTGAATTGGTGATTAAAAGAATTTTTAGGTCTTGGTGTTTTGAGATTATTTCGGTATCTACCTTCTTTTGATTTTGGATATTTGCAACATTTTATTGGCGGGCGGGGACATAGTCTGAGCTCGTTAGCAAGGTGTGATGGGGGGTGGCCTTGTTGGAACCCATTGGGTATATATTCATTTTTGGTTTTTATCTGTTAAGAGATTTTGGTTGAAGGTGGAGTTCATTTTTAAGAGTTTTATGTTGAAATGAGAATTTGATTCGATGTGGGGTATTGGAGATTTGTGATTTTGCATCAAGGTGGAGTGTTAAATTTTGGTGATACAAAAACATAAACAGAATGAAAGAAATATGCAAAAAGGAAAGTAATCACGTATGTTTATTATGGAATTGCATTAATTATTGGATTGCATTTCCATTAGATGGCAAAGAAATAAATGCACGCGCACGTTATGGTATAATATATATGCAAAAAAGATATGCATATTATTTTTTTCTTTGTAATCGCATTGCTTTGCAATTATTTTCATCCATCTTTGAAATGAGTGAATTACTTGCTATGTTTGCACGATTTATTACCATTGTAACTTGCATCCATTATATTTTTTACCACATCTTGATAATTTAATCGCTGGCTCTTATGGATTTGCACTGGCTATATATAAAGGGTTGACTTTATTGTAAGCCCATCCTGGCATTCAGCCAACGATCTCCAAATAGAGTGTCTCTTCTTGCTATCCCTAATTTAGGGCTTTGTTATATAAATTCTTATATTGTAATCCCTTCTAACTCTCTCATGTGTAATAAAATCTCTCTCCTTTGGACCAAACGTACACTACATTGATGATAATGGAACCAGTATAAATATTGTGCGTCTTTTTTTCTTTATAGTTATTTACTAGTTATTTGGAGCAATAGAATAATTTTTTCTAGATTGAGTGATGTTCAAATTGGCAAATCTAGATCTTGTTTATTGTTTTTTCCCACATTTGTGAAATTTTTGCACAACATATTTTCATTCCAAAACTAAAGATGTCAACAATAGTATTATCTCTAAATTGGCTAGTTACCTCATGATACAATTACAATTGTGACATTAAATGTTAACAAAATTTGTTCGGCTTATTCATTGAATAATCTTTCTCTTAAATTTTGTTCTTTCTTTTCTCTCAAAATTTGAAGAACATTAATGGTGGTGCAAAAGGATCATTACTGCAGGTTATGAGCATAGTTGTACTGCATTTGGTTCAAGACTTCTTAGATATTTGGTAAAATACTTATCTGACAAGAGTTTATTATCTTCAGTTTAATTACAATATAACAGGAGAGAAGTGTGCTTATTAACAATGGTTATTAACAATGACACCCTTTTTCCTTGATTAATATGTTTCTTGAAGCAAATATCACTCTTTTGATTAACTGTCATCTATACATTACTGATAATATACTTAACCATATTACTTGTGCGCCCCTATTTTTGATATATTCCTCAAGATGACAATGTGAAAGAAAAATCACATTTTTGGGTAAGGCATAAAGGATATCATAGAGAAGGAATTGTTATGTCATACAAAGTATCTAATGTTACAGGAATAATTCATATGGATTTGTTTACATTTTTTCGTCCCAAGTACCTTTGTGTAGCATGTATAGTGAGTTAATAGTGATGCTTTGGTAAATTAGAATGAAAGGATACATTAAATTGGTTATAGGAACATGTTTATCATGTTTGAGACATCATCTTCATAAACGTTATTCATGATATACTGATTTTTGTTTTATATTTTGTTATTAGCTTTAGGACAAGGATCTATATATGTTGAAAGCTCAATAATTGAAGACAGGATTTCAAAAGGAAATACTTGACTAAAGAAGGTAAACTAATTTTCTTCTTCACACTTTGGTACAACATTTTTACAAGTTTTGATGCTTCCTGGAAAATAATAAGGCCTCATTGAAAAATTAAAGAAAAAATAGACCTCCATTTGAAATAAGTTTGCGTAAATATGGATTGCGCAATTTTTAACAAAAGGCTTGTGCAATCCATATTTGTGCTAGCTATATATCTAATGCTTGTGCAAATATGGTTGCGCAAGCATTATTTAGGGCATCAAAATTCCAGTTTGCTTAGATCCGATTCTTATTTTATCAAAAACCCTCCTCAAAATTCTCCCAAATTCTATCCTCAATCCATTTTTTCCCAAATCTAAACTTCTCAATTACCTTATTCTCAAGTCTACCTTGAAGCAACTAATTGATTTAGCTAAAAATTGAAGGAATTTCTTCATCCGTGGTGATTAGAGGTAAAAAATATTAGTTGAAACTGATGTTAAATTAACAAATGATTGTTGTTGATAATGTACTAAATATTATTGTGCTCTCGACGATAATTTACGCCTATGGTTGTGTCATAGTTGAAAATGTAAATAGTAATAGATCAATCCTAAACCCTAACTAGAAAATTGATTTTTTTAATGATTAATTGGTTGATGTATATATCGTAGAATCGCCTCCCGGACCCGAAAATAGAAGTGTTCGTTTTTTCCAAGAGAAGCATAGAAGCCAAAATGATGCGCTTATGGAGGTATTTATTTTAAACACAACAAATTATCGTTACTAGTTGCAATTCTTTATTATAAATCAGGATGTAGAAACAATTAAGATTTGCGACCGTTCAAGCAAGCTAAAGGAAATGGACTTTAAAGATCCTAGGTTGGAACAAAATCTAAGAATTATCGGGATTAGGAAAGCTATGCAAGTTGACTACATTCGACTAGACCATTACCTTATTACGACATTATGTGATAGATGGAGACCGGAGACGGATATTTTTAATCTAAGACTGGGTGTCTAGCCGATGTTTACTTTATGTTTGGTCTGGGCATAGGTATGTTTAGAAAATATGGACATTGATTATTTGAAATTGTGTCATGATTTGCTTGGTTTTTTTTCTACCAAAAGAGGCTACAAAGTATAAAAGTAAGCTAGCAATGACATGGTTTAAAAGTAAATTTCCTGAATCACTACTTGAAAGAGCGATGGATTTAGATATACTTCATCGTAGTCGTGTTGTCATATTTTACCTTTCAATTGTCATCTTTTTTCATATATTCGAAAGGAAGATTGAATTTGAAATATTTACCATTTCTGAAAGATTTAGCAAACTGGTTACCATTCATGGGGCATTGCTGTACTTTGTTATTTGTACAGTGAGTTGTCAAACGTTGATTTACAAAGAAGAAAAGTTTTAGGGGTTCTGCAATATTGTTGCAAATATGGTCATTATCTTCCATTCGTGTGTAGGCGCAATTGTGTTAGGAGTTAGCGTGAAACTCCAAAAAATGTACAGTTTTATTAAAATAAACTAGTTGTTAGCGGATGACGCCATTACCTGGGAACCATATCTTTATTGATGAAATTTGAGCATCCTGACATTGAATATATATACGCCGGTTGGACCGCCAAGAGCAGACTGATTCTTTTTTTGAACTTTGAATTATATACTCCTAACCGAGTAATGAGATAGTTTGGCATTGAATATCAACACATTTCCGATCCTGTGGTGCCATTAAACCCAGTGCCCACTAGTTAGATGGACTTCCTGCAGGAAAGTATAGCATTATAGAATTCCAGAATTGATCGTATCGAACATGCACGTGATCCCCCGACACCGTTGAGCAAGTATGAGTATTGGTATTAGCAAACTACTCGCTGTTGTATTTTGTAAAGGTCGGCTAGAAAATTGGCTGCGTATATTCCCCGAGCTCCACTAAAGCGTGATGTGGTTAGTGTTTTAATTTATATATTTTGATTATTCATTTCTTTAGATCATATTAGTTGTTACTATGTTTTGTATTTCGCGTAGGTAAGCAGGATATATAGCACTTTGGATGTGGTCAACGAAATCGAAGATAGTCGTATGGAGCCGGACAAGGTGAAAAGTAAATGTATTGACCTATGATGTATACTCGATATGATTCATCGAAACTAGTTAGGGAGGTCAGCAAAACGTTTGCGTATTGTAGAAGAATGATCATGTGCTATGGAGGAGATACGTACAACAGTGGAGGAAGCGGAGGGAGGACAAACGACATGGTGGGAGCTACATACAAAATAGGAGGGAACACAAGCCATCGGCGGAGAAGTTCAAACTCAATGGTCCGTTTGGCATAAAGGAGAACAACAATTTGGGTATCTTGGTCAATCCACTCAAGAGCCAACGGAAGAGTCGCCGTAGTGGGAGAGACAACAAGAATAATTAATTTTCGGTCGCACTCAAAAACTGTTCCAACACCTGTTCCAACATTTGACGAAGGCCGAAGTTAAGCTCCAATCGTGTACAAAAGGAAGAAGAAGAAGAGAGACGCCTCTTGAGGTAGAAGGCTTTACGATTGAGATGTTTTGTTGTTTGGCCGATATATCTTGTTGATGTTTCATTGGTCGAAAAGGTGGTTGTTGATGTTTATGAAGTTGTGGATTGTATATTTTGTGTTGATGATATACGGTTATGTTGATGATATCCAATGGTATTATGGATGGTATATTTTGTGTTGATGTTTATGTAATGTTGATGATATGTAATGTTGATGGGTTATGTATAGGAGGAAGGTGCAGCAGCTCTCTATCTTTGACAAGGGCATATTATTACTTGCGCATTTTTGATTTGCGCAAGCTATATTACAAAATATAGTTTGCGCATTTCAAAAATATGCACGCTATATTCATATATATATATATATAGCTTGTGATATTCATATATATAGCTTGCGCATTTCAAAATTGCAATCGGCACAAAATCATGATATGGTCATGCATGATATTAGCACCGACAAAAGTAATGTTAGTAGCAGCAGCAATACTTCTATCATAATCCAATGCCCAGTAAGTAACTAACTTCAGAACTTGTCTCGGTATGTTATTAATTAACTTCTTATTATAAGTTGAACTTCAATTGGGTTATTGGGCCACTGCAAGGAAATGTTGATGTTTTGCGAATTGCAAGAAATAAAATAATACTAGTAAAATTGTTCACAATTATTTCACTATGGTGGTCACTCTAAATTAGAGGAATGTATTAAAATAGTGGTTGTAACTAATTGCTGAACAAAATCGAGAGAAGATGGAACTGTCGAGAATGATGAAGCACAGGAGCAATACTGTGTAGAGTAGTGCCTAACTGCCACTGTGCGCACACCTAATTATCCATCGCATATAAGCAAAAGAAATTTTCCATCAAATATACAAACAGAAAAATCAAATTATGCTAAGATTGACATATTATTTCCATCAAATATACAAATACAGAATTATTTCCTTACTACTTTCATTTTCAAGCTACCGGTAAAAGAAAAATAAGATGTCCGCCTCTTTGTAAAATTCAAAACAAAAGATTTACAAATTGAAAATATGTGAAGTTTAAATCTTTAAAGTCGTGGGAAGTAGATCTACATTTCTATGTTAACATTGGATGTTGCAGTCATGCTTGGGATGACGAGCGTAAATGACGCAGCGGATTAATCAAACAAAACTTCAATCGATGAAATGTAGCAATCGGTGAGTTGAAGATACCAAAATGCCCAAGTTCGTTGATCCAAAGATACCGAACTCTAGCTATCTCAAACACGTTGATAGCGCACTATACCGTGTTCAAAGATCTACGATTCTTCGCACGTTGATCTAGCGCACTAGATTCCGTGAATCGGCTTCAACAAACGTGGATTCGAGCGCACTCGAATGACGTAAGTGGAGATAGGAGATTACACTCAACTACCAATTGGTATGAAAGCACAAAGCTAACAAAAGAGAAATTTTATTCAAAATCAACAACCTCAAAAATTACAACACACACGCTATTTATAGAGAATTTCAACTCAACGCAACAAGCAACACCCAACTCTTAGGTCGGCACCGACTCACGACCCAACTTAGGTCGTGACCGACTTAACACTATACGACTCATCTCCTTACAACAAAACAATAGGCAAACGACTTACGCAAGGTCGTTACCGACCTAACTAACTCCAGATACACGACTCAACATAGTAACACACCTGACCGACTCAAAAGTATACGACTCAACAAGCCCAGCCTTATGGCCACACCTCCGACTCAAGAAAACAATTAACGACTCAACTTGCCAAGCGACTCACGACTCAACCGACTCATCAACTGACCGACTCAACACTCATACGACTCAAGCTTCCCAGTTCCTTGCCGCATGACTCAGTTAGGTCGTGGCTGCTTCCTCTCATGTTAAGTCGTAGCCGACTTAGGCTCTTAACTCGTGCTTCATTAACTCGTAACTCGGCTTCACTAGCTCGTAGCTCTTTCTCCTTAGGTCGGTCCCGACTCATGACCGCCTCCAGCTCCTTCTCAGTGACTCGTGCCTTTTCTTCCTGTGTTTCATTGAGTCGTGGACGGTCCAAAAGTTCTCCCTTAGGTCGGAAACGACCTATAGCCAACTCCTTAAGTCGTGAACGACTTATCTTAACTCGTAGGCTTTTCTCCCGTGAGCCTTTAAGTCGGAAACGACTCATAAGTACTATCCTAGTTCGTGAATGATTCATTCCTTTGGCCTGATCTGCATCATCCTCCCCTGGTTGACAGAAATTCGACCTCGAATTTGTAAATTTTTCCTCAACAATCTCACCTCCATGATATGGAATTAAATGTTTGATGTTAAAAACATCAGAAGTATAAACATCATTCGGTAACTTTAATCGATAAGCATTCTCATTAATTTTCTTCAAAACTTCAACTGGACCAATTTTTCGCGCTTTCAACTTGTTATAAGCACCCACCGGAAAACGATCCTTTGTCAATACAGCATAAACCAAATCACCTTCTTTAAATTCAACATTTCGACGTTTCAAATCTGCAGACTTCTTATACTTCTCATTCGATTTCTCCAACCGTTCCTGAATGATTTTATGACATTCAGTCAGCTCATCAACAAAATCAGCAGCTCGTTTAACTGTCCCCTTCGACTGTGGTACTACTGCCAAATCCAACGGTCCCCTGGGTAAATTTGAATAAACAATCTGAAACGGACTGAATCCCGTGCTACGATTTACTGCATGATTATGAGCAAATTCTGCCTGGCATAGCTTAATGTCCCAATTTCTCAAATTATCCTGTACAAGACAACGCAACAAATTTCCCAATGACCTGTTAACAACTTCTGTCTGCCCATCAGTTTGTGGATGGTAAGCGCTACTAAAATTCAGCTTTGTTCCGACCATCTTCCACAAACTCAGCCAAAAGTGACTCAGGAAACGAGTATCTCGATCAGAAACAATAGATTCTGGTAAACCATGAAGTCGATAAATCTCCTTGAAAAATAACTGTGCCACTCGAACTGCATCTGCTGTCTTCTTGCAAGCAACAAAATGTGCCATCTTTGAAAACCTGTCCACCACAACAAATATCGAATCATTTCCCCTTTGAGTTCTCGGCAAACCCAAAACGAAATCCATGCTGATATCAACCCATGGCTTAGATGGTACTGGTAACGGCATATACAACCCTGCATTTGTTGCTGTCCCTTTTGAAACTTGGCAAATATGACATCGCTCCACGAATCTTTCAACCTCTTTCCTCATCGACGGCCAAAAGTAAGACTGCGAAATCAACTGTAAAGTACGATCACGGCCAACATGTCCTTCATCGTGCAATTCCTTCACAATCTTCATCCTCAAACTACAGTCCGGAATACATAAACGATTTCCTTTAAACAGAAAACCATCAACTAACATGAATTCATCGGTACTCCCATCCTTCACTTTTTCAACATATTTCACAAAGTAAGGATCTTCTTCAATCATCTCTGGTAGTAATTCAAACCCCGTTACTTCAACCTTCATTGTCGTTAGTAAATGACTCCTCCTACTCAAAGCATCAGCTACTCGATTTGTCACCCCTGATTTGTGCTTAACGACAAAAGTAAACTGCTGTAAATAAGCAATCCATGACGCATGTCTCGCAGAAATCTTATCTTGCCCCTGTAAATGTTTCAAAGCTTCGTGATCAGTGTACAGAACAAATTCCTTCTGAAATAAGTAATGTCTCCAATGCTTAACAGCCTGTACAACAGCATAAAACTCAACGTCATATGTACTGTATCTCATCTTCGCCCCTGACAACTTTTCACTGAAATAAGCAACTGGCTTCCCATTCTGACTCAGAACTCCTCCAATACCAACCTTCGAAGCATCAGTATGCAATTCAAACAATAACTGAAAATTAGGTAGAACAAGAATTGGTGCAGACGTCAACAATTCCTTGATCCTTTCAAAGGCAACCCCCGCTTCCTCTGACCATACCAACTGTTTACCCTTCATGCAATCAGTCACTGGAGCCATCACGCTACTGAAGTGTGGTATGAACCTTCGGTAGAATGACGCTAGCCCATGAAAACTTCTCACTTCTGTAATTGTCTTTGGCTGTGGCCAATTCTTGACTGCTTCAACTTTACTCCGGTCAACTTGAATACCTTCCCCTGAAACAACATACCCCAGGAATAAAACACTAGGTGTCATAAACACACATTTCTTTGTAGCAGCATAAAATTGTTCTTCACGAAGAATAAACAACACTTCTCTCAGATGTAGAACATGTTCCTCCGTACTCCTGCTATAAATCAAAATATCATCGAAATAAACCACGACGAACTTTCCAATGAGTGGTCTAAAAATTTGATTCATCACCCGCATGAATGTACTAGGTGCATTAGACAAACCAAATGGCATAACCAACCATTCGTACAACCCCTCTCTAGTTTTGAAAGCTGTCTTCCATTCGTCTCCAGGTCTGATACGAATTTGATGATAACCACTCTTCAAATCAATTTTCGAGAATATAGTTGCCCCACTCAACTGATCCAACAAATCATCCAACCTCGGCATAGGAAATCTGTAACGAACAGTGATCTTATTCAAAGCTCTACTATCAGTGCACATTCTCCAAGTTCCGTCCTTCTTTGGTACTAACAATGCAGGTACAGCACACGGACTCAAACTTTCCTGAATACGACCCTGTTCAAGTAATTCTTCCACCTGCCTTCTCAATTCCTCATGTTCCTTCGGACTCATACGATAATGTGGTCGATGTGGTAACACTGCCCCCGGAACAAGATCAATCTGATGTTGAATGTCTCTAAGTGGTGGTAACTCCTTTGGCAACTCCTCTGGAAAGACATCTTCAAACTCTTCCAAAACTGGCTTTGCTTCTTCGGGAATCTCAACTTCTTCACTACTCTCTCTCCCAATCAACAAAAACACTTCCGGTTCTTCCTCCACTTCTTTAACAAACTCCTTCAAAGTCAACAGAGTTTTCAATTCTTCAATCTCCTCCAGTTTGTTCTCCTTCTGCTGTTGCTTCTTAGGAACCAAAGTGATTTTAGTACCCTCGAACATGAAACTGTAACTGTTGGCACGACCGTCATGCTGAACTGCTCTATCAAACTGCCATGGCCTGCCCAATAACAAGTGACAAACATCCATGTCCACAACATCACACCAAATTTCATCTTTGTACTTCTTCCCAATCGAAAAATTCACACAAGCTCTTCGACACACTTTCACTTCACCTCCTTTTCTTAACCATGCTAGCTTGTATGGTTTAGGATGCTTTTCGGTCTTCAAATTCAACTTCCTAACTGCCTCTGTAGAAATAATATTATCACAACTCCCCGCATCAATAACGAACTTGCAAACTTTCCCCAGAATAGTACATGTCGATTGAAAAATATTGCTTCTCAGCCAACTACAATCCTCCTCTTGCTTAGGTGTCAAACAACTTCTCCTCATCATAAGATTACATCCTTCATCTCCCGACACTTCTTCTTCCTCCTCAACATAAGGTACATTTGAATACTCTGCCTCCTCACCATCATCTGCTTCAACCTCTGCAACCATGGTTCTCTTCTTCGGCTTCGGACATTCGTTGCTTTTGTGACCCAACTCCTGACAATTATAACATTTGAAAACACTACTAGCCTTCGCCTTCTCAACCTCCTTGACCACTGGCTTTGTAACAGGTTTAGGAACATTAGAACTTCCGCCAACACCCCTTGCTTGATTATTGGAATTAGTAAACACACCACCTCCACGCCTTCCTTGTTTCTCCCAAGCTAACGCTTTCTGATGTGCCTCTGCTACTGATCTAGGATCAAACATATTAACCATATCTTGGATCTGCATTCTCAAGCCCCCAATGAATCTAGCAGTTAGCTGTTCTTCTGTTTCCATGATATCATTCCTGGCGATGAGTTGGTAAAATTCATCAGCATAATCACTAACAGATTTTGTCCCTTGCCTCAGATTCTGCAACCTCTGGTACATAAGTGATTGATAGTTGTAAGGTAAGAAAGTAGATCTCATCAACTTCTTCATCTTATCCCACGATTCTATCTTTGACTTCCCCATTCTCTCCCTTGTAAGTTTAGTTTGCTGCCACCACGCCAAAGCTCTCCCCCTCAACCTAGTAGCAACCAACTTTACTCTCCTATGCTCAGGAACCTCCTTGAAATCAAAGATCTCTTCAACATTTGATACCCAATCAAGAAATTCTTCAGCTGCCATCCCTCCTTTAAACTCCGGAATCTCCATCTTCATACCCGATTCCCAACGTCGATCATCATCAATAACCCGATACTGACGTTGTCCCTGATCTCGGTCTCTGAAATGAACACTTCCCCTATCACCGTCAAACTCCTCATCAAAGTCTGATGCATATCGTTGTCTTTCACGCCCTCCAACATCTCTACCACCACTCCTACAACCAACATCCCGTCTATCATGGTCATCAACATTCCTCCTACTTCGATTATCAACACTCCGTTGATCCTGACTTTCTCTCCTCTCCCGATCTGAATGATGTGAAACTCTACTTCCTCCATGAATGGATTCAGGTGAATTTCTTCTTCTACTTTGATTCATATCAATCATAAGCTTCTCCAACCTACCAATGCCTTCATCAATCTTCTCGTGCATACGTTGCTCCATTTGATCGGCCTCTTCTCTTCGATATAGTGCTTCAATGTTTTGATGACGATTGGCTCTCCTTGGTGGCATGATTGAAAAACTTCACAAACTTCAACAATTCAATCACAAGACTTCAACAAATCACGGCCCAACAATGTCTCGGCTATGACTTGATTCGGCTCAATGTGCAACGACTTATGGTTAAGTCGGCACGGCTCCACACTTCAAATCTTGGCGCGCAAAAATCTCCTCACAAATTCAATCACTCTCCAACACTTGATTCAAAATGCTATAGATCAAATACTCCAAGCTTGTTGCAACTTCAAGATGACCACAACGAACACAACTTCAAACTTCAACACTTGGCTCCAAGAATCAACTTAGCTATGATTGGCTAAGTATGGCTCCGATACCAAACTGACGCAGCGGATTAATCAAACAAAACTTCAATCGATGAAATGTAGCAATCGGTGAGTTGAAGATACCAAAATGCCCAAGTTCGTTGATCCAAAGATACCGAACTCTAGCTATCTCAAACACGTTGATAGCGCACTATACCGTGTTCAAAGATCTACGATTCTTCGCACGTTGATCTAGCGCACTAGATTCCGTGAATCGGCTTCAACAAACGTGGATTCGAGCGCACTCGAATGACGTAAGTGGAGATAGGAGATTACACTCAACTACCAATTGGTATGAAAGCACAAAGCTAACAAAAGAGAAATTTTATTCAAAATCAACAACCTCAAAAATTACAACACACACGCTATTTATAGAGAATTTCAACTCAACGCAACAAGCAACACCCAACTCTTAGGTCGGCACCGACTCACGACCCAACTTAGGTCGTGACCGACTTAACACTATACGACTCATCTCCTTACAACAAAACAATAGGCAAACGACTTACGCAAGGTCGTTACCGACCTAACTAACTCCAGATACACGACTCAACATAGTAACACACCTGACCGACTCAAAAGTATACGACTCAACAAGCCCAGCCTTATGGCCACACCTCCGACTCAAGAAAACAATTAACGACTCAACTTGCCAAGCGACTCACGACTCAACCGACTCATCAACTGACCGACTCAACACTCATACGACTCAAGCTTCCCAGTTCCTTGCCGCATGACTCAGTTAGGTCGTGGCTGCTTCCTCTCATGTTAAGTCGTAGCCGACTTAGGCTCTTAACTCGTGCTTCATTAACTCGTAACTCGGCTTCACTAGCTCGTAGCTCTTTCTCCTTAGGTCGGTCCCGACTCATGACCGCCTCCAGCTCCTTCTCAGTGACTCGTGCCTTTTCTTCCTGTGTTTCATTGAGTCGTGGACGGTCCAAAAGTTCTCCCTTAGGTCGGAAACGACCTATAGCCAACTCCTTAAGTCGTGAACGACTTATCTTAACTCGTAGGCTTTTCTCCCGTGAGCCTTTAAGTCGGAAACGACTCATAAGTACTATCCTAGTTCGTGAATGATTCATTCCTTTGGCCTGATCTGCATCAGTAAAGCATAGTGAGCTAAGCTATAGATTTCCTCATGATTTAGGGCGAGTTAGGCGATGGCATATAGTCATGTGCGGAGAATTTTGAGGCATATGGTCATGGGTAGCAGAAGGCATCGTCTAGGGGTGCTGCAGGTCGCAGCCATGTCGCTTTTTCCAAGGTCCCTTTGGGTGTGACTTGGGTGTGACGTATTGGAAGCTTTGGAGAAATGGAGTTCGAAGGCGAAGGCGAATTTTGATTTTGTTAATCATAGAGGGAGAAAGATGGGAAGGTATATGGCTAAGGATAGGTTCGTGCATGGTGTTCATAGAAATTAGATTAGTGGGAGGGAAGAAAGATAAGGAGGGGCAATTAAAAATTTGAGTTGTAATTGGTTTATTAATAATTAGTTAATTCTCAAAATCTTATAAAATGTGTAACTTCTATAAACGATGTAGTCAAGACGCGGTCTTTTACGTTGCACTCATAATGGTGATAGCTATACATTAGATTTGGTTTTGTTGAATTTGGAGCTAGTAGAATTTTGAGCTAAAATCAATTGTAGACCAAATCGGAATGCTTCGCCATTATATGAAATTACGTTGAGTTATCTCGCATCTGAATGATTACTATAATGATATATATAGTAGATAAAATTATTATTTTGTGTTAAAATGAGTTATTGGCCTTGTACGGTTAAATTCCTGCTTTTGAAAAGCGAATGACATTTAAAATGAAATACAAAGAAAATTTGTAGAGAAATCTGTATTTCACATTGTTTTGATTTTTAATTTTAGTTATATATCTATTGATTTTAATTTCAATTATATACTTGATATATAGATTGTTAAATGTCAAAATTGGACAGTTTGATCATTTGGATGTGACACCGACACATGTTAAATGTTGAACCTATTTAGTGGAAAATGGAGTAACAGCATTGGTTAAGTGTTACAGTGGCTATTGATCTCGTTATAGTATTTTAAAATACTGTAAACTGATGTTTTTGATTTGGAAATCGTTTTGATTCGAAAAATGAATTTTAAATCTGGCTCTGTTGGAATTTCTATGAATATTTTAATTGAAATAAGTTTTTGAACTTCTGTATGATAGTATTATGTGTATATTTTGTGAACATGTTAATTTTGTAATATGATTTATAGTATGCATTCCATTTTCAGTTCTTCATTCGTTTCTGCAGTTATTTTTGATATTACACTCAATTTTCTGTAATTTTTGATGTTATTATGTGCAGTTTTTTGCTTTTGAAGCTGGTTTTTCGTATTGCCCAGTTGATTTGGCTTCTTATTGTGTTGTTTTTGCATTGTCAATGCGGTTTTAGCAATAATCTCTAGTTGATTTTCGTAAGTCTTGCTGAAAATTGAGTTATTTGTATGATACAATTTCAATATAAACGGGCTTAATGGATTGGGTTGAACAAACCCATTCAATAATGGGCTAGGTTGGATTGATCCATTTTATCAACGGATTAAATGGGTTGGGTTAGCCATGTTGCATGAAGCAATCACTTATTGTTTCTGAAATAATACCAATGACTATGTTAATAACATTTTTCTGATAATGTGAAAAATGAGAATAAAGACATCCTCTCTGAGAATTTTGTAATAACAAGCTATTAGTTTTCTTCAGTTTTACTACAGGAAAGACTAAGCGTACAATTCAAAATATATAATCATTAGGATTTCTCTGACGTTATTATCTATTAGTTTTCTTTGAAGTCGCCAACAGTTGACATAACAAGTGTCTTAAGCTCCACACCAAAAAGTTTATCTGCTTCTTTTACCTAATAGATATGTTATAACTAACTGTATTCATACCTTAATGCAACACACTGTTTGGGTGAAGCCAGAGAAGTCTAACAAGTTAATTTCAGCTATGCCAATGCCACGTCTTGCAATGGCCTGTAGCAATTTAGTGAAATTTCCAAGGGTTTTCTTGGATATTATCTTCACATGAAATTTATTTTTTGCAATTTACAAAACATCAACCTTTCCCTGCAATGGCCCAATAACCCAACTGAAGTTCAAAATAAAGAACTTGTAATAAGAAGTGAATTAATTACAAACCAGAGAGAGGTTATGAAGTTAACTCACCAGACATTGGATTATGACAGGAGTATTACTACAACTGCTTACATTACTCTATCATGATTTTCATCAGGAATATCATTACTGTGTGATAGTTCAAGCTTCAATTTAGAATTTACTGAGTCATTCGAACGGATATCTTAAGGATTACTCATTCTAGGGTATACTTCACCCTATCTATAATGAGCTACTTAATGTGTTATACTCCTGAGCTAAAGTTTTACCTTAGCTCTGATACCAAATGTGACGAACACGATTTTTCACGCTTGAAAATCGACATCCATACTTCAAATTGTATTCGAATGTCGTAGATTCGACCGTTCAAATCCGATTCGCCGGAGCTTATAACAACATTAAGTAAATAACACAGCGGAAAAAAAGAATAATACATTGATATACAGCTTTGATCCAATATCTGATGCAACAGATGATCCAATAGATATCAATATACATCAGAGATATGATACAATAAAATAGCAGCGGAAAAGAAAAATAGATAACATCTAACAGCGGAACAATAACTCTAAGATAGTCTTCAAAAGAGAACTCCAGCAGCAGCAGCTCGATCCAACATCACGATACGCAAAGACAAGAAAGTCTCGTCCACATCCAAAGACTGAACTAGCTCCAGATAATTCACTGAACCTAACTACCTGAAAAACCCAACTCTAGACTGCTCGTGTAGAAAATTATGAGCACCCAGAGTTTAGGAAAGAAACAATAAACTCCGGATCAGTCGTGGGACTGGTGTGAGCAACAAAAACAGTTTATCTTTTAAAACATTCAACAAAAGATTTTCAAAGTCAATTCGCAATGCTTTTTTAAAAATGAGACTACCATAAGGCCTCCCGCACACACACACAATGCAAACGCAGAATCGGAGGAGATTTCTCCTTATGATATTCAAAGATGCTTGATACGCATTAAAAAGAAACATTTGATATTATTACTAGTGCATAGTGTAGGGAAAATCATTTCGAAGGTAAAGATATAAATCTTAGCCAACATACGACCATTATCGTATGCCTACTATAGCTACCATCTAAACAGTGGGCGTCACTATAAGTGAATGATAGGTTCTACAACTAAAACCGTACAAGTCTCGTATTGTTTCTTTGGATTTCCAGCAAATGGTCAGGCCAAGGAACTTCCCATTGCCACATGAGAACGTCTCTGGAAGGACGTCCCCGAGAACCTAACCGGATCTCTGCCAACACAAGGCCGGGTTACCCCTAACTGGGTAACTACTGACACGAGTATGCCATCTCCCGGTCGTAACCAACCTTTATCCGGGGCCCCAGCAACAAATCACAAAATAATACATATACATAATGGCGATATCAACATAAGTTAAGTATCTGGGCTCCATACCATGATACCACTTCTATCCATAAGGAAATGCACATACCCTAAGGGGTGCTACCCCTAATAACCTTGCTGCATCATTCCTGTTTCGACCATTCCGGGGTGTGAGGTTCGACGAAGTCTCGTCCACAAAGCCACGCTTTGGTACAAAGCCATGCCTTGGGTCAACAAATGATCAAAGTAATGATCACAAAGATAAATGATCAAACAAATGATCATATCACAAATGATCAAACAATGATCATTTCACTGCAACACTCAGCATGCCACATTACCAAGATGGGAATATATCGCTGATAACCATCAACTACATAACCTCTGAGCTCGTACGTCTCAGAGAAGGGTGTTAAGCTAAGAGAATAAATTCTCTGCCACCAACAGAAATGTATTTGAAAGAAATCTGCTTTATATCTCAAAATGTAATGTCAGACATACAATCCATACAAGTCTGTTCCGGGTTCGAACAGAACCGTAGGCACTTTCAAAGAAACCCTTGCAATCCGGGTATTCACAATCCCGATCGGATTTCCCATCACTTAGGGAGTCTCTATACCGGCGCGACTCAGTGCAGAGACAATCGATAGGTCATCCTATCGCTCTCGCAAATACCCGGTCTTCACCACCGGTCTGCAAATGCTATCCATAACGTCGAATCACATATTCGGAATGGGTTATACGACCCAAAGGTCCTTTCCCGGCTAACCCAAATAGTGAGCGCAACATTTAAAACATATGGATATGGGATTTCATGTGACGCCCCACCTCTATACCCACGCTAGCCAAGAACATTACAGAGAATGCTGTCAACTAGCACGGAGAATAAGGCTGTTGAGGAGCAACCATCCGTGTAATTGCTTTGCGCGAGCACCGATATGTCAGATAGTATAACATGCATTTTCTTTATCAAGAGGAAATCCGACACACCGACACAAACTCAAAGCTACTACACGGTGGCTATAAAGGTCTTCGGAAACAAATATAGAAATAAACATAACATAAATCAGTCACAGACAATTCATATCACAAAGGCGGAAATAGATATGAATATTACACATGAAAGTGTACATCAGAGTAGTGGTCAAAAAGATCCACAATAATACAAAGAGTAGCAACACGTGATAGGCAAAAGAATAAGTATACATCATAGAGTCTGTATCTCAAATGTATTCAACAAAAACTACTAAACTAAAGTAGTTAGCCAAAAGTCAGAAGATGGTTCCAGATAGGAAGCCATGAGGAAGCACCTGTAAAATCTCAGTCTGACCCGAATATTATTTAAGAAGAAAATAATAAACGGATCAGTCTAGCTATAGATATCAGATGAAGTGATATATAATAAGAGATATGACATAAACATATAATAATCACAATGCCAAGCTGTGATAAATAAGTAATTGAAAATCAACAAGAGATTAATCAATATCACAATAATCTACTCAAGATAAAAAGGAATGTCATACTCCTAATTTCATTCACCAAGCCACAATAAATGACATATATATATATATATATATATATATATATATATATATATATATATATATATCAATGCCCATCATAAAAGTTGGTGAAACATAAATTCCAGAAATCAACACACGAAATCCAGAAATCACAATAAAAAGGATGGCCAATCCCCAAAAAAACTGGACATCGACACACCTAGAAAGACGCGCCCCATGTACAGTCGAACATCGACGCACCTAGAAAGATACGCCCCATGCTCTAGCATCGACGCACCTAGAAAGATGCGCCCCATGCACAAATAAACATCGATGCACCTAGAAAGATACACCCCATGTACAAATAAACATCGATTTACCTAGAAAGATACACCCCATGTAATGTCTAACATCGATGCACCTAGAAAGATACACCCCGTGCAAAGTCGAACATCGACGCACCTAGAAAGATACGCCCCATGCATAAACGAACATCGACGCACCTAGAAAGATACGCTCCATGTCCCGACTTATTGAGCCGATTGCTCCACGAAGTAAATAAACATCGATGCACCTAGAAAGGTACACCCCATGCATACATAAACATTGACGCACCTAAAAAGGTACGAACCATGTGAGAAATGAGACGAAGCTCAATAAAATGAGGAACAGTCCTCCACATAAACACAGAGACATCGCACATTGCTAGTCTAAACCACAAAGATGATCGTCATGATCAACGAGAAGTGTCAATTACAATAAGCTAGGAAATATATGAGCTTAGCTTCATGTCCCATAACCACTAGCTAAACTTAAATATTTACGAACAAATTGTAGATCTCCACTAGAAAATTGTCACAAGAGATTCAATCGAACAAGTCCAAGAATTAACCGACGAAGTAAACGCAAGCGTTTCATACCACTTGTTTTACTAAGTCGTTTAATTAGATTTCTCATACGAGTGGGGTAAAGGTTTATATATACTAATAGATTGGAAATTGGTTTGAGAAAACGAGCTTTGTAATTAAATAGTGTTGAAATCATTTGAAGAAAGAGTTTTGATATTTACTACTAGTATAGAAAACCTTTATATTTTTAAAGTGACAAATCACAAAGAAGATTGTAGGAACAATCAATCACTAAGATTCACATTCGAAAACGTGAATAAAATCCAATGAAATCGATATAAAATCCATCAAAGTGGATATATCTAAAATTCCCAAAGAAAAGGTCATCAAAGTCGATAATAAATGATAACAACAAAAGGGAGACAACACGAATCGATTAAAGTTGGATATTCAAACGAATTAGCAAAATTGGCTAATCTGGCAAATAGAAGCAGGTCGGTCGACCGGACTCCCTGAGTTGGTCGACCGAACCAGAGGTAGAAAACTTCTCGGGCACCAGGTTGGTCGACCGAGCCAGGGGGGTCGGTCGGCCGAACCAGAAACAGAAGTGCTATCTGCACTTTTACAAGCAGGTCGGTCGACCGAACCAGGGGGGTCGGTCGGCCGAACCTGATGCTCTGCCCAATGATGCCCATAAATTTATATGCAACCTCCACCAATTCGCATCCGAACGAGCACGGACGCTAGGGAATTATGCCTAATGGCTACCCGGCCCTATTGGCTCCTCGATGAATCACCAAAAACACATTTGAACCTCAAAGTTATGATTTTTTAAAGGATTTAACTCCAAACACTAAAAATTGGAATATTCACAAAAGCAAGCCAAATCAAAATCAAATGCACATGAATAAGTGTTAGGAATTCATACCTAACAATCGAAGATAATTATAAGCATAGATGTGAGATTAAAAATCTCACCTTTGAACCTAAATCAATGAAGAAGAAGCTATAGAGCAATGGTAAGAACAATCACTCTTCAATTCCAACCCAACAAGCTTGAATCTAAGCTTAAAGGAGAAACATTTCCTAAATTAGGTTTAGGAAATTTCTGAAATTGAATGGAGAAAGAGTTGGAGAAGATGAAGGAGATGCTTACCAATGGGTTCTCTTTGAGTTTGGAGCGAGAACTTGAGCTAGCAAGAAGAACTAGGGTTTGCAATTTCTATTTCCCTTTCCCTTCCACCATTTTCAGTTGGAGCTTGAGTTTAGAAGGATGGAATGAGAGAATGGAGAGGAGAGGGCTGAGTTGGGGTATTAGTTAAGCTAGTGGGCTGAACCCAAACCCTAAACCCAATAGAAAAAATAACGAAATTCAACTTACTCCAAACATATCAAAGATTATACTCAAAAAGATCGCAAACCACATTTTGAACTCAATGGAAGGGGTCTTGAGTCCCAATTCGACTGTTTGCAAAAAGTAGCTTTTCGGACCAAAATCCGACGATCGATAAAATATTTAAATATAAAATTGATAAATATGCGGGTTGTTACATTTCAATTAAGTCACAACTTAATAATTCAAAACTTTCTTTCAAATGGTTTAAACCAAATACCATTTCAAATCTTTTAAACAAAAGATTTATTTCACAAAATTCCATTTACGGATTTCAAAACAATTTCTATTTCATTTGGATTAACTCGTTTAAAATCGTTAAATTAAAGATTTATCTTATAGCTTTCAAACCGTTCCCAAATATTCACTTTCAAAATTCGTTTCCAAATATTCATCAATAACTTGGTAAACTATTTCAGTTTAAACTTGAAATCCCTTTTATATAATTTGAAATTCGTTTCTCCGATGAAAGCTTTTTATTATTTAGAAACAACAGTGTTATTTCGAAAAAACCTGATTTTATTTATACAAGTTACAATCTTTGGGTTAATTCAAATTTCCAAAAATAATACTTTAAAAATGGTTTAACTCATAATGACTAGTATAATATCGTTAATCCCTAGTTTCAAATTACAGAATTCAATTTGAATATTGAATTCAAATTTAAATTAAAGTATTTAAATTCCAACACTTAATCCAGTTATTCAAAATAAATTTCCATCTTTGAAATTCCATTTCAAAAGCTTTTCACTTCAAACCCAATCCATTTTCAAAACATTTGAATTTAAAAATTCAAATACAAAACTATTTTCAAAAATCTGTGACTTAATCGATTTCCTCATGAAATCCATATTTGTGTGTGTATGGTGTGGTCCAAGGGTTTAACACAATAGTGCAACATCATTCAATCATCACAGATAAAAAAATAGGAATATAGTTGATAAGCGATATGAACTATAGCGCTTATCGTCCATTCACCGATTCTCAGATAATATGCGAATGTAAATAAATGAAGAACTTATACACAGCTCACTACATAGAACAAAATATCATGAATCATGTAAGACAATCAATTCAAGGCACAACACACAATATAATCATTCATAAGTAAGGTCAAGCATCTAATAATCATTTATAAGCAGGATTAATTTAATTGCTTAATCCTAATTAGTTCAATTTTTTCCAAGAAATTTAATTACTTATAAATTTATTATCAAATCTTGATTTATTAATTTCAACTCATTTGATATAAATTAATTTATCAATCACTTTAGTTAATTAAATTATTCATAATTAATCATATTAATTATATCAACCTTTAAATCAATTACCTAATTAATTAACTTTAATTTATTAATTATTCTCAAATTAACCGCCTTAATTTATTAATCACATTAATAAATTAATTATTCTTAATCACTTGATTAATCAACTTTAATCATTAATTAATATCTACTTTATAATCCTTAGTTACAAATTAACTATTCCTTAATTTTTTAAACTTAAACTTTAATTTAGTTAATTTAAACTTTAATTACTTATTTAATTAATCCAAATCAGTAACTTATTAAATAAATAAATTACCCACTTTAATTTACTTGTTTATTTAATGAATTTCAAATCATTAAATCCTAATTAAGTTTTAAGAAAAACATTATTCTTAATTCAATTACCTTTATTAATTAACCACTTAAATTAATTAACTAACCACATTAATTAATTTTTTTTAAAGTTATTAAACTTGTTGATTAATTATCCATTCCATTAATTTATTACAAATTAATTAATCAATTCTAATTATCTTAGTAATTAATTGAATTACAAATCATTAATTCAAATTTTTATCAAGGTAAAACTTTTCTTACCTATATATTTGAAAAATATTTATTTCAATTTTTTTCTTTTAAATTCAAACTATTTAAACCCTTTTCAAAGTTGTTTAAAACATTTTTAATTTATAAAATCTAAGTTAAATTTAAAAGGTTCAACTCAGTTTTGAATTCCATACTTCAAATTTTGGTTTTAGATTATGTTTTAAAACTTGTTTTCCAGATTTTAAAATTAAATTAAATTTGAAAACAAACAGGTTTCCAAAGAAACCTGTAACCATTTTAATTACCCAAGCCCTGAGCAAAACAAATCCCCTGTTTACATCTTCCCAAACACACAATCACCCTAACATACAAGTGCACCATGCACATGCACCTCCACCAGAGCCACCTCCGGCCAACGTTGACCAACCTCCCTCATCGGTGATCTCCCCTCGGACCTATTCTCATCATTGTATCGGTGATCAAATCATCTGAACGACATCAAGCATTCAAGCTCGATACAAATACCAGGAAACAAAACCTGGAAACGAGCAAGACACTACCACCCAACCATGTCAACGGCTCTTCCTCCCACCGCCGATCACCGTAGGGCCCAAAGCTTCGCCCATAGCTTCGTTGACGTGTCCTCCACCTTTCCCCCAAACCACGGCAAACTCGATCAATCCAGGATGGCGAACGAATCGAAGATTTCAACCTCGCAAAAACTACGGCTATGAAAGGAAATTGCCTGCCGCTGTCACCACCGTGCCTGGAACACCAACCCGAGATTTTTCCCAGCATCTCCATTCGCTCGTCTACCACCCCAAAGAATCTCGAGACTTTTCCACCCCCAGATCGCCAGGGATCGCCTCGAATGCTAATTCCAGTTAAACCCAAATGGCGTACTCAATGCAATCTTAAACTTCTTGATTTTTGTTCTAAAAATCTTATTTTCGAATGCAGTTTCAATTTATATATTTGAATCGATGTTTTATAACATTCGAAATTATCACATATTTGAGTTTGTTCTGTTAAAATCAAGTTTTCTCCCAACCTGTATGTTTATAATTTACTTGAACTATTTTTAAACAATAACTAATACTTAATCAAGCCTATTTGCTTTTGGAAACAAAACCAGACAAAGATCAAGTAATCTGATATTTGAATTTGTTGAACAAACCATATGCTCTTAAGCAAAAAGTCTCAATATATACAGGCATACCCCTCTGCATACACATATAGACAGAGAACAATTTATGTGTATATATACGCATACTAACCAACTCCCAACTCAGCCATATTAATCATCAAATATAGATTCACTTAGTTGGATCTTAGTTTAGTTACTCACTTTGTTTTTCCAGAGAAGAACAGAGATATGCTAATGATTTCCTTTTGCTCTGATTTGTTTGATTTGAAAGCCTGCATTGCTTTGATCTGAGTAAAACTTTTATCTGAATTTACTTAGCTTCAGAATGGAACCTTGATCCACTTGAAGTTGTTTCTATTTGTCTCAGGTAGAATTTTGGATCTGCTTTTTTTTGTTGAGAAGAGTGTAAACTTTTGAATTGAAGATTAATAGTCAGGCTTTCTTCTTTTTATAGATGATGATGTTTACATTCTTTTCTCTGGTTTTGCTTAACTTCCTATAGCTACGAACCAGAACAAAGTTGATGTATAAGAGAAGTATGCAGGTGATTTTATTATTTTGTACAATATGATAAAATATTATTTGTGCAATATTGTAGAGATTTCCTTTCTTACTTTATGGTGGCTGATACGTTGCTTTGGTGTACTAGAGATGTCTTGCATTAAAGGCTTAAGTCCTCTACTTCTTATTATATTCTTCAAATTCATAGATATTTTATATTACTTGGTTCTTAGCTTTGCATTTCATAATTTTACAGGCAACTTACAATATTTATTTGCTTAGCATACTTTATTTTGTTTGTTGGAAGCTATCATCTCGGCTGACAACATTTGATTTTGCATGATTTTCTTCTTTTGGCTATTGTTTACTTCAGCCTGCATTTTTTCCCTTGCCTGATGAGATTGTGGTGGCTGCATTAATTAATTTGGTGGCTGAGAGATACAATTTTGACTTGCATTGATTACTTGAACAAATGAATAATTTTTTCATTAGCTTACACTGTCATCAACTTATACTTTGTTTTGTTTTATATTTGTTTTAAACACTTTCATTTGCCTTTGTATTGTTTTAAGTGTACATACTGAATATAATTTTGTAACTTGTTTGTTTCTTTTGCAAGCTACCCACATATAATATTTTTCTTTGTTTTCTTTTACTTCTTTCCAGCCTATACTTATTCAACTTTGCTTTGTTTATGTTTCTTGTCCTTGTCTTGCATACTTTGTATTTTTTTTGTTTGAATACTTTATTTTGCATTGCCAAGCTTGTTTTTACTTTGTTTTATGCTTTGTCATATTTTATATAACTATAAGTTCATTTAAAGTATTTGCTTAACATCAATACTCATATTAATTCCTTTTAAAGTTTAATTATCTAAAATCAAGTTTTAATCATATCCAAAATCCAAATACAAGTTTATTTATTGATTTTTTTTATTTTTTTTAGATATTTAAATTTAAATCCCAATTCAATTTTCAATCTATTTTATAAACATGTTCGTTTTCAAATATCCAAATTAATTCTCGATTATTTAAAATTTAACTAAAATTTTATATTAGCTACCAATTATTTTCACAATTTTTATTCATAAATTAAATTAAATTATCAATTTAAACTTAATAAAATTGGAGATCGTTACATACATGATACCAAACATATATACATACATGTTGATATGATGTCAACGGATATGGTATATCATATAACCATCCATATATAGAATCATTTTCAAATTTCTGATATCTGTATTTGCAGGTACTGAATTTTTGTCTATCCACTCAAATAATTTTCTGCTTCACGCATCCAATGGACCTACATTTTGACCAAGGTTTGAGGATTCAACCGAAACACCGAGATTGCGATCATTCCGTTTGAGTTTCAGTGGTGACCGAAACGAAACCAAATCAAAACTCCGATTCAATAAAAATAACTATTGAACTTCAAATTTTATAGAATAAAGTTAAAAACTGAATTAATTTGAGTTTCAAATATACGAATATTCAAAATTTGAAATTTTAACTTAGAAAACATATGATTTCACACAATATATAAATGGTGTAACTAAAAAAAGTTAATAAGGAAGTATATTTAAACATTTTTTTAGCGTTATATATATTTATAATTATTTGGTATTGTTCGTTTATATCTTACTTCTCAATTAAATATAAATTATATGTTTTATTTCGCTAAATTTAACAAATATAAATGTAATTATATGAAAAATAAATAACGAGATCTACAGCCGAATCTGAAATTGAAATTCATGAAATAAACAAATTAGATCGAAATTCCTAAAATTATAAAAGACCGGAACCGAGACCAAAACCGAGATCTTGAACCTTGATTTTGACAGGACAATAAGTCATCACGAGCATTTAGATTTTTTTTTCCACTTTAGGCCACATTTGTAAACTTAAAGCGAAATTCATCAAGTTTGAAAGCATATTACAAATGTGTATAACTTTTGATCGACTTAGAAAATATTATTCATTGGATTTACATGTAGATTTTTAATAAGTTATTTAAACATGTAAAACGTAAAAACATTGATCCTTCTTACCAAGGTATTATTGATATTTTTGAAATTAATTTATATACTTGAGCTTTTTCCTCTAAACCCAAAATTTATTTCTCTTTTTTGATCTATCTTTATTTTGTTTAGAAACAACAATGGTTAATATGTAGACTCAAACAAGTATCTTGATTTGTTTTTCATTACGAATTGATCTTTCTTTCAATTGTGGTTTTAATATGGTTTTGAATCGTTTTTTGAGGATCAAATCGTAAATGGAGATATTTGGTTTGAACTAGGATTTAATACATGTGACTGCAAGATTTTTGATAACACGAAGTCCATCCCAAGATGGAACATTTCAAAAAAAGCTCGCCACAATTTGCACATCTAATTTTTGGGTAGTAAGTTGTTCTCTCTGAATCAAAGTGCCGAAGAGCATTTGAAAGACTTTGTCCGAGGGTTTCATGACAAAGTTCTATTGAGGAAGAATTATTATGAGTCAAGTGATGCTGAATAACCATTCTACAACTTGCACCATATGGAACTTACTACCATTTTCGTAGTATCACCATCCGAATCTTATTCGAAACCTCTTAAAAGACACTAGAAATATGCCAAAGGTGAGCTCCATAATAAGTAGAAAAGGAAAGAACAACCTCCTCGAAAAGAGGAAGCTCGTCATTGAAGCAAAAGAGGCATGGACCCTTTTGCTAAAGAGAGTCCTAAGGACACCCTTTGCTAAAAAGCGTACTAGCTGAGCCAATCTTGAGAAGGCGGCAGACCACGGCTTTAGATGCTGACTCGGTGAGCACCAATCCTAAAGTTACGGTGCTTTAATCTTGGATATTTATTCAATGAGCACAAATCCAAACATTTGAAGATCTTGGTCTTGAATAAAAATATTGATGAGGAACCAATTCTAGCACTTAACAGACTCTGGGCGTGAGCATAGGGCATTCTACCAAGTGAACTTCAAAGTGCACCACATACTAAGAGTCCTAAGTCGGTTCAATTCCAAAAATGGACCTTGGTCACGACTAAGTCCAACATTGATAACTAAGGGAATACGATCCTATGTGCATAAATCTCAAAGTCATAAGGTATTTATACCACGGTTCCAAAGATATCAGAATCAGAACACCAAGACATCAGTTACCAATGTATTTATTAAAAATAATAGCAGTTATTTTTTATTTTATTTTTTAAATCAAAATATGTAGAACAATTTTTGTGGGACCGGCTAAAGATGGTACGAATTTGAGCAGGTATAATTATAGTTGCATGATATTTATGCCCCCATATTATCCACCGTTGAATTGAAGCTGTATGCCTCTATCGTCCGTTCTTCTAGCACAGCCCTAATATGTATTATGCAATTTAATAGACAAAATGTAACGACCCGTAAATTTTCGATAATTAAAATAGCTAATTTAATAAGATTACATGATTTAATGTTAGAATTTTTTTTTAATTCGTTGGAACAATAATAACTGGAATGAATTGCAACAATAATTATCGAAGTAATTTTTTATAAATTGAATGGAGTTCCAATCTAATTGAATTGACTCAAATGTTATAACTTGGTTATAAGGGATTATATGGAAAAACAAATGTAAATAAGTGAATAAGAATTGTGAATTATTTAGGCAGTAATACAAATTTTAATAGATTGGTTTCGAAGATTTGAATAGTAATAAGTATTGAAAAATAAATGCTACTTAGTGAATGCCTATGCAATCAATAGTTGGATAGGATAATAAATGTTGAATTCATTGGGTATAATAGAGTAATTGATTGATAAGTAAAATCTATTTAAAATCAAATAATTGAATATTTAACAGGTAAATTGTTTAAAGTAAATATTTAAAACTTATTGAATAATTGAATAACTGTAAAATGGAAATAGTGTCCAAAGATGTGAATTGGTTTCAAAAGTTGAATCTTATAAGTTCAATTTCAAATATTTCAAAGGATAATTAATTATTGGATAATCAAAAATTGTTTAAATTTAATATTTGGAATTTATTGAATAATTGAATAACGGGTTTAACATGATTAAAAATGATTTGTAAAATTTTATTTTATCATATTAAAGTTAGAATAACATTATAGAACTTTTAAAATTGAACTAGAAGTAAATTTGTGAAAATTGAATATTTTAATATTTAATTGACGAGTTAAAATAGTCATTTTCAAACAGTCTCGGATTTCGACGGAACTAGTTTCATCGGATCCGTAATGTGATATTATTGTAAGATTTCAAATTTCATGTCAATCGGATTTACCGTTTGTCCGAGGCAAGCCAAAACGCATAGAAATTCGTTTAATCGGTTTAATTTAAATTTGATCGTTTATTTCCGTGACTCGCACATACGATTGAATTAGGCCCTGAAGCATGTCCCATTGTGTTCAGAACGCGGGTATAACATTATAAATGCCTTGTAGCATGCCTCGAAAGGGGTTCGAGATTTTAAGCTACGAAAATCGAGACGTTTTGAAATGTAATATATATATTGACTTGTCAACCCTTCTTGTCCGCTGTAAATCCTACCTTGCCACTGTTGCTTTTAATTCACGCTTCCCTTCTTTAAATCACGTCCTTCTTCAATTGAATCAACACGCTTAAAATCTACAGAACGGTGAGGGAAAAAAAAGCAAAAATCAAACTTTAAAAAAAAATTATTTCTCCAATTATACTCGGTGGAAAATTCTCAAACTTCCTCTAAAAATCGTATTTTTCCATCCTTTCAATTTGGTATAACTTCTATGTGGTGCGGCTAATGATTTGGAAGCTCGATATTTATTTGCCGCATAGCAGTTTTCTAGGGTTCGCAAATTCTCGAAGATATTGGCATCAATTCGTATTTTGGTCGACGTTTTTGAACTCGTGGTGGTGAATGGAGGCTCGGGGGTGAGTTTGGTGGTGTGCGGTTCACCTTGGGGTGGCGCGACCATTTGTACGGTCAGGGGGAGCACGAGCAGCTTGCGATGGTGGTAGGGGCCTCGGTCGTCGTGTAAAGATGCTCGTCGAGTCAAGCTCGAGGCAAGAAGGTGGATGGCGATGTCCGTTAGTTCGATCGATGATCATTGAGTGGTGTCAGTGGCCGTGCATGCTCAGTGGATGGGTTTGATGTGTCTCGTGCAAATGTTGACAGTGGGGGGAAGAAGATTGGAGGGTAATTGTGTAATTTTAATTTAAGCTATTCGATTTTAAATTAAATTGTTGTCATCTTATAAAATGTATAACTTTTGCATACGAGGTTCGATTGGAACGAAACTTTTTGCGTTGCGATTGCGATGATGAGAGCTTCGAAATGAAACAGGTTTAGACGAAATTGGAGACAGTTGAAATTTGGGCTAAAATCGGGAGTCGTCCGTTTTAGTTCCAAATCGGAACGTTCGGCAACAGAAATCAATGTGAGTGTTTTATAACGCTCACAATGTACTAAATATCTTTATGGTAGTTAAGTTTAATATTATGAAGCGATATGAATTTTATTTGTCGTTGGTTGATAAAATTTAATTGTCATATAGATTGTCATTTGAATTAACCATTGAAATTTAAATTGACAGTTAAATTGAAATTAAAATTGAATTGCAATTAAATTACCTGATACTGATAACTATGAAATTGCCATGAATTGAATTGTCTATTGGATGATGTATTTCGATGGATGTTATTGGTTGATATTTAAATGTTTGGATGTTTATTTGCTTATATATATATATATATACTGTTATGCATACATATGACACTGTGATTTGGTTTAAGTGATATTTATTCATCCCTGTCATTTAATTGAAATAAATAATCACTTGGCCATAGGATAGAAAATTATATAAGGACACCGGATTGGATATATTAATAAATTTTAAAATCGTCGATTTAAAATTTATTTAAATGTTTTGATTTAAAAGTTATAAATAAAATCAATTTATAGAAATCGAATTTATCGAAAATTTGAGTTTGGAATGTTGAAATAAAATTTTGGGTTAAAAGAAATTGTTAAATAATTTAAGTTGAGACTTTGAAATGTGAAATTTTGATATGATTGAATTTCAAAAATTTATTTGTTGTAAAAGATTGAACATTATTTCGAGCTTTGAGTATTACTACGTAAAAGCGATACAAAAATGATATTTTGAAATTGAGCTTGAAATTAAATCATATTTGAAATTTGGATTTAAATTTGAATATTGAAGGACAATTTTGTTAAGTGTTATAACTTGATATTTTGAAAAATCAAGCTCCAAATCGATATAAATTGAAATTGAATTAATTGAAGGTGAATGTAGAATTGAATTGATTTGAAGACAAAGTTGACATTGATTTGAATTGAAATCGAAATTGAATCGGTAGAATAGAAATTGAAATTGATTTGAATTAGGAAGTTATAATTGAAATGGACTGGTTTGGAAGCTGTTTCATTTTGTTTTCAAATTACTCTATTATATAAACCATCTTTAAATACTTAAACTATTTTAACCTATATTAACTATATTAAATTATTTTTAACCCATCTTAAACAATGTTAACTTATTTTAATCTATTTTAAATCTACTTAACCCAATTTAAATTATTTTAACTAATTTATATATTTTAAATTCATTTTAAGATTTTAAGTATTTTTAACTATTTTAATTATTTAAACTCCTTAAACGATTTTCTATAATTTCAAGCTGGTCAATAAGGTGAAATGTTTATGTTTAAATCTTGAATTTAAATATGAATTGGGTTAAATGAAGCTGCAACCTAAATTGAATTTCGAAATGATTTGGAAATCGAAATGAGATATTGAGGCGAAAAATGATCTTTGAAACAGAATCTTACATTTGAATAGATACGATGATATTTGAAATGGACTTTATTTTTGAAGCGAATATGATATTTTGATATCAATTATGAATTGATTTGAAATGTAAAAGAGCCACCGGTGTAATAATACGTAGTTATTAAAGAGACCGGGATCGGATATGGACATACTCTTTGTCGATACTGAAAACCACTTTAATAACTATTATACGCGGAGTGTTGATCCAGAATGAAGTGGATGGTTTGGTGAACGCGTTGACTGAAGAAAGAGAACGATATTGGATGACCCCTGACATGACTAAAACAGGAGCCTCGCCGGGCCATTGAGGTTCGCCATCTCTAGTGGACACGCTTCTTCGATACTATATCTATTACATTTGTGATTCGATTTGGGTGAACCCCTTGATTTGGGAGTGTTGTTTCACGGTGTTGAGGTAGCTGCTGGCTATGCTCAACATCAGTCCGGATCACGCAACTACTAGTGTCCTAGTTGGTATCGCCTCATGTACCTTGTCATACTGATTATCCTATTCGCGACCACTATGTTTTGTTTTGTGTTATACCTATGGGGTACCCTCTGATAACCACCAGTTTACGGTGGGGTTTACGGTGCTGTATAGACTATGGCATTATAAAAATGTGTTAAGGGGAATTATGGTAACGCCTTAATGCTATTTTAATACTTTTACTTTACTGTAGACATATTATAATAGAGTATTGTACTGCATAGTAGATAGTTTAACGGATCCTTGAGAGATGGAACATCCCGTAACATCTCTTGAGTTATTGCACGCATGTTCACACTAGATAGGAGATGTCAAACCCCATAAACATCTCTGACGTCGTTACACTCATACTTATTTATGATTAATTGAACTTTCATAAGGATATTTTAGTCCTCACTCGAGTGTTTTGTCTTTTCATTACGCTCGGGTCAGTCCTGAGTTTTCATATTTTTGAAGATCTATTTTGGAGGATGAAGACGATGGTTTGGTATACTATTACTATTATTATCTTTGCATCATGCTATCTGCTGCATTATTTTATTTGTTCTGTTGTATATGTATAACTCTGATAAATGTTGTATAAATAATGATCAAAGTATTGTAAACAGCTTCGTGAACTGTTTATTTGACTATTATATTTTATCGCTCCGCTGCAAGATTCTGTGTTGTTTCATTTCCTTTATTTCCCTTTCTTTTCTTTTCTTATTACCCCAATAGCCATCTGCCTTTTTGAATGGTTTGGAATCGGCACGTGTATTGGATCGTCGGTTTAAACTGTCCAAAATGGTGGGTCGTTACAGTGGTATAAGAGTTTTGGTTTAGCTATAACCTTAGCTTTGTAGGGTCTGACTCTTTATAAATAGGGTAGTAATACCCAATGATGAGTCGCTGAGTGTATATATATAAGAGAGCGTATTTGTTAGTGATATAAAATGTTTTATATTGTGTCGGTTGATTGTTGAGTGGCTTATGGATTCCGGTCAATACGAGTAATTAACGTCATTGATAGGGATCTCTAAACACTCGAACAGAACAATTCGACATAGTATTGTTTTGAAATTGGGTAAATGAAATAATTTTGCCCTAATTATATTTTGTATATAAAGAATTATTTTCAAAAATTATTGTGATCTATCTAGCTTATTTGGTTGTTGGAAACGATAATATTGGATATTATCATTAATTGGATATTGTAATTTAATAAATAAGGTGAATTACAAAATGAACAATGATAAAACACTTGTGTAATATTTTAAGAAAGTAAAATCCTATAAGAATATTTTATAAAGGTGACTTAAAAATTAAAACAGATTTAAATTGGAAAATATTGAATTCAAGACTCGGGGACTTCTAAAATGGTTTTCAAAGCTTTGAAGAAAATATATTGTGATGTTAGTTGGAAAATATTTATAGGAAATATTTTGAAAGGATTTTTAAGAAGGAATGAATTAAGTACTCCTCTCTTATGTCGTTGGAAATAATTTCGGTGATGAATGCGCAGCATCGTCGACGTTCATTTTCGAGTCTCAAAGTGGGGGAGACTTCTAAGAAGCTTTGCTTTTCTTCGAAATTATTTTGGGTAAACGGGTTTTGGTTTAAACTCCAAAGGTATGATTAGATATATTAAAGATATAAGTGTATATATTTATTTCGAAAGATTTGAAAAGAACCGGGCATTTAAATTTCTAAGTTATGCTAATTAGTAATTTTCAAATTATTTGAATGAAATGTGAATAACCATAATTTATAAAATAAGAGGATTAAGATATCTAAGCTTATGTTTTGGGTAACTTTAGAGTTGTAGTGTACCTTTAAAGTTAAAAGGTAAAGAGGATTTAAATAAATTAAATGTGTGAACATTCTAAGTGAGTAAAATGAAATTCTATAAATTTGTATAATACCAAATTTGCATTCTAATAACATATAATATGACTTACCAAATATTAAAAAGTTGAAATGATGTTTTGGATATGTAATGAGATATTGTACAAATAGACAGAACCTGAAAGTAATTGAAATATACAAGTAAGAAAACTCAAAGGGAATTAAATTGTATATAAATGGAAAATGTGGTTATGATAAAATGTTATATAATTAAGTATAGCATGAAATGATGAATGGATAAGTGGAACAAGTAAATGAACTTAAGAAAAAGGCCATTGAGTCAAGCAATGTCTTTGTAAACTGGTTGTAGAATTAAATATAAATTTGCAACAAAAAGAAAAATATGTGAAGATAAATTTGTAACTTTTGAGATAATTATAAACTAAGAAAAGTCATATATAAGAAGTTAGACTTTTATGGAATGACTATAAATTAAAGTGATGATTAATAAAATGTTCCGCAAATAAATTGGTTATTAACTGAAACTGAATATGAAGTAAATGTAAACAAAAGAATTTGGTATGGCTAAGAATCAATTGGAATTGAAAGAGATAAACCAAATTGAATGTAAAATTAATAATTTGGTTATGTTGGGTATGATTTGGTTGTTATATGATTGTTAGTTGATTGTATATAATTCATTAAGTGTTAATGAAATTGAAAGCTATAAATCATTGAAATCTAGTTGGAAGTCAAATGAATTTAAATAGAATTTAATTGATTCAAATTGGAAGTAAACTATTGTAAATATAAATTAGTGAATGTTAACTAATTGAATTGAGAACGAATATTAGTAAAATCCAACTTTAATGAATCAACCGTGATTAAAATTGAAAACCAAGTCAATAAACATTAATGAGAAGTGAATTTATATTGATTGGTTATGGATTTGTTGGATGATAGTTGGATGATAATTGATTTGGTGGATGCATTTGTTGTTTTGTTGCATTTTCTATGTTTGCACATGTAGTTGTTATGTTGCTATATGGTGTATATTGATATTATTTTCATATATGCATGTTTCTCATGGTTTGTCGAGTGTTTAGTAGGTGCGGATTGCGCTTGCTTCACATTTGGAGCTCGCTTTCGCGCTATATTAGCCGTATATGCTCGCTAATAATATATAAGGTACATATCTCGGATTACATATCGTACTTTTACACTTTTTTCCCTATGGGATGCCTCATCACTTGATGAGATGTATATTTGTGATATATATACTGTCATTTTTTCCGATCGAGCCACGCAAAGGAGACTCTGTCGAAATTTTTCGTAAATCCGGGTGTTAGAAAATTTTTCAAGTTTTAAAATTTTATAACTTGTTTTGATAACTAACTCGTAAACTTCATAGACTAATCGGAGTAGCGTTGTGGAAGCGTAGTTATGACTTTATAAATGGAATTTCATTGTTTTATAAGTTGGTAACTTTGAATAAAATATATCTAATGTCGAATTCTGTACTTAGTTCCTTTTCCCTTCTTTTTCCTTTTCGGGGACGAAAAGTTTTGAGTGGGGGAGAGTGTAACGACCCGTAAATTTTCGATAATTAAAATAGCTAATTTAATAAGATTTCGTGATTTAATGTTAGAAAAAAAAATTAATTCGTTTGGAATAATAATAACTGGAATGAATTGCAACAATAATTATCCAAGTAATTATTTATAGATTGAATGGAGTTCCAATCTAATTGAATTGACTCAAATGTTATAACTTGGTTATAAGGGAATATATGGAAAAAAATGTAAATAAGCGAATAAGAATTGTGAATTATTTAGGTAGTAATACAAATTTTAATAGATTGGTTTCGAAGATTTGAATAGTAATAAGTATTGAAAAATAAATGCTACTTAGTGAATGCCTTTGCAATCAATAGTTGGATAGGATAATAAATGTTGAATTCATTGGGTATAATAGAGTAATTGATTGATAAGTAAAATCTATTTAAAATCAAATAATTGAGTATTGAATAGGTAAATTGTTTAAAGTAAATATTTAAAACTTATTGAATAATTGAATAACTGTAAAATGGAAATAGTGTCCTAAGATGTGAATTGGTTTTAAAAGTTGATTCTTATAAGTTCAATTTCAAATATTTCAAAGGATAATGAATTATTGGATAATCAAAAATTATTTAAATTTAATATTTGGAATTTATTGAATAATAGAATAACGGGTTTAATATGATTAAAAATGATTTGTAAAATTTTATTTTATCATATTAAAGTTAGAATAACATTATAGAACTTTTAAAATTGAATTAAAAGTAAATTTGTGAAAATTGAATGTTTTAATATTTAATTGACGAGTTAAAATAGTCATTTTTCAAACAGTCTTGGATTTCGACGTATCCAGTTCGTCGGATCGTAACGTGATATTATTGTAAGGTTTCAAATTTCATATCAATCGGATTTATCGTTTATCCGGGGCAAGCCAAAACACATAGAAATTCGTTTAATCGGTTTAATTTAAATTTGATTGTTTATTTCCGTAACTCGCACATACGATCGAATTGGGCCCTGAAGCATGTCCCATTGTGTTCATAACGCGGGTATAACATTATAAACGCCTTGTAGCATGCCTCGAAAGGGGTTCGAGATTTTAAGCTACGAAAATCGAGACGTTTTGAAATGTAATATATATATATATTGACTGGTCAACCCTTCTTGTCAGCGGTAAATCCTACCTTGTCACTGTTGCTTTTAATTCACGCTTCCCTTCTTTAAATCACGACCTTCTTCAATTCAATCAACACGCTTAAAATCTACAGAACAGTGAGGGAAAAAAAAGCAAAAATCAAATTTTTTTTAAAAAATATTTCTCCAATTATACTCAGTGGAAAATTCTCAAACTTCCTCTAAAAATCGTATTTTTCCATCCTTTCAATTTGGGATAACTTCTATGTGGTGCGGCTAATGATTTGGAAGCTCGATATTTATTTGCCGCATAGCAGTTTTCTAGGGTTCGCAAATTCTCGAAGATATTGGCATCAATTCGTATTTTGGTCGACGTTTTTGAACTCGTGGTGGTGAATGGTGGCTCAGGGCTGAGTTTGGTGGTGTGCGGCTCACCCAGGGGTGGCGCGACCATTTGTACGGTCGGGGGGGGCAAGAGCAGCTCGCGATGGTGGTAGGGGCCTCGGCCGTCGCGTAAAGATGCTCGTCGAGTCGAGCTCGAGGCGAGAAGGTGGATGGCGATGTCCGTTAGTTCGATCGATGATCATTGAGTGGTGTCAGTGGCCGTACGTGCTTAGTGGATGGGTTTGCTATGTCTCGTGCAAATGTTGACAGTGGGGGGAAGAAGATTGGAGGGTAATTGTATAATTTGAATTTAAGCTATTCGATTTTAAATTAAATTGTTGTCATCTTATAAAATGTATAACTTTTGCATACGAGGTTCGATTGGAACGAAATATTTTGTGTTGCGATCGTGATGACGAGAGCTTCGAAATGAAACTGTTTTGGACGAAATTGGAGACAGTTGAAATTTGGGCTAAAATCGGGAGTCGTCCGTTTTAGTTCCAAACTTGAACGTTCGGCAACAGAAATCAATGTGAGTGTTTTATAACGCTCACAACGTACTAAATATCTTTATGGTAGTTAAGTTTAATATTATGAAGTGATATGAATTTTATTTGTCGTTGGTTGATAAAATTTAATTGTCATATAAATTGTCATTTGAATTAACCGTTGAAATTTAAATTGTCAGTTAAATTGAAATTAAAATTGAATTGCGATTAAATTACCTGATATTGATAACTATGAAATTGCCATGAATTGTATTGTCTATTGGATGATGTATTTTGATGGATGTTATTGGTTGATATTTAAATGTTTGGATGTTTATTTGCTTATATATATATACTGTTATTCATACATATGACACTGTGATTTGGTTTAAGTGATATATTTTCATCCCTGTCATTTAATTGAAATAAATAATCACTTGGCCATAGGATAGAAAATTATATACGGACACCGGATTGGCTAAATTAATAAATTTTAAAATCGTCGATTTAAAATTTATTTAAATGTTTTGATTTAAAAGTTATAAATAAAATCAATTTATAGAAATCGAATTTATCGAAAATTTGAGTTGGATTGTTGAAATAAAATTTTGGGTTAAAATAAATTGTTAAATAATTTAAGTTGAGACTTTGAAATGTGAAATTTGGATATGATTGAATTTCGAAAATTTATTTGTTTTAAAAGATTGAACATTGTTTCGAGCTTTGAGTATTACTACGTAAAAGCGATACAAAAATGATATTTTGAAATTGAGGTTGAAATTGAATCATATTTGAAATTTGGATCTAAATTTGAATATTGAAGGATAATCTTGTTAAGTGTTATAACTTGATATTTTGAAAAATCAAGCTCCAAATCGATATAAATTGAAATTGAATTAATTGAAGGTGAATGTAGAATTGAATTGATTTGAAGACAAAGTTGACATTGATTTGAATTGAAATCGAAATCGAATCGGTAGAATAGAAATTGAAGTTGATTTGAATTAGGCAGTTATAATTGAAATGGATTGGTTTGGAAGCTGTTTCATTTTGTTTTCAAATTACTCTATTATATAAACCATCTTTAAATACTTAAACTATTTTAACCTATATTAACTATATTAAATTATTTTTAACCCATCTTAAACCATGTTAACTTATTTTAATCTATTTTAAATCTACTTAACCCAATTTAAATTATTTTAACTAATTTATCTATTTTAAATCCACTTTAAGATTTTAAGTATTTTTAACTATTTAATTATTTAAACTACTTTTAAACTCCTTAAACGATTTTCTAAAATTTCAAGCTGGTCAATAAGGTGAAATGTTTATGTTTAAATCTTGAATTTAAATACGAATTGGGTTAAAAGAAGCTGCAACCTAAATTTAATTATGAAATGATTTGGAAATCGAAATGAGATATTGAGGAAAAAAATGATCTGTGAAACGGAATCTTACATTTGAATAGATACGATGATATTTGAAATGGGCTTTATTTTTGAAGCGAATATGATATTTTGATATCAATTATGAATCTATTTGAAATGTAAAAGAGCCATCGTTGTAATAATACGTAGTTATTAAAGAGACCGGGATCGGATATGGACATACTCTCTGTCGATACCGAAAACCACTTTAATAACTATTATATGCGGAGTGTTGATCCAGAATGAAGTGGATGGTTTGGTGAACGCGTTGACTGAAGAAAGAGAGCGATATTGGATGACCCCTGACATGACTATAATAGGAGCCGCGCCGGGCCATTGAGGTTCGCTATCTTTAGCGGACACACTTCTTCGATAACATATCTATTACATTTTGATTCGATTTGGGTGCACCCCTTGATTTGGGAGTGTTGTTTCGCGGTGTTGAGGTAGCTGCTGGCTATGCTCAACATCATTCCGGATCACGCAGCTACTAGTATCCTAGTTGGTATCGCCTCGTGTACCTTGTCATACTGATTATCCTATTCGCGACCACTACGTTTTGTTTTGTGTTATACCTATGGGGTACCCTCTGATAACCACCAGTTTACGGTAGGGTTTACGGTGCTGTATAGACTATGGCATTATAAAAATGTGTTAAGGGGAATTATGGTAGCGCCTTAATGCTATTTTAATACTTTTACTTTACTGTAAACATATTATAATAGCGTATTGTACTACATAGTAGATAGTTTAACGGATCCTTGAGAGATGGAAAATCACGTAACATCTCTTGAGTTATTGCACGCACGTTGACACTGGATGGGAGATGTCAAACCCCGTAAACATCTCTGACGCCGTTACGCTCATACTTATTTATGATTAATTTAACTTTCATAAGGATAATTTAGTCCTGACTCGAGTGTTTTGTCTTTTCATTACGCTCAGGTCAGTCCTGAGTTTTCAGATTTTTGAAGATCTATTTTGGAGGACGAAGACGAAGATTTGGTATACTATTACTATTATCATCTTTGCATCATGCTATCTGCTGCATTATTTTATTTGTTCTGTTGTATATGTATAACTCTGATAAATGTTGTATAAATAATGATCAAAGTATTGTAAATAGGTTCGTGAACTGTTTATTTGACTATTATATTTTATCGCTCCGCTGCAAGAATCTGTGTTGTTTCATTTCCTTTATTTCCCTTTCTTTTCTTTTCTTATTACCCCAATAGCCATCTGCCTTTTTGAATGGTTTGGAATCAGCACGTGTATTGTATTGTCGGTTTAAACTATCCAAAAAGGTGGGTTGTTACACAAACAAATCTATATTTCAAGTACAAAAGTAAATATCAATATTTCAATTCAAAAAATTCCCAATGTATAAATATTTATATAGCTAAGGTTTAGTATTATTACTTATGAACCATTATGTTCCAGGTGATGAAAATGCAGTTCAAGCCTAACATCCAAAGTAAAATAGATGTAATTTCAATCAATCATGTAAGCTACTAGCTTTGGAAAGAAGCTAAAATTAGTCAAAAGAGAAGCACGAGCAGAGGATACTTTGAGCTTGTAGAGGAAAATGGTGCACTATCATGAGATTCAAATTACGTTGTACATGCATGTAAAAGTCTAATTGATGAATTTAGTAGACTAATTCACTTGTCTGGCAAAAATTTCTTGAACTGACTGCCACCAATAACTTCCTACCTTTAATCCTTAGAGAAGCGATTCTCTGTTTGGTAAAAGAATTCAAATTGTCCTGCATTTTGTTGAGAGCAATGACTTGCTAACCTGAATATAGTTTAAAACACTGAAGTTCCACAGTTCTCCCCTCTGAAAAAGAAATAGGGTGACGATAAATATGATGTTATAACAGATCATTGAACAAAACAATAATTACAACATGCACAATTTTTACCACATTCATCTAAATATTATCACCCATCCAGGTTTAAACGTTATTCTTATTTTTCTAAGCAGCGTCATGAAATGTCAACATCCAAAACTAAAATGTACCGTACAAAATCATCTGGATCCCAAGCAATCTCATCTTCCAATAGTTGTTTTCTCCGACGCTGTTAAAAATCGGGATACTCAAAATCCTTACATAAATATTCATATTAAAACAAGGAAAAATTAAAAATTAAAACAGAAACAAATATTGGTATACGGGAAATATGATGATTCAAAATACATGCTAATTCATACAGTTTTTTTTCTCTGAAGTATTGCTTAAGAAGCTTGCCGAAATATATTATTTATAGATGCCAAAATATGATAAAGTGTAGAATTATCTTGAAAATTGAAATGCAAAGGAACAATTGGCACATCAACTATTGTAGATACATCATAAGAAGGAAATCACATAAGAGGCTTCACCATACCTATCTATTAAAAACACACAATTATTTTAACGCTTGCAAACAAAAGAGAGGCACTGAAGATAAGATAAAATATCAGTCTCCCAACATACCCTTTTCCATATCTCTCTCCCACTCACTCACCCACTTAATAAGAAATTAAATGTTAACACTACTAACAGATAGATGTTTTCTCTGACGTATGTAACTTTACACAGAAACACGATGGTCAGATTGTTTTCTTGATTCATATAAGAATATATTTTCCATATCTTGTTCTAGTCGTTGAATATTAAATCATCTTGAACTCCAATGGCATACGGTGTACCATTTGACTATCATCAGAAAAATCTAATCCACAACACAAGGTAACTCGCTATTTGATGAAGAGTAACGTTCTGCTTCGTATTTAGTCCACCAGCGAGGATTATCATATTACCGTTCAAGTTTGAGTTTTTTGGCCATGAGGTTTTGTTGAATTGATCGTATTTATTAGTGGATATATGACATGCGTTAGATGTGGGTTTCATTGTATAAGTAGGTGCATGGGTTGAATGGATAAGTCTAGCATTGCAGGTTTGTATATAACGATCGTAGTATGTATATGGCATGTCAAAAAAGTAATGTAATCTACGAATTAAATGGATAAATCCCACACTACAAGCTCATATAGAACATTCAATATAACGTGTATATATAGAAAACCTATTTGAACATAAATAGATGACACAATTTGTGACATGATAGATCTCAATCATTAGACATCCCCTTAATTTAAATCTCGTATGTAAACATAACAAGATACAATGGTCAATATGTATTATGTCACATTTTGTGTTTTATTTTGTATACAAATAGTCTTGTGCGCACGCACGCATATTATATATATATGTATATATATGTATATGTATATGTATATGTATATATTGAAAATAAAAGTGGTACTTTATTCAAGCAGAGCATTATATTTTGATATCGTAGGATCGAACCCATGACCTCTAGAACCTCGGTCTACAGCGTCTTATCACCAGCCACTTAAGTTACTAGTCCTTGTATATGTCTATTAGTTCATAGGAATTTACAGCTAATGGCGATGATCAAATAGTCTCTTCAATTCTATGCGTAATAAATTAACATTTGACAAGAATGTTAGATCAAGGAAACTATCAGATCTCATTTCAGTTTGGCCAGTCTCTTTCTAGAGTTCCAAATAACGATGTCACGCTCGCTTTTCGTACTTGGGAAAAACAAATCTGGATCGAACCTATATTTACCCAATTGATACAATTTGTTCATGGACTTTGTATGGATTTAATTAATTTTAGCTTCATCAACTAGACTAGCATTTAATGTTGGTCAAAGCATATGATTACAAGGTTAATTAAATGATATTAATGAAACTAATAATTCACCCTTCTTAACAATAGATCCAGTAGAACTGTTGGAAATGTGAGTTATGGTGCATGCCAAAGCTTTGTTAAGTGGTTTCTCCCACTAAATCCACTTGGTGTTTTGTACAGGATTGTCAAAAAGAAACATTACATATAGGTGATACCACTGTTTTCATTAGTGGAAATAGGATAGATATCCCACAAGCATGCAAGAGTTGGTGGTAAAAAATTCTTCATTATCCACGAGAAGATTACTTGTGGTATTATCAACCCTACTCATTCCCTTTTTCTTAGCCATTGTGCTTAGTTTTGAGTATGCTCATCTAAATATAACCATTTGTAGAAGTTAATGTTATCCCTAACATTTGAGATAACCAAAGATTTAGAAAACAGAAAATAATTAGGTTTTTACTTCATTATCCATACATGCTATATATTCTGAACCCGTATAATTTCAACCTTTGAAATGCGATAACATTATATATCAAAATTCAAATTTTCTATTCATTTTCAACGTTAAAACATTAATTTTGTGTACTTCTCAATGGTATGTTCTGTTATTACATATAAACTTTCTAAAATCATACAATTTAATACGTAATTTTAAACGCATCGATTTAATTCGGCTTTAGCTGCATTGAACAAATTGATGCTTCAAAATTTTAATTTTTGCAAATTTGACCTTTACATATGGATGTCTATCACTAAAAGGAACATAAAATTTATGATTTAATGATGAAAACGGGTTTTAATCTGATGTTTCCACATACAAACATTCCATATTAAAGATCCAAATTAAAATGAGGTGGAAACTGCGAATAAAGGGTGTGAGAATGCTAATTGTATATGAAGAGAAAGACCTGATTCATAAATAATTATAGAGGAGAGTTTTCAGTCAAGATTAGTGATAAAGATCTACTGACGAATTTTCTTTAGAAATTTCACTGCATATGAGAATTGTTCCTAACATCTTATATTTTATACCGAGTGCGACTTTTCTGCAATCAGATAACTATGGAAAAGTTAGGGAAAAACACACTAATAGCTAACAAATATTTTCTTGGCCTGGACAATGACATAAAAGTAAATGCTATAAATTAAACACTAATAGCATAATATCAGTATATATAATTTTACATACGCTTATGAACAAAGTCATAGCCAATATATAAGCATAAATAATATTTCAAAACTTCCTTTTAATGTATAAAAAGTCAAAACATCAATCTAGTGGGAATAGAAAAGATTATAGCGAAATAAGTAGAGGGATGCTAAATGGCACGATTTTATTTAAACATAAAAATCTATCATACGTAATATTCTGCAAATTATGAGACAAAAGTTAAACAGATTTTGAAACTTCAAATACTATAAAAAAAATTCAGCACATGATATGTTATCTTTTGCATGTAATTTCAATGCAACAAGACCTTTTGATCGACGCATATGATACCAATAATTATTATTTACTTTCACGACAGCAATATATCTAGTCTTGCAAATATAATTAACGAAAGTAAGTCTCATTGTTTTGGGCATGAATCAAACATTAATACATAGCATTTTAAGTCAAGTTTATAGCAAAATATAAATAACTACATTTCAATTAACACATAATAAATGAGATTTAAATGGCGAGAGTTTGATATTATATAGATAAAAGTCACTTCTTTCCTACCCAATTTGATACTAACAGTTAACTTACGAAAAATGATTAAAACAACATATTTCAAAGTTAAATTATGTTGACTAATATCCACTCGCCTTATGATGAAATTTTTAGCGCCAAAACTCCTACGTGTAAACGAAGAGATGTAGATTTATTTTAAATTTCTTACTTTATTTACGCCCTTCTATTTGATAAATAAAAAAAATAAAAAAGCTTAAATTATCCACTACAATGTCATACGGACGTCATACTGAGAAAATGTAAACATGTTCCTTTTTTTAAGATTCAAATGTACACATTACCTTGGGACTATATATCCACTAATATTTAGCGAATGAATCCACCTAAGCTTATGTAGATTTGTTAGTGGAAATGCATGTAGAAGAAAAAAATCATTGAGTTACTATTTTGTCTTTTTATTAAGAACAGTAATATCTTCTTTTTTTCCTTTGTCTGTTACCGTCATGTATTTAAATTCAACTCACTGCGTGAAAAGAAGATGTTTAGAGCCAATACGCCTATATGTGAATGGATAGAATTAGATTTGTTCTAATTTTATTGCACCCTTTTATGCATTTTATTTTTCTAAAGAAATGAAAACCGAGCAAAGAGTTTCTTTTTCCAATGGGTGATTTATATGAAATAAAAGGCTAAATTTTAATGTTGACCTAGTCTTATGGAGAGAATATTCATCTTTTTGTATTAAAATTTGAATGTACATACTATCTTTTTATTCAGAACAGTAATTTCGATCTTGACATAATGCTTCTTTATTTTTTGTCAAAAATAATACATAAATAAGGTCATGGGATCGACCCAAAGCTATAACACGAACTATGTTTTTTTTCCTTTCACATTTTCAGTTTATTCATATTATTGATATCATTGGTTATCTCTTCTAGAATATTAATTCCTAGCGGTTTATTTCACATTCGTACATTCAATTCCTTAATTATTTAGCTATATATCTTCATGGACATCAATTCTTTTGTTGGAAATTACTTATGGCTAATTGATATTCTCAACAAATTATTTATGGTTTATCGAAAATATTTTCACATAAAATTATCTTTCACGTGTGTGCCTAATTTATACTATTTATTTTGTCTATCATAATGGAGCTAATGTAGTTTGTACTAATTATTTATCCTTCATCGCTTAGGGCGCTTTCATTTGTAAGATAATTTTAACTTGAAAACACTCTAAGATCATTTGTAATTCACAATGATTTTTTAATAATAACAAAATTATAAACAATGATCAACAAAACTAAACAAATAGGTTCAACTGGTAAAAAACGGTATTATTGATTACCACATAAAGTATAAAATATCCGTTAAGAAAGATTTATGTATAAAAAACTACACAAAATTAAATGAATATGTTGTCAGGATGGCCGAGTGGTCTAAGGCGCCAGACTCAAGTTCTGGTCTTCGAAAGAGGGCGTGGGTTCAAATCCCACTTCTGACAATTTTTTTCTTTTCTTTACTAGTTTTCCTACAATGTAGAGTGCATTGCTAATGGCACCACAATTTCCCCTTGATAATACCATATTCCAAAATATTAGTGTCTCCAAATTTTTCCACTTCACGATATGTTGTTCATCCAATGATGTTATATTCAATCAATTAAAGTTCGTTTGGCAAAACCTCGTCAAACAAAATATTATCAATTTGTTTAGTAGTGTACCATTGAATGAGTAGAAGTTTGTTCAATGAATCTTTGTCAAACTAGTTTTTCATATATAGATTTGGTATTATATAAATTAATGTGAAATGCATTAACTATGCTCTGAAATTTTGTATTTATCTTTACTCAAAATTGCAAAAGGTTCATAATTTTCTGATCCAACAACGAATTTCTAAAATGCCACAAATTTCCTGATTCGACCACGAATCAACAGATCTTATTAACAATATGTTTTTAACACTACCACGGGACAAAGGTGAAACAATATTATTTCAAAGGTGAAATTAGAAAATGTTGAATATGTATGAATGAATGTAAGTATCAATTCCATTGTAGTCCAGCCCGGTTAGGATATCTGGCTTTCACCCAAGCGACCCGGGTTTAAATCCCGGCAATGGAATTCTTCTTTTATCCCCATTATTCTCATCCCTTCGGTATATAAAAATGTTAGAAACAAATTTTAATACAAATATAATAAATTGTTTTCTTTTGAAGTTAAATATGGTAAATGCAATTTCTAACATACCTCTATTTTTTTCTACTTTTTCCATTAGAAATTCAACCTTTTAGAAGTTGGAAACATCATAAGAACACATATATAACTTAATGGAAACATGTTTCACGTTTGATAAAAACAAGTCCCAAATATATGAACACACATTTCTAACGAAAGCAGTTATTTGAAAGAAATATAGATAAATATATTGATGTAAAAATAATAAACTAGGATTTTAGCTTCTTTAATTGATTAAGTATTGTAAAATCACTTTTCTAACATAACTTTTATTTCTCTTCCTGCTTTTTCATGCAAAAGTTGGAAACTTTTAGAAAGCAAGTTTTCTCACTAAGAATTACAATTTGACGTTTTCATATTCAAAAAAGGATAGGATACCATTTGAAAATTGATGGAGACGCATTTCAACGAAAGCACATCTCTATTGAAAATAATTCTTGAAAAGAAAATTATATAATCATTATACATACACATATTGAATTGAATGAGAAAATCTTGTATACCAAGTGAACCAAAGTTGAATAGCCTTTTTTTCATTCTCCAATTAAACTCTATACAAATCTATGTTAATATAGAAAACAATGCTACTATGTTTAAACTAAAATTTCATATCAGTTAATAGAGTAAATAAAGTAACATCTTAAACAATTTTTTTCTTTTCTTTACTAGTTTTCCTACAATATAGTGTGCATTGCTAATGGCACCACAATTTCCCCCAATACCATATTTCAAAATATTAGTGTCTCCAAATTTTTCCACTTCACGATATGTTGTTCATCCAATGATGTTATATTCAATCAATTAAAGTTCGTTTGGCAAAACCTCGTCAAACAAAATATTATCAATTTGTTTAGTAGTGTACCATTGAATGAGTAGAAGTTCGTTCAATGAATCTTTGTCAAACCAGTTTTTCATGTATAGATTTGGTATTATATAAATTAATGTGAAATGCATTAACTATGCTCTGAAATTTTGTATTTATCTTTACTCAAAATTGCAATAGGTTCATAATTTTCTGATCCAACAACAAATTTCTAAAATGCCACAAATTTCCTGATTCGACCACGAATCAACATATTTATTAACAATATGTTTTTAATAGTACCACGGGACGAAGGTGAAACAATATTATTTCAAAGGTCAAATTAAAAAATGTTGAATATGTATGAATGAATGTAAGTATCAATTCCATTGTAGTCCAGCCCGGTTAGGATACCTGGCTTTCACCCAGGCGACCCGGGTTCAAATCCCGGCAATGGAATTCTTTTTTTTTATCCCCATTATTCTCAACCCTTCGGTATATAAAAAATGTTAGAAACAAATTTTAATACAAATATAATAAATTGTTTTCTTTTGAAGTTAAATATGGTAAATGCAATTTCTAACATACCTCTATTTTTTCTACTTTTTCCATTATAAGTTCAACCTTTTGGAAGTTGGAAACATCATAAGAACACATATATAACTTGATGGAAAGATGTTTCACGTTTGATAAAAACAAGTCCCAAAGATATGAACACACATTTCTAACGAAAGCAATTATTTGAAAGAAATATAGATAAATATATTGATGTAAATATAATAAACTAGCATTTTAGTTTCTTTAATTGATTAAGTATTGTAAAATCACTTTTCTAACATAACTTTTATTTCTCTTCCTGCTTTTTCCTGCAAAAGTTGGAAACTTTTAGAAAGCAAGTGTTTCTCACTAAGAATTACAATTTGACGTTTTCATATTCAAAAAAGGATAGGATCCCGTTTGAAAATTGATGGAGACGCATTTCAACGAAAGCACATCTCTATTGAAAATAATTCTTCAAAAAAAATGATATAATCATTATACATACATATATTGAATGAGAAAATCTTGTATACCAAGTGAACCAAAGTTGAATAGCCTTTTTTTCATTCTCCAATTAAACTCTATACAAATCTATGTTAATATAGAAAACAATGCTACTATGTTTAAGCTAAAATTTCATATCGGTTAATAGAGTAAATAAAGTAACATCTTAAACAATTTTTTTCTTTTCTTCACTAGTTTTCCTACAATATAGAGTGCATTGTTAATGGCACCACAATTTCCCCTTGATAATACCGTATTTCAAAATATTAGTGTCTCCAAATTTTTCCGCTTCACGATATGTTGTTCATCCAATGTAACTACCCGAAATTTTTGATCCCGAAAATTCCAGATAGTTAGAAAGAAGAAGAAAGAGAAAGAAGAAGAAACAAGAACAAGACACAGAAACCTCACATTCGCAGTGGATCAAAATATAATATCACATAATAATAATAGTTATACAAAGAGAAAACTGCATCTATCAATTTTCATCGATATATCAGAGTTACAACCATTTTTCACAATATTGGAAAGATACAATTTAACATGTCTCAGACATATACAATATCATAGAGTAAACTCTCCATACGACCCTGCCATCCAGCACGCCTTTTGAGCTTCATAACCTCCTTACCTGAAAATCTGTAATACTCGGTCTGACCCGAGCATTACATCAAAGTAACACCTGGGTCAGGCTGGAAACCAGCGTGAGTAAACACATCTAGCATAGAATACAAAAGCATACTTCTTATATGAACCCGGGGTACTTATCAATTTACAACTTCCCAAGCTGTTATAAACATTACTTACATCACACCTTAATTTCTAAGTACCAAACTTAGATTAAGTGGTCCCATTCACTTTAATCATTCCATTTCATTCTATTAATTTCACATATCAATTTTAAAAGAATCAAAGTGGTTTCGGGTATTTACTAATACCCGACTCCGGTCTTTTCGAATTCAATACCATCTCATCGCAAAATATTCAAATGAAACACAATTCAATCTTCAAATACAGGGTGTCACCTATACACATTAATTCATCATCAATAGATAATTACTTTATCTTGGTTTAAACCAACCATATTATATCACATAGCATCATCAATCACATATCCGAGATATCAACCATTCTAAGGCATGCAATATTTTTCAATCATACACAAGCAAGATAAATTAATCATACCATTTCTAATTGATTTAAACAATTTAAATTAATTATTTCAATCACCCTTAATCCAGCTTATTTAACATTAATTAATTATAAATTAATTAATTATCATTCTTTAATTATTCATTTAATTAATCATTCTTGACTAATTATCTTCAGTTACATAAAGTAATTATCCTTTAATTAATCATACAAATTAATTACCCTCAAACCATTTAATTCATTAATCAATCCTGATTTATCACATTAGTAATTAAATCCCCTTAATTACTTATATCCATTAAATCCACCTCTTGATTAATTACATTAATTAATCTTTTACTTACATTAAGTAATTATCCCTTAATTACTTTCCCTAAGAAATTGTCCTTTAATTACTTTTAAAAGAAATTAATTTTCTTTAATTTAGTTACATCCAATAATTATTCATTCATTACTTCACTAAGTAATTACACCTCATTAATTATGTTAAGTAATTATACTTAATCCCACATCCAATGATTATCTTTAACTAGTCGACAAATTAGTTAATCACATCCATCTCATTAAATATAACTGGGAAATTCATCCCTTAATTACCCTATAACTAATTTATTAATCTTTAATTATAGATTAATTATTCTTTAATTTTTAATTAATAAATCTTAATTATTTATCATTCTCTTTCAATACAAGGTAATCATTCTTAATTACCTTTAAAATCATTAATTAACCATTAATTAATAGATTAGTTACCCATAACTAATGATTAATAACCTTAATTATTAATCCATATCTCTTATTACAAATTAATTGCTCTACAATTACTTTAATTAAATTAAGTATTTATACTTAAATTTCTTAGTCAACTTAATTAATCTCTAGGCATTAAACCTTAATTACTTTAAGATAAAACTTAATCTTATCAATGTCTTATTACCATTATCATTTTAAAACATTTTATCATTATGATTACCCTTGCTTAATTAAATTTAGTTTTAAAATAAAACAATCATTTAACCCGAAAATTTTATAGTTAAGAAAATATAACTTTCTTAAATAACTCTAAACATTATCAAGTAGAAATTTTAAAATAAATTTTCGATTTGTATTTTATAACTTACTTTATAAAATCTTATTTAAACTAAATTTTAAAATCACTTTGAATTAAACAAATTTTCAAACCTCTAAATCAATTATTAAAGGAACAATTATAAATAGAGTGAGTTTAATTAGGACAGTTTTAAGCTAGATTTTTAAATTTATATTTCAAAACAAATTTGATTTTAAAACATTTTAAAAAAAAAAACTTGTTTAAAACTGTTGCTTCGGGTTTTACCCGAAGGTCACTCGGCTATTTCCCGAGTTCTCTTCTTTCCCCTAGCTTCAGTTTGTATTTTCTTTTCTTTTTTTAAACGAAGTTTAGTTTAAATTCAGAAACCTGCTAACATTCATACTCATGCGCATGCAACATACCCGAAGTAATCCCGAGCAAAACCCACCACTCCCCTGAGTTCCTACTCGAGCACCAACTTCTTCTTCGAACTGAAACAACGTTCGAAAATCAACAGCCTCTCTAGACACGTGCACGTGCACGGTCGGAAGACTCGACATCAGCCATCTTCCCGGCCTTCACCAACTTGGCATTGACCCTGACCAACATCTCGACTTCACCTAAATATGAAAAATAATGTCAATCCCTAAATCGATATCTCACCCAAATTGAAAAACGAACCTGATCGGAAAATCACCTTCGACCGCTGACCCACACCACGAGGTTCCTCGCCACTCCCATAAGAGAATCCCCTCTACTTCCAACGCCGATCCTTCGCCATGCGATTTATTCCGATGGTCCTTTCTAACTGATCCAACTTCATCAACTCTGATGATACAAAACCGTCACCAAACCCTACTTCTCCTATTCCGGGCCGTGACAGACCATGATAAATTATTTTGACATTTTTGCCTGGATCCCCATCGATTCGTCCACCTCTTGACCAAACTTTGAACCCCAGATCACCTTCGATTGCCGGCGGCAGTCAAAATTCCCAAAACCAATTAACCCCGAATATCTCATTGAATATTAAATTAAAAATCTCAATCTTTATACCAAAATTCAAGATTTTCTATACTGATTCCAATCATGCAATTCAATCATGAAATAATTCCCATTGAATTTTGAAAATTTTCTGATTGTCTCAGTGTTTTCTTACCTTTGAATTAATATTCAACTTGTTAATACTTACAAAATTTTTAGATCCTAAATCTTGTTAATCTAGAATCTTTTTGTTTTAAACATCTCCAGAGATAAGAGATTTAGGGTAGAGGCAGAACAACACAGGCATGCATACACATATTATATGTCTATATACATTAAATCACATTTTCTCTACCATGCAAGCATATTTCATAACATAACATTTACAGAAAATCGCATGCATCAAGTTTTGATAGATAGTAGTTTGATTTACTCACCTGCATTATTTAAGCAGAGAACAGAAACTGAAATTATTTTCCAGGTTCTAAAATTTCTCTGAATTCTTCTTTGCAAACTGGTTGTTATTGAATCTTGCATGCATGCTACTGAAACTTGATCAACTTGTTTATCGAGATGTGTAGCTTTAGATCAGGTTTGGGGAAAATGCAGGCATTAGATTATTTTCTAAAATTGATTCCAGGTTGCTTTTGAAACAGAGAAGATTGTTTTGATGATTTCTGCCTTGATTTTGAAACTGATCTACAGGTTATTGAGTGAATCTGAAAATGATTACAGGGTTGTTGATACTAAACAAAATTTGAGGAGGATGACAAATTGATTACAGATTTTGTTTTAGTTTCAGTTTTCTTTGCTCTGTTAATTTTTTTTTAATATATGAACAAATGTACAGCCCTAAGAAGAAGAAAAAATATAATGGATTGACACTTGTTTATTTACTAACACTTGTCATTTGAATTTGTTAATTATCTTACATTTGTTAGTCTTATAATATATTTGTCTCATATTTATTTGAATGCATTTTATTTTAATATATAAGTGTTGCACATACATACAAATTTCCTTTTATCACATGTTATTTATCATTATTTTTTTAAATGTATTAAACCTTCCTCAAATCTTATTAAGGTCTATATCCACCCTTTGTCTTTTTAATTATATTTTAGATAAATACATTCGTTTTTCTCAATTTAAATATTATTATTTATATTAATACCTCCTTGATATTTACACATATATAATCTTTAAAAGAGAAGGTTTTAAAATCTTAATCTTATATTAATAATAATCATATATTAACAAACACATATTTAATCTGTTTGAAGATAATAAGTTTGCCCAATTTAAAATAATTATATTAGGAGATTATGAAATGAATATTTATTTAGATATTTGGTCTTAGCATTTATTAGTTCTAATTTATCTATATACACATCCAAATATATCTATATATATCAAGTTTATTTGTTCAAATTAATAAATCAGTGTTTAATAAATTAAGTTCTATTACTTACAAATTAACAGCTGTCCAAAAATCCGGGTCATCACATTCCACTCCCCTTTGAATCTTTTCGTCCTCGAAAGGGAATGAAATCAGAATTTATTCAATACTTAAAATCAGATACATCACTTTTTGATCATTTTTAAAACACTTTAAAACCTTTATAGTATTACAGTAATAGTTTTATAAAAATACTTTTATAACTCGATGTTTCCACAAGTCGGTCTTTGTTCTCACAGAATATCGGTCATACGTTGATCAGGCGTACGACTAAAAATCTATATGTACTTAGCAGACCCGTTTTCAACACCCAGTGAAAATACTTTGAAAATAATTTTATTGAAAATTCATAAAACAGTTTTTTTTGTGAAAATAGAGGATATATCTTTGGTGAGAATGCTCTGGAAATCATCACCCCCATCCATGGTCACAGTTACATTCCAGGGTTACGTTGCCGTCACAGCAAAAGTCCATGTAACTGCAGGCTCTCAGCGGCCTCTCGATTATCCCACGGAACCCACACAACAGATCACAGTTACACCCAAGGTTACGTTGCCGTCGCAGCAAAAGTCCATGTAACTGCAGGCTCTCAGCGGCCTCTGATTTTCGCTGTCAAAATGAAACTTCTCCACTGCTACATAGGTCGCAGTCTACCAATATAAAATCAAACGCAGACTGTTGGCTCTCAGCGGCACACACAACTTTCGCTATGTTATACCATAGATCGCAGTTACATCCTGGGTTACGTTGCCGTCATAGCAAAAGTCCATGTAACTGTTGGCTCTCAGCAGCACACACGACTTTCGCTATGGTATTCTCTACTCATAATCCTCAGGAACTAGTTTTGTCCGAACTCCTCACAGGACCAACTTTAGAACCCCATTTGGGGCTCAAGGCAGCACCACCCGGTGGTACTCCTGAGAAGTTCATTTCAAGGGAGCGCCTTTTTCCCCAGAGCCATCATCAAAACATTTTATACTATATACATATAGTATCTTTAAATCATACACCTAGTATGATCTCATACAAAGCTCCTTTACACAAAATCAATTATTCCAAAATCGATAATTCTCAATCTAGGCTTTCCAAATTCAATATTGATTTTACCCAAAAATCAAAAGCCTTTCCAAAACCGAAGGTTACCAAAACCTTTTCCAAAATCCTCATATGATCCTTTATATATAGAGATATATATAAAATCCTTGATAAAAATCTTTGGATCATTATAAACTTGTATAAAAATCCTTTTATACTTCAAACACTTTCAAAACTAATCCTTTCTCTTTTGGAAAAAGATTCATCAAGGGAAGTTTTATCTTCTAAAACAAAGATATTTACTTTGTTTACTCAAAATCAGATATTCAAATTTGATTACTCCTTACAAAACCACTTACCATATCACTTACTTCCATAAAAAAAATTTCAACCATACAAATATCCAATTTCTATTTTATTTCCTCATATATTTCACAAAATATATTTTCACTTCAAAAACAATTTCAAATTTCTTATCCACAAATTTCAATATCAATTTCATTCCAATCTGTACGATGTACACATATCATCCGTACGCTATACCAATCTGATCGCTCGTTCGATCACACAATTTCACTTCCGAACTAGTATTGTCCACCCGACTTCCTAGTGTGGACACAGATCTGGTTTCTTGATCAGAAACCGTTATTCTCCTTGCATAGTCATAACTATGATAGAGAATATCCAGAACCAATTAACAATCCATATCCAGGTTCGTCTTCAAAAATCGAGTGGAAAATTCCAACTCGGATCGATATAACTATCTCAAAATTCTGTGCTCGAATCTGGATCAAATCATTATGCAAATAGAATAACATACGTATACCCTACGTATTTATCTTTATTGGTTATCAGCCAAATCAATTCCATTTCTATTCACGTTCACTTTGATTTTCATTCACTTACTCTCAATTCCTTAAATCCATTCGGATTATCACCTCTATTCTTATCTCGATTAGGCATTTAACCAATAACAGTTTGAACTCCGACCAGTTTATTTAGAAAATAACTTAAAAATTTTAAAAATAGGTAAGTAGTTGAAAAATAGTTTCTATTTTGTAAAATAGCTATAAAATAGTTCAATAATTATAAAATAATTGGAAAATAGTTAAATAGTCATAGAAATTTTAAATAATTGCAAAATAGCTATAAAATAGTAATTGGTAGTTGGAAATAGTAATTAGTTTATAAAATAGTTAGAAAATTGTTGAACTGTTTCAAAAATATTTGTAAAACAAGTATAAGATAGTTTGGCTTTTAAAAGAAAGGTTGTTTATATAATGAATAACTTGGAAAAATAAGTTTATATTAAAACAATTTATATTAAAAATGGTCCAGAGTCAAACTACTCACTTCCCAATCTCCATTCTCATAAATTCAATTTAAATTTCCTCTACCATTTAATATGACCCAATTCCAATTTAAATAACTTCAATTTCCATTGAAATTGATTCAACCCCAAATCAAGTTGAATTAACCTCAGTTTCTTTCCAAATTTAATTTTATTCAACCTTGATCCCAAATTCTACTAATTCAAATAAATTTCAATTGAACTAGTTCCAATTTCAATTCGTTTCAACTCCAGTTCAAATTACTCCCAATTTCAAACTCTGTTTCTAAATCAAGTTGAATTATTTTTGATTTCCTTCGAAATTCAATTCAAATTCATTTGAATTTAAAATTATTTCAACTTTAATTACAAATTCCAAATTATTCAAATCAATCCAATTCAAATTTTCCATTTGAATATTATACTCATACATCTTCAATCACCATTTCAATTAATTCAAATCAAATTCAATTTGAACCAATTTCAAATTTCAGTTCACTATGAACCATCTCGAATTACATAAATTCGAGTTAATACTTCAAATGTTGATTTAATTCCTTTAAATCAATTTACCTTTTTATCCCAACAACGGATTACCATACTCCATTTCTCATTTATTTAAACAAATCCAATTCACATTTTAAAGATTATTAATAACAATAGGATGATATCTTTCAAACTATTTTAAAAATTTCAATCCATTTTCAATTTCCAGATCTCAAACCCATTTTGAGATCACACAAACTCCTAACTCAAATTAACCATTTAACTTCCCAAGTTAAATTTCCAATTTCATCTTGAAATTTTCAAATTAGGTTGACCATTCCAAACTTTTCCCCAAGTTAAACTTAATTCACTTAATCCAGTCGACCTTACCTAATTTGAACTTCCATTCCAAATTTTAAACTTCTCACAAATAATCTTCTCACTTATTAAGTTGAGAACTTATCACCTTGGGTATCATATCTCATTTCAGATTTAAAACTCAACATTTAGAGTTTATCTCAAACCATCTTTGATATTTAAGTATATCCATATATATACATATTTACTTCTTGGCTTGCCAAGCCAATTTCTAAAATTTAAACCACCTTTGGTTTCAATTCAAACAAATTTTCTTTAAAATTTTCAAACATTTCTGATTTTTAAAATAAGATCATATTCAAAGTAGTTTGAATAATATTATTTCCTTTAACATTTTGAAACCAATTCAAATTTTTAAACTTAGAATTCAGGACTTCACAATTTGAAACCCACTTTTATTTATATCCTTTCACATTTACAACTATTTTCTTTTTAAATGGTTACTTCCTTAAAACATTTTATTATTTATTGAAAAACAATCATCCCATTATTAAACACAATAACCATTCTATGTCTGGTTTGAAATCAATTCTAATTCATCTTATTCTGAAATACTTCTCCAATTCAAGGTTTCAATTTTAGTTTGAATCCATTTCAAACTTATCTTTATTTAATTCCAATTTGGTTGTAATTCTATTACCACTTAATTCTTACTATTACTTTTAGTTTAATTAATACTACAACCAATTTCCTTAATATAATAGATAATCTATTTCTTATATAAGATTCATTTACTTTTGAAATCATTTAAAAATCTTTATATAAGAAAATAACAAGTACGCTCTCTCATATATATATACACGCTCAACTCATTCTAGGGTACCACTTACCCTATTCCAAATGATTAATCCCAACAGAGCCAAGGTTCTCGCTTAACCTTCAGCTCTGATACCAAATGTAACGACCTGAAATTTTCGATCCCGAAAATTCCAGATAGTTAGAAAGAAGAAGAAAGAGAAAGAAGAAGTAACAAGAACAAGACACAGAAACCTCACATTCACAGTGGATCAAAATATAATATCACAATAATAATAGTTATACAAAGAGAAAACTATATCTATCAATTTTCATCGATATATAAGAGTTACAACCATTTTTCACAATATTGGACAGATACAATTTAACATGTCTCAGACATATACAATATCATAGAGTAAACTCTCCATATAACCCTGCCATCCAGCACACCTCCTGAGCTTCAGAACGTCCTTACCTGAAAATATGTAATACTCGGTCTGACCCGAGCATTACATCAAAGTAACACCCGGGTCAGGATGGAAACCAGCGTGAGTAAACCCATCTAGCATAGAATACAAAAGCATACTTCTTATATAAACCCGGGGTACTTATCAATTTACAACTTCCCAAGCTGTTATAAACATTACTTACATCACACCTTAATTTCTAAGTACCAAACTTAGATTAGGTGGTCTCATTCACTTTAATCGTTCCATTTCATTCTATTAATTTCACATATCAATTTTAAAAGAATCAAAGTAATTTCGGGTATTTACTAATACCCGACTCCGGTCTCTTCGAATTCAATACCATCTCATCGCAAAATATTGAAATGAAACACAATTCAATCTTCAAATATAGGGTGTCACCTATACACATTAATTCATCATCGATAGATAACTACTTTATCTTGGTTTAAACCAAACATATTATATCACATAGCATCATCAATCACATATCCGAGATATCAACCAATCTAAGGCATGCAATATTTTTCAATCATACACAAGCAAGATAAATTAATCATACCATTTCTAATTAATTCAAACAATTTAAATTAATTATTTCAATCACCCTTAATCCAGCTTATTTAACATTAATTATAAATTAATTAATTATCATTCTTTAATTATTCATTTAATTAATCATTCTTGACTAATTATCTTCAATTACATAAAGTAATTATCCTTTAATTAATCATAAAAATTAATTACCCTCAAACCATTTAATTCATTAATCAATCCTGATTTATCACATTAGTAATTAACTTCCCTTAATTACTTATATCCACTAAATCCACCCCTTGATTAATTACATTAATTAATCTTTTAATTACATTAAGTAACCATCCCTTAATTACTTTCCCTAAGAAATTGTCCTTTAATTACCTTTAAAAGAAATTAATTTCCTTTAATTTAGTTACATCCAATAATTATTCATTACATTACATTACTAAGTAATTACACCTCATTGATTATGTTAAGTACTTAATCCCACATCCGATGATTATCTTTAACTAGTCGACAAATTAGTTAATCACATCCATCTCATTAAATATTACTGGGAAATTCATCCCTTAATTACCCTATAACTAATTTATTAATCTTTAATTATAGATTAATTGTTCTTTAATTTTAATTAATAAATCTTAATTATTTATTATTCTCTTTCAATACAAGGTAATAATTCTTAATTACCTTTAAAATCAATTAAGAAACCATTAATTAATAGATTAATTACCCATAACTAATGATTAATAACCTTAATTATTAATCCATATCTCTTATTACAAATTAATTGCCCCATAATTACTTTAATTAAATTAAGTATTTATACTTAAATTTCTTAGTCAACTTAATTAATCTCTAGGCATTAAACCTTAATTACTTTAAGAAAAAACTTAATCTTATAAATGTCATATTACCATTATCATTTTAAAACATTTTATCATTATGACTACCCTTGCTTAATTAAATTTAGTTTTAAAATAAAACAATCATTTAACCTGAAAATTTTATAGTTAAGAAAATATAACTTTCTTAAATAACTCTAAACATTATCAAGTAGAAATTTTAAAATAAATTTTCAATTTGTATTTTATAACATACTTTATAAAATCTTATTTAAACTAAATTTTAAAATCACTTTGAATTAAACAAATTTTCAAACCTCTAAATCAATTATTAAAGGAACAATTATAAATAGAGTGAGTTTAATTAGGACAGTTTTAAGCTAGATTTTTAAATTTATATTTCAAAACAAATTTGATTTTAATACAATTTTTTTTTAAAAAAAAACTTGTTTAAAACTGTTGCTTCGGGTTTTACCCGAAGGTCACTCGGCTATTTCCCGAGTTCTCTTCTTTCCCCAAGCTTCAGTTTATATTTTCTTTTTTTTAAACGAAGTTTAGTTTAAATTCAGAAACCTGCTAACATTCATACTCACGCGCATGCAACATACCCGATATAATCCCAAGCAAAACCCACCACTCCCTTGAGTTCCTACTCGAGCACCAACTTCTTCTTTGAACTGAAACAACGTTCGAAAATTAATAGCCTCTCCAGACACGTGCACGTGCACGACCGGAAGACTCGACGCCGGCCATCTTCCCGGCCTTCACCAACTTGGCATTGACCCTGACCAATATCTCGACTTCACCGAAATATGAAAAATAATGTCAATCCCTAAATCGATATCTCACCCAAATTGAAAAAACAAACCTGATCGGAAAATCACCTCCGACCGCAGTCCCACACCACGAGGTTCCTCGCCACTCCCATAAGAGAATCCCCTCTACTTCCAACGCCGATCCTTCACCATGCGATTTATTCCGATGGTCCTTTCTAGCTGATCCAACTTCATCAACTCTGATGATACAAAACCGTCACCAAACCCTACTTCTCCTATTCCTGGCCATGACAGACCATGATAAATTATTTTGACATTTTTGCCTGGATCCCCATCGATTCGTCCACCTCTAGACCAAACTTTGAACCCCAGATCACCTTCGATTGCCGGCGGCAGTCAAAATTCCCAAAACCAATTAACCCCGAATATCTCATAGAATATTAAATTAAAAATCTCAATCTTTATACCAAAATTCAAGATTTTCTATACTGATTCCAATCATGCAATTCAATCATGAAATAATTCCCATTGAATTTTGAAAATTTTCTGATTGTCTCAGTGTTTTCTTACTTTTGAATTAATATTCAACTTGTTAATACTTACAAGAATTTTAGATCCTAAATCTTGTTAATCTAGAATCTTTTTGTTTTAAACATCTCCAGAGATAAGAGATTTAGGGTAGAGATCTTGAATTTATAGTTTGACTTTAAACCCTGTGAACTGAAAGCAGAACAACACAGGCATGCATACACATATTATATGCCTATATACATTAAATCACATTTTCTCAACCATGCAAGCATATTTCATAACATAGCATTTACAGAAAATATCATGCATCAAGTTTTAATAGATAGTAGTTTGATTTACTCACCTGCATTATTTAAGCAGAGAACAGAAACTGAAATTATTTTCCAGGTTCTAAAATTTCTCTGAATTCTTCTTTCCAAACTGGTTGTTATTGAATCTTGCATGCACGCTACTGAAACTTGATCAACTTGTTTATCGAGATGTGTAGCTTTAGATCAGGTTTTGGAAAAATGCAGGCATTAGATTTTTTTCTAAAATTGATTCCAGGTTGCTTTTGAAACAGAGAAGATTGTTTTGATGATTTCTGCCTTGATTTTGAAACTGATCTACAGGTTATTGAGTGAATTTGAAAATGATTAAAGGGTTGTTGATACTAAACAAAATTTGAGGAGGATGACAGATTGATTACATATTTTTTTTAGTTTCAGTTTTCTTTGATCTGTTAATTTTTTTTTTTAGTATATGAACAAATGTACAGCCCTAAGAAGAAGAAAAAATATAATAGATTGACACTTGTTTATTTACTAACACTTTTCATTTGAATTTGTTAATTATCTTACATTTGTTAGTCTTATAATATATTTGTCTCATATTTATTTGAATGCATTTTATTTTGTATATAAGTGTTGCACATACATACAAATTTCCTTTTATCACTTGTTATTTATCATTATTATTTTTTAAATGTATTAAACCTTCCTTAAATCTTATTAAGGTCTATATCCACCCTTTGTCTTTTTAATTATATTTTAGATAAATACATTCCTTTTTCTCAATTTAAATATTATTATTTATATTAATACCTCCTCGATATTTACTCATATATAATCTTTAAAAGAGAAGGTTTTAAAATCTTAATCTTATATTAATAATAATCATATATTAACAAACACATATTTAATATGTTTGAAGATAATAAGTTTGCCCAATTAAAAATAATTATATTAGGAGATTATGAAATGAATATTTGTTCAGATATTTAGTCTTAACATTTATTAGTTCTAATTTATCTATATACACATCCAAATATATCTATATATATATATATCAAGTTTATTTGTTCAAACTAATAAATCGGTGTTTAATAAATTAAGTTCTATTACTTACAAATTAGAAGCTGTCCAAAAATCCGGGTCATCACATCCAATGATGTTATATTGAATCAATTAAAGTTCGTTTGGCAAAACCTCGTCAAACAAAATATTATCAATTTTTTTAGTAGTGTACCATTGAATGAGTAGAAGTTTGTTCAATGAATCTTTGTGAAACCAGTTTTTCATGTATAGATTTGGTATTATATAAATTAATGTGAAATGCATTAACTATGCTCTGAAATTTTGTACTTATCTTTACTCAAAATTGCAATAGGTTCATAATTTTCTGATCCAACAACGAATTTCTAAAATGCCACAAATTTCCTGATTCGACCACGAATCAAAAGATCTTATTAACAATATGTTTTTAATAGTACCACGGGAAGAAGGTGAAACAATATTATTTCAAAGGTCAAATTAGAAAATGTTGAATATGTATGAATGAATGTAAGCATCAATTCCATTGTAGTCCAGCCCGGTTAGGATACCTGGCTTTCACCCAGGCGACCCGGGTTCAAATCCCGGCAATGGAATTCATATTTTTATCCCCATTATTCTCATCTCTTCGGTATATAAAAAATGTTAGAAACAAATTTTAATACAAATATAATAAATTGTTTTCTTTTGAAGTTAAATATGGTAAATGAAATTTCTAACATACCTCTATTTTTTTTCTACTTTTTCCATTAGAAGTTCAACCTTTTGGAAGTTGGAAACATCATAAGAACACATATATAACTTGATGGAAACATGTTTCACGTTTGATAAAAACAAGTCCCAAATATATGAACACACATTTCTAACGAAAGCAATTATTTGAAAGAAATATAGATAAATATATTGATGTAAATATAATAAACTAGCATTTTAGTTTTTTTAATTGATTAAGTATTTTAAAATCACTTTTCTAACATAACTTTTATTTCTCTTCCTGCTTTTTCCTGCAAAAGTTGGAAACTTTTAGAAAGCAAGTGTTTCTCACTAAGAATTACAATTTGAAGTTTTCATATTCAAAAAAGGATAGGATCCCGTTTGAAAATTGATGGAGACGCATTTCAACGAAAGCACATCTCTATTGAAAATAATTCTTCAAAAAAAATGATATAATCATTATACATACACATATTGAATGAGAAAATCTTGTATACCAAGTGAACCAAAGTTGAATAGCCTTTTTTTCATTCTCCAATTAAACTCTATACAAATCTAAGTTAATATAGAAAACAATGCTACTATGTCTAAGCTAAAATTTCATATCGGTTAATAGAGTAAATAAAGTAACAACTTAAATAATTTTTTTCTTTTCTTCACTAGTTTTCCTACAATATAGAGTGCATTGCTAATGGCACCACAATTTCCTCTTGATAATACCGTATTTCAAAATATTAGTGTCACCAAATTTTTCCACTTCACGATATGTTGTTCATCTAATGATGTTATATTGAATCAATTAAAGTTCATTTGGCAAAACCTCGTCAAACAAAATATTATCAATTTGTTTAGTAGTGTACCATTGAATGAGTAGAAGTTTGTTCAATGAATCTTTGTCAAACCAGTTTTTCATGTATAGATTTGGTATTATATAAATTAATGTGAAATGCATAACTATGCTCTGAAATTTTGTATTTATCTTTACTCAAAATTGCAATAGGTTCACAATTTTCTGATCCAACAACGAATTTCTAAAATGCCACAAATTTCCTGATTCGACCACGAATCAACAGATCTTATTAACAATATGTTTTTAATAGTACCACGGGACGAAGGTGAAACAATATTATTTCAAAGGTCAAATTAGAAAATGTTGAATATATATGAATGAATGTAAGTATCAATTCCATTATAGACAAGCCCGGTTAGTATACCTGGCTTTCACCCAGGCGACCCGGGTTTAAATCCAGGCAATGGAATTCTTTTTTTTATCCCCATTATTCTCATCCCTTCGGTATATAAAAAATGTTAGAAACAAATTTTAATACAAACATAATAAATTGTTTTCTTTTGAAGTTAAATATGGTAAATGCAATTTCTAACACACCTCTATTTTTTTCTACTTTTTCCACTAGAAGTTCAACCTTTTAGAAGTTGGAAACATCATAAGAACACATATATAACTTGATGGAAACATGTTTCACGTTTGATAAAAACAAGTCCCAAATATATAAACACGCATTTCTAACGAAAGCAATTATTTGAAAGAAATATAGATAAATATATTGATGTAAATATAATAAACTAGCATTTTAGTTTCTTTAATTGATTAAGTATTGTAAAATCACTTTTCTAACATAACTTTTATTTCTCTTCCTGCTTTTTCCTGCAAAAGTTGGAAACTTTTAGAAAGCAAGTGTTTCTCACTAAGAATTACAATTTGACATTTTCATATTCAAAAAAGGATAGGATCCCGTTTGAAAATAGAATGAGACGCATTTCAACAAAACCACATATCTATTGAAAATAATTCTTCAAAAGAAAATTATATAATCATTATACATACACATATTGAATTGAATCAGAAAATCTTTTATACCAAGTGAACCAAAGTTGAATAGCCTTTTTTCATTCTCCAATTAAACTCTATACAAATCTATGTTAATATAGAAAACAATGCTACTATGTTTAAACTAAAATTTCATATCGGTTAATAGAGTAAATAAAGTAATATCTTAAACAATTTTTTTCTTTTCTTTACTAGTTTTCCTACAATGTAGAGTGCATTGCTTATGGCACCACAATTTCCCCTTGATAATACCATATTTCAAAATATTACTGTCTCCAAATTTTTCCACTTCACGATATGTTGTTCATCCAATGATGTTATATTGAATCAATTAAAGTTCGTTTGGCAAAACCTCGTCAAACCAAAAATATTATCAATTTTTTTAGTAGTGTACCATTGAATGAGTAGAAGTTTGTTCAATGAATCTTTGTCAAACCAGTTTTTCATGTATAGATTTGGTATTATATAAATTAATGTGAAATGCATTAACTATACTATGAAATTTTGTATTTATCTTTACTCAAAATTGCAATAGGTTCATAATTTTCTTTTCCAACAACGGATTTCTAAAATGCCACAAATTTCCTGATTCGACCACGAATTAACAGATCTTATTAACAATATGTTTTTAATAGTACCACGGGACAAAGGTGAAACAATATTATTTCAAAGGTGAAATTAGAAAATGTTGAATATGTATGAATGAATGTAAGTTCCAATTCCATTGTAGTCCAGCCCGGTTAGGATACCTGGCTTTCACCCAGGCGACCCGGGTTCAAATCCCGGCAATGGAATTCTTTTTTTTATCCCCATTATTCTCATCCCTTCGGTATATAAAAAATGTTAGAAACAAATTTTAATACAAATATAATAAATTGTTTTCTTTTGAATTTAAATATGGTAAATGCAATTTCTAACATACCTCTATTTTTTTCTACTTTTTCCATTAGAAGTTCAACCTTTTGGAAGTTGGAAACATCGTAAGAACACATATATAACTTGATGGAAACATGTTTCACGTTTGATAAAAACAAGTCCCAAATATACGAACACACATTTCTAACGAAAGCAATTATTCGAAAGAAATATAGATAAATATATTGGTGTAAATATAATAATCTAGCATTTTAGTTTCTTTAATTGATTAAGTATTGTAAAATCACTTTTCTAACATAACTTTTATTTCTCTTCCTGCTTTTTCCTGCAAAAGTTGGAAACTATTAGAAAGCAAATGCTTCTCACTAAGAATTACAATTTGACGTTTTCATATTCAAAAAAGGATAGGATCCCGTTTGAAAATTTATGGAGACGCATTTCAACGAAAGCACATCTCTATTGAAAATAATTATTCAAAAGAAAATTATATAATCATTATAAATACACATATTGAATTGAATGAGAAAATCTTGTATACCAAGTGAACCAAAGTTGAATAGCCTTTTTTTCATTCTCCAATTAAACTCTATACAAATCTATGTTAATATAGAAAACAATGCTACTACCTTTAAACTAAAATTTCATATCGGTTAATAGGGTAAATAAAGTAACATCTTAAACAATATTTTTCTTTTCTTCACTAGTTTTCCTACAACATAGAGTGCATTGCTAATGGCACCACAATTTCCCCTTGATAATACCATATTTCAAAATATTAGTGTCTCCAAATTTTTCCACTTCACGATCTGTTGTTCATCCAATGATGTTATATTGAATCAATTAAAGTTCGTTTGGCAAAACCTCGTCAAACAAAATATTATCAATTTGTTTAGTAGTGTACCATTGAATGAGTAGAAGTTTGTTCAATGAATCTTTGTCAAACAAATTTTTCATGTATAGATTTGGTATTATATAAATTAATGTGAAATGCATTAACTATGCTCTGAAATTTTGCATTTATCTTTAATCAAAATTGCAATAGGTTCATAATTTTCTGATCCAACAACGAATTTCTAAAATGCCACAAATTTCCTGATTCGACCACGAATTAACAGATCTTATTAACAATATGTTTTTAATAGTACCACAGGTCAAAGGTGAAACAATATTATTTCAAAGGTCAAATTAGAAAATGTTGAATATGTATGAATGAATGTAAGTATCAGTTCCATTGTTGTCCAGCCTGGTTATGATACCTGGCTTTCACCCAGGCGACCCTGGTTCAAATCCTGGCAATGGAATTCTTTTTTTATCCCCATTATTCTCATCCCTTCGGTATATAAAAAATGTTAGAAACAAATTTTAATACAAATATAATAAATTGTTTTCTTTTGAAGTTAAATATGGTAAATGCAATTTCTAACACACCTCTATTTTTTTCTACTTTTTCCATTAGAAGTTCAACCTTTTGGAAGTTGGAAACATCATAAGAACACATATACAACTTAATGGAAACATGTTTCACGTTTGATAAAAACAAGTCCCAAATATATGAAGACACATTTCTAACGAAAGCAATTATTTGAAAGAAATATAGATAAATATATTGATGTAAATATAATAAACTAGCATTTTAGTTTCTTTAATTGATTAATTATTGTAAAATCACTTTTCTAACATAACTTTTATTACTCTTCCTGCTTTTTCCTACAAAAGTTGGAAACTATTAGAAAGCAAGTGTTTCTCACTAAGAATTACAATTTGATGTTTTCATATTCAAAAAGTGATAGGATCTCGTTTGAAAATTGATGGAGATGCATTTCAACGAAAGCACATCTCTATTGAAAATAATTCTTCAAAACAAAATTATGTAATCATTATACATACACATATTGAATTGAATGAGAAAATCTTGTATACCAAGTGAACCAAAGTTGAATAGACTTTTTTTCATTCTCCAATTAAACTCTATACAAATCTATGTTATTATAGAAAACAATGCTACTACGTTTAAACTAAAATTTCATATCCGTTAATAGAGTAAATAAAGTAACATCTTAAACAATTTTTTTCTTTTCTTTACTAGTTTTCCTACAATGTAGAGTGCATTGCTAATAGCACCACAATTTCCTCTTGATAATACCATATTTCAAAATATTAGTGTCTCCAAATTTTTCCACTTCACGATATGTTGTTCATCCAATGATGTTATATTCAATCAATTAAAGTTCGTTTGGCAAAACCTCGTCAAACAAAATATTATCAATTTGTTTAGTAATGTACCATTGAATGAGTAGAAGTTTGTTCAATGAATCTTTGTCAAACCAGTTTTTCATGTATAGATTTGGTATTATATAAATTAATGTGAAATGCATTAACTATGCTCTGAAATTTTGTATTTATCTTTACTCAAAATTGCAATAGGTTCATAATTTTCTGATCCAACAACGAATTTCGAAAATGCCACAAATTTCTTGATTCGACCACGAATTAAAGATCTTAACGTTTTTAATAGTACCACGGGACAAAGGTGAAACAATATTATTTCAAAGGTGAAATTATAAAATGTTGAATATGTATGAATGAATGTAAGTATCAATTCCATTATAGTCCAGCCCGGTTAGGATACCTGGATTTCACCCAGGCGACCCGGGTTCAAATCCCGGCAATGGAATACTTTTTTTTATCCCCATTATTCTAGATCCCTTCGGTATATAAAAAATGTTAGAAACAAATTTTAATACAAATACAGTAAATTGTTTGCTTTTGAAGTTAAATATGGTAAATGCAATTTCTAACATACCTCTATTTTTTTCTACTTTTTCCATTAGAAGTTCAACCTTTCGGAAGTTGGAAACATCATAAGAACACATATATAACTTGATGGAAACATGTTTCACGTTTGATAAAAACAAGTCCCAAATATATGAACACATATTTCTAACGAAAGCAATTATTTGAAAGAAATATAGATAAATATATTGATGTAAATATAATAAACTAGCATTTTAGTTTCTTTAATTGATTAAGTATTGTAAAATCACTTTTCTAACATAACTTTTATTTCTCTTCCTGCTTTTTCCTGCAAAAGTTGGAAACTTTTAGAAAGCAAGTGTTTCTCACTAAGAATTACAATTTGACGTTTTCATATTCAAAAAAGGATAGGATCCCGTTTGAAAATTGATGGAGACGCATTTCAACGAAAGCACATCTCTATTGAAAATAATTCTTCAAAAGAAAATTATATAATCATTATACATACACATATTGAATTGAATGAGAAAATCTTGTATACCAAGTGAACCAAAGTTAAATAGCCTTTTTTTCATTCTCCGATTAAACTCTATACAAATCTATGTTAACATAGAAAACAATGCTACTATGTTTAAACTAAAATTTCATATCGGTTAATAGAGTAAATAAAGTAACATCTTAAACAATAATGGATATGACTATACTATTTAAAATACCCATTTTATTATTAATTAGTTATTTTATAAATAAATTTATAACAAAGTAAAGGCTCTAAAAATTAAATTTTGTATAGGTTTATAACAAAATAAATGAATAGAGTTGTTTGATATAGCACATTTCCATCTCCAATTTTCGTGTATATTTCGCAATCGCGTTCTCTCATTCCCGTGAATAAATCATAATCATACAGCTTCATAAATCAAACCTCAACCACGAAGACATTTTTTTATATATTCTTTGATCCATTAATACAAACAATTTAAACAATATATCAGAACTCTTATAATCTTATGATTCAAATTTGTCTATGATCATACCTGTAACGACCCGTAAATTTCCGATAATTAAAATAGCTAATTTAATAAGATTTCGTGATTTAGTGTTAGGAAAAAATTTGTAATTCGTTTGGAATAATAATAACTGAAATGAATTGCAACAATAATTATCTAAGTAATTATTTATAGATTGAATGGAGTTCTAATCTAATTGAATTGACTCAAATGTTATAACTTGGTTAAGGGAATATATGGAAAAGCAAATGTAAATAAGTGAATAAGAATTGTGAATTATTTAGGTAGAAATACAAATTTAGTAGATTGGTTTCGAAGATTTAAATAGTAATAAGTATTGGAAAATAAATGCTACTTAGTGAATGCCTTTGAAATCAATAGTTGGATAGGATAATAAATGTTGAATTCATTGGATATAATAGAGTAATTGATTGATAAGTAAAATCTATTTAAAATCAAATAATTGAATATTGAACAAGTAAATTGTTTAAAGTAAATATTTAAAACTTATTGAATAATTGAATAACTGTAAAATGAAAATGGGATTCTAAGATGTGAATTGGTTTTAAAGGTTAAATTCTATAAGTTCGTTTTGAACATTTCAAAAGATAGTGATTTAAGAATAATCAAATTTGTTTAAATTTAATATTACAAATGTTTGAATAATTAAATTCCGAATTGGTATGATTAATTTGATATTGAAATTTAATATATGAAAAAAGAGTGAATAATTGGAATTTGATTTAATATGATTCAAATTGGTTTCCAAATTGAATGTAAGTTATATTGGAATTATAATAGAGTTAATAAGATTTTAAAATTGGAATTTATTGGATAATTGAATAACGGGTTTAATATGATTAAAAATGATTTGTCAAATTTTATTTTATTATATTAAAGTTAGAATGATGTTGTAGAACTTTTAAAATCGAATTAAAAGTAAATTTGTGAAAATTGAATATTTTAATATTTAATTATCGACTGAAAAATAGCCAATTTTCGAACAGTCTCAGAATTGGACGAAACTAGTTCCATTGGATCCATAATAGTTTGTTATTATTGGATTTCAATTTTTGTAGCAATCAGAGTTTTCGTTTGACCGTGGCAGCTCGAAACGCATCGAAATTGTTTTAATATTAATTTGACGAGTTAAAATAGTCATTTTTCAAACAGTCTCGGATTTCGACGAAACAAGTTTCATCGGATCCATAATATGATATTATTGTAAGTTTCAAATTTCGTGTCAATCGGATTTACCGTTTGTCCAGGGCAAGCCAAAAGGCATAGAAAATTCGTTAAATCGGTTTAATTTAAATTGGATCGTTTATAGCCGTAACTCGCACAGATGATCGAATTAGCTCCCGAAACACATTCCATTGTGTTCGGAACACGGGATAAACCTTAGAAACGCCTGCCGGCACGCTTCGTTTGGAGTTCGGAAAATTTTCGGTGAATAGTGTTTTTGCAATTTTCTATATAAGGACCTCTCTACTTCACTTTTGCAACCAAACCAAACCCTAACCCTAGTTTCTGAAGCCAGCCGCCACTATCATTTTCAATGGCCAGAAATTGTCGAACTTCCTCCTCTATTATCTCCAAATCTACAAACAATTAGCAAAAGTCGTCAACTACAAAGTTGTAGAGGGCATCAAGATCAAGCTATCCAACAGTGGAGATTGGAAACGGAACCACAGATCGACGCGAAATCATGGTCAAAGCTGCTGCGTTTTTCACGCAATTCGAGGCAAAGGGGTGGGCCGGGTCTGGCCGCACTTACGGCGTAGGTGGCTCTGGTGATGGGCTTCGTGGTGGCGCTAGCTGATCGTTCTGGAAGTCGACGAGGTGGTCGTGATAATTGCTTGAAAATCGACGGCTAATGGGTTTAATGTACGTGAATATCACGTTGAGGAAGAAAAGGGGGCAACGGCCTGATCTGCTTGGGCTGGAAATCAATAGCAGAGATCGCGTAGGGTTTGAAATAAAAAAAGAAATGTTAATCAATTTACGTTTTAATTTGTTCAATCTTTAAAATGCTCTAACTTTTTCATACGAGGTCGAAAACGCACGAAACTTTTTGCGTTGGAATCGTATCGACGAGCACTATGCAATGGAGCAGGTTTGGAATCATTTGAAGATAGTGAAAATTTCGGGTAAAATTAAACGCTCGTTTAATTTTATTCGAAATAAAACGCTGGAACTACATTGAAATCAAGGTGAGTGTTTTATAACGCTCACAACGTACTGAATATCTTTATGCTAGTTAAATTGACATTATGAAGTGTTATGATTTTATTTGTCGTTGGTTGATAAAATTTAATTGTCATATAGATCGTCATTTGAATTAATCGTTGAAAATTAAATTGACAGTCAAATTGAAATTAAAATTTAATTGCGATTAAATTACCTGACATTGATAACTATGAAATTGCCATGAATTGTATTTTCTATTGGATGATGTATTTCGATGGATGCTATTGGTTGATATTTAAATGTTTGTATGTTTATTTGCTTTTATATATCCTGTTATGCATATATATGACACTGTGATTTGATTTAAGTGATATAGATTCGTCCATGACATTTAATTGAAATAACTGATCACTTGGCCATGGGATAGAAAATTGTATACGGACACCGGATTGGCTAAATTAATAATTTTTTTAAATCATCGATTTAAAATTTATTTAAATGTTTTGATTTAAAAGTTATAAATAGAAATCAATTTATAGAAATCGAATTTATCGAAAATTGAGTTTGGAATGTTGAAATAAATTTTGGTTAAAAGAAATTGTTAAAAAAAAATTAAAGTAGAGACTTTGAAATTTAAAATCGAGATATGATTGAATTTCGAAAATTGATCTGTTTAAAGATTTAACCTTAGTTCGAGCTTTGAATATTACTAAGTAAAAGTAATATAAAAATGATATTTTGAAATCGAGCTTGGAATTGAATCATATTTGAAATTTGGATTTAAACTTGAATATTGATGGATAATTTTGTTAAGTGTTATAAATGGGTATTTTTGAAAATCAAGCTCCAAATCGATATAAATTGAAAATTGAATTAATTGAAAGTGAATATAAAATTGAATAAATTTGAAGTCAAAGTTGACGTTGATTGAATCGAAATCGAAATTTAATCGGTAGAAGGAAAATTGAAATTGTTTTAAATTGGGAAGTTGTAATTGAAATGGTTTGGTTTTGAAGCTGTTTTATTTTTTTTCCAAATTAATCAGTTATATAAACCATTTTTGAATACTTAAACTATTTTAATCTATTTTAAATCTACTTAACCCAATTTAAATTATTCTAACCATTTTAAGACTTTAAGTATTTTTTTTACTACTATTTATTTAAACTACTTTAATTATTTAAACTACTTTTAAACTACTTAAACCATTTTTCTAAAATTTCAAGCTGGTCAATAAGGTGAAATGTTTTTGTTTAAATCGTGAATTTAAATACGAATTGGCTTAAATGAAGTTGCAACCTAAATTGAAATTCGAAATGATCTTGAAATTGAAATGAGATATTGATGCGAAAAATGATTTTTGAAACGGAATCTTACATTTGAATAGATACCATGATATTTGAAATGGATTTGATTTTTGAAGCGAATATGATATTTTGATATCAATTATGAATCGATTTGAAATACAAAAGAGCCACCGGTGTAATAATACGTAGTTATTAAAGAGACCGGGATCGGATATAGACATACTCTCTGTCGATACCGAAAACCACTTTAATAACTATTATACGTGGAGTGTTGATCCAGAATGAAGTGGATGGTTTGGTGAACGCGTTGACTGAAGAAAGAGAACGATATTGGATGACCCCTGACATGACTAAAAAAGGAGCCGTGCCGGGCCATTGAGGTTCGCCATCTCTGGCGGACACACTTCTTCGATACTATATCTATTACATTTGTGATTCGATTTGGGTGCACCCCTTGGTTTGGGAGTGTTGTTTCGCGGTGTTGGGGTAGCTGCTGGCTATGCTCAACATCAGTCCGGATCACGCAGCTACTAGTATCCTAGTTGGTATCGCCTCATGTACCTTGTCATACTGATTATCCTATTCGCGACCACTACGTTATGTTTTGTGTTGTACCTATGGGGTACCCTCTTATAACCACCAGTTTACGGTGGGGCTTACGATGCTGTATAGACTATGGCATTATAAAAATGTGTTAAGGGGGATTATGGTAACGCCTTAACGCTAGTCTGATACTTTATATTACTGATAGGCATTATCTACTTAGCGTACATTACTACATAGTAGATAGTTTAACGGATCCTTAAGAGATGAAAAATCCCTTAACATCTCTTCAGTTATTGCACGCACGTTGACACTGGATATGAGATGTCAAACCCTGTAAACATCTCTGACGCCGTTACGCTCATACTTATTTATGATTAATTTAACTTTCATAAGGATAATTTAGTCCTGACTCGAGTGTTTTGTCTTTTCATTACGCTCAGGTCAGTCCTGAGTTTTCAGATTTTTGAAGATCTATTTTGGAGGACGAAGACGAAGATTTGGTATACTATTACTATTATTACCCTTGCATCATGCTATCTGCTGCATTATATTAATTGTTCTGTTGTATATGTATAACTCTGATAAATGTTGTATAAATAATTGTCAAAGTATAGTAAACAGCTTCATGAACTGTTTATTTGACTATTATATTTTATCGTTCCGCTGCGAGATTCTGTGTTGTTTCTTTTCCTTTATTTCTCTTTCTTTTCTTTTTTTATTTACCCCAATAACCATCTGCCCTTTTGAATGGTTTGGAATTGGCATTTGTATTTGATGGTCGGTTTAAACTGTCCAAAAAGGTGGGTCAATACAGTTGGTATTAGAGCTTTGGTTTAGCGATAACCTTAGCTTTGTGGGGTCTGACTCTTTATAAATAGGGTAGTTATACCCTATGATGAGTTGCTGAGTGTATATATATGAGAGACCGTATTTGTTAGTGGTATAAAATATTTTATATTGTGTCTGTTGATTTGTTGAGTGGCTTATGGATTTTGGTCAATACGAGTAATTAACGTCATTGATAGGGATCTCTAAACACTTAAACAGAACAATTCGACATAGTATTGTTTTTAAATTGGGTAAATGAAATAATTTTGCTCTGATTATATTTTGTATATAAGGAAAAAAAATTCAAAAATTATTGTGACTTATCTAGCTTACCTGGTTGTTAGGAATGAAAATATTGGTTATTATCATTAATTGGATATTGTAATTTAATAAATAAGCTGAATTACAAAATAAACAATGATAAAACACTTGTGGAATGTTTTAAGAAAGAAAATCCTATAAGAATATTTTATAAAGGTGACTTATAAATTAAAATAGATTTAAATTGGAAAATATTGAATTTAAGACCGGGAGGTTTTAAAATGGTTTTCAAAGCTTTGAAGAAAATATATTGTGATATTAGTTGGAAAATATTTATGGGAAATATTTTGAAAGGAGTTTTAAGAAGGAATGAATTCAGTACTCCTCTCTTCTGTCGCTGGAAAATAATTTCGGTGATGACTGCGCAGCATCATCGACGTTCATTTTCGAGTCTCAAAGTGGGGGAGACTTCTAAGAAGCTTTACTTTTCTTCGAAATTATTTTGGGTAAATGGGTTTTTGTTAAACTCTAAAGGTATGATTTGTTATATAAAAAAAAGGGATATAAGTGTATATGTTTATTTCAAACGATTTTGAAAGAACCGGGCATTTAAATTTCTAAGTTATGTTAATTAGTAGTTTTCAAATGAAATGTGAATAACCAGAATTTATAAAATAAGAGGATTAAGATATCTAAGCTTATTGTTTTGGGAAAACTTTAAAGTTGAAAGGTAAAGAGTATTTAAAGAAATTAAATTTGTGAACATTCTAATTAAGTAAAATGAAATTCTATAAATTTGTATAATACCAAAATTACATTCTGATAACATATAACAAGACTTACCAAATGTTAAAAGTTAAAACGATGTTTTGGATATGTAATGAGATATTGTGTAAATAAACAGAACCTGAAAGTAATTGAAATATACAAGTAAGGAAAACTCCAAAGGGAATTAAAATGTATATAAATGGAAAATTTTGATTGTGATAAAAATTATATATACTTAAATATAACATGAAATAATGAATGGATAAATGGAACAAGTAAGTGAACTTAAGAAAGAAGATAAATGAATCGTATTATATCTTGGTAAATTGGTTATAGAAAATAAATATAAATTGCAAAGGGATTGTAAAAAAAAATTGAATTTGTAACCTTTAAGATAACTGTAAACTAAGAAGGGTCATTTACGAGAGGTTAGACTTTTATAGGATGATTAATAAACTAAAGTGCCGGTTAATAAAATGTTCCACAAATAAATTCGTTATTAACTGAAATTATGAAAATGCAATAAATGTAAACAAAGAAATTTTTTATAGCTAAGAATCAATTGGGAAAAGAAATTGAGTTTAAATTAAATTATATAGAATGTTTAAAATGAATTTGAGTAAGAAAATTCTTTGATATGATGTTTAAGAAAAGATAATGTTAAAGAATATGCTATGTAAAGAAATGAATATACTAACTAAATAATGGATTGTGAGTAATTAAGTGAAAAAAAATAAAAGTCAATACAATAATTTAGTATAGATAGATTGGATAGAAATCCATTGGAAGGTAATACGTGAGATTGTACATATATTATTTTATTCGCAAAACGATTTGATCCAAATTCGAGCACAAAATTTCGAGATGATTTAAATCAATCCAAGTTAGGATTTTTCACTCGATTCTCGACGGCGAACCCCGGATATGGATTTTGATTTGATTCTGGAATTCTCTATCATAGTATGGCTATGCAAGAAGAGTAAAAGTTTCCAATCAAGGAACCAAATATGAGTCCGCACTAGAGAATCGTGTGAACGGTACTAGTTTGGAACTGAAATTGTTTGATCGAATAAGCGATGAGATTGATATTGGTCACGGATGATATATGTACGGCTTACGGACTTAATTAAAGTTAATATTGGAAATTTATGATGCCAAATATAAAATGATTCTTTTAAAATTATATGATTTGGTTGTTATATGATCGTTAGTTGATTGTATATAATTCATTGAGTGTTAATGAAATTGAAAGCTATAAATCATTGAAATCAAATTGGAAGTTAAATGAATTTGAATAGAATTTAATTTGATTCAAATTGGAAGTGAACTAATGTAAATATAAATTGGTGAATGTTAACTAATTGAATTGAGAATGAATCTTAGTAAAATCCAACGTTAATGAATCAACTGTGATTAAAATTAAAACCAAGTCAATAAATATTAATGAGAAGTGAATTTATATTGATTGGTTCTGGATTTGTTGGATGATAGTTGGATGATAATTGATTTGGTGGATGCTTTTGTCGTTTTGTTGCATTTGCTATGTTGGCACATGTAGTTGTTATGTTGCTATATGGTGTACATTGATATTATTTTCATATATGCATGTTTCTCATGGTTTGTTGAGTGTTTAGTAGGTGCGGATTGCGCTTGCTTCGCATTTGGAGCTCGCTTTCGCGCTATATTAGCCGTATATGCTCGCTAATAATATATAAGGTACATATCTCGGATTACATACCGTACTTTTACACTTTTTTCCCTGCGGGATGCCTCATCACTTGATGAGATGTATATTTGTGATATATATACTGTCATTTTTTTTTGGATCGAGCCGCGCAAAGGAGACTCTGCCGAAATTTTTCGTAAATCCGGGTGTTAGAAAATTTTCGACTTTTAAAATTTTATAACTTGTTTTGGTAACAAACTTTTAAATTTAGAAAGCCGTTCGGAGTAACTTAGTGGAAGCGTAGTCATGACTTTATAAATGGAATTTCTTTGTTTTATAAGTTGGTAGCTTTGAATAAAATATATCTAATGTTGAATTCTATATTTAGTTCCTTTTCCCTTCTTTTTCCTTTTCGGGGACGAAAAGTTTTGAGTGGGGGAGAGTGTAACGACCCGTAAATTTCCGATAATTAAAATAGCTAATTTAATAAGATTTCGTGATTTAGTGTTAGGAAAAAATTTGTAATTCGTTTGGAATAATAATAACTGAAATGAATTGCAACAATAATTATCCAAGTAATTATTTATAGATTGAATGGAGTTCTAATCTAATTGAATTGACTCAAATGTTATAACTTGGTTAAGGGAATATATGGAAAAACAAATGTAAATAAGTGAATAAGAATTGTGAATTATTTAGGTAGAAATACAAATTTAATAGATTGGTTTCGAAGATTTGAATAGTAATAAGTATTGAAAATAAATGCTACTTAGTGAATGCCTTTGAAATCAATAGTTGGATAGGATAATAAATGTTGAATTCATTGGGTATAATAGAGTAATTGATTGATAAGTAAAATCTATTTAAAATCAAATAATTGAATATTGAACAAGTAAATTGTTTAAAGTAAATATTTAAAACTTATTGAATAATTGAATAACTGTAAAGTGAAAATGGGATTCTAAGATGTGAATTGGTTTTAAAGGTTAAATTCTATAAGTTCGTTTTGAACATTTCAAAAGATAGTCATTTAAGAATAATCAAATTTGTTTAAATTTAATATTACAAATGTTTGAATAATTAAATTCCGAATTTGATATGATTAATTTGATATTGAAATTTAATATATGAAAAGGAGTGAATAATTGGAATTTGATTTAATATGATTCAAATTGGTTTGCAAAGTGAATGTAAGTTATATTGGGATTATAATAGAGTTAATAAGATTTTAAAATTGGAATTTATTGGATGATTGAATAACGGGTTTAATATGATTAAAAATGATTTGTAAAATTTTATTTTATCATATTAAAGTTAGAATGATGTCGTAGAACTTTTAAAATCGAATTAAAAGTAAATTTGTGAAAATTGAATATTTTAATATTTAATTATCGACTAAAAAATAGCCAATTTTCGAACTGTCTCAGAATTGGACGAAACTAGTTCCATTGGATCCATAATAGTTTATTATTATCGGATTTCAATTTTCATAGCAATCGGAGTTTTCGTTTGACCGTGGCAGCTCGAAACGCATCGAAATTGTTTTAATATTAATTTGACGAGTTAAAATAGTCATTTTTCAAATAGTCTCGGATTTCGACGAAACCAGTTTCATCGGATCCATAATATGATATTATTGTAAGGTTTCAAATTTCGTGTCAATCAGATTTACCATTTGTCCGGGGCAAGCCAAAACGCATAGAAATTCGTTAAATCGGTTTAATTTAAATTGGATCGTTTATAACCGTAACTCGCACAGATGATCGAATTAGCTCCCGAAACACGTTCCGTTGTGTTCGTAACGTGGGGTAAACCTTAGAAATGCCTGTCGGCACGCTTCGTTTGGAGTTCGGAAAATTTTCGGTGAATAGTGTTTTTGCAATTTTCTATATAAGGACCTCTCTACTTCACTTTTGCAACCAAACCAAACCCTAACCCTAGTTTCTGAAGCCAGCCGCCACTATCATTTTCAATGGCCAGAAATTATCGAACTTCCTCCTCTATTATCTCCAAATCTACAAACAATTAGCAAAAGTCGTCAACTACAAAGTTGTAGATGGCATCAAGATCTAGCTATCCAACGGTGGAGATCGGAAACGGAACCACGGATCGACGCGAATCATGGTCAAAGATGCTGTTTTTTTCACGCAATTCGAGGCAGAGGGGGGGCCGGGTCTGGCCGCACTTACGGCGTAGGTGGCTCTGGTGATGAGCTTCGTGGTGGCGCTAGCTGATCGTTTTGGAAGTCGACGAGGTGGTCGTGATAATTGCTTGAAAAATCGACGGCTAATGGGTTTCATGTACGTGAACATCACGTTGAGGAAGAAAGGGGGGCAACGGCCTGATCTGCTTGGGCTGGAAATCAACGGCTGAGATCGCGTAGGGTTTGAAATAAAAAAAGAATTGTTAATTAATTTACGTTTTAATTTGTTCAATCTTTAAAATGCTCTAACTTTTTCGTACGAGGTCGAAAACGCACGAAACCTTTTGCGTTGGAGTCGTATCGACGAGCACTACGCAATGGAGCTGGTTTGGAATCATTCGAAGATAGTGAAAATTTCGGGTAAAATTAAACGCTCGTTTAATTTTATTCGAAATAAAACGCTGGAACTACATTGAAATCAAGGTGAGTGTTTTATAACGCTCACAACGTACTGAATATCTTTATGCTAGTTAAATTGACATTATGAAGTGTTATGATTTTATTTTTCGTTGGTTAATAAAATTTAATTGTCATATTGATCGTCATTTGAATTAACCGTTGAAAATTAAATTGACAGTCAAATTGAAATTAAAATTTAATTGCGATTAAATTACTTGACATTGATAACTATGAAATTGCCATGAATTGTATTGTCTATTGGATGATGTATTTCGATGGATGCTATTGGTTGATATTAAATGTTTGGATGTTTATTTGCTTTTATATATCCTGTTATGCATACATATGACACTGTGATTTGATTTAAGTGATATAGATTCATCCATGACATTTAATTGAAATAACTGATCACTTGGCCATAGGATAGAAAATTATATATGGACACCGGATTGGCTATATTAATAAATTTTTTAAATCGTCGATTTAAAATTTATTTAAATGTTTTGATTTAAAAGTTATAAATAGAAATCAATTTATAGAAATCGAGTTTATCGAAAATTGAGTTTGGAATGTTGAAATAAATTTTTATTAAAAGAAATTGTTAAAAAAAAAATAAAGTGGAGACTTTGGAATTTAAAATCGGGATATGATTGAATTTCGAAAATTGGTTTGTTTAAAGATTTAACCTTAATTTAAGCTTTGAATATTACTAAGTAAAAGTGATATAAAAATGATATTTTGAAATCGAGCTTGGAATTGAATCATATTTGAAATTTGGATTTAAACTTGAATATTGATGGATAATTTTGTTAAGTGTTATAAATGGATATTTTTGAAAATCAAGCTCCAAATCGATATAAATTGAAAATTGAATTAATTGAAAGTGAATATAAAATTGAATAAATTTGAAGTCAAAGCTGACGTTGATTGAATCGAAATCGAAATTTAATCGGTAGAAGGGAAATTGAAATTGTTTTGAATTGGGAAGTAGTAATTGAAATGGTTTAGTTTTGAAGCTGTTTTATTTTGTTTTCCAAATTACTTAGTTACATAAACCATTTTTGAATACTTAAACTATTTTAATCTATTTTAAATCTACTTAACCCAATTTAAATTATTTTAAACTAATTTATCTATTTTAAATCCATTTTAAGACTTTAAGTATTTTTTTTACTACTTTATTTATTTAAACTACTTTAATTATTTAAACTACTTTTAAACTACTTCAACCATTTTTCTAAAATTTCAAGCTGGTCAATAAGGTGAAATGTTTCTGTTTAAATCTTGAATTTAAATACGAATTGGGTTAAATGAAGTTGCAACCTAAATTGAAATTCGAAATGATCTTGAAATTGAAATGAGATATTGATGCGAAAAATGATTTTTGAAACGGAATCTTACATTTGAATAGATACGATGATATTTAAAATGGATTTGATTTTTGAAGCGAATATGATATTTTGATGTCAATTATGAATCGATTTGAAATATAAAAGAGCCACCGGTGTAATAATACGTAGTTATTAAAGAGACCGGGATCGGATATGGACATCCTCTCTGTCGATACCGAAAACCACTTTAATAACTATTATACGTGGAGTGTTGATCCAGAATGAAGTGGATGGTTTGGTGAACGCGTTGACTGAAGAAAGAGAACGATATTGGATGACCCAGACATGACTAAAACAGGAGCCGCGCCGGGCCATTGAGGTTCACCATCTCTAGCGGGCACACTTCTTTGATACCATACTATTACATTTGTGATTCGATTTGGGTGCACCCCTTGATTTGGGAGTGTTGTTTCACGGTGTTGGGGTAGTTGCTGGATATGCTCAACATCAGGCCGGATCACGCAACTACTAGTATCCTAGTTGGTATCGCCTCATGTACATTGTCATACTGATTATCCTATTCGCGACCACTACGTTATGTTTTGTGTTATACCTATGGGGTATCCTCTGGTAACCACCAGTTTACGGTGGGGCTTACGGTGCTGTATAGACTATGGCATTATAAAAATGTGTTAAGGGGGATTATGGTAACGCCTTAACGCTATTTTGATACTTTATATTACTGATAGGCATTATCTACTTAGCGTACATTACTACATAGTCGATAGTTTAACGGATCCTTAAGAGATGGAAAATCCCGTAATATCTCTTGAGTTATTGCACGCATGTTGACACTGGATATGAGATGTCAAACCCCGTAAACATCTCTGACGCAGTTACACTCATATTTATTTACGATTGATTTAACTTTCATAAGGATATTTTAGTCCTGACTCGAGTGTTTTGTCTTTTCATTACGCTCGGGTCAGTCCTGAATTTTTCAGATTTTTGAAGATCTATTCTGGAGGATGAAGACGAAGATTTGGTATACTATTACTATTATTACCCTTGCATCATGTTATCTGCTGCATTATTTTAATTGTTCTGTTGTATATGTATAACTCTGATAAATGTTGTATAAATAATTGTCAAAGTATAGTAAATAGCTTCATGAACTATTTATTTGACTATTATATTTTATCGTTCCGCTGCGAGATTTTGTGTTGTTTCTTTTCCTTTATTTCTCTTTATTTTCTTTTCTTATTTACCCCAATAACCATCTGCCCTTTTGAATGGTTTGGAATCGGCATGTGTATTTGATCGTCGGTTTAAACTGTCCAAAAAGGCGGGTCGTTACAATACCTATCCAATTACGCTATGATTTTAAAATTCTAATTCAAAACTTAATTAGAACCGTAATTGAGATAAATCATTCAAGCCAAGCTGAAATAAGAATACGTTGTCCCACATCACTGTCCCAGTAGTTACGCTCCTGCTTTGATCCGTAAAGTCATAAGTTCGAATCCTACATAGCATAATTCGAGCAATTGGACATATGTTAAATTGTAGTATGTAAAATCAAGTTTGAAATTTATATATAGAGCCTTAACAATTAAATCAATTTCAAATATATAAACTTTTACTATGAAAAGAAGAACTGATGCATTCGCAAGCCTTAATGTCATTTTCCATACACAAATTTTGAACGCAACTTATCATAACACCCCTTGGAATAAATAAAACATGGTTAATAATTGCCAAGCTCTACGTCAATACAACATACGTACGGATTAGTAAATTTGCTATGCGATTTTTTTTAAATGCATGGTTTTGTCTAAAGAAGACTAAATGAAGTTATGTGTGGTCTTTTTCAAATGCTTGGATTTGTCTAAAGTTTGTTGTGGACAAATTAAATTGTTATGATGTTTACTTCTATATTCCGAAAAAAGCATGAAAACTTTTGTTATACATAAATAAAGTTCGCTATCTTTCTCTAGCTATCCGCTCATTTTCCTCATAGATTTCCTTCTTACTATTATTTTTCTTCACAAAATCACGCAGTTCTGAAAATGTCAGGTTCTATAATGTAGAGGAAAAGAAAAAATTATGGAAGAAACTATACGATGTAGATGCCTATTAAACATAATCTATGCTTATTAACAATAATATAGTTAAGTAGTATTCCAGGTTCAAACTCGCTCAATTCCATTGAATGAGGGTTTGCATCTGATCTCTAGATTTTGTATTATTTAATGATATAGTTTTCTACATGGTAAGCTTATGCTTTGGCTTTCATTTTTCGAATCACATTCAGTCGAATCAGATAGCTTGTTGATAAATCTGAAAATTTAGAAATCCAAAACAATAGGAGGGAATAGAAGCTAAGCTACATCAACAAGTTGTTGTACATGCAAAACTACATTAATAGAAAATGACTTGATAATAGAACCAATATGATGGTCGCCGAACTGCTAATAAATGGTGGTAAAAAAAAGTGACGCTTGCTTTCTAATTCATTTGGCGCCGGTTGAAAAAAAAATCAAAAAAATCGAGATATTAATTTATTAGTTTTGATCAAATTCTAAGTTAATATGATACACAACGATGACTGTTGTTACACGTATAAATAGTTTTTATATTTTAGTAACTTCTTTTAGTGGGAATTCATTGAAGAAGAAAAAAAATCTAATCATGTATGCAATATGCAACAGAGATAATAAAAAATAAAAGTAAAATTCTTAAATAATCAATAAAATTGATCAAACAATATGGTCATTGTTAGTAAATTTAGTTTCCCTTAGTACAACATAAATCTAGCAATCCCAAAGTTCCTGATTATGTAGAAAGTCGTTCGAGTAAGCAACTGGTAAAAGAAAAAAAAATGTATATCATTAAGCAAAGCTACTTATTTTGTTCATGTGGATTATAGGATAACAACAAGGATGTCTAGATTGAATATTATTGTTTAAACTAGTTTAAAAACTGAAGGTAAATTTCATAAATTTAACATGCACACGTAATGTACATTTATTTAAGTTGAGTATACCTTACAAATTAACAGTATGCAAGTATTGATGGAGAGCTTATTGATTATTAACGTTGTTTTCTTAATTCCACCATGGTATTATGATAAGTAGTGTTTGAAATTGTAGTATGGAAATTGACTCTAAATATGTATAGGTGTATGTACAATATGCATAAGGCAGGTAGTGCTTGAAGAAGAAATAGAAAAGCAGCCCTTTTTTCCGTTTTCTCTTTTATCTTTTTATTGTATGGTATGTAGTGTTCAGAAATTGTAATTCCGGTTTGTCAAAATTAAAAATTTGAAGGGGGCCTTTAATTTCACATGTACCTGACATTGACTAACAACTGCAAATTTTGAGCCATTAGCTATCAAAATCACACGCTGGAATTAAGGTATCCTAATTTTAAGGCTATTAAATTAATACTGGAACATTAATTCTAGAATTACTTAATACATGAACATAGTTTAGCGCAATAATTAAGAAACACCACAATAACAAAAAAGGACAGTACTTCAAAGTACATTGCACATAAACCATATTTAGCAACATATAGAACCAATCACTAAACTCTCATACTTTTACAAACATGACATTATGTACTCCCATAGTGAAAGTACACAAGTTGGCTTGGGATTTAATGATACATGTTTTTTGATGAATCTGAGATTTTAGTTGATTTAAAACAACAAAAAGGCAAATATTAACCAAAAACAGGCTAAAATTTTTACGTACTTCATAGTTGAACAGAAAATAAACACAAACAATGCAAAATCCTAAACATTTCCGTCCGCGCATAGTCAAAGCAAGCCGTCAACGCGAAAAAGAAGAAGAAAGAATGGACATACATGGTCTTCTATATGAGTTTGCCGATGATCGCTAGGTGTTTCGCCGTAAAATACTCCAAGATATTATCCTTCGTTTGCAATGATTTCATCGCATGTAAAATCCGCAAATTAGGATGTTTTTTCTTTGCATTTCAAGCGTGATGGAAGCTGATTGACAACAAGGAAGAGGAAAGGTTTTTCCTTCTCAACCATTTCAAGCGTGGCGTCCCAAATAGGGAACACTAGGATGAGTGGCCATATGCTGTTTTCTAGATAGGTTAAATAAAGGATTTTTGTTCGATTTAGCCTCGTTTTAAAACTTATAATCGCAAGTAGCCTCGTTTTAAAACTAATATCACATATAGCCCAGTTTTGAACAACTCAGTGGTAACTGGCCAAAATGCACTGGCGACTTTTCAAAAGTCGGCAGTGTAATATTTTTTTCTGGCGACTTTTGAAAAGTCGCCAGTGTTTTTTTTTTAAAAAAAAAAATTTACACTGGCTACTTTTCAAAAGTCGCCAATGTATTTTTTGATTTTTTTTACACTGGCGACTTTCGAAAAGTCGCCAGTACATTTTGGCCAGCTCAGCGCTGAGCTGGCCAAAACAGGGCTATATTTAATATTAGTTTTTAATCTGGGCTATTTGCGATAATAAGTTTTAGAACGAGGCTAAAATGAAAAAAAATCCTTAAATAAATGAAGAACGCGCTAACTGGTTTGGATTATGAATTTGGAAATGTTGTCCTGTGTCTAGGATATTGAAACTGTAAATTTATCCAAAGGCCTCTACGAATTTCGCATATCCATTTTTCTATAAGAGTAAAATGGATATTTAACTTAGTTTTTTTTGGTCATTTATTATGAAACAATCATTGCTAACATATGTTTTTTGGACACATGATAATAAAACCCTTATAAATTTAACGTTCATCTAGATTTGCATTGAAATACTTAGTAAATGAATTTATGCTATTGTTTTACTTATTATAATTGGATAGTTGACCAAAATTATAAGTTAGCTACCAATTTTCTTTTTAAAGAATTTCAAAGTAACAGATGAATTGAGGGAAAATTTGTCTTTAAAAATAGAAATAACAATAATGCTTTAAATATTGTTTTAGTAGATCTTTTAGTGACGACTCATTAGATTCTCTACTTTTATTAGAAAACAAACCTCGTTTTAGTAATGTTTTTTTCACGTATTGTCTCATTTGCTCCTACTTAGTTTGTGATAACTATTCAAGCTTGATTGAAATGCATTTTTGCAATTCATTATTCCTCATTTGATTATACCGTGTTTTCCCCCTTTCTGGGTTGTTTACTCATGATTCATTTTTTAAATCTTTTCTTTCCCTTATGGTTCTACTTAGTTTTCTTTGTTATTCTTGACTCAATCATGCTTGCATTTTTTAGGTCTTCACTTTTTAAATATAGGTTTTACTTAATTGTTTGCTTAATCAGATTTAGTTATGATGCTCTTTGTTTTCGTTTCAACATACACATACATATATATGTGAGCCTAACTTAGATTATTGAGTCTTTGATAATTATTTTGGATCCTATTATTTGCAACTGTCTTATTGATGTTAGTGATGAGGATTTTCTGTTGGATTATGGATTCTACGTAATTGGTTCCTCCGAGTATGGATATAATTGATTGGCAATGTCGTATAACTGTCATCAATGGAGGTCGTTGCTAAATTGATACTGAGGATTCGTTGGAGGCGGCCCTTCTTGAGAGTTTATTTCGGCTCTAGTTTTGATATATTATATAACATTATGGACTCTAGTTATTATGTTGGAATGCTTATTTTTTATATATTATGGGAGTTTATGGTATACAGCTACCCACCAGACTTGTTGGTGGCTTCTTTGTAAGTGTGTAATAAAATTATGTGAATCCTCTCCTCGATAAAGAACCACTCGTTTCCTTATAAGTGCATTGAAATCTAGAGATTATTAGATCGATAATTTAACAAACTCGTATTTACATAGTACCCATGTCGTACAAAAGTTATAGGGATCTGAATCTTTGTTAAAATGTATGACAGAATGCAAAATGTATTCAAAAAATACAAAGATTATGAAGTTTAAAATACAACATTATCATTTATGTTTATGTTACTTGTTTACACTTAATATGGTAGTTAAGGTAAATTGAATTTTTAACATGTGCCAAGTGGGTAAACACTAATTTTTCTTTATGAAACATGTATTTATAATAAAGAAAGTGAACATATCATTACTTGTGAAAATTGGATTGCAATCTTAGAAAAGTTTGTAAAAGATTCTATAAAAATGATAATGGTTAAAACTAATTGTTTCTAAAATAGCATACATACATAACAATGGTGGTACTATTTACACTCATCTAAATACTTACCAACGTCACTATAATAATTAACAAAATTAAATTATAAAACCTATTTCAAAAACTCACGTTGAACTTAAAAGAGGATTTGCAAGTAAACATGAACAGTTATGCATAAATAGTGAAATAAATGAAATTTAATCATCAAACATAATTATTTTCAATTCTATCAACCATTAGTGGTAAAAGAAAATGAGATGAACAATGAAAGAGGAATATTTTATCAAATTTAGATTAGGAGTTAATAAGCTGAGATATTTAATTATATTTAAAATATGCATAATGTCGTTAATTTTCTAAGGAAATAATAATAATTAATTATATTTCGTTATATCATAGTATTTTTTTATTACAACAGGTTTCATTATTCTTTTTTGTTTTCTTATCAAAATAACAACAAAGCAATCGTAATTAGATATTTTTGATCAAAATTTGGATATGGCATGTTCGGTAGTAGGTGAAACGGGTAAATTTAAAGGAAAAATCTTTATTTGGATCATAACAGGCTCATGTAAACTATTAGTATCTGCATTTTAAAATAATGTCTTTTTTATTTTAAACTGTTTGTATTTATTTATTTGATATACGATACATACATTATATATAATATCACAATATATAATAATAGCAATAAACATATATATAAATGTATACATGCACACAGATATTGAAATTTATACATATTGTAGATATAGATGATAATTTTTTATGCATATCAAAGGAATATATATGCACATCTATATAAGTGTGTTTAAATATACTAAGATATATGCATATGGTTGATATAAACATATTATTAGTACCACATATATATAGTATATACATACACATGTACATAATGTACTGCAATATATATATATATAAGTTGTAAAATCATGAAACATATATTTATATAAATATATAATTCAAATACATATATATATACATATGTATTTATTAAATTTACTAAAATCTATCTAATTTGACTAAGTAAAATATCAATTTTGAATTTGAAAATGTTATAATTCAAATTTTTAATTCGATTCAGTCAAAATATTTTATATATAAACCGAAGTATTTTTATTTCAAAATAATGCATGAATCGAAATTAGAAAGACAAATATCTAATTTTATGATTAAGTCAAATATATGTACATACAATTTTATGAAATACTTAAAAATATTTCTTTGGGCCAAAATATACATTATTGTAAAATAAATATATTTATATTTTAATCAGAAACATATTATATATAAATACATACATAATTTCTTATGAAGTTGAGAGTATATATATGTGTGTGTAAAATATTTATTTTATTTTAAATACACACACACATGAACACTTATTTTTAATTTAGGCTAAAATTATTTAATTTAAATAATAAACATATTTTTATATCCCATACAGTTATTTTTCTATAAAACTAATTTTAGTCTATGGTCCAAAATTATATTTTAGATGGATTAAAAAATTTAACTTTTAAATGTATATCAATTTATGATACATGTTCATATAAATTATTTTATCTAAAATAATAAAATGAAATTTGTATATATTCACATGTCATTAACAATGCATACTATTGTTAAGGTGTGTACACATGTATATAGAATTAAAAATAAAAGGAGTTTACCTAGTAGATCTTGTCATTGGTGATTAAAGGTTATAAGTTCAAATCCTAAATTTTACAAAAATACCTCGTTACTTTTCAATAGGAAAATCGTAAACGATTAAGGTAATGGATTCAGGTCCTATTTCTAACCATGCTCTTATATTTTTTAGTTGAAATGCAATTATACAAATGAGGTCATGGGTACGAATTTCGACCTTGGCAAAAATACATCTTTATTTTTTTCAAAATTAATACATAAGTAACGTCGTGGGATCGACCCAAAGCTATAACATGAAATATGTAATTTTTTTTAAAATTTTCTATCTATCCATTTATATTATTAATATCATTAATTATCTCTTTTAGAATAATAATTCAATGAGTTTTATTTTACATTCCTATATTTAATATTTTACTTATTTAATCATCTTTATGGACATCGATTCTCTTTTGTTGAAAATTATTTATCGTTAACAGGAAACTATTGTCAAGGACAAATTTTCACAGCTTTTTAGCCTTAAGGACAGACCTTCAATATTTTATCCTGAAGGACAACTTTCTATATGTATCAGTTTTTAGTTATTGATAGTAGTTGTTAGGTATCAGTTTGTAGTTATCGGTAGCAGTTTTTAGGTAGCAGTTTTTAGCTCGGTAGCAGTTTTGTTGTCCTTATGGATAATTTTGGAAAATGTTTGTCCTTATGAATAATTGTTAGAAGAATATTTGTCCTTGTGGTAAAAATATTGAGGTCGTGTTCTTGAGGCAAAAAGTATACAAATTTTTGTCCTTTAAATTAATTCCCCCTTATGGTTAATTGATATTCTTGATAAAACAAATTCAATATATTACATTATGTTTGAAATAATTCCAAATAAAACTATCTATTGTTTTGTTGAAAATCTTTTTATATAAAATTATCTTTCACGTGTCTACCTCATTTATACTAATCATTTTCTCATTCATAATGGTGTGAATGTAGTTTGTACTAATTATTTGCCTTCACCACTTATGGCGCTTTCATTTGAAATGATTACTTTAACTTGAAAACGCTTAAATGATTTTTTTAATAATAACAAAATTGTAAACAGTGATTAACAAAACTAAATAAATAACTTCGACTGCTAAAAAACGATACTATTAACTGTCATATAAAGAATGAAATATTCGTCAAGAAATATTTAAGTATAAAATTACTGCACTAACATTAACAAATACATAGTCAAGATGGCCGAGTGGTCTAAGGCGCCAAACTCAAGTTTTGGTCTTTGAAAGACAGGGTGAGTTCACAACCCACTTCTGGTAGTTTTTTTCCTCTTCTTTACTATTTTTCCTGTAATGTACAGTGCATTGATAATGGCACCTAAATTTCTCCTTGATAATACAATATTTCAAAATATTAGTGTCATCGAATTTTTACATTTCGTAATATTTTGTCCATCCAGTGATATTATATTGAATGAATTAATGTTCGTTTGGCAAAAACCTCATCAAACAAAATAATATCCGTTCGTTCAGTAATGTATCATCCAATGAGTAAAAGTTTATTCAATGAATCTTTGTCAAACCATCTTTCCATTATTTAGATTAGGTAGCTCAATATTAACAAATCTTATATGAATTAATGTGAAATACATTAGCTATGCTCTAAAATTTTATATTTACCTTTATTGATAATTGTAATTGGTTCATAATTTTTTGATCCAACCATGAATTTCTCAAATGCTGTAGTTTTTTTCATTCAACCACAAGTTAGAAAATCTTATTAATAACATGCTTTTACTAGTATTACTGGACATAGGGGAAAAATATTGTTTGTTGAATATGTATGAACAAATGTAAATATGAATTCCAATGTTGTGCGACATGTTAAGTACCTAGCTATCACCTAAGCGACTCGGGTTCAAATCTCGGTGGTGGAATGCTTTTTACTTCTATCCCTATTATGCATGTACCACTTTGTTATAAAATCCAAAAGTACAAAAAAAATGTCATAAAGAAATTTAAATATAAATATAATAAATTGTTTGGTTGGTGTCGTTAATAATTTAAAAATGCTAAAATGCAATTTCTAACATGCCTTTATTGTGTTTCTGTTACAGAATAAAGAGAATGGAGGCAATTAGGGAGAGAACAATTCTATTGAATTGAGAGATATATATTTACAGTACAATCAAGCTCCATATTTATAGACTACTTATGCAGTGCAGATTACAATAATGCCCTTTCATATTTAGCGTATTCATCCCTATTATTAATGTATATTACAACACTCCCCCATGAATATGCGTATGTAAAGATGATAAGAGTAATTGCCTCATTAAAAATCTTGTTATGAAAAACCCAGTGGGAAAAAATCATAAACAAGGAAAAGAGTACAACATGATTTCATCTTTAAGTAACATATATTTTATAATGTTACTGCGAGCGTTGATTCTTCTGGATCAAGATAATGCCTCATTAAAACCTTACTAATAAAAACCCAGTGGGAAAAAATATTAGTGAAGGAAAAAGAGTACATTATAGCGTATTTCATACGCTCCCCCTGGATTATAACGCATTATTCAACTAGTTTGTTGATGCAGCCGATGCATACCAATTTTGTACACCATCTTCTGAAATGTAGATTTTGGAAGCGCCTTTGTGAATAAATCCGCTGGATTTTCTTGGGATCGGATTTGTTTCACTTCTATCTTATTATCCTTTTGTAGCTTATGTGTGAAGAAAAATTTAGGAGAAATGTGTTTCGTCCTACCACCCTTAATGTAACCCGCTTGAATTTGAGCTACACAAGCTGCATTGTCTTCATAAATAATGGTTGACCTTTCCGTTACTGATGGAAGTTGGCAGCTTTTTCGAATATGCTCAATCAGTGATCTTAGCCAAATACATTCTTTACTTGCTTCATGTAGTGCTAGTATTTCAGAGTGATTGGATGATGTTGCTACCAATGTTTGTTTTGTAGATCGCCATGAAATTGCTGCATTGCTGTTATTGAATACATATCCAGTTTGTGATCTTGCTTTATGTGGGTCAGAAAGATAACCTGCATCAGCATAGCCAACTAGATTTGGATTATTGCCTGTGTTAGAGTAAAATAGACCCAAATTTGTCGTTCCATGAAGATATCTCATGATATGTTTTATACCATTCCAGTGTCTTTTTGTTGGTTCTGAACTGTATCTTGCTAGAAGATTTACTGAAAATGCAATATCTGGTCTTGTGCATTGGGCCAAATATAATAATGCACCAATGGCACTAAGATATGGCACTTCCGGTCCAAGCACATTCTCATCTTCTTTTTTTGGGCGGTAAGGGTCCTTTTTAATATCTAAAGATCTAACAACCATTGGCGTACTAAGTGGATATGCTTTATCCATTTGAAAACGCTTTAGAATTTTCTCAATGTAGTTTGATTGATGGATTAATATGCCATTAGTACTATGCTCAATCTGTAGACCCAGACAGTGCTTAGTTTTGCCAAGATCTTTAATTTCAAATTCCTTCTTTAAATAATTTATTGTTTCATCAATCTCTTCTGGAGTTCCAATCAAATTTATGTCATCAACATAAACTGCTAAGATAGCAAATCCCTTTACCGATTTCTTTATAAAGACACATGGACAAATGAGATTGTTTTCGTATCCTTCTTTTACCAAATATTTACTAAGACGGTTATACCACATTCTTTCAGATTGTTTCAATCCATATAGTGACCGTCTTAGTCTTAATGAGTAGATGGACTTTGATTTTGCTTCAGGCAATTTATATCCATCTGGAATTTTCTTGTAAATGTTGGTATCTAATTCACCATAAAGATAAGTTGTCACAACATCCGTTAATCTTATATTGAGTTTTTCAAAAACTACCAGGCTTATCAAATATCGGAATGTTACGACATCCATGACAGGGGAGTAAGTTTCCTTAAAGTCAAAACCTGGTCTCTGCAGGAAACCTTGTGCGACAAGTCGTGCCTTGTACCTCACGACTTCATTTTTATCATTTCATTTTCTAACGAATACCCATTTATAACCTACTAGTTTAACATTTTCTGGTGTTTTCTCTATTGGTCCAAATACACCATGTTTTTGAAGTGAATCTAGTTCCACTTGGATAGCATCTTTCCATTTTGGCCAATCGTGTCTTTTTCGACATTCATTTGTGCTATTTGGTTCATTATCATCATTCTCATTATGGTCATGACTTTTAATTATTTCAGTAGCTACTGCGAATGAGAATACATCATCAATTATTATTTTACTTCGATCCCATATTTCTCCGTAGTTCGTATAAAATATTGAGATCTCATTATTATTAGGTACCATTTTATCGTTGGAATCTTCTTTTATCTCTTCTGGGATAATGTTTCCTTCCGCGCTTCTAGGAGAATTGAGATTTCCATTTGAGTGATCTTTTTGATCATTTATAACCTCTTCAGGAGGTTCCTTAATTGATGATTTTTCATTAGACTTTCTTTTTCTAGGCGCCAAGTCTTTTGAACCAATTGGCCTTCCACGTTTTTGTCTTGCTTTAGATTCATTTGCTGCTATATTTACTTTTGATCCTTCAAGGACATCAATTTTTGCTGGTGCATTTGCTGTTGGAATGTGAGATTTAGTTATTTTTTCAGTGTCGCTAAATGCATCCGGCAGTTGATTTGCAATATTTTGAATATGCAAAATTCTTTGTACCACATATTGGCATTGTTTAGTACGTGGATCCAAATAAAACGTAGATGGATTATTCCATGATATTTCACGCCGTTCTACTGGAACGGTCTTTTCTCCCCCTAACGGTGGGAAGATTGTCTCATCAAATTTACAGTCTGAAAATCTTGCAGTGAAGACATCACCTGTAAGAGGTTCAAGGTAACGAATTATCGATGGGGAATCAAATCCCACATAAATTCCCAACCGTCGTTGAGGACCCATTTTAGTACGAAGTGGGGGATTAATAGGTATATGCACAACACAACCAAATTTTCGTAAATGTGAAATATTTGGTAGAAATCCAGTTAAGAGCTGTGATGGTGAAAGATGATGATAAGCTATTGGTCTAATTTTAACCAATTTCGATGCATGCAAAATTGCGTGCCCCCAAGCTGAAACATGTAGTTTTGATTGCATAAGCAATGGTCTTGCAATAAGTTGCAAGCGCTTAATTAATGATTCTGCTAGACCATTTTGAGTATGAACATGAGCTACTGGATGTTCAATTTCAATCCCCAATGATAGACAATAATCATCAAATACTTAAGAAGTAAATTCTCCAGCATTATCTAGTCGAATCGATTTAATTTGATGATTAGGGAAGTATGCTCCAATTTTATTATTTGAGCAAGTAGCTTGGCAAATGACAAATTTCTTGTAGAATGTAAACAGACATGTGACCAACGAGTTGATGCATCAATCAATACCATAAAATATTTGAATGGTCCATATTCAGGGTGGATTGGGCCACATATATCACCTTGAATTCTTTGTAAAAATGTTGGAGATTCAGAAGTGATTTTACTATATGAAGGTCGAGTGATTAATTTTCCTTGTGCACATGGGGCACATAAGTAATCACTTGGTAAATTCAATTGGTTTGATAAATCATGTCTATTTGTGTTTTTGGCAATTTTACGCATCATAGTTGATCCAGGATGACCCAAGCGATCATGCCAAAGAATCAATGTCTTTGTATTTGTGAGCTTCTGGCTCATGTTTATAGAGTAAGATTCAACTATGCCAATTTTTGTAAAATATAAACCAGTTGAAATTGTACCAAATTTTTCTAGAATAAGCTTCTGGCTTTCAATTCTAGAAATAACACAAAGATATTCTTTGTTGTTTTCATTTATAGTTTCAATATGGTATCCATTCATTCTTATATCTTTGAAACTCAGCAAATTTCTTTTAGAGTTGCTTGAGTATAATGCATTCTGAATAAAGATATGTGTACCATTTGGTAATATTATATGGGCTCTTCCGGACCCGTCAATTATATTAGCAGATCCAGCTATAGTGGAGACTTTAGCTGAGAAATTTTTAGATAGTTCAAAGAAAAACTTCTGGTTTTTCAAAATTGTATGAGTAGTTGCACTATTTAGTAAGTATATATCATCACCCAAATGGCGTTCCATACCTTAAGAATTAAAGACAATGATTAGTCAATCATTAAAAATTTGTATGCATAAATAAATGTATTGTAAACAAACAAAGTAATATGATTAAAATAGGCTATTGATTAAAAACAACATCCACATTACACATTACTAGTACTGCAAAGGGAAATACAATTAAATGAACACAAACTTCAAACTGATTTATTGATGCAAGCTAATGAAATAAAACGAAAGTCACATAACAAACTTTAAGACATTTCTAATTGATCAACTCGGCCATATCATTGATCATTGCACTTAGATTTTCATCATTAATGAAATTTCCATCGTCATCTTCGAAGAAATCATCTAACTTCAGGTTAGTGTTTTCAGGTAACTTTTCGGCATTATTTGCCTCAATATTTTTCGAGTGATGATATTCTTCAACTGTTTTCTTTGATGATCTACAGGTACATGACCAGTGACCAGATCTTCCACATCTATAACAAACTTCCTCATAATGCCTTTTATTTTCTGAAGCTGAATCATTGTTCTTTATAGGCTCAATTTTCTTTTTTTGCTTTTTAAAGTTGGTGGTTTTGTTACCTTTAAAACCACCATAACCACCTCTGCTAGAGTTATATCCACGTCCACGACCATGTCCTCTACCTCGACCTCGAACCCTACCTCTTCCAGAGTGGGCAAAATTAGCATTAACTTCAGGTGATGCAGTTGAACCAGTTGGTCTTGAGGAATGATTTTTTATAAGCAATTCATTATTTTGTTCAGAAATTAGTAAGCATTCTATGAGTTCAGAATATTTTGTAAAATGACGCTCTCGATATTGCTGCTGCAGGAGTATATTCGAGGCAACAAATGTTGAGAAAGTCTTTTCAAGCATTTTTGCGTCATCCACCTTTTCTCCACATAATTTCAGTTTAGAAGTGATTCTAAACATTGCAGAATTATATTCTCTTACGGACTTAAAGTCCTGAAACCTCAGGTTCAACCACTCTTGCTTAGTGTTTGGAAGTATGGCCGTCTTCTGGTGGTCATAACACTCCTTCAGGGAGTTCCATAAGTGGAGAGGGTCTTTTTCAGTCAAATATTTTGTTTTTAGATCGTCATGGATATGACGTCTTAAAAATATTAGGGCCTTTGCTTTGCCCTGCTGGGACATAGTATTGCCATTTTTAATGGCATTTTCTAAGCATTGAGATTGCAAATGAATCTCAGCATCCAGTATCCATGATACGTAGTTGTCTCCAGATATATCCAAAGCTTTAAATTCAAGCTTGGCGATGTTTGTCATTTTGTGAACTGTTCATAAAATAAATTGCATAAGGTGAATATATTCGCCACAACAACATTCACTATTTGTTTGTTTCCAGCTAAAAAGAAGAAAAAAAATAGAAAGTCTTCATTCATGGTATCAAACAACTATACCAAAAAATAAATTGTATCAACAAAACCAAACATTTGAATTTTGCAACTTTCATGTATTTATCAAATAAGAAAGGAAAGTCAGCTTTTGCGTATATTCCATTCCAAACTTTTGAATTTTATTTGGCAATAGATCCGCAAAGGGGAAACAAATAATAATATTGAATTTAGAAGCCAAAGAATAAAAATAAGAGTGATACAAGAAAAGACATGAAAAATATAGAAGCGAACCTCAAACTAGCATGTGCTGACTTGATAGCTTTATTAGAAAAAAATATGATATTGACAATTACCTTTTTGGCGAGAGGAAATGTAACGAGTTTATAAAGAAATGCAAGAACAATTCCTTTACCTGCTGTTTTAAAGGAAATAAGAAATAGAATGTATGTAGATATATTCTAAAAGACTCGTCTGCACTAATATATATAATAGGATTTTGAATATAAATAGCCTTAGAATTGGCATGGCCAGAAGAGAAACGGTCAGAGTAATTAATATTTAATTACTTGCTGAGAAGTTGGAAAGTTTGAAGGTGAACAGGTTGAGGTCAATAATTAATTCGCATTCCTTCGTGCTGATAACGTGTTACAGAATAAAGAGAATGGAGGCAATTAGGGAGAGAACAATTCTATTGAATTGAGAGACATATATTTACAATACAATCAAGCTCCATATTTATAGACTACTTATGTAGTACAGATTACAATAATGCCCTTTCATATTTAGCATATTCATCCCTATTATTAATGTATATTACAACAGTTTCTACTTTTTCCATTAGAAGTTTAACCTGTTAGAAGACATTTCTTACTAAGAGCAATGATCTGATTTTTTTGGAAACATGATGTGAACACATTTATAACTTAATGGAAACATGTTTCTCATTTGACAAAAAACAAGTTCCAAAATATATAAACACGCATTTCTAGTGAAAGCAAATATAGATAATATATTGACGTAAATAAAAAAAATTGGCTTTTTAATTTGTTATATATTATCAAATCTAATTTCTAACGTAAATTTTTTCTCTTCTTGCCTTTTCTGCATAATTTGGAAACTTTTAAAAATCTAGCATTTCTCACTAAGAATTACCTCGCTCACAAAGACATATTTTTCATTTTTTTTCCTTATTAAAACATATATCGGCTTTTATCAGTTACGTTTTCATGACTTGTGTAAAACTTCACTAGTGATTCACAATGATTTTATTTTTATATAGTTAAATGATTGTTGCAAATCTCCCTCGTTGTAGTCAACCAGTTAGGATACTTGGCTTTCACCTAGACACAATGGGTTTGAATCCCAATTAATGGAATTTTGTATTTACTTTGTAATCCTTTTACACATGTATCATTAAGCCAAAGGAATAGAATATTAGTTAACATAATTTATTTTTAAAAAGCCTATTAATTGATAGGACCATCAATAATAATCATGTTAACTTTTGAAGGAGATAATAGAAAGCTATTGAAATTAACTAGAAATATAAACAAAATATGTCTATGTTTTCCTTAGTGTTAGCAAAAAAACTTGTTAACATCCCCAATACTATGTGGTTAGCAAGAAATATTGTTCATGCTATAAAAGAAGATTGTTAGAAGCAATCACTTCTTTCGAAACCCCTCTTCCGATTGGGTTGATTTGGACACACTGCTTTTTGTGGATGATTTTATGAAAATATTAGTAGTAGTCAGTAGGTCTAATCAACCTTCTTGAAATGAAGGTTAAGAGGAAAGCACTCCTTTCGAGACCCTATTACCGGGTGAGTCAAAAGTAGTATATCAGACATTTATCCCTCTAGACCATGTTGAAAGGTCCATTTGGCCTTTAAAGTGAAGCATTTGCTTTCAACACCATGGTTTATGTTCTTCAGATTGAACCCATTCGAAAGGATTGTATATATTTTCATGGAGTATATCTTTCAAAGGAACTTATCCATATGATATTGCATGTATACAATTGCAAGCTCTATTGTATGCAATGGAAAATCATTTCATGTAATGTTAAGTTTAATGAACTTATTAAGGACAAAATATCGATATCATCATCCTTATTTATCATTATGTTTCAATAAGTACGATGATAATGTGATTTGTATTCGTATTATCCAAGTTGATCCCATTGCATTGCATAAGAGAAGTAAATTTAAAATATACGCTAGCATCATGTGCAGTTGATCAATAGACTAGCTAATGATCTCCCTTATGATCAAAATCTTTATTGAATCCATGCACTCCTTCTTTTCATTATTAATCTAAAATGAGTTACAAGTAATAGATCCTTTTTCCAAATCAATTTAGGGTTACAAAGGTCTTATTGTTCTAAGAAGTAGAAGTAGAAGAATAAGTTTTGGATTCCAAAATCCGGTCCCTAAAATCGGACCCCTGGGGTCATATTTATAGATGCAGATCGACCCCTTCCCACCTTCATCCTTTCGGCGAGATCGAAATGTCTTCATCCAGCCTTCCACGCTCATCCCTTCGAAGAGGTCGAAAGCTCTTTCTTCAATCTCACGTATGTATCCTTTCAACATAGTCAAAAGGTCTTCCTTCATCTTGCACGTGAGTCCTGTGACGCCCCACCTCTATACCCACGCTAGCCAAGAACACTACGGTGTAGTGCTGTCAACTAGCACGGGGAATAAGGCTGTTGAGGAGCGACCATCCATGTGATTGCTTATCACACGGTGGCTATAAATAATCTTCGGAAACAAACATAGAAATAAGCATAACACAAATCAGTCACAGACATCCATATCACAAAGGCGGAAGAAGATATGAATATATAACTAACACATGAAAGTGTACATCAGACTAGTGGTCAAAAAGATCCACAATAATACAAAAGAATAGAAACACGTGCTATACAAAAGAATACGACTGAGTCTATATCTCAAGTGTATACAACAAAAACTGCTAATCTAAATGGTTAGCCAAAAGTCAGAGTAGCAAATCCCGGGAAGAAGTCAAGCAGAAGCACCTGTAACATCTCGATCTGACCTGAGTATTATTTAAGAAAATAATAAACGGATCAGTCTAGCTATAATATCAGATGACATGGTATAAAATAATAGATATGGCATAAACATAAAATATCCATACTGACATACTACTACAAGTATGCAAATGATGATCAACAGAAGATCAATCAATAAGAGATAAATCAATATCACAAGAATCTTCTCAAAGATCCAAAGAGGGCATCATACCCTAAACTTGTACTCATAACAAGTCAATGACATAAATTCCAGAAATCAACACAAGAAATCCAAAAATCACAGAAAAAGGGAAAGAGGCCTATCACATGACGGTCCGAAGACCATGGGGAGCTACCCCATATGGGTGAGTCGGAATCACCCAGATGAGGTCTAGGCTAACCAAAAAGCAAAAAGGTATGTGTGAGTGGAATCACACAAATGGTGTCTAGCCTAACCTCGCAACAAAAAGGTATATGTGAGTGGAATCACACAAATGGTGTCTAGACTAACCTTGCGGACAAAGAGATATGTGTGAGTCGGAATCAGACCCATGAGGTCTAGTCTAACCTTGCAAACAAAGAGACATCGCACAATTGCTAGTCTAAATCATAAAATGATCGTCATGATCAACGAGAAGTGTCAATTACACTAAGCTAGTAAATATGAAAGTTTATCTTCGTGTCCCATAACCACATGCTTAACTTAAATATTTACGAACAAATAGTAAATCTTCACTAGAAAATTGTCTCAAGAGGTTCAATCGAACAAGTCCAAGAATTAACCGACGAAGTGAACGCAAGCGTTACATACCACTTGTTTTACTAAGTCATTTAATTAGATTTCTCATCCGAGTGAGGTAAAGGTTTGTATATATTAGTAGATTGGAAAACGGTTTAAGAAAAGAGCTTTGTTATTGAAAATAGAGTTGAAATCACTTTATTGAACGAGTTTTGATATTTACTACCAGTATTGAAACCTTTGTATTTTTAAAGTTGTTATCCCGCTTTTTTAGCAAGGCCGTGATACCATAAAATTGACCGAGAAGCCAAAGATAGTTTGTCTCGAAGAATGGTCAACTTAGCATCTCAACAAAGCAAGTTCTGTTGAATGTTTTTCAGATAAGATCCCCTACGGAGGGGGGTCTGGGGGTGGAAACCCCCCAAGGTGGGGGTGCGGGGGCAACGCCCCCGCTACGGGGTTCGACCTTCCCAGTCAGGTCGCGGGAGTCCAGGGGCAGCGCCCCCGGCGGGGTGCGGGGCAGCGCCCCGTCCAAAACGGTACGACCTAGTGAAGACCTAAGGGAGGATAGGATCGAGCGACTTACGAGTATAAGGGGTCGAGCGAGCTAGAGGTGTTCGCGACCTAACGACCTAAACATGGTCGAGTGAGTTAAGGTGATGCGCAACCTAACATGTCTCGCGACTTAACGAAGGCAAGGCCCTGCGAGTTAGGGTGATGCGCGACCTAACGTGTCTCGCGACTTAACGAAGGCAAGGCCGAGCGAGTTAGGGAGTTCTATGACCTAATGGGTCAACAGTCTAACGACCCAAGGAAACAAGGTCCAATGACCTAAGGAAGATCAGGGTCATGCGACCTAAAGGCTTGCGACCTAACGGTGTTCGTGAGTTAAGCAAGGCGAACGACCTAGTGGTTGCCGACCTAAGAGGGAATAAGGTCCAACGACCTAAGGTTCAACGACCTAACCCATTCGAGCGACCTAATGGTTTAAAGGCCTAACCCATGTGAACAACTTAAGGTCATACGACCTAAAGGGGAACGACCTAAGGTCACGCGACCTAACGAGGTAGGCAAGGCCGAGCGGCCTAAAGGGGCACGACCTAAAGGCGAGCGACCTACGACTTACGACCTAACTCCGAGGCGAATTTTCCACCAGAACGACCTAATTCCGAGGCAGTGCGACCTAAATGCAGGTTTTCACCAAAATCACTAAAAGTTGGAGTTTTTCGCTAATCCAATCCAAACCAAATGCAAATGTACATGCTAAAGTGATGGGGAATCATTCGCAACAGTCCAATATAGTTATAGACTAGAATTGTGAGATAAAAATCTCACCTTTGCACAAATTCAATGAAGAAGAAGCTTGAAGTAAATAGAGAAGCAACTACAAGCTTGAATCCAATGTCTTTACTTTGATTTTGGAGTTGGATGTTGAATTTGCTAATGAACTTGGGCTTGGAATTTTAATTTCCCTTTCCACTCACCATTAATGCTAAGACTAGAGTTAGGTAGGAATTTATGAAGAGATGAGGAGAAGGGGTTGGAACTTAGGTTTAATAGCTAAACCAACCCAAAGTCCAAAGCGGGAAAAGTTAGTGAAATTCCACTAACCCCAAACATATCAAAGTTTATACTTAAAAAGATTGTAAACGGCATTTCGAACTCAATGGAAGTGGTCTCGGGTCCTAATTTGACCGTTTGCAAAAAGTAGCGTTTCGGACCAATATCCGATTAATGACAAAATATTTAAATATAAAATCGATAAATATGCGGGTTGTTGCAAGTCCTTTCGACATGACCGAAAGGTCTTTCTTCATCTTGCGTAAGTATCATTTCGACCTAGTGTCGAAAGGCCTGTTTCAGTTTTGATCATCAGAAATGGTCATCAAATCCATTATAGCCAGCTTAGCGTTCACCCTAATGGCCCGAGCGCAAATCTCAGAAATGGAACAGCGTATTACTCAGTCCTAGTTCACTCCAGTGGCTTTACATGATCTTTGTCAGCCTCCGAACTATACTGCTATACTACCATGGAACAGTGTATTACTCAGTGGCTTTACACGATCTCCATCAGCCTCCATACCTTTCCATTCATACAATATGGCAACGAGTGCCTATAGGGGAGTTCCAGCAATATTACCCCCAAATATGTCCTTCAGACCACATAGCATCCCGTAACCCTCCTGGAGTGTGTGGCTCGTGAGGCTACGCTCCGTAAAGCCACACGTTGCATTTCGCAAAGCCACGCTTTGATCATCACGGCTTCCACTTTTAATGTCACATTGCCATTCCTTTTATCACCATTGACTTCCATGAATATACAACCTATGAGCTCGTATGTCTCAGAGAAGAGTGTTAAGCTAAGAGAAGTTGCCTTCTCCGCCACTAAACATGTGTATGTTTGCAAAAGTCAACGTTGTTGTGACGACCCGCCCTTCTACTACCAGAAAGACGTATCATCATTAAGAAAAGAAAGGGATAGAAGTAGAAAAGAAAGAAAAAAAAAGAACAACGATATCAGAATCTCACAGCGGAACGAATAAATTATATTAATCACATAAGTATTTACATAATATAATACATCAATCAGAGTTATACAGATAATACATCACATACTAGACAGTTATAAACACCTGTCTAGTTAATACAACTCAAACAATACAACTCAAACAATATGACTCAGAGATACCAACACAGCGGAACTATATATATATATATCTACAACGTTGAAGCCTCCTGCTCCATTGCTCCTCCAAAATTCGTCAAAGTTAACTTGAATCCCTTGGCTACCCGTAAAAATTTGGGTACCCGAGAGTTTATGAAAAACAAAAATAAACTCCGGGTCAGACATGGGTCTGGTATGAGTAAACGGGTTAAAGTTGTTTAACTTTGAAAAACATTTGAAAATAAAGGTATCACGTAAGACTTCCCACAAATAAATACGGGTAAGTTTTTACCTTACGCTTACCAAAACATTTTATAGGAAATCCAGTGATATTATAATAGTGTCTAGGGTTTTCAAGTAAAATACAGAAATAGCTGAAATGCTTACATCTCACATTCCAACATAGTTGGGCACAATCAAAACGTACGACGCTTATTGGAAATTGGATCCCATATAATGGCAGGGCTACTGGGGTACCGCCCGTCACAGTACGTGGTCTAGATCACAGTACCGAGGAGCCACCCTAACTCCCCTACAACACAAGGCCGGAACCATTCCTTACTGAACAGTTCCGAACAAGATAACCCCGCAGTTGGCTGCAGACCAACCGCCCACACAGCCGAATAAAAGGGACATCTAGACAGGGTTATATCTCGTCCTGCTTAGGCATGACCCACCTAACCTTACTGCACATCCCCTTCTTTAGCCATTCCCGGTTGATGAGGCTTGAGGCTGCGTTTACCTTTTTAGACCATATCTCTTAGAATGTTCATCGTCCTCCTGACGTTGTGCCGAAAGCATTCAATCCACACAAGTTCGTTCCGGGTTCGAACGAAACAGAAGGCATTATCTCGTTATACTCGATTTGGAATCACCCTCAGAGTTAACGACGATAACCCTTGCATTCTGAAAACACCATCTCGATCTTCACTTGAGATTACACGACCTAACGTTTAATTGGGATCGATGTGGTTTTCGGAATATCAATTGGATACCCGTTCCCGGTCTCATCGAAATCCAAACGCCATTTTAAGGGTCAAGTTGTCTAATTAACTTAACAGTTTAAATTCAATAATTGAATTCATATAGCAATTTAACACAGATAAATATCATCAGATAAATCATATAGCAATTTAATACAGATAAATCATGCACAATCATCACAGATATATCTAGAATATCACAGAACATCATAGATATAAATAAACATCAGAGGCAATCAAATAGAATCATTGATTCATATCAACAAGTTTGATTTGGTTTAAACTTAATTGCATACTTAAAAATGAATTATATTTTATTCTTTGCTTAATCAATTATCAATTGACTGGCTTATTTCAATCCATTAATTACTTATTAATCATTCACTTAATTAATTATTAATCAATAATCTTCATTATTGATTTATAAAACTCAATTTACACAACTAATTATTATTAATTGCTTAATTAATCACTAATTATTAATTAACTTAATCCTTCAATCATTAATTATTTAATTAATTCGTTAACTACGATTTGTTAATTAATCAACTTCAAATGATTAATTAAATTCTTAAATGATTTACACAAGATTATTATTGAAATCTTTAATTACTAATTTGATTAAAATTTATAAAACTTATTAAATTACAATTATAAAATTTATTATCTTCTTAATTAACTTTGTTTAAAGTAATTACTCTTCTTCATTTCTGTAAGTCTTTAAAGTTCTTCATGGCTTAAATAGTTTGCAAATATTAATAACTTTATTAACACTTAGCTTGTTTACTCTTCAACCTAACAGGACAATTAACAAACTTCAGGATTTAAGCCAACCGTAGACAACAACATAATTACACGGGTCAAACTCGAGATTCCCTGAACATTTCTCGCGTCACCCGTACCCTTCTCTTCTTCTTCCCCTGTTCTTTTCTTCCCTGTTTCTTTTTTTTAAAGCTTAAGTTAAAACTGATACAACCTCATACACACACGCGATCATAGACCCAGGAACAAAACCGAAGTCATCCACGCGACTAACTCGAGTTACACTCGAGTCGACACGAGCAGCCCCTCCCTGCCGTCGTGCACGTGCACGGCGGTCCACCACCGTTCTGGCGCCTCTCGCCTCCACCAACAAATTACACGGCCTCCCCTCACTTGAGATCCAAACCCAGAAAAACGCGCAAAGCTCGGAATCGAAATTTGCCCTAAAAGTCGAACTGTAACACGATCACAGTAGGCAAAAACACCTCGTACTCACTGTCGCAACCGCCAGAGCCGACGTGGCTTCGGTCATGCCTCGCCAACACCACCTCCTAACTCCTCCCAACGCCTCACGTCACTCGGTTGCGCCATGTCGACGCAAGCATCGAATGAACAGAGCACAGAAATACCGACCCTTAAACCCTACTTTCCATCAATCCTCAAAAATCTTGCATTAATAAAATTATTTAGCATTTTTCTAGTGATCTAGAATCAATACACAAGCTTCATGTCTAATTTCATCAACGATTATTGATTGAATTATCTGATATTCATAAAAAGCAATTTTGGTTCAATAACAATATGCTCTGTAAATATGGGATTAAAATTTATGATTTTTGTCTTAAAAATCATAGCTTTGCATGTTGTTTCAATTTATATGTTCAAGTTTATAATTCGAGTTATTCGAATTTTGATCTTTGCTTTATTTTTACTGTAAATATATGATTACAGTTCTTGTATTTTACAGCTACTAAAAAAAATGATCAAAACCTAACTCTTATACTTAAACTAATTTGTTTAGTCAAGTTTCTAATTGAAGATAAGTATTTTATATAAGAATCATGATATAGTTGCACTCTTTCTTTGCCTCAGTAAAATGAAATCTGGAAGAACATAATATATAGTACTCAAAGTAAATAGCAAGCATTCCAGAATTTCAAATCATTCACATAATAAGTTCTTCATGAACTACATATTAAAAGTTATATTTAAAATAAGTTTACTCACCCAAAATAGCTTACTGATGAAACAAAGGCTAGTTGCTTGATGAAGAAACCTGTAGCTTGAATTTCTGTAAATTTCCCCTTTGCTTGAAAATATGCAGTTTTTATTTATATTACTTTGCCCTTTTCAGTTACAAATGAGCTAAGGGATAAAGTTGATGTATACAAATATTTATAACTTTGAACTTAATGACTTCTGGAGCAAGCTTTACCATAATATAATATCTTGCTTTATTTTATCATGTACCAAGGTACTAAACCAGAAATGAAAGGCAAATTTTGGCTGAAAGATTATGTTTCCAGATATAAAGGTGGGCTAATTAATGTACATGTTTACTCATATGTTAACACATAATTAAATGTTTGCTGACACAACAATTTGATACAATGATATTTTCAGGTTTGTTTGTACTAATTGTATTCATTTATGCTAACATCCTATTAATGTTTGCTTGCAGGTTTGATTTCTTATGCATATACAGTTTACACTAATAATACTTTACTGACAAGCTTGTTTTGATACTTGCAGATTTTGTGTTGCATATTATTAATGTTTGCTGTTAACTTTGTTTTGTCTTATTATTTTGAACACAAATTTATACACTGATTTTGACCAATTTCATATGTTTGCAGATAAGTTAATTTCTATTTAAAGATATTTGTCTCTTTGTTTACAGATTATGTATATTTGTCTTTACATAGCTAGTACTTTTATTTATATCTTGTTCACATCATATTTTGTACTTATGTTTATGATCCTACTTTTATGTTATATTTATGCTAAATATATAGAAGCTCATGTTTATAACCATATTAATAAGTATTTGTATTTATATAAACGCTCATGTTAAATATTTATAAGCTTATTTTATTTTAATCATAAAAGTTGTTAGAAACATTCCTCAAATCTTATTTTTATTTAAAGGTTTAATCTTTCCAATATTTGATTTGTAATGTATTTGCACTAATGTACTTTATATTTATATGAATATGATTGTGTTATTATACTTATTATTATTAATTCCATTCATATATCTGGTATTGCATATTATTCATACATAACTTTTAATTTAATTGAATAATACAGATTAAATTTTTGAATATTGTTAAAAGAGTCTACTTTATATTTTGAAGCTATATTCCTTTATAACACATATACAACCAATAATCTCCAACATCTTATTTATTTATAAATTAAAATATTATATTTTATTTAAATTTGATCAAAAACTTATTATTGTAATAGGGTCAAAATTCTGGGATGTCACATTCCTCCCCCCTTAAAAGAATTTCGTCTCCGAAATTTAAACAACAGTTAATTCAAAAACTTAATGTTAACAATCCAAACATACATATCATCCATACAAAACAAACAATCAAACAGTCAATTCTAACAACATTACTAGCTATCCGGACAAAATCTGGATAAGCTTTTCTAAAACTATCAAGAGTTTCCCAGGTACAATCTCTAGGATCCTCACTTCATTGCACCTTGACGAGTTTCACCACTTTGTTCCTGAGCTGCTTCTCTTCTTGATCTACAATCTGAATAGGATCTCTAACCACAGTCAGGTTAGGTTTTACTTCTAAATCTTCCTGAACAACTGGTTCTATCACCAATAATGGGTCATGAATATATTTCCCTAAATGAGACACATGGAATACATTGTGAATCCCAGACATCCATTCTGGTAATTCAATCCTGTAGGCTACAGTTCCAATTCTTCCCAAATTTTATTGACTTCTTTACAGAATTTCAATATCTATTTTAATCAGGCTCGCACGATGTACATATACCATTCGTACGCAATATAAAATTTGATCGCTCGCTCGATCACACAATTTCACTTCCGAACTAGTATTGTCCACCCGACTTCCTAGTGCGGACTCAGATCCGGTTTCTTGATCAAAACTGTCATTCTCCTTGCATAGTCACAACTATGATAGAAAATTTCCAGAACCAATCAAAATCCAAAATCATGGTTCGTCGTCAAAAATCGAGTGAAAAATCCTAACTCGGATTGATATAACTATCTCGAAATTCTATGCTCGAATCTAGATCATATTGTTATGCGAATAAAATAATATATGTACATCCTACGTATTTACATCCATTGATTATCAACCAAATCAATTTTCTTTTATTCACATTATTCTGATTCTATCCACTTGTAATAATTTTTCTCCAATATCAAATTTTACTTAAGAGTTTCACCATCCATTTCTTAATTTTTAATAAAAGCATTATATATTCCCTTATATTATTACTCTACCACTATAGCCTTTATATCCTCTTATATTCACTTATTTTCAATTTGAATTTCTAATTCCATGTGAATTCAAATTTTCTTCAACTCTGAATATTAAATTTTTATTGACTATCTTCCATTAATAACTGATTTCTATCATTATTTTAAATTAATTTCACCCACTAATTTATTTTAAATTTCCAATTTGAAAATCTTTCTAATGCTAATATTTTTTTTATATAGTTTTCAAATTCTGAAAAGTTTTAACAGAGTCTCCATTTGTTTAGCATTACATATTTCTATAAGCACATATGTAAGGGTTTCAACACTTATTACCAGTATTTCCAACCCATTTCCAAATCATTCCCTTTAGTTTAAGTGATTTACAACTTACTTGCTTAAGCAAAACAGACTCATATTCAAAGTCATCTCATTCTGCTTCTAACAATTCATAAAATTTTATTCAATCCCATGTGCTTTAAACAACCCATTTCCTTATGCAGTTCAACAACATTATTGTGAATAAACAATCACTTAAGCTTTATAGCAAATCTTAAATTGATTCCAACTCAATTTACACTCGACTCCACCACAATTAATTTATTCACAATCCTTTCATTGCATCTTCTTTTATTATTTTTTTAAAAAGTTTGATTTCAAACCATTTTATCAAACTCGACAACCGATATTTTAAACAATCATCTCACAATTTACTTAAGTCATTTATTTCCTTCAAACTGTTCCACCTAACAACTTAGGTTTATTCTATTTCACCAATTTCCATTCAAATCTTTGATTTGATTTTTCCTTTAATCAAATCCCAACTAATTTACTGATTAGTTTATCCTTTTATCCATTCTTAAATCTTAATTTACATTAACAATTCATTTTTGAATTTAAAATAAAGTCATTCAAGTAATGCTTGAATTAGATTTGTTTACAACTTATTCCAATTCTATTTTATCCAAATCCAAGGCTTACTTGGTCTACATTTACTTATTCACTTAAGAATTTTGTTCCATTCAATTTTATTTATAACTCGATTGAATTCATTTAAATTTAGTTTTATTTCCACTCCACTTCAGTTAATCTAGCTACTTACTATTCTTTTTAAATTTTATTTCTCAATATATGAGTTCAAAGCTTATTTGTTTACTTAAAAGCTTATATTGCTCATTTGAGCCATTTCACCTTATAACCACAATTTCAGATTATATATATATATATATATATATATATATAGCACTTAGTGTCTTAAGGTATAAATTTCCACCTCACAATTACAATCATTTTACCTTCAAATTTTACGTCCAAATAAGTTCATTTTGAACTTCAATTCTATTTAGCTTATCTCAAGTTAAACTCAGGTATATTTTCTTATTTTCATTTACTTAAGTTAAATTTTAATTCCGGGATTAAAATTCCCGATTTCCCTTTTATTAATATCAACTTTACTTTATAAGTTCAATAGTTGATTTATTTAAACCCTTCACATTATTAAATAGAATTTTCTTAAAATTCAATTGCTCAGTTTTCATTTCCAAAATCATTTTGAAATGATAACTACACATACCTACTTGGTATATCAAATCAAATTTTCAACTTCCAAACACTTGTTTTTACCAAAACAAATTTTCTCTTTTGAAAATTTTAAAACAACTTGTATACCCAACAACCCCAAAACAATATCATAACCAACTATCCTGGTAGCAATCCATCACTTTAGAAACTCGAAAATGAATACTGATGATGTGGCCATTATTATCAGGATTATTTTCCAGCGACTTGAAGTGAGTTCAGTGCTTCCTTACCTTCCAAATTTCTTTCCGAACAACTTTCATCCAACAATATTTTTTTCAAAACAATATCCCATTATTGCCTTCAAATCTTTGGAAAAACATTTCAAACATTTCCAAGATTTTAAATTCCCAAATCCTTTGCTTTAAATTTATTTAAACACCTTTCAAATTTCCGGGACTTAAATTCTTGTTTAATCTAATTTTAGTTATATTCCTTTTGTATTAAAGATCATACTTAGACAATTTTATTTGTTTATAGACCACTCAAATTTAAATTTTATTTGGTTATAGTATTAACAACCAATCATCCAAACATACATATATAATAATTTCAGAAAAAATATTTCGTTTATATCAAAATATAATTTTGGATGAAATTATTTCATTCACCCACTTGGAAAATCAATATTGTGTCGAATTGCTCTATTTAAGTGTTTAGAAACCCCTTCGATACAGTTTTCGAGGCTGTGCCGACGAAGGTTCATATACCACTCAATAATTCAATCAACTCAATATAAAACCACTTTATATTCACTAACAAATACGCACTCATATCTATTAATACACTCAAACTCATTTTAGAGTTCTACAAACTCTATTATATGAGTAATTCCTACCAAAGCCAAGGTTATCACCAACCTATGCTCTGATGCCACCCGTGACGACCCGCCCTTCTACTACCAGAAAGACGTATCATCATTAAGAAAAGAAAGGGATAGAAGTAGAAAAGAAAGAAAAAAAAGAACAACGACATCAGAATCTCACAGCGGAACGAATAAATTATATTAATCACATAAGTATTTACATAATATAATACATCAATCTGAGTTATACAGATAATACATCACATACTAGACAGTTATAAACACCTGTCTAGTTAATACAACTCAAACAATACAACTCAAACAATATGACTCAAAGATACCAACATAGCGAAACTATATATATATCTACAACGTTGAAGCCTCCTGCTCCATTGCTCCTCCAGAGTTCGTCAAAGCTAACCTGAATCCCTTGGCTACCCGTAAAAATTTGGGTACCCGAGAGTTTATGAAAAACAAAAATAAACTCCGGATCAGACATGGGTCTGGTATGAGTAAACGGGTTAAAGTTGTTTAACTTTGAAAAACATTTGAAAATAAAGGTATCACGTAAGACTTCCCACAAATAAATACGGGTAAGTTTTTACCTTACGCTAACCAAAACATTTTATAGGAAATCCAGTGATATTATAATAGTGTCTAGGGTTTTCAAGTAAAATACAGAAATAGCTGAAATGCTTACATCTCACATTCCAACGTAGTTGGGCACAATCAAAACGTACGGCGCTTATTGGAAATTGGATCCCATACAATGGCAGGGCTACTGGGGTACCTCCCGTCACAGTACGTGGTCTAGATCACAGTACCGAGGAGCCACCCTAACTCCCCTGCAACACAAGGCCGGAACCATTCCTTACTGAACAGTCCCGAACAAGATAACCCCACAGTTGGCTGCAGACCCACCGCCGACACAGCCGAATAAAAGGGACATCTAGACAGGGGTATACCTCGTCCTGCTTGGGCATGACCCACCTAACCTTGCTGCACATCCCCTGTTTTAGCCATTCCCGGTTGATGAGGCTTGAGGCTGCGTTTACCGTTTTAGACCATATCTCTTAGAATGCTCATCGTCCGCCTGACGATGTACTGAAAGCATTCAATCCATACAAGTTCGTTCCGGGTTCGAATGAAACCGAAGGCATTATCTCGTTACACTCGTTTTGGAATCACCCTCAGAGTTAACGACAATAACCCTTGCATTTTGAAAACACCATCCCAATCTTCACTTGAGATTACACGACCTAACGTTTAATTTGGATCGATGTGGTTTTCAGAATATCAATTGGATACCCGATCCCGGTCTCATCGAAATCCAAACGCCATTTTAAGGGTCAAGTTGTCTAATTAACTTAATAGTTTAAATTCAATAATTCAATTCATATAGCAATTTAACACAGATAAATATCATCAGATAAATCATATAGCAATTTAATACAGATAAATCATGCACAATCATCACAGATATATCTAGAATATCACAAAACATCATAGATATAAATAAACATCAGAGGCAATCAAATAGAATCATTGATTCATATCAACAAGTTTGATTTGGTTTAAACTTGATTGCATACTTAAAAATGAATTATATTTTATTCTTTGCTTAATCAATTATCAATTGACTGGCTTATTTCAATCCATTAATTACTTATTAATCATTCACTTAATTGATTAATTATTAATCAATAATCTTCATTATTAATTTATAAAACTCAATTTACACAATTAATTATTATTAATTGCTTAATTAATCATTAATTATTAATTAACTTAATCGTTCAATCATTAATTATTTAATTAATTCGTTAACTACGATTTCTTAATTAATCAACTTCAAATGATTAATTAAATTCTTAAATGATTTACACAAGATTATTATTGAAATCTTTAATTACTAATTTGATTAATATTTATACAACTTATTAAATTACAATTATAAAATTTATTATCTTCTTAATTAACTTTGTTTAAAGTAATTACTCTTCTTCATTTCTGTAAGTCTTTAAAGTTCTTCATGGCTTAAATATTTTGCAAATATTAATAACTTGATTAACACTTAGCTTGTTTACTCTTCAACCTAACAGGACAATTAACAAACTTCAGGAATTAAGCCAACCGAAGACAACAACATAATTACACGGGTCAAACTCGAGATTCCCTAAACATTTCTCGCGTCACCCCTACCCTTCTCTTCTTCTTCCTCTGTTCTTTTTTCCCTGTTTTTTTAAAGCTTAAGTCAAAACAGATACAACCTCACACACACGCGCGATCATAGACCCAGGAACAAACCCGAAGTCATCCACGCGACTAACTCGAGTTACACTCGAGTCGACACGAGCAGCCCCTCCCTGCAGTTTTTATTTATATTACTTTGCCCTTTTCAGTTTCAAATGAGCTAAGGGATAAAGATGGTGTATACAAATATTTATAACTTTGAACTTAATGACTTCTGGAGCAAGCTTTACCATAATATAATATCTTTCTTTATTTTATCATGTACTAAGGTACTAAACCTGAAATGAAAGGCAAATTTCGGCTGAAAGATTATGTTTCCAGATATAAAGGTGGGCTAATTAATGTACATGTTTACTCATATGTTAACACATAATTAAATGTTTGCTGACACAACAATTTGATACAAAGATATTTTCAGGTTTGTTTGTACTAATTGTATTCATTTATGCTAACATCCTATTAATGTTTGCTTGCAGGTTTGATTTCTTATGCATATACAGTTTACACTTATAATACTTTACTGACGAGCTTGTTTTGATACTTGCAGATTTTGTGTTGCATATTATTAATGTTTGTTGTTAACTTTGTTTTGTCTTATTATTTTGAACACAAATTTATACACTGATTTTGACTAATTTCATATGTTTGCAGATAAGTTAATTTCTATTTAAAGATATTTGTCTCTTTGTTTACAGATTATGTATATTTGTCTTTACATAGCTAGTACTTTTATTTATATCTTATTCACATCATATTTTGTACTTATGTTTGTGATCGTACTTTTATGTTATATTTATGCTAAATATATAGAAGCTCATGTTTATAACCATATTAATAAGTATTTATATTTATATAGAAGCTCATGTTAAATATTTATAAGCTTATTTTATTTTAATCATAAAAGTTGTTAGAAACATTCCTCATATCTTATTTTTATTTAAAGGTTTAATCTTTACAATATTTGATTTGTAATGTATTTGCACTAATGTATTTTATATTTATATGAATATGATTGTGTTATTATACTTATTATTATTAACTGCATTCATATATCTGGTATTGCATATTATTCATACATAACTTTTAATTTAATTGAATAATACAGATTAAATTTTTGAATATTGTTAAAAGAGTCTATTTATATTTTGAAGCTATATTCCTTTATAACACATATACAACCAATAATATCCAACATCTTATTTATTTATAAATTAAAATATTATATTTTATTTAAATTCGATCAAAAACTTATTATTGTAATAGGGTCCAAATTCTGGGTTGTCACAGTTGTGATCTTTGAAATGCAATATTAGACATTCGTCCATATAAGTTCATTCTGGAACTGAACGAATTCGAAGGCAGTCCTCCTACCACATCCTATCGGGAATTATCCCTAGATTAGTAGTGAGTAGTCCTTGCAATCCAAAATTTTCATACCATAGCACTACAACCACATAAATATATGATATGGTAAATTTAACCTTGAGGGACCGGTGGAAAGCAGCTCTTCATCATGAAGATCCTCATCTTCAAAAATCATCATCATCATGTTTTCACTTCCGAACGTATACATTGGTTCGTAGTAGTTTTCAGATAGGAGTTGCCCAAATCCGACCCCGGTTCCTCCGATCCAATCATCGAGAAAAAGAAGTTAAGTTCACATGTGATTATCAATCATTAATCAATTTAATTCATCTTTTTATTCGTTCATAGATATCTCTTAAAGATATATTTATTGAATTATTCCTTTATCTTCTTAATAGTATATGGAATCACTAAGCCTCGTTTATCAAATTATTTGGTTAATTTTACCCTTTTGAATCTTGGAATAACTCTTATCATTTCACCCATTTTCTTAGGAAAACATTTCCAAATCATTTATTTAACCTTAATTAAAGATTTCTTAATTCCAAAGCATAACTTTTAAATGGGTCAAATTGATGTTATTTAAGACATAATTTAATGCAAACCCATGGTTTTTAATTTCAAGTATATGAATTAAAATAATTCCAAATCGTTTATTTAAATCTCATATTGGAACATCATTATTTTTAGGGCATCCGGGTTTTCCCTTCTATATGTTCCACCCCTCATCTAAAAGAGAAAACAAATGCCAAGTAAGTTCAGGACACTTGTTGCTACATTCCTAACCTTAGTTATACATCTTGTTTTACCATTTAGATCTCATAGGCAGGATAAATGCACTAGTCGTTTTCGCATACTCCTTTCATTTTTAGAAATGATTTATAAAACTTCCAAATCATTATTTAAAATACTTATTCATTTATTTAGCCATTCCGCAAATCCATCAAATCTCCTTTAAAATACTTTGTTAATCATTTGAAAACATTACAAAGGATCTGGAAAAGAACGGTTGCGCTTAAAACTATATTTCAAAAGTTATTGAAAAGTGATGCGAAAAGTGCTTTTTAAGCTATATCGATTAAAACGACTTTTTTATTATTTGAAAATCCATTTTTATTACTAAATTCACTTTTAAAAAATATTAAATGATTTACAAGATTTATTTAATATTTTTAAACAATTTAAAAAATCATTTCCAAAGAAATCCACTTTTGAATTCCGAATTACAAAATCAGGATTTTTCCAAAAACTTGTTCTACTCATATTTCAAAATCTACTCATCGAAATCTAGAATTTCTTTCTTCTTTGGAAAACTAGGGATATAGTAGTACGGAAAATTCTTATCTCATACAATTTCGAGCTATATTCCAACTTTTACACTCGTTTGACTTTTATGGCATGAAATCGTGAAGTAGCGTTACGCAATGCACCTATTTTTGACTAAATTTTCATTTACCATTTAAACTTAACTAAAACACTTTCATATCTTTATAAAACATTTGTAAATCATTTTAAAATATTTAAATCAATATTTTTTTCATATTATATCTCATTTTCACTTTCAAATCATTTTATAGTATTATATTATTATAATATTCATTTTCAACCTTTTTATATTTTCAAAACCATTAAGAGGTTAAATAAACTCCATAATGCATTATATGAGTTCATTTTTATTAATTAACCATTTTATTATGATTTCTCATAATTTATCACATCCAAGGTAACAACCATATCAACATTCATATAATCAACCATATAATCATTCAAGTTATAAGCCATTCACACAAATCATTAAGAGATTAAGTGGTCATATTATCATACTTAAAAATATTTTTAGAGGTTATCTTTTATTCAGCAAACGTTGGGTGCTCAATTATTTCTCCACTCCACTAATCTTTTCCGTAGCTTCCTGAATCGATTCCAGCAGCACTCCGGCATATACCGATTATATTTGTAAACCAAATTTTAGTAAAAACATTCATATAACATTCATATAAAGTATATATATTTGTAAACAAAATTTTAAAAAAATTTTTTTATCGTTTTAGATGAATTAAAATGATCATATTTGAATTATAAAACCATATAAATTTATATTAAAAATTATTTATAAAAATCGCTACTATACCGATAAAGCGATATTGATTTTTTCCTTATATTTTCAAACCAAATATATACCTTTATAAAACTATTACAATTGTTTTATTTTCTCTTTATAACTATTCAGAATGAATTATTATCATTTAAAAACAATTACTTGAATAATTGTATTAATTATTAATCATCAAATCTTTATTTAGATCAAATAAATCAATTATCAAATATAAAGGCATCATTGAGGATGTCATACATTCATTTAATTTACCAAAAATAAGTAAATAAATTTTATTCCATATTCTTGTTCAATTATAAAAATAATGTATGTGTCCAATGCTGTGTGCAACGTTTTACGATTATAGAGCTGTTTAGGATAAAACAGTTTTCATCCATTTTATTGATTTAGATTTCGAGGAAAATATTTTTGTAAATATTTATTAAAAATAAATTACTATTAATTATTATCACTAAAAATAATATTATTTGTATTATCAACATTTTATTTAAAAATAAATATAATTTATCAGGGTGATAAATTGGCGTGTCGTTACGTCTTGCGTTTCGGGCATTTGGGCCTTGCATTAAAGATTTTTAGACTGTCTGCCATTGTTATGTATTGACGGGATGCATTTCTATGATAAATAAAAAGGGACATTTCTTGTTGCTACTTCCGTAGATACAGATGATTGTCTCTTTCTTTTGGGTTATGTTGTTGTTAAATCTAAGTCAAGTGATAGTCAGGGCAGGTGTTTTTGTGTGCATGCATAATTTCATTCATAGTGTCTGTAATCAATGTATTGCTTCCATATCAGATGGACTGAAAGGAATTATGAAAGCTTTACATGAAAAATGAGGAGAACCACACAAGCATTAGTCTCGTGTAAGATATATGAAAACAAACTTTCAAGTAGCAAGATTCAAAGATAAACAATCAACAAGTTTATTGTACTTGGCAACATGCGCTTCAGAGGAAGCCAAGTACATGAAAATTAGAGAAGATATCAAAGCTACTAATCGATGAGCTCATCATTGGATTGAGAGAAGTTTAGGAAATTACAAGGAAAATTGGGCATTATGCAAAAATGATGGACGACACTTTCATGTTATGACCACTAATGCCTCCAATAGTTTTAATGTTGTACTAAAAGCAGTTCGGTCTTTACCTATAAAGTCACTGATTGCACTGACCTTTTTTTCTTGGTTGAATATTTTTATAAGAGACTTCAAATTGCAGTTGAACTAACAACATGATTGACTTCAAAGTGGAAGCTAAAATAGCGAAGAGGGCTAGTGAGGCATGTTGATGTTAAGTTGTATGGTTTAGCCAAACCGAATGGTTGGTGATTCATTACTTCAGGAATGAATACAAAGTAATAATTGACGGTAATAATTACTCATGCACATGCAACATTCCACTACTCTAGAAGTTACCGTGTGCTCATGTAATGATATCTTGTTCGACGTAGGCTAGTGGTGCTAATTGTGCATACCATGATTTTGCATCACGGTGGTACTCTGTTGAGAGTTACAAAGGTGCATATTAACCTGACTTTAGTGGAGTGACTGACTCCCTCGAAGCCCTTTCGAGCTAGTTGGAGTAATCTTAGGTCATAACTTAATGGCAATCAAAGAGATTTAAATAAATCGATAGGGTCCTATTCCTTCAAAAGGAATCCCATCGGAAGGCATTGATATGCGTATTCCATAAATGAGATCATATGCAAGCAGTGAATTAGACTTCATACATTCGAAAGTGACATGTATTTACCTTATTGATAATTGGTATGAATACAAGGGCTTAGATATTACAATGAAAACAGATCCCCAATTTGATTTAGAAATTATGGTTTACAAACTCAAGAAAAGTATAAATGTGGTGGCAGTTCAATTGGATCTCTCAAACAACACTCATTGGGTCTTATTTATAGGTGTAGGCTAGACCCTTTCGCATCGGCCCTTTCAACTTAGTCGAAAGGGTGCCTTTATGACCATCCACCATCGTCCAATCCAGACCACCTCTCTAATGTTGCTTTCAATTCAGGGTTGGATGCCTTCGACTCCATCGGAAGGTATAGGAGTGATCCTTATCCTCGATTAATGTGGAAGCCCATCTTCTAACACTTGCGGAAGCAATGCTAGTCACATGTTAAACCAATTTGAAAGGCTGGTCTTTGAAAAACAATGCTTCTAAAAGGGATATTTTGGTAGAATCTTCTCCCATGGATGGTAGACAGTGGCAGAACCAACTGTTTTGAAGGGTTTGATACATGTGGAAAGGGTAACGTCATAGGAAGCCCTTATTTTCATCCCTTGCAGAAGTATCCGATGTTTGCGGTGCCAATTTAGCAACTTCAATTCCTTGAAGGCGTTGTACTTCTTCGATACCTTTAGAAGGTAGCTTTCGTTGAAGTAGTTGTCTTTTGCAAAAATCTCTTTTAATGCATGCAGAATCAACTATTGCGGGAAGAGATCAATTGAAGCGAAAGGGTAGCTTTGTCCCCTTTCGACCCCTTTAGAAATCCATGGTTCATCTAATACTTGTAGAAGCATCCCTTCAGCTCTTTCAAAATTCCTTTCTATCGCAATCATTCTTCAACAAGCTTTTTTTCGTATTCTTTTGGGATTCGATAGGGTTGAAGTGATTTTTGATGATAACATTTGCCCCCTAGCAAAAGGATGCTCTTGACTTTTCAAGTCAATAGTTTCGATACAGAACCTTCCACTGCTTTGGCACATAATTTTCCCACATATTCTTATTTCTAATTGAATCTGATCGCTTATTTAAATCATATCGCATGGTTTTCCTTGCATCCATCTTTCTTATAAATTAATTTCCCCTTCCTCTTTTCCATTTACCTGTAATAAAAAATCTTGGAGCAAGAATCAAATCTTTCAATCTCTCACTAAAATTCATGATTTTAAGAGACGAAAATTCAAATCTATGGTGAGTATCCAATGTCCCATATTAGAAACTGGGTTTTGATGATTAATTTCAATTTCAAATTTCTAGATTTTAACTCCATGTTATTGTTTTGAATTTTGAAATTGATTTAAGTTTGTCGTATGTGTAAGATGGTTCTAAACTCAAATTTTATGCTGATTTTGAGTAATCTATGGCATTAATTAGGGTACGACTTGAATTTACCAAATTTGGGGTGATCTGTCGCTGTTGGACGCAGATTCAAGCTCGAAACCTATTATGCCCAATTTTTATTTATTGTGGAGGGTACAAAAAGTTAAAAATTTACGTCCCTTACTTTAAATTGAATTAAGAAAACATGTTCTCTGTTATCATCGAAAGCCTTAATCAACCTTTTGACTTAGTCGAAGCCCCAAAATTGATATAAGCACATCTATTTGCATTATTGCAATAGTGTTGACACTTCCAAAAATTTATTATGCGCTTTCGACTTATTTGAAACCCACAACAGTTAATTGGAATGTAGCTATTATCACTTCTCCAATATAAAAATTGTCGAAATGTCTCAATGTCGTTTTGGTGTCAATGCCACTTTGTTTCAAGTCTTTCGACTTAATTAGAGTATGGAATTTCGATAATGTATATTTTCAAATAGATATTGCATGGATAGATGTACTTAGTATAAAATAGAGTAAAATCCATTGGCTTTGATTTTGACAAAGGCTAACTCCTGGTGAATGTATTCCATAAAATGAGGGATGTTGATATTGGTTTCGGCATTATCGAAAGCTCAATGATTCACGTAGTTCTAATTAACTTTGACCTCTTTTGAAGGCATGGAACCAAATACTACGGCGAGTATTTGAGTCGTTGTAATAGGCTTCTGGCACCTTCGAAAGGTGTTAGTAGTGGGATAAATCATAACTTTGATGAAATTATATCGCGTAGCAGCATCATAGGTATTAAAAGAACTTCTAAAAAAATCTGATAAGGATATTGTTTCGGAATTAGAATCTTCTTCAAAGAAGATTAAATAGGTTTCAAGGCACTCTCTCATGATTTCTTAAGATAAAGTAGATGCGGTCATTGATGATTTTGGGATCATAGGAGTTGAAGTTATCCCTTCTGGCGATAATGACACTATTTAAAATCCTCCCGAGAGATACTTATGCTTTTCTTATGCTACCATCCATATTGGGCATGGGAGTTTTATTCCATTTTCAGAGTTCTTGTTGAGATTTTTAAGTCATCTTGGCATAGCTCCTATCCCGTTATCACCCAACATATACACGTACCTCATCTCCTTAGATCTCATGGCCTTAAAGTTGGAAATTCCTTCTTTAAGTGCTGAAGTTCTTAACTATTTAGCATGCCTCATCAAACTTAATAATTAGAGTAGCCAAATTTTCTGGACTAATCCTCTGAAAAAGTTGGTTTCAAAGGGAGCAAACAAGTTTAATGATTGAGAAAGCAGTTCTTCTATGTCAAATGCTTTTCGCATATTAGCGAAGCCTTTTTTATCCTCGTAAGTAGTCCATTGCCATTATTTCTGTTAACTTGTTTTCTTTTACTGAACAATGTTTTCTTATTAGGCCCTGCTCCTAAGGATCCTGACGATGAAGGCAAGAGAATAATAAAATTGATGACGGCTTCCTCAAATTGCATTGGGAATAGACTTACGTTGTTGACTTCTAGCAACCCCCAGAAACATTCCCTCATACCAAAAGGCCAGAGGATTCTTCAACAAACTCCTCTTATTCAACATACTTCAAAAGGCAATGACCCTAAAAAAATTCATCCTTGTCCCAATTTGTCCATATCAACCTGGTAAAATTAATTGTATCGTTTGCACTTGCCGTTATTATTCCTTAGATTGTTTTGCTAATCTATGCTTTTTGATTTTAACTGCCACTCTTCCAACTGAATTAACTACAAGTGATACACCTCCTCCGTCTTTGGAATTTGATGCTCTAGCTCTGACATATGCCATTGCTAGGTCAAGAATTATTATGAAAAGGAAATTAAGCAGAGCGACAGCTGTAGGCTCTACTCCTAAGAAAGCCAAAATTACCAATGTCTAGTCTTCTCTTACACCAAAAGAAGGTGAATTTGTTGGTGCGGGCAAAGCTTTAGAGGGTCCTACTCTTGATCCCACTTCTTCTGTGGACGACTTACCTTTCGCGGTGGTTGATCAAACCAAAATGGTTCCTTCGAAGGACTATTCTATGTCTCATATTGTTGTATTTGATTCTTCCAATGTCATTGAGAAAATGCAGAAGTATCTAGACACTTCCACTCCTTTCTATGGTTTGACTCCCTCAAGACTCTCATCACTAGTGCCTCCTAATGAATTTGAGAATGTCGTGCAATCAATTATGTGCTCTCCATCATTTTTTGCTATTCAGCTACCCACTTCTATACCAGATCTATCAAGTCATTGTCGATCTCTTATTGAACAACAACTTTTGATATATTTTATACTGCTTGATTTTCTTATTACAATTTTTATACTGAATCCAGACTCAGGTTCTACTATTCTTATTAAATCACCAAAGCTAGTATTCTCTTTAGGAAAATGTTTCTAAGTCCTCTGCTGAGATGTCAAAGCTCAAGGAAGAAATCTTGACTTCAAATAATCATATCACTGCCCTAATTACTACCAAAGATAATGCAGTAAGGAAATAAGAAAGGCTGAGTTCTTCTCTTGCTCAGGTAGAATTTATAATTTCTGACGAGAGGAAGGCTATACAGGTTTTAGCAAATGAGGTTTTGGCTTTGAAGAGTCCAAGGATGAAACAACCAGGGTTAATGCTTGACATGTTTCTCTTAAAAAGAAGTATACTTCTCTTGAAAAGAAACTATATAAGAAAAAGGATTCTTTATCCAAGGTTATCAAAACTATTTCAGAGGCTAAGAAAAAAGAGTATCAATTTTCAAGCACATTTTTTGAATGATATTATTGTAAATTCTTATGAAGACGCATTAATGTTAGCCTATTCTGATAACATAGAAAAGTGCCTGGATTTAAGTTTTCCTTCTCTCGACCCTATGCTAGCCAAAAGATTTATGGTCAAAATCAAGGAAATGGAGCAATGGATCGAGGTTCCTGACAGAGAGGAAATTAATGCCTCCCAGCTCCTATCTTTTGAAGTCCCTCTTATGGAAGAGGGTTCTAACTCAAATGAAGAAGAAGACGAAGAGGGCGACAAAATTATCGTTCATGAAGATGACAATGACGATGATAATGGCAATGATAACCCTAATGATGACGATAAAGGTCAGGGTGCTGGCGACAACAAGGGCGATCATGGTCGGATGTCCATGCTTTTCCAATAGGTCAGTGATTTGGAAATAAAACTAAAATATAGTCAAGCACAGTGTAAATCTTTGGAAGTTATCAGGGAGGTGATATTCCAAATACTAATTTACTAATTTCTCCCATCACCCCAACTATTGGCAAATCAACAATGTCTTATTCCTTAGCCATTTACAATTAACCCTCCTCCGGGTTTGGATGAAAAAATGGTAGGCGAAAGGTGTTGAAAAGTCAAATTTTAAATGATGAAATATTTCGACAATAGGTAAAAAATGATACTCACAACACATTAATGAGTATGCAACCAAAATTCAAAAACTCAAATATGAAAGGTATCTTCTTCAAAAGCATACTGCCAATTTGGAAAGACAGAATAATACTCTTAAAGGTGCAAACAACGCTTTCAATCATGCTTTGAAGACTCATATCGAGTCTGTTGACAATACCGATGAGATTAGGAAAAAAGAAAAAAAAAACTTAAAGAAACTCTTTTGTAGCAATACGCCATATTATTGATCCTTCATCTGTAGAGAATCTAGAGAAGATTGCACACGATCTTTGAGGCACATACTTGTTTTTGATCTTTAGGTACCAACATTTTAATGTATTGTATAATATACTTTGTAAATAATCTATGTAACTTATGTAAATATCACTTGGCTTGTAGCCCTTATATGTCTTGTATTGTTGTTTCTGAATCTGCTTTTTGATAACTTTGGCTATAGCTTTTCGTACTCGTTGAATCATTTGATCTTCCTTATCACTCTTATTTTCCTGCAAAGCACAAAGTAGATAACGATTCCTATTATTCAATTTAATAATTTGAAGAATTATTCAGTAGTTTATCCATATTATTGAAGATGGTAATAGAATTCTTAATAATAGAATTCCAGAAATATAAATCAAGTAATAAAGGAAACTAATAGATCCACATCTAAAGATAGTAAGTGATGAGAAACCCACAGACTGGTTATTCTTGTATAACAATAATAGAGTCCCGAGATACAACTTTGGTAATGATGAGAGAAGACCAAAAAATCATCTTTGGTTGTATTAATGGAAGACTAGAAATCCAAACTAGGCATTAATTATAGAAGTTTAGAAATCCTCTTCGGTGAATAGTTGATAGAAGACTAAGTACAATCGTCTAATAATAAGAGTCTAGAAATTATCATCTGGAAATAAGTCATAAAGACCAGAAATCCCCATTTGGGGTGAAATAAAAGGAGTCTAACACCTTTATCTGGAAATAATAGACGACCCAAAACCTAGATTCAAGTATTGATAAGTGTAATCCAGAAGTTAATAATAGAAGGCCCAAGACCCAGTTTCAGGTATTAGTAAGAAAGATGCATAAATTATTGTTTGGAAGTTAGTAGAGGACCAGAGATACATAATAATAGAAGACCTGAAACCCCTATACGGGCATTAGTGAATGAAGTTTAGAAATCAATAGTATAAGACTTGAAATCTAGATTTAGGTATTGGTAAGCGGAGTCCAGACATCATCTTCATATTAGAAGACCAGAATCCTATATTTCGGGTATTGATAAGTGAAGTTCAAAAATAATCTTCTAGAAATTAGCCGAAGGCCATAAATTCATATCAAATAGAAAATGTAATCCGGGAATTAGCGTCAGGAAATAAGGTTCGAAATCAATTCCAGGCAATAAGAAGGAACGTTTAAAAATCATTATTTGAATAATAGAACTTCAAAAACTCCCATTTGAGCCTTTTATTATATGACACTCTTTGGGCTTTGATCTTTCGAATCTTTTGCTTTGTGTTACCTCTCTGATTCCAAGTACCAATTCTTTCGATATGCATCATTCTTTAGGCTTCGTATGTTATTTATTCTTGGTGCCACTCTTTGGGCTTGGACGTCTTAGTCCAATGTTGTCCGGTGCACTTGGTTAGCTTACCCACAAGCAGGACCAAAGGACTTATCCAACCTCACTCCAGGAGGTGCTCTAGCCAGGCCCAACCTGGCCATGGAGGCATAGTCAAGGGCTTGCAGATGCTTTAACCTGGCCATTTTTAAAGCGGCTAAAGGCTCACTCCGACGTCCTTTCAGTAGGTGGTTTGATATGGCTATCTCGGCACAGACAAAGCTTTATAACCATTTAAGGTAACTTCCAACTTTAAGGAGAATCCTACTCCCGACCATGTAGATTTTCTTAAAAAAGACGCTTTATTGAATCGATTTACAATTCTTTACAAATCAATCGATCTTTCCTTGTTTGAAAATGTTGATGATCCTCCCTTCAAGAGCCCTGCATCGATTGGTTTCCTGTCCGTTCACTATGTGATAACGATAATAAGGTCCTCCTAGATTTCTTTCGTATTTGGGGTTTTTCTTTTTATATGGCCAGTAATTGAGTTTTTCTTTTGTAAGTAAGCAGATATTCTCGATCGATGTAGTCAGGCTGCATTCTTTAGGAAGTCTTGATTTGAAGCTTGTCTTTTGAGGTTGATTTATAGATCATTTGTTACTTAATTTAGGAGCTTCACCCTCAATGACCAATTTCCCTAGAATCTTTCAAAGCTCGTACGGAGGTAATAGTCCACTTGTTACCCGATGCCATTTCTGAGCAAAAGTATAGTAATCGACCATAAATCCTTCTTCAAAGATAGTTCCTTTAGCATAGGATTGAATAGTCTTCTTCATCTTAACAAATAAATTGTCATCCCCACTCTTGCTCCTCCCAAAGCAAAGATAGATGTAGAGCTATTGTGAAATGGGTTTAGATACTAATTGCCTGGATCATAAGATTCAGCTATCTACTTTTCCATGATCCTTAAATCTTCCAATCTTTACATTTTTTCTTCATATAAATTCAATCCTTAGCAGTTTCATGAGAGAATCCAACGAAATATGGTTCAGAAGATACTTGCTCAAACTTCTTGATTTTTTAAGCATTATAGTTTTGGGTCTAAGGTTAACTAGGAACGGAATAGGGGTAGGGAAAGTAATGTTGGGAATTTAACAAATTCGGAGGTTCAAGACCCCTTCTAGCGCCAAAAATGTTAACAAGAAATCTTGTCAAAACCTAATAGCAAGGTTAGCAGAGTAAGTGACTCGCTTGATGCCCTTTTCGAGTTAGTTGGAGTAATCTTAGGTCATAATTTAATGGGAATCAAAGAGATCCAAATGAGTCGAAAGCATCCTATTCCTTCGAAAAGAACCACTTTGAAAGGCATTGACATACGTATTCTATAAACAAGATCGTATGTAAGCAGTGAATGTGACTTCATACATTCGAAAATGTCATGCATTTACTTTATTGATAATTGGTATGAATACAAGGGCTTTGATATTACAATGAAGAAATATCCCCAATTTGATTTAGTAATTAGGGTTTATAAACTCAAGAAAAGTATAAGTGTGGAGGCAATCCAATTAAATCCCTCAAACAACACCTCTTGGGTCTTATTTATCGGCATAAGCTAGACCTTTTTGCATCAGTTCTTTTGACTTAGTCGAAAGGGTTCCTCGATAACCTTCCACTGCTATTAAGTCCAAAGCGCCTCTCAGATGTTTCTTTCAAGTGAGGCTTGGATGCCTTCAACTCCATCAGAAGATATAGGAGCGACGCTTATCGTTGATTAACGCAGAAGACCACCTTTTGAAGCTTGGGAAGTAATGTTGGTCACATGTTAAACCGATTTGAAAGGCTAGTCTTTGCAAAACCATGCTTTCAGAGGGATATTTTGGTAGAAACTTCTCCTATGGAAGGTAAACAGTGGTGAAACCAACTGTTTCGAAGGGTTTGAAATATGCGAAAGGGGTAATGTCAAAGGAAGCCCTTATTTTCGTCCCTTGCAGAAGTATCCGATGTTTACAGCACCAATTTAGCAACTTTGATTCCTTTGAAGGCATTGCACTCCTTTAATACCTTTGGAAGGTAGCTTTCGCTGAAGTAGTTATCTCTTGCAAAATCCCATTTAATGCATGTACAACCAACCATACGGAAGAGATCAATTAAAGACAAAGGGCAGTTTTTTCCCCTTTCGACCTCTTCGAAAGTCCATGGTTCATCTAATACTTGCAAAGGCCTCCTTACGACTATTTCGAAAGGCCTTGCTATAGCTATCGTTCTTCAAGAAGCTTTCTTTCGTATTCTTTTAAGGCTTCGACAGGGTTGAAGTGATTTTTGATGATAACAACAACAAAGGGAAAAAGAAAGTCAAAACTAGAGTACACATTTTTCTACATGCTCAATAGAACATGACATATAATATTCCTCGAGGATATGAGCTCAACAGAACATGACATATAATATTACTGAAAGATATGCGCTCAACTGAACATGACAAGTAATATCTCTCTACATCTATTTCTGGGAATGCATCAACTGTCTAAAATTGGATCGGCCTGAAAAAGGAAGTGAAGGCCATTATAGAAAGCCTAGTTGGATACTGATTTAACGCTAGAACTTATATCGGTTACTTATTATTAGTAATTATAATGCTATTTATTAATGTAATTGCTTATGTGTTAATTTATGTCACATAATACCCAAAGAACCATCCATACAGACAAGGAAAGGCGGTTTCCAAGTGCGTAAACATAACCTAAGGTCTGTTGAGTATTGTCTAGATGAAGAAGCTGCAGTCATAGATCCTTTTAATCCTGCATGTGATTTAGGATCAACCAAAGGTGGGCCTTTGTATAAAGTAAGTATAATTGCTCTTGCCATGCTTCCAACTGTTCCAACTATCTTTGCTAGTCCATCTCTCCTTTTGGTATATCGATGGATTCTTACATGTTGATGGTTGTATATACAAATGTGTGTGTATATGTACGCGCGCATATAATATAAAAAATTATCTATATTTTCTTGCATACGTTGTCGGCCTTTGTCAAACTATATAGACAAGAAAACAACAACATAGGAGGAATCACACACAAAATTACCGCTTGAGTTACTATGTTTACATTAACTCTTACTTTACTTTTTGGAAAAAAGAGTTTCGAAATGCTAGCAAAGTTCATAGCTTATAGTACAAGGTTAGAAACTTACCTACATAATGTGAGAAGAAAGAACTGAATGAGAAAGGAGAAGGTAAGAGGTGATATGTCCTTCCTAAGCAATGGCACCAACCAAAATCAATCGAACTTTAATTAGGATCAGATTATAAACCAAGCATTTTAGTAAAGCCGGCTTAAAGCTTACTTCTTTAAAAAGTAGGCAAAGGGGCAGAGCGAGGCAAGAGTAATGACATTTCTACAAACAGTAAACACAATTTTGCCAACACCCATATTTAGTGCTGCTCTTGAAACTATATGGAATCCAGCATAAATTATTAACACCTATATTTAGGCAGAATATGACAACATGTACAAGATCATGCATGCATATTTTACATGATTAGTTCTAATATTAAATAATTAAGATGTACGTGCTATGTAGAGCTTTTACATGATATCGGTTTGTAAATTGTAGCTTTTCTAGTTCGTTTATATGAAAGAATCGAGTTTGTAACTAAAAGTCTGATCGTCTATCACTAAATCAAATAATGTAAATTTTGTTCATATTAACTTCTTTCCTTTATATTTGGATTTTTTCTTTCAAAATTCTATTATTATAGAACACACACACAGAGAGATAATTATCAAGTTTATTCATCTATGAACATTTGTAATATATATGATAGAGTTTATGTAGAAACTAATAGGCCATCACCGCTTCAAGCAAACCAACCTCAAACTTTTTTTTCATATTTCTCAATAAGTTGTGTAGTAAAATCAATTATTTCAAGAACAAAGACAGGTATATGGTACTTTATTTCCCATTCAAAGGGAATTAATAGATTAATTGGTACTCAAATGATTCATGGGACATCAACATTGTTTGAGAAAACTACTAATTAATAATTAAGATATACACTGTGATGAAACATTACAAAAATAATAACTAATCAGCATTTATAAAAAATTAGGAATGACAACTCAATATATGCAAAAGCAATCAAATAAAATGAGTAAAAGATGAAATTGTTTCAATATTTTTTCTTAGCCTTTAGAGAGACATCGAAAATAGAGTATTATGAAAAAACGCTAATTTTTGACTTTTTAAAACAAAATATGATGAAGCTATTTGAAATCAGCCATCGTAGTTTTGCCTTGAACTATCCTATGTGCGCATCTGAGTTTGTAATTAATTTCAAAATATGCACGTTTCAACCATTTATTTTCAAAAGTGACATACATGCATAAGTAATCATAATATAAAAGTTTAAGCTAGTTCAAACCAGAAAGAAAAGATAAAAGCATCCCTAAAAACCAAATAATAAATTACTGCAAACGTTATACTGTTGTGCTCATAGGACAAAACCAAATGAAATTTTACAAAGTTATCGACATGCATGGTCCAAAAATTAATTTTCTTTATGAATATGGATCATTTTAATTACAAACTCTGTTGATAATAGGTAATTATGAAAGGCAACTCCTCAAAAAATATGAATTCAACATAAAGATATTTAACATGTATGAAGATGCTTTTACTATTTAATGAGAACAGTCATTAAATAATACTATCTTATTAATAGTCTTTTCAGGTCGTCAAACTCTAATTTGATCTGAAGTTCTCGACTATAAAGAAATCTAATTATTTTCTTCATAAACATGTGTTTTTTAATAATGTTTAGATACCATACAAAATAGCTTGTGTAAAGATGACAAGGTTTAAGTTTGCATCATTGCCCATCCAACTTAAGTGTGCTTGTGACTTAATACAAAATTAGTCTTCCATTAATTTGGATGCCAAACGAGGATGCATCGAATCTTGAAAAAGTACATGCAAAAAAATTAAGTTCAATTAGACAAGTTGGTTTGGTTTATGTTAATCTTAGCAGGTAATTGTCTTATTTACACATACACATCATGATACCTCTAAGCCCTATGCTTTTTTCAACTGAAAATCTATTATGAAATATAGTAAAATATGCATTTTTTTAAACAAAGAATTTAAATTGCACTCAACTAAAGTAAAATAAGTCTTTGAATTTGTTTTACCGTACTTATCGAAGCACATTTTAGGTCGTTTGATTTATAATATCTTTAATCTCTTCATGTACGCATGAAAGAATATAGGCTAGACAAGCTTTTTCTTAAACTAAAATTAGAATGGCTAAAAATTAATAGACGCTTACCAAAATGGATTGTAGCAATGGAGTTAGGGTTGTAGTGATTGAGTCATCGGTGGAGCAGTCGTAGGGATCAACTAAAAGGTGGCGCTCAAAGGTGGAGCAATAGTCGAGGTCGATTGAGGAAGGATGGGATAGAAGTGAGAAGCGGAGTAGCCATCGAGGTGGATTGAGAAGGATGTGATAGAAGCAAGAAGTGGAGATCGGGTTTTAAGGCTTAATTTTCTTGAAAGGGGAAAATACGAAGCGAGGTGGATAGAAAAGGAAAGCGGGGAAGTTAGAAAAGGAACAGGTCGGGGCCCAAAAACAATTGCCAAGTCAATAAATGTAAATTACAGTTGCTTTGGTTCTCTAGGAACTGAAGGAAATATGCTTCGCTTGAAAAACAACCGAAGCAAATAAACCTATTGCTTCTGGGCATTTGCTTCGGTTCTAAAAGATAACCGAAGCAAATTTCATTAGCCGTATTGTACATTGCTTTCTACATACCAATTGCTTTGGCTGTTGTTAGCGCCAAAATTGGGCACCAACACCCAAACGCCGTTGAAAGCACCAATTCACAGTCACTAATAACAGATAGAGTGTATGTAGAGGGTTTAAATATGAAGAATAATCAAAATTAAAAAGAAAACAGTAATAACAGAGGATTTATAGTGGTTCGGCTGAATCTGGCCCACAATCCATTCCATAAATTTCCTTTTTATGAATATCAGAATCAATTATAGTTACAATCCGGAGTTTTTAAAACAATGATAGCGGAGTAGCCTTTGTGGAGCACCAAAAACGTAGTTGAGCCCATACCCTTCAACAATGCTGACCTCAAGCCCTCGATATGTCGATCTTATGTTACCGTAGGGATGACCCGAAGAAAACCCAACTAGGACTCGAAGAAAGTGGCTCAATGACTCGAGACAACTCCTATGCCGATCCTTCCCGGTCTTTCCATATGCCGACCTGAAACTTGTGTGCCGTCGACCCAAAGTAGCTGACCTCTCCAAATGCCGACCCCTTCTAACTACATGCCGACCCCTTGACCCGGTGATGACCTGAACATGCCGACCGCTTGACCCGGTGCTGACCCGAACATGTCGACCCAAAGTTAAGCCTCCACATGTCGATCCCTTCTTGATATAGAACCCTTACTTCATACCGACCCGAGTCCTTCCTAGTGCCGACCGGAGTGTCTCCCATTGCCGACCTGAGTCTGTCTAAGATGCAGACCCCTTGTAATAGTTGATCCCTCCAAAATGTATGCCGCTCCCTTTACTCCACCGACCCAAAGCATACTGGATGCCGATCCGAAGACTTTACTGATCTTAGGCAAATATGTCGATCCCTTAATACCTGCCGACCCGAAGTAACACCGATCCCTTTGAAATATGCCGATCCGATTGAACCCGAAGTAAAGCCCAATTTGACTTGAAGTAAACATCATGAAAACTTGAAGCAATCTAAGCACAACTCGAAGTAAACTCCAAACATCTCGAATCATCTTGATTTTTCTCGAAACTCATATTTCGAGTATCCCGCGTCTTTTGCCCATTGACTACGTCAAATCCTGGCTTCATAATCATGTTTACCATCCATGATTGATCGTTTATCCATCCAATCGACTAAAACCTATCGTATTCCAGCCTCAATAACGGAGCAACTGATTTAGTTAAATCTACCTATCTACGGCCTTGCCAAAAGGTGGGTTAACATTTTCCCCCAAAAACAGGCCTTCCAGCAGGAAGACGTGTTTAAATAACGTTTAATCCATCATCCAAAGTCTATATGTTATTTATAGCCATACCATCTGATCCATAACCAAATCCATTTTATCCAAGTGCCGTTGCCGTATCCTTATCCAAATCCACGATTGCTCCGAGCCGATATCCGATCCCTATCCAGTAACCAAATCCTTAGCCAATTCCACATCCATCCGAACCAGATAACCGAGTTATAACCCATCAATATCCAATAACCAAATTCATAACCTCTCCGGGTCGATGTCCAAATCTGGGATCTCTCCGGACCATTGCCAATCCTTACCTATTCAAAGCCGAAATCCAAATCCGTAACCTCTCTGGGTTTTTGGCAAGCGCAACCTACCCTCGACCACCTGTGTCAAGCAACACTTTGGTGTTCCCGGTTCAGTGTCCCTGAACATTGAGTAATGCCGTGGCTTAAGTCCTAAGCCGAATCTCGGTCGCTCCGGACCCTTGCCGGGCATGGTCTATGCTCGACGTCCCCATACATGAGCATGCCTAAGCCAAAAAGAAAAAATAGATTTCACAGACCCGAGCGTCATGGTTTATCATCATCTTAGAGCATGCCTAGGGGATATCTCTGTCCCCATACATAAGCAAGCGACTTAGTTGTTAGCCCAAAGTTTGCTACTTATTCCAAACCATCATCATTAGTTGATGACTAATCGACCACCATTCCTAGGCCTCATGCAACGTCTTTCAAGGTTGGTGGTGGTTGCTCATGTTCCACCATCGCATTTCGAGTCCCAACATATTGCCACAACTGACCATTCCTTGAATGTTCCTCGATTATTCCTTTAGATGCATGCAACTGTTAGTATCATGCCCATCCAGGTCATGAAAGAGACCGTGCCTTTCCAATACCCTTTCGCATTCTAAGGGTTCCATCCTTACCGGCCTTCGATAAGGAAGGCAATCCAGAGTATTCAAGTATATCCATTCCAACGTCTCATTCAATCCTGCGTAAGTGGAGAATTTTGGTTCTCCCAGCGCTTCCTTGCCCTACTAGATTCGTTATCCAACTTCCTCTTTCCTTTATCCTTATCTTTACCCGAGCTTTAAACCGGATGGTTATCCATCCTTAACCATGTTTACTTCTATTGACCACATATCCAAACATGCATCTTCTTGTCAAAGAAACCTCATAGCTTCGTGAAATAATTCATCGAGACCCATTGGTGTGTCCCATATCAACGATACTTTGAAATCCGAATTATCCCTGACTCCAAACACCGCTGCGATTAGAACCATTGAAGGATCCGGTCGATCCACCGAAGCAACTGCTACGTTAAACCAAGTTAAAAATAGTCCTAAGCGATTCTCCCCTCCTCTGCTTCACCAACGTCAATGTCATCACACTTTTTGGCCTTTTCATGTGAACTCGAAATTGTTTCAAAAACTTATCCCCCAATTCTATTCATGTTGTAATAGATCCATCTTCCAGCTGCCTAAACCACATAACAGTTATATCGGTCAAGTACAGAGGGAAACACTAGGCCATAACCTCCTTTGATTCCCCTAGCCCTTCCATATGTCTTGTGTACCTCATCAAGTGGTCGGTTGGATCCATATTACCGTTGTATACTTCTAGATGGCATCTTGAAATCAGATGGATTCCTAGCCATCCAGATGCTATGGGTAAACGGACTTTGGTTTACTCCCTCCAAATCCATGTTTGTCAGACCTCCGCGAATAGTTTGCCTGATGATGTCAGCTAATCTAGTGTTACCTACCAAAGGTTGCCCCCATCTACATTTCCTAACTGCCCTCTAAGTCCTCGAGGAAATTCTGGTACATACTCCTCGTCATGCGCTCTTGTATTCCTGTTAGCATCGGGCTACACAGCATCATCCAGTATTCCTTCGTGGATTGGTCCAGCATTACCTGGTAGCGTGCCCCTGAGTGTAGGTCCATCCAGATTGAAAGTTGTTTGCTGATTGGGGGCTGCCCCCGCTGAACCGTTCCATCTGCTTGCCTGGTTAGTTCTTCTGATCTAGCTCCATGAATCTGACCTCCTACAGCTCCTGCTGTTCCTACCTATCCAAATTGTCTAGAAGGGGCTGCATAATTTCCTCTTGCCTTTTCATCAACAGCTCCTGCATAAAATCCATCATAATACAACTTGTCCCCAGTGATGTAGATAGATGCCTGATCTGATTCGGCACTAAAAGAGGCCTCTTGACTTCCCTTTTGATTGCTCCTTCCTATCACTTGTCTCCTTGTTGATAGCCTAACCATTACTTCCTAGAATTCGAGTTCTTGAGCCTTTAAATACAAAATCCAAGCTTTAAAATCTTTGAGTGCTAGCTTTCTTAATGAAAGTGCCAAAATTTTAGCGCTAATATTGGTTACCATGCTAAAATTGGTCACCAATACCCAAACGCCATTGAAAGCACCAATTCACAGTCATAGATAATAGGTAGAGTGTATGTAGAGAGTTTAAATATGAAGAATAATCAAAATTAAAATGAAAGCAGTAATAAAAAAGGATTTATAGTGGTTCGGGTAACTTTGGCGTACGTCCACTCCAGAAATTTCCTTTTTATTAATATCAGGATCAATTACAGTTACAATCTAGAGTTTTCAAAAAAATAATATTGGAGTTGCTTTTGTGGAGAAGATGAAGAAAACAGAATGAAGATCCCTTTTCTGAATCCCTGCCTGCTGTATTTATAGACAAAATCTTGGTTACTGGGCTTCCTGAATGATATGGGCCCACTAAAACCATAGTCGAGCCCATACCCTTCACCAATGCCGACCCCAAGCTCTTGATATGCCGACCTGATGTTGCCTTATGAAAGTGAAAATATTTTCAACTTTTACTAACTTGAACATAAAGATTTAATTGTTTATAAATTGATATATTTTGTTTAAAATCTTAATCATGTAAGTTTAAAATGTTTTTAAATTGGTTATTCTAAAACAAAATATATTAGTTTCTTAATTCCTCCTTTTCCATTTTCGAGAAAGAAAAGTTTTGAGTGGGGGAGAGTATAACAACCCGTAATTTTCGATAATTAAAATATTAAATTAAATAATATTTTGAAATTTAATATTGTGAGAAATTAAATTTTTTTGATTTATTAATGAGAAAAATAACTAGAATATGATTTGATATTATTGTTTGAATATTATTGACAATTATTTATTGTAATTTCAGTCAAATTAAATTATTGTAAAGTTAAATTTGTTATAATTGTAAATAAGTAATAAATTAATTTTTATATTAAAAAGAGAAATTATATGTAACTAATATGGTAAAAGATGATAACTGCAAAATAATGAATGTAATAAAATGTAAACTATGTTAATAAAATTCATAGGGTATTGCTGATTGAATAATAAGAATGTAAATCAAAATAAATGAATTTGTTGGAATTTAAATTATAATTATTGAATTTATTATAGTGTAATTGAATGTTGAATTTAGTTAAATATTTTAATAGTGAATTTAGCATAGGAAATTAATTTTGATGGATTATCAATCTCTGTCCAATTAGAAATGATGAAAATTGTTAACTATTAAATTTTAATTTAAACGTGATTAAATCAATTTAATAAAAATATATTTAATTAACATGAAATTTTCCATTTTGGTCACTGTCTTGGATTTTGACTAAACTAGATCCATCTTATCCGTAACAGCGAATTATTGTAAGATTCCAAGTCTTGTAGCGATCAGACATCTTGTTTGATCGTGCGAGCTTGAAACGCGAAGAAATCGATTAATGGAATTTAATTGAATATAATCTGATTTTGAAAGATAACTTCTATATACTTTTGAACTAGGGTTTGAAGCTAGTTGCGTTGAGTTTAAAATAATCAAAAACCTATATTTTGGTGTATTGCATGTTTCATTTTCGTCTCGGAAATTAAATGGGCTTTTTGGGTCGTTGTTATCGTTTAGACCAATTCGATTTGTCCATTCAATCTTGTCTATATCAGTGTATATAAATAGACTTTCCTAACCCTAGTAGCCTCTATTTTTTGATTTCTGTACGTACTGTCATATTTAATCTATCTACTTCTTCCTCATTCCCAGTGGCTGCAAATCCAAAACCCTTATTTCAAATTCAAACTCCTCAAATCATAGTAAAATTTATATCATTAGAAAGACCTTGATTAATGGAACCTATGTCCAGTGTTCGTTTTCAGAATTAATGCTCGACTCAACGGAAAATCACCGTCAAAGGTCATAAATCGCGAATCCTAATTGGCGATTTCGGGATTTTCGATTCGCATGCTAATTGGTGAAATTAATTATGGGTACTATGGAGAGCGCTGTTGGGAGTCGATCTAAGGTGGTCGCATCGCCTATGGTGGCTGGAGGTAGTCGGAATTGGTGATTTAGGGTTAGGAATTGGTGATTAAGGGTTCGTAATTTGGCGATGGGGGCTGGAGAATTGGGCATCGACATGGGTATGAGTGGAAGCAGCTCAGCGAGTGGATGACAGTGGCATGGCTCGATCTTGGCAAGGCAGCGTCTTACAACGGCAATCAATGGTCAAACGCATGGTGATAGGGTTCATGTTGTCCGTCGCGTGTGCTAAGGGGGGAGAGAGTCTTATTTTATTTTAATTCAATTATTCAATTGTTCTAACTATCATAACTTTTTCATACTAGCTTGGATTCACGCGCGCTTTTCTCCATTGCGAACGCATCGAAATTCTGAACATTATGGAACTGGTTTGGCTACATTCTGAGACTGTTGGATTTTGTGTTAAAATTTGTAAATTGATTTTTCATCAAAGGTGAGTGTTTTAACTCACTCACAACTACTAAACTATATTATGTTAGTTAAATTAAATTTACGATGTGATTGGAAATTGATTGATTGTTGTTTGGTACATTTATATTGTCATTTAAGTTTAATTTGAATTTATATTGAATTGAATTTGCCATTTAAATTAATATTGATTTAATTGTCAGTTAAATACCTGATAATGATAACCAGTTTATTTGTTGTGATTTATTGGTTGATTTGAATGATGATCGTGATGGATGTTTTATTGTTGATATTTTGACGATTGGATGTATGTTTATTTTATATGTTGTTATCACACTGCAAGTTCCCTTAGTTATTGTTAGGAAAATCACTATGCTTTAAATGTTATATACCCCAATGGACTTATAGATTAGGGATAAATCGTTATAGGTTGAAATGATAAACTCACGCAATTTTTATGGATTTCGGATTTTATTCGGGATTGTGGGTCAAAATGATATATACTCGTAAACTTAAAATTTATTACTGGTTGAAATGATACATATCTATATCACTTGACCGTAGGGTAGAAAATTATACATGGACCTTGGATTGTTTAAATTAAATGATTTTAAATCATTAATTTTTGAATCCAGTTAAATGATATTTTAAAATAAAATTTGATTTATATGAACCGAATTGTTTTCAAAATCCAAGCTTTAAATGTTGAAATTGAAATTGGATTAAATGAATTGTTTAAAGAATTTAAATTGAAATCTTAAAGTTAAATTTTGAGATATAAATGAAATTTATAAAATTGAGTTATTGTAATATTCAAATATTTAAACTTTGAAACCTATTGAATTTGAAGTGGTTTAAAATTGTAGTTCAAAAATGCATTTCAAATCGATGTAAATTTAAATGGTTTTTAACGAGAAATTAAATTGAAACTGTAGCCTTTTGAAATTGAAATCGTTGAATTGTGATTGATTTAAATAAAATTTTGGAACTAAAGTTGATTTGGATTGTTTTGTGAAATTGGAAGAAACGAGTCCAATTTGAAACATTTTCGATATAAACTCTTTTAATATACAAACCCTTTTAACATATAAACTATTTTCTCTTATAAACCATTTTTATATACTAATAATTTTAATAAATTAACTATTTTAATATATAACCTATTTTAAAAGGATAAACTATTTCTAAAATATATACCATTTAATCTATAACCTATTTTTAAATTATAAACTATTTTAATATATATTATTTTTAGCTTATAAACAACTTTTAATATATATATATATATTGTAATGTATTACCTATCTTAATATATAAACTATTTCTAAAATTTAAATTATTTTAATCAATAACCTATTTTTAAAATATAAACTATTTTTAATGTATAACTATTCCAATATATAAACTACTATGAATATTCAAACTGTTTAAAGTTGGAACTTATGATTTTGATTTAATTGATTTAAAGGCAATATTTTGATACGAGGGTTTGACCTTTTTGTGGTTTCATTTTGAAATGAATATGATTTCGAAAGTATTATGATTTTTAGTGAATAAGATATTTTGATATCAAATATGAATTGATTTTGAAAATGTAAAAGAACCAACAGGTGTGAAATAAGCGTTTGGTTGTTAAAGAGACCGAAATCAGATATTGTCATACTCTCTGTCGATACTGAAAACCACTTTAACAACAGTGCACATAGTGGATAATCCAGAACGAAGTAGGATGGTTTGGGGAACAATTTTGTATGAGGGATGAACTTAGCCCTGACCTCCTCGGGTCAGCAAGATGTGACAAAAACATGAGCCATGCCGGGCCAAGTGGGGTCGCACCCCCTATCTGGAACATCTCTTCGAAACCATATTATACTTTGTGATTGATTTGGCGGCCACCCTTCGATTTGATTTTGGGAGTGTATTCTGAGGTTGGCGGTAGTAGATGCTATCTGTTACCACCAGTTCAGTTCCGTAAAATGGTAGTATCCTACATTGGGCATTGCCTTGCGTGCCTTGCGTGCCTTGTCATATGCCTTATCGCGCCCACTTCAAGTTTGGTTTGTGTCGTACACTATAGAGTGCCCTCTGATAGCCCTTTAGTTTCGGAGGAATTACGGCACTGTATAGACTACGACATTTATGTAAAACGTGTTAATAAGGATATAGGTAATGCCTTAAAGCTATTTGAATACTTTATTGTAGACATATTATAGTAGCGTATTTACTATGTATGTAGATAGTTTAACGGATCCTTAGGAGATGGAATTATGAACTCTTAAGTTATTGCACGCACGTTAGGCACTGGATAGAGGATGAAAATCCCGTAAACATCTCTGAAGCGATTGCACTCATATTTATTTATTGTTGATTTAACTTACATAAGCTCTTTTATTCTACTCGAGTGTTTTGTCTTTTCATTATACTTAGGTCAGCCTAAGTGTTTCAGTACATTGAAGACTATCTTTCCGGAGGACGAAGACGAAGATTTAGCATGTTATCACCATTTATTATATTTATTCCACTGCATCATGTTGTTCCACTGCATTGTTTATTTATTACCGTTGTATGTATAGCTCTAATTTATATTGTTAAAGTGTAATCAAATGTTATTTGTAAAACAGCTTCATTAACTATTTATTTGAGTATTATATTTTATCGTTCCACTGTGAGATTATGTGTTTGTTTTTCATTCTTTTATCTTCTTTTTCTTATTTACCCCATAACAATCCACTCAGTTGAATGGGCTGAGTCAAGCATGTGTGGTTTATTTTCGATTTAAACCATCCAAAAAGTTGGATCGTTATAAATAATGACGTTTGATTATCAGTTGGACCACCTACGATCGGCTTCTACCTATGGAGGCTGGGGACAGTAGAATATCAAGCATTTGACTCTGCTTCAATTATCAATAAGATTTATTTCATTTTCAATTATGTTGCGAACTATGACCAACTTGAACTAAACTACCTCCCAACGATGCAGGTGCCAAGCAATTAGATTTGGGTGTCAACCAACCTCAACGGACCATGATCGGGACTTTGGAGGATCATCAAGTTGATCTTGATTCAACTTCTCATCAACTACCATATTCCCTTGACTTGGGAGCAAGGACACGAAATGGAAAGACGGTGTAACTTGATTATCAACTTCCTATTCTATGCTTCAGTTCTGACAGAACATCTATGCCTTACTCAGAGCCCAATAAGGTTAGAATCTAATACAAAATGGACATGACTGACCGTCCACTCACCAACCTCCATGCTTGACTTGAAGATTGGAGAAACACTTGGAGTGGATGCAACCCGACCATCCACTCCCAGCTCATACTTGAAGTTCTCCAAAATACTTATGCCTCTCTCGAAGCTCAGTACGACAGAGGTCCAACTAAAGCGGATGCGATTTGACCGTCCATACATTAACTCCTGCCATGGAAACAGGAAATAGTCTAGAAGCTCGATTTAACGTAGGCATGACTGACTACCAACTCATCAATCATCTCTCTTAACACACGGATACAACTACAGCTTGAGGTGGATGAGACTTGATCGTCCGCCCAAAAACTTTTCCCTCGACTGTTTGGGAGGAGTACTAAGAAAATTGGACGAGACCTGACCATCCAATGCAGGCATGGATGTGATCTAACCATTCATCACTTACTCCCTTCGTCGACTTGATTAGAGGCTACAATCATAAAGTAGACGTGAATCGAATATCCATTTGTCAAGTTTTTCCCTTGATGCTAGTGGTAGAATTCCATTCCATGGATGAACATGGTTCAACTGTACCTTTCCCAAAGTGCGGCGCAACCATCCATCGACAAACTTTGGTTCCTAGAATGAAGACTACAGTAGAAAAACTAGATGGGTGTGGCTGACCACCCATCGACCAACCCTATTTCCCAAAGTGCAGCTGAGTATTTACATCAAGTGGGTGTGATTGAACACTCATTATAAAACTCTGGTCCCCGAAGCATAGACAAAAGGATGGACGTGGTTGACCATTTATTGATCAACTCTGGTCCCTTAGTGGTCTGGAGTATAAATACAATAAAAATAGACGTAATTCAACCATCCACTCCTTAACTCTTGCCTTGACTTGGGAGAAAACACACGACTCAAAGTGGATGCGATCTGACCATCTCCTCCCTGCTCGACCTCAAAGTTCTACAGAACACTCATCTTACTCCATGGAAATGGATCCAACTGGAAGTGGACGTGGTACGACTGTCCGTGCATCGACTTCTACCTTGGGTGCAGGGCCACTTTGAGAGCCCAAGCCTAAATTGTACATAGTTCTACTATCTAATCCAAAGAGGATGTGTAAGGTGTGTCGAACTATCCAAGCTTTTCCAGGACATCGGCAAGCCCAAAATACAAACCAAGAAATGGACGCGGTTCAACCATCCAGCAAATCTCTGGGTTCATATGTGGATTAGAGTATAAACAAAATTGGGTGCAGTCCAACCACCTGCTAACAAACTCTTGTCCTCAAAGTGCAGATATGAGTATAAACAAATAGATGAGTGCAGTCGACAACTCAATATTCCATAAACTCCAACTTGAACTCCACAGGAGGAGTATAAACTCACTACGGATAAAATTCAACCATCCACAAACTAATTTTGCTAACCCGAGAACGGAAACCATGGTATAAAATACTACAAGCTGAGTACGACATCTCACTATAGCTTCGGTTTGGTGATCTATACAACTTAAGCAAATGACTATAAGGAGACCTCAATAGAAAACCAATCGGAACAACATCAAAAGTTACGTGTGACCAACTATATCATGCCATTAGACCGAGTGTCAATAACGATCCTGCACCAACCACAAATAGATGTGACCCAGATGTTCATCGAATAACTCTGGCCACCAGAGCATGGGTAGGAGAATAAACCACTAATAAGTAGAAATCTTCTTTGATCCATCGGGAGGAGTATGAAACCGGATGAGCATGAGCTAACTGCACTTGAGCCAACTCTATCCCTTGACCTAGCAGGAGAGTATGAATCAAAATGGACGCGACTGACCGTCCATCTCTAAGTGAATGCGATGCGATCATTCATTCATTGACTCTTAGCATTATTTGATTGGTAGAGCAATACAAAACAGACGTTGCTCGACTGTCCGCACACTAATCCTTGCCCTTGGTACGGTAAGGAGAGCATCAATCAATGGTTGAACATAACCTACTTTCCTACTTATTGATACATGCCCCAGACTTGGGGGCACGAGTGAGAAACAAGATGAATGTGAACCGACCATTCATCATCAACCCTAAGTCTTTAGAGCTTAAGTGGGAGTATAAACACGACTACGATGAGTCTCGATCGTCCATACAGTACATTTATCAACCTAAGACCAGGGGTGGAAGTGTGATCGTCCGAAGACTGACTACGATACCTCAATACTAAGATTCATACTAGTGTTTACAATGACTTGAGGTTATGACTGAAAGAATTCCAAGAGATAGAATCATCGATTCAATGCCAAAGATCATAGGAAATTGATCATCACTCCAACCTGAACGATGAGTAAAGAATCATGAGTACGTTGAATGGAAAGCGCATTACTCGAATATACAAGCAGATTCAAACTTAAAGCAAAATCCAGCTATGCGGTTGCGCGCAACACGAGGCTAAACCCTACTTGATATTTGATTCAACATGCTTCTAAGCCTTATCTTTAATCGTTTGTAGATAATCGCTCAAAGTATTTAGAGCCCTTCACTATCAGACTCAATAACTCATGACAAGACTTTGGGATTTGACCGGAGTAACTATAATCATTGACCGTCCCAACAAGATTTTACGTTGATTGTTATGCAAAATAGTTATGTTTGAACTCAAAGAATCCAAGACTGCGCCTGCTGAACTGACAATCGACATTACAGTCAGCCATAATGACCCATCATGAGTACTGAAGATCGGATCGTAGCTCATTGTAATGATTATGAAGCAATTTGCTGGCTTTCTCCGAATGAATCTTGATGTGTTCGTTTGGACCCATTCTGACATGCATGTGATATCACCAACTATCGCGAGCCATGCAGTGAATATCGACCCGAGGATATCCTAGTGAAACAAAAGCAACACGGCGTGGATCCAGAGGGATTTGTTGGACTTAAAGATGTGGATAAACTCAAAACTAATAGGTTTACATGTGACGCCTCTACCCGAAATGAGTATCCAATCCAGGTCTTGTGAGAGAACTAATGGAAAGCAGTGGTCATGCATCGACTACTAAGATCTGAATAAGGTATTCCCGGAACACCACTTTCCACTTTGAAGGATCAACCAGTTGATAGGCTCAACTACTGAATATGAACTACTTTCACTTATAGATGTGTACTCCGTATACAACAAGATCCCGACGTACGTCCCCAACCAAAAGCACTCCAGCTTCGTTACTGATCTAGGGCTATATTGTTATGTTGTGATGTCGTTTGAACTAAATAATGCTAAAGCTACTTACTAGAGACTGGTCAACAGGATGTTCAAAGACTAGATTGGGTGATCGACAGAAGTATATGTCGATGACATGCTCATGAAGTCACGACGATCAAATGACCACATTGATGACTTAGGATACATATTTAGTGATATAGAAAATTATGGAATTAAACTAAATTCCTTGAAAGCTCTTTCGACATCGCATCAGGAAAATTTCGGGGTTTTATCATCCACTCACATAGAATCGAAGCCGATCCTGAGAAGATTCAAGCAATTAGAAACATTCAAGCGCCAAAGATGATTAAGCGGGTACAAAACATAAATGAGAAGGTTGCCGCCCTCAGCCGCTTCATCTCCAAGGCCACTGACAAGTGTATCCCTTTCTTCGACTTGATTAGAAGAGGGAAGAGGAACTTTGAATGGACGTAGGATTGAATATACGCATTTGATCTTCTAGTAGATCACTTAAAGAGACCACTCGTCCTATCCTGCATATACATCTATTTAGCGGCGTCGGTACAGGCCATAACTGCCACACTGTTGCATGAAGAGAATAGATCTAGAGGCATGTATATTATATTAGCAAGCGATCGAAAGGTGTCGACAGAAACTACCCAAAGCTGGAAAAGGTCGCTCACTACCTATTGTTTGCATCATGAAAGATTTTCCATTGCTTCTAGGCTTACCCCATTAACATCTACACTGACCAACTGTTACGACATGTCGTACAGCAACCTTAGACGTTTGGAAGGTTCCTCAAATGGAATCTCGAGCCAAGCCAATTTAATATAACTTATCTCCCTCGAAGAGCTATCTAGTAATAGACATTAGCAGACTTCATATATGAATTCACTGGATCAGACGACTATGGAAGAGCAGTGGAGAACCGACCAACCAATGGAAAATGTACATGAATGGAGCTATCAATGATCAATGTTCTGGCGTTGGAGTAGTGTTAATGACTCTTGAGGAATGGTCGATCTACTATGCCCTGAAACTTGACTTCCACGCAACAAATAACAAAGCTAAGTATGAAGCCTTGATCGCTAGGCTCAAACTTGCTAGAGAATTGGAAGTGGAAACTCTACATACCTTTCTTGATTCCTGGTTAATAGTATGCCAATTCAGGGAAGATTATCTTACTAGGGGGCAGCGTCTTACTCCTTAGCTTGGCTGGGTCTAAGAGCTACTAGCCGACTTTGAGAATTGCACCATTACATACATCCTCAGAGAACAAAATGAAAAAGTCAAGTCACTAGCCATGCTAGCCAGTTCTGGGAATGTGCAACAAATATATTTTGTCCCGATTGAAGTACTTAATATTCCAAGCGTTGACAGATGGAGATCGACAAGATCTTGGAGATAGAACCAGAAAAGGAGTCATGCATGACTCTTATCAAAGACTATTTATAATAGAGGATCCTTCCTAGATGGAGGAATGAAAAATGATAGATCCTCCCAAAAGCTTCATGCTACATCAGCCAAAGAGTGATGTATAGCAAGGATTTCTTCGTTCCCCTACTTCTGTGTATTTCCCATGAGAAATCAAACGAGTCTTGAAAGAAGTCCATAAAGAAGAATGCAGTGATCACACTGGGGCAAACCCTGACAAAGAATATACTTTTCTAATGGTATTACTAGCAAATTGTCAATCGAGATGCAATTGATCATGCAAGACAATGCGATGAGCGCTAGATGTTTGTAAATATTACGAGACCCCCCCTCCCCCCGACGGAAATTACTCAAATGGCCAGTCCATAGCTGTTTGCCACTTGGGTTATTAACATCATTAGCTTCTTTTCAATTCTAAAGGTGGTGCAAAATACGCTATCATAGCAGTTAATTACATCACAAAATGGGTTGAAGCATAACTTTTAGCCATTGTCACAATGAATAAAATAATCAACTTCATTATCTGAAACATCATCTGTTCTTGGCTTCCAACGAACCATTATAACACATAATGGAACCCAAATCGACAACGCTAAATTTAAAGGCTTCTGCCATCGGCATCATATTAAAAGTGATTTGTGGCAGTTTCTTGCCCTCAAGCAAATGGACAGGTTGAAGCTGTAAACAAAATCATAAAGTCTGTTCTAAATAAAAGTTTGGAAAAGTCTAGAGGCAAGTGGATGGATGAATTCCCAACAACATTATGGGCTTACAGAACCACCCAAAAGTCTACGACTGGCCATACTCCATTTTCCCTTGCTTACGGCTCTGAGGCCATCATCCCTATAGAACTTGAAGCCCTCTCTCATCGAATGACTTATTACAATCCTTATTTCATTATAAAATAATATATAAACAAGGAATTGTAATCCAAATGCAATTAAGCTAGAAGGTATTGGCGACGACTCGTGAGCATACCAACGCATTCAGTAGACAGTGACAAGAACGTGTACCAGAACATGCACGTGCATATTTAAAAAATTCGATTTCTTGAAATCAACAGAAATTGAGTTATTAAAGAAAAGACTGGATTAGATAGCCAAAAACTAACTATCCCTGTAGAACCGGACACAGATAGCAACTAATGAAATACAATCCTAAATTTATACTATTGGAAATCGATCTAGCATCATGGCGATCGAAGAGGGATACAACATTTTGGGAAGATAATTCAAGGAAAGGATAACAATTATTTAGTAAACTATATGGCTTTCTTTCTGGCGACTCTAACTTGCTTCAACTCAAAATACGTCATGGACGCAAAAAGTTGTACTCTGGGGGGGGGGGGGGCAAATGTCATCCAGCATTTTGACCCAGTTATATTCGAACCGACTGGACAATTTAGACTCAACTGTAATCAAGGCCGGTACCTTAAAGCAATGATTGTGGGGTCCAAAAATCAAGCATAGATGATAATATGAAGCAGAAGCATGAAAGCTTACTACTCTGAGTAGATGGATCGAGTACGATCCATATTCAATACTATGGACCGTATCGTAACGATTCCACAACTCGTTTTGTAGTGATGATCGTCAATGATTCAAAATCTATACATGTTATCAACATGAAACTTGGAGTACAAGTATACAACATGTGGAACACCCCATAGTGATCGCATTCCAATTGGAGGAAGTTCGAGGGATCGGCACAACTCCCTTTAGGGGGATCGACGGAAATAAGAAGTCAAGCAACATTACTTCACGGAATGCGATATCTCATAAACCGTACGTCGAAATTGCAAAACATTGGGGGAAAAAATAACTAACATTATAGGACAACCCTCATATAGATTGCAGTTCATTTGGACATACAATTAAGGATCAGTACTGATCCCTGTTGTGCGCCCTGATGGACATGGAAATTTTTGGGTGGCCTCGTCTTGGTCTCTTGAACCTGCTACCGAAATTTCAGTCTGATACGTGAACATCTTCCCCTATAAATATAGTAGGTATGACTTTAGAAAAGACATCCTTCTTTCTACTGAAAAGGCTCTTCCATTTTTATTCTTTATTCTTGTACTAATAGATCCTCGTAGATCCAAACATTCTTGTAATCATAATTAAGTGCAAGATAAATAAAAATATGAAGTGGACATAGGCCAATATTGCTGAATCATTATAAAAATTTGTGTGTTCATTTATGATATTTGCTCTGTTTTAATTTCATTCTTTGTTTAATCCCTGTTAGATTCTATTGGGTGTTAATGCCTATTTTTGGCATCGACACATTCATACATGTAAACTTATGTTATCCTAAACATTTTAAAATAACATAACATATATCAACATATATGGTATGCATATATGTATTAATTAATTACACTATTTAATTAATTCATTTTGTTTATCTTATTAATAAATTTCACAATTTGAAATTAGTATATAAATATTTTCAAACATTTTTGAAAATATTATTATCCTTTCAAACATTTTAAAAACTTATGTTGTATTATGACTTTTATAATAAATATGTTTTTATTTTAATTTTCAAAACAATTTAGAAAACTAGCCTAAGGCCCAATTCAAATTAGGCCTTTTCTATTAGAGGCAACCTCTGGACTCACTCACCTTTTACGCCAGGCTGGTAGCTAGGTAGGACATGGTACTTGATTATCCATTTCTAAGATTAGATATTACCTTTTTATATAACGTACTTAGTGGAAAATTTTAATTAGTTAGCCCTAACATGACCAATTTAGACTGCATAGGCTATTAAGCTCTAGTACCATTGAAGGAACTAGGCTAACGCGTAGCGGAAGAAATGAGCGAATTTCAAAAAAAAATACCGTTTTGGATCTTTAATGGGTCTATGAAGTCCACATTTCGTTTAGAACTTTTTCTAATTTGATTTAAATAAAATTTAGTATTCTATTTAATAATAGTAAAAGGGAAGTATAAATAAATTTAATTTTAAATGTACAATGTATCAAATACACCTAACATTTATTTATAAGTGTTAATGTACAGGGAACGAAACATTTCATTTATTTCCCTAAAACAAGAATTAATTAGAGCATTAATTGTTTTAAATAGAGAAAGAAAAATTTCATTTTCTTTCTTTAATTTGAATTGATCGATTCATTAAACTTCATCAATAATAATTTATTCATGGCAATATTTATTACTATGTCATATGTATTCAAACTATACAATTTGTAGTTTGAGATTTATTTTATTTTATTTATTTATACAAGTATATAAATACATACATACATACATATATATATATATATATCATACACACACAAATATATGTGTGTTTGTGCGCGCGCATGTGTAACAACATAATCCTTGAAGGGTATAGTATGCTGGTAAATAGATATTAGGATTTACATTGCAATGGACATATTAGCTCATTTTGTATGTACTGTAATTTGTCCAAATATTTGCTTGTATAACATGTCAAAACAAAATACTAATATATGTATGTTAACATAAGAGTGTGTGTGTGTACACACACACACACATATAAAATTTATTTGATAAAATAGTTCCGCCATAACAAACTAATGTAAAATAATTATATGTTAATAATACAAGTTTTTAAAATTTTAGGAAATGAAAACACAGTTTGGGCTTAAGATTAATTTAGGGAATCTTTTACAATTAAAATAATATTTATTATTAAATAATTAACAATATTCCATAATCAAATTAATTCTTAAAACTAAGAAATCAAGTTGAATTTTTTTTTAAAATTCTAAATGTCTCTGAGACAAATTTTGGCCTTAGAAATAATTTTTGAAATTTTATCAATTGAAATTATATTTTTAATTAAATAATAATTGCATTTCAAAAATAAATTAGTTAAAAATTTTATTTTTCATTTCCAAAAGGTTCCATATATACATATAAACCTTGGTAAAAATTTATAAAAAAATTCATTTGAAATTATATTTTTAATTAAATAATTGATTGCAGGCCTAAAGTAAATTAATTTTTAAAAATAATAAATTAAGTTTAGAAAATCTTAAAATCTTACTATAATAAAAATTACATGGTGTAGTAAATATAAAAAATGTAAAATTTAAATTTTGAATAGTTAATTATTTTATTCACAATAAACAATTCACAAAATCATTAAATAATAAAAAAATACGTATATGCATATTTAATAAAATATTTTATATTTTATGAGTTAAAATAGGTACAAATCATCAAAATAAAATTTTAGGATTAAATATATATGAAATATAAACACATACAATTATACACATTCATAATTTGTAGATATACGGATTTAATCCAGATATATATATAAACATAAATAAAAATTAAAATTAAAATATATTTATAGAAACAATAAATCAATAAACAAAATATTATAACAAGCACATAACTAGTCCAACTGTAACAAACACATGTACCCACAAAAATCTCACTTAATCTAAACAATAAACAGATCTGCATACAAATAGAGGATTTGGATGTAAATCAACTTTTATATGATAAACTTAAAATCAAAACAATGATAATTAATAAAAGTGCACCTCCTAATGAAGCCTTTGAGTCCACGTTGAACAATGATTTCTCTTCTATGAACAATGATAATTAATAAACTGCACCTCCTAACGAACTATTCGAACGTTAACGTTCATAGTTCAATTAGCAGGTGGTCTGATATTATGGCCAAATTTATCACTTGCTCATTTTTCGAAAAAAATCTTATTTTAATTTAACAAGCATTACCCAGTTGTGACAATTTTTTACACCAATTATCTTCGTTCAAAATATCACTTTGGACTTGCTGAATTTGGTAATGGTCAAAATTCCAACTTCATCCACATTTAACTCTATAATCCAAACACAAAGTCTTTGGTTCAATAGTAACAATTATTATCAACCGAACTACACTGACCAGAGATTTTAACTTTGGGTTGACCGTGATACTAACCCCATATTACCGAGAAGACGAATCCTCTCTTGAATAGTGCTTCACTTTCAATACTTCCACTCGACCCAACTGTAGTCACTCGATGGACACTATGACATGATTTGATAATAAAGTGGAGTTTTATATTGAAGATTCATAGTATTCTCAAGTTGAAAGAACTGTGTAAAGTAGTCACATCTATGTTTTCTGTTTGACCTTATTTATATTAAGCAACAGAAAACTACAGAGTGAGTCATTCCATAGTTATCTAATAACTATTAGGACGTAATCCCTAGGTGCCTCCAGCAGTCATGAGTAATACACTGCCCAACATTTGGAGAGTCATACATACTCTAGTCTCAACGGATACATCGATATCCAGTCTCGATGAATCTTTACTACGAACATTAAATGATACATTTTTTCATTGTGATAAATTACTCATGGATACAATACTTTATAACTACTATCACAAAACATATCATTTATGAATTTCTATTAAATATACTTTTAATTAAATAAATTAATATAACTACGTTATATCAAGTATATAATAGAAAAAAAACACCTTTATTTCAAAAAAGATTGGTCAACGAGTTAGATATATGTAACAAAAAAATACATAATTTCCCCTGTGGCATACCCTTAACTTTATAATTGGTGAGTAAAGCTCACTCATTATGCAAGATTTAAACTTTATAAGTTAGCAATAGATTCTTGTTGGTTGTATGGTTGAAAGTAGTGCTTTGTGTTGTATTTGTATGTGTTTATTGTTATATTTGTTATGGACTCGGAAATGTAGTCAAAAAATGAAGTTATGGTTCAAAGTAATGATTTTTATTACTTATGTATGAGCTTATGTTGGGTTATTGTAAGTTTAAGTAATGTTAGCACTTGTTTTGTGCGACGTTAAGATCCCTTAAATTTAACTTGTTTTACTTATTATGAATTTCTAAAAAAGTTTTACAAAGTTTCCAAAACTTCACCTTTTGGCTTCCATAAAACTTTATAAAAAGTTTTAAGTAAGTTAAATGTAAGAACGAAAAGCCTTAAAGAGCATGGGATATGTTATACTAGTTTAAAAGTATGGTATCCATAGCCATAGTCACTATGGATGCAGTATCGATATGGATGCAGTTCGTGAAATCGAACACTATTTTTAAAATTAAAAGTGTTTTCACCTTTACTTTTGAAAAGTATTTTCAAAACATTCCATAAGTATGAGAAAGGAATTATTACTTATTGATTAAGTCAATTTGAATGATTTTTAACTAATTAATTAATTAAGTAAAGGCAATTAGATTTTGATTATTAATTAAGTAGGATAATTATAATTAGTTAATTAAGAAAGATTTGATTATTTATAAATTAAGAAAAAGTTAATAATTAAATTAATAATTATCTAAGTAAGATTTAATTATTAGTCAACCTTTAATTAAATTAGGTTTACTTATTAATTAATTATTAATCAGGCAGGGTTTAATTATTTCTTAATTATTAATCAAGTTAAGACTTAATTAAGATTTACTTGTTATTAAATAAAGATTTTATTTTTAATTACTTTATTTTCAAGGATTGGTCTGTTTAAAAAGCAGCTTTGTTTTACAAAGAATAGTTTAGATACAAGGGATTCTCTTTGCCTATGCCACTAAGTAGCCAAACAAATATGAATAAGTTATACTAGAATATTGACGCGTTTTATTAGAAATAGGTCATCTTGTATTTAGTACTAAAGCTGATGAGTAGGCTTATCTATGAGATCTTGGACTTGATTTTCTAACGAGGGATGGAGAAGTCAAAATGTCAAAAATGTGATAAATACAAGGGAGTTAATTTCGATAAATAGGTCAGGATAAATTAAGTGTATGTAAGATGTTTCATCGTATACTTAACACCAAATTCCGAGGTATGAATCTCATGTCTATCCCGAGATGTAAGAATTATGTTGAGTCAAGTTTAGTTTTCTAGCTTGTCCGACTTTATTGTTAATCAAGAGATAATACAGTTTGAAATCAAAAAGTGAGGATAAGTACAAGATGTCTTATTTTCCATATGAAAACCTATATACACTCCTAATTGTGGAGTTGTCCACCATCTATAACTAGATCTTTTTTAAATTATCAAATGTTGGTTCAAAGAGACCGGGATTGGATAGCATGAGTTACCAGAAACCCCTTCTAATCAATATAAATGTAACAAACGGGATTTTTCGACTTCCGAAAATTCGACATCGACACTCACTTTATCGACTGCCGAGGAATCGAAGGCCAAAAACCCGAAATGTTATGGTTTTAAGAAAAAGAAAAGAAGAAGAAAGAAGAAGGTAGGAGATTTAGATAGGGAAAAGAAGATAGAAAATTTTAAAATAGAAGGAAAAGAGAATAGAGAAGAGATAGAAAAGATAGAAGAAAATAGGACGGAACAGAAAACAACAGAACAACAACAGAATCTCACAATTCGCAGCGGAACAACATATGATAATAAATGAATAATCTTTAAACAAAGAACTATATCAGTTATTACATTTTATCACATTACATTACATCATATCATCAGAGTGTACAACAACAACAAACAGTGCAGCGGAAAAAGAAATACTATATAAATAATACGCCATGCCATCCAGCTTGCCTCCAGCAACTCCAGAATATCCAGAATATCCTGATAAACCTTACTGTTGATTGCCCGTGTGTAAATTGGTGGGCACCCAGAGTTTAGGAAGGAAAACAATAAACTCCAAGTCAGTCATGTGACTGGTGTGAGAACTCAAAACAGTTTATTTAACTTTAAAATCAAAATAGAGGAATATTTTTAAATCATTTCGCAATGCTTTTAAAAATGAGACTACCATAAGGCCTCCAGCACACACACACAACGCAAACGCAGAATCGGAGGAGATTTCTCCTTATGATAGTCAAAGATGCTTGATACGCATTAAAAATAACATTTGATATTATTACTAGTGCATAGTGTAGAAGAAATTCATTTCGAAAGTAGAATATAAATCTTAGCCAACATAGACATTTCGAACTATGCCTACTATAGCTACCATCCAAACAGTGGTGACCACCATAAGTGAATGGCAGGTTCTACAACTAATACCGTACAAGTTTCATATTGGGAATTGGATTTCCAACAAATGGTCAGGCCAAGGAACTTCCCATTGCCACATGAGAATGCCTCTGGAAAGACATCCCCGAGAACCAAACCGGAACTCTGCCAACACAAGGCCGGGTTACCCCTAACTGGGTAACTACTGACACGAGCACGCCATTCCCCGATCGTAAACGACCTTTCTCACGGGATCCCGATAGCCAACAACCACAAAGTAATAAATTCGTAGTAACCACAAAGGTTAAATATCTGGGCTCCATACCATGATACCACCTCTATCCAGAAGGAAACGTACATACCCTAAAGGGTGCTACCCCTCATAACCTTGCCGCATCTTTCCTGTTTTGACCATTTCCGGGGTGTGAGGCTCGACGAATTCACGTCCACAAAAACATACTTTATACCCCATGCTTTGGGTCAACAAATGATCAACACAATGATCACTAAGATAGACGATCAAATAAACGATCCTATCACAATAATCAACACAATGATCATTTACAGCAACACTCAGCATATCACATTACCAAATTGGGAATATATCGCTGATAACTTCAACTATATAACCTCTGAGCTCGTACGTCTCAGAGAAGGGTGTTAAGCTAAAAGAATAAATTCTCCGCCACCACAGAAATATATTTGAAAGAAATCGGCTTTACATTCTCAACTTGTAATGTCAGACACACAATCCATACAAGTCTGTTCCGGGCTCGAACAGAACCGAAGGCACTTACAAAGAAGTCCTTGCAATCCGAATAATTTCTAATCACGTTCGGATTTCCCATCACATATGGAGATCTCAATACCAGGGATCAGCCAGTGCAGAGACAATCAACAAGAAACCCTTTCGTTTTCGAAAATATCCGGTCTTCAACACCGATCTTCGAATGCAATTCATAACGACGTATCACATATTCGGAATGGGTTATACGACCCCAAGGTCCTTTCCCGGTTAACCCGAATAGTGAGCGCTTATTTAAAAAAATAAGTGTGGCATTCAATTTCAAACAAATCACAACAAATACCTATTTAAAGGTAAATATTGATAGTCGGTTATTGAACTATCAATAGATATGCCAACATCACCAGATTCCAAATAATTTTCCAAATTATTTATTTCACAAAAATATCTTTATAAGATATATAGTTTTCACACTTCAAAAATAAATCAACATTTATTTTCAAACAAATCCCCTTTTTTATTTATAAATTCTATAATGAATTTATATTCCCAAAATATCCATGAATATACTATTTTAATTATTCATTTCAATTTATCTTCAAAAAGATAAATTCTCAACATATTTACTTTATATTGGAAACCATTTCCATACTTCAAAAATAAATCAATATTTATTTTTAAACCCATTTTCCCAATTCCATTTATAAATTCCATATTGAATCTGTACTTCCAAAATATTTATGAATATACGATTGCTATTTTTCATTTTCAATTTATCTTCAAAAAGGTAAATTCTCTAAACTTTCCATTTCACATTGGAAAAACAATTTCCATACTTATTTATTTTATAAGTAATTCATAAATCTTTTATTTTCAACCATAGAAAATATTTCATATACTTTAATCGAAATTAAGTATATATTTCATTCTTTAAGAAAATCATTCTCTTAAACATATTTATTTGGGCCAAAACGAATGTTGCGTAAAACATCGTTACGACAACCCAAATTCACTAGTATAGGGATTTGAAATTAAAATAGATATATAAATACCAATACTATACAAAACATTCCTTTTCGGAAATCATTTATTATAACAACAGTGTTATAATCCACTATTTCCTTTTATTTCCCGAAAACATTTATTTCAACAATAAATGTTGAAATCTATGGTTTCAAATCTCAACACCTTCTTAAAACATCTTTAGTTTGTTTTAATTCTATTTCAAACATCACTTCCAAAATAATTTCTTTAACTTATTATTCGCTATTCAAAAACGTGAATATTCTTTGTTAATAAATTTCATCATTTCTATTCATTTTATTTTAAAGAATTATTCACTGTCTAAAACATGAATATAACTCTATAAATAAATTACAACAATTTTACTTATCAAAATAAGTCATTTCGAATTTATAAAACAACGTTTATAAATTCTATTTCTATTTATTTTTATAACAACTTCCTTTTATAAATTTCCTTTATAAATCTATTCAGTTTCATATCTCAATGATATACTAAAATTTCATATTATAAGTTAAATACTTATAATTTATTTGTTTATAAAATCGTTCCTTTAAACTTCATAATTATAAATCTTATAACTTATAAGATTCAATTATTTATCCAAATTCCATTCCTTTAATCACTTTATGAATTTTATTTTGTTTTCCTTTACAAATTTTATAAACCTACTATTTATAAAATTCTATTTATAACTTCATCGTTATAACCCCATAAATTTCATTCATTTGTGAAATTCATTCACAATTCATTCTAACTCTTATAAAAGCTCGTTTAATAATCCCAATATATTTTAATTTATAAATATCAATTTATAAATCTTTTTAATATAAAACAATTTACATTACTATTTTAAAACGTCTTTTAACTCCTTTATAATTTATCATTTTAATTTATAAAATAATCAAATTTCATAAATTCTATAGATTTCATTCCTTTATGAAATTCATTTACAAATCATTCTATTACCTATAAAAGTTCGTTTTATAATTCAAGATATTCTAAATTTATAAATATCAACTTATAAATCTTTTAATATAAATCAATTTATATTATTACTTTAAACATCTTTAAATTCTTTTATGATTTCATCATTCTGATTTATAAAATAAAATTTTTATAAATCCTATTTTAAACTTCTTATAATAAATTCAGAATTCCCAGTTCAAACTATTTTACAAAATCACTAATCCCATATTTTCAAAAATCAACTTTTAACTGTATTTCTCAAAAATCATAATTTTTATAATATTAAAATTATAACGTTTATTTATTTAAGATGAATCAATTCAAAAAAAATATTTTATAAACGTATATTTCCAAAAATAACTTTAGAAATTAAAATTTGTTATTTTTAAACTTCAAATTTGGATCCGATGATGCAACACATCAATATTCAATCACAACTTTCAAACATCATATATCATCCATGATAACAATCAAATATCACAATATATGAAATCAAATAAATATTTGTGAGGAATCCAGTTGGATCCCTCCAACCTGTTTCCCTGCATCCACAGACATTAGCACAATACCATTCCGTTTCAAGACGGAATATCGCGGTATATGGGATTTTATAAATATATATCCGCTTACTAACGGCGTATAGGGTCTATTCACATCCAATATATATATAACAATCATCATTCAAGCATTCAATCAACACAGTCAATCAATTTTTAAATCTAACTATTTAAAATTTAAATAAACAATAAAATTCCTTTTGAGTGAGAAGTTCTCACCTTTATTCCTGTTTGCAATCCACTTCCAATCCAACTTGTTTTCTTCATTTATACCTTGTATAACAATTATACAATTTATTAATATTCGAACCAATCGAATATATTAAATTTTCATTAGATAATTTTAATTCATCGGTGATTTCATTTTAAAAATTAAATTAACTTATGGTTTTATTTAAACCAGTTTCTTCTTTAATAAATTTAATTAAACTAATTTTGTCCTTTTAAAATAATTCTAACTAGAAATTTCCAATTTAAATTAAATTTCCTTTTCATAAATTAAATCAACTAATAGATTTTGGTTTTAACTATTAATTTTACTATAAATAAATTTTTTTTCTTTTAGATAGAATATTCGAACTAAGTGAAAAATCACTTACCCTTAAATAGCTTAATTTATTTACTTCTTTATTTAACTAAAAAATCAAATTTCCTTAAATAAATTATTTTATAAATTGATTTGAATTCTTAACAAATTTTTTTCTTTTACAAAAATATTTTTCATTTGAAACTAAACTTATATTTAACTGATAATTTTGTTTTAACCAATAAATTTAATTTTAAACATATCTTCTATTTGATATTTAAATTAACCAACTATTTTATTAATATTCGAAAAATTCAAATCACCAATTATCGTTTAATAGATTAAATTAACAAATTATTTTAATTTTAACAAATCTTCCTTAACAATTTCAAAAAAAATTAAATAGGTTAATTAAATGAATCAAACACCCTAACTAAATTATTTTATCAACCTAGTAAAGAAAATCTTATATATATATATATATATTTTTATATTAATCACCTTTAAATGCTGTAATAATTGATTTAACTAAAAATTAAATTTTAAACTGTCTTTACAATTCAAATTAAATTTCAACTAAATTTGCTTAAATAAATTTATTTAACTAGAAATTTAATTTCAAACTAACTTCTTTTTTTTTCTTTCTGTAATATACATATATATCGTATTTAATTTAAATGAATACTGCAAATTTAAGATTTTAATTAACTAAAAAAAAAATATCTATACCTTCACTGCAAAATTTGAAGAACCCAAATCGCGAGCCCTAGCTACGAACGGCCATGGCCATCACCTCGCACGCGCTCGATCGCCACTGTCCACCGACGTTGCCACCTTCTCCATGCCTCGCGCTCGCGTGCTCGCACGAGAACCCATGTCGCCGTCCCTAGCGCCGCCGCTTTCAACTGCTACCCCTCCCTATCGCGCGCGCCTCCGCCTCTTCGAATCACGACACCCCTCGTCGCCTGCCACCTCCTCACGAAGCCGAGCGCCATACCTCGCGAGCATCACCTCCCAACGCCGCGACTCCCCCCTAGCACGCGCTGACCTGATTGAATTCGCGAGTGACGCCGCGAATTTGATTTAGGGCTACGGCCTTTTGAATTTTTTTTTTTTATCTGTGGTTTCGTTCGTGAATTTGAAAGAGAAAGGGGAAAGAACGAGGGGGGAAAGGGAATGGCTTCGGCCTTGATTTTGATTTCTATTTCGTCTGCCATTTTTTTTTTTCCTTTTGCTGCGAATTGATTTTTGAACGAGAGGGAAGGGTTATTTAAAATGGGAAGAACATGGGCATCACGATTTTCTATCGTGATTTTCTGCATGATCCTAGGCGTGAGTAATGGACGCAACGTGCTAACGTTGACTTAAATTTATATTTAAATTTAAATTGAATTCGATTTTATTTCCATGCGTTTACACGTCGTGTGCTCACATGTTAACTCAGAAAAATACGAAATTTGAAACCCGGCAATAATTCAATATTACGGACCCAATGGAACTGGTTTCATCGAATTCCGAGACTGTGCCTCGGAAGGCTATTTTTAAATATCGATTCGAACGATTAAGTTTCAAAACTGAACAACTCACTTTCAAATTCAATTCTGAAGCTTCTAAAATCTTCAATATTATCAATATGAATTTTACAAGCCTTTAAAATATTTTTAATTGGCTTAGAATTGAAGTTTCAAATTTTTATTCAGCTTTCAATAGATTAAATTCTATAATTTAATCGTCAATTTCAAAGTTATATTGAAAATTCAATCTAAACCATCATTTAAATATTTAAAATAAATTAAATATTTCCAAATTAAATAGTTAAAATTTCTGGGTCGTTACAATCTTCCCTCCTTAAAAGAATTTCGTCCCGAAATTACAAGTTAAGAAGAATGCCCTTATCCGTCTACTATTTTTCACAATCCAAATAGTTTTATCAACTTACTAACCCAAATCTTTTTACTAGAGATTCATTATCATTTCAACTAGCTTTTTAACTTCAATTATAAGTTCCAAACAACATTGTTTTCCTAATAATTCAAATTTAAATTCAAATTCAAATTTCAAACTTTCAAAATTTCTCAAAATTTTTCTAACACCCTAAATTTTCGAAAAATTTCGCCAGCGTCTCCTTTGCGCGGCTAGCTCGGTACGACTACAAAATGGCGCCACGGCCCCTCAGAATCAAAAAGAAAAGAGAAAGCCAAGTGGCTAGAGAAGGAAGTCATCAAATCTCATACTGAAATTGAAATACGTACCTTTCTGTCGAGCAATTCAATTTTAATCTTTGAAATCTAAATCTCAATTCCTTTATATACCTGTATATCCTGCTAGTAGTAGTAGCATACAAATCCAAATACAATATTCAAACCAATTTGCCAATTCTATTGCAAAATTTCGACATATGTTTCTTATACATTTTTACTTCACTATTTGAAGTTACATATTCATTTCATTCAATTTAACATTTCAATTCAATTTCACTCACAATTTAAATTCCATTTGAATTCAATTCACAATTTGAAATTCCATTCGAATTTAATTCTCAATTCTAAATATTGAATTCTATCGATTTACTTTTATTTGCTAATTCATATTACTACTTTAAATTAGCTTCATTCACTAATTCTTTTCAATTTTAATTTCTATATTCAATTCATTCCATTTGAAATCATTTCACAAATAAATTATCAAGTTAATTTTCTTGAATCCAATCCATCTTATTTTATTCCATATACTAATGATAATAATTCAATATTATCACTTCTAACAATCATGCAACCATATACTATAATAATTCATAGAAAATCATTTCTTTTCTATACAAAAATAGTTTTGGGCAAAATTATCTTATTTACCCGATCCCAAAATCAATTTTATATTCACTAACAAATACGCGCTCATATCTATTATTACACTCAAACTCATTCTAGAGTACTGCTGACTCTATCTCTAACGAGTAATACCCAACAGAACCATGGTTGTCGCTTAACCATAAGCTCTGATACCAAATGTAATAAACGGGATTTTTCGACTTCCGAAAATTCGACATCGACACTCACTTTATCGACTGCCGAGGAATCGAAGGCCAAAAACCCGAAATGTTATGGTTTTAAGAAAAAGAAAAGAAGAAGAAAGAAGAAGGTAGGAGATTTAGATAGGGAAAAGAAGATAGAAAATTTTAAAATAGAAGGAAAAGAGAATAGAGAAGAGATAGAAAAGATAGAAGAAAATAGGACGGAACAGAAAACAACAGAACAACAACAGAATCTCACAATTCGCAGCGGAACAACATATGATAATAAATGAATAATCTTTAAACAAAGAACTATATCAGTTATTACATTTTATCACATTACATTACATCATATCATCAGAGTGTACAACAACAACAAACAGTGCAGCGGAAAAAGAAATACTATATAAATAATACGCCATGCCATCCAGCTTGCCTCCAGCAACTCCAGAATATCCAGAATATCCTGATAAACCTTACTCTTGACTGCCCGTGTGTAAATTGGTGGGCACCCAGAGTTTAGGAAGGAAAACAATAAACTCCAAGTCAGTCATGTGACTGGTGTGAGAACTCAAAACAGTTTATTTAACTTTAAAATCAAAATAGAGGAATATTTTTAAATCATTTCGCAATGCTTTTAAAAATGAGACTACCATAAGGCCTCCCGCACACACACACAACGCAAACGCAGAATCGGAGGAGATTTCTCCTTATGATAGTCAAAGATGCTTGATACGCATTAAAAATAACATTTGATATTATTACTAGTGCATAGTGTAGAAGAAATTCATTTCGAAAGTAGAATATAAATCTTAGCCAACATAGACATTTCGAACTATGCCTACTATAGCTACCATCCAAACAGTGGTGACCACCATAAGTGAATGGCAGGTTCTACAACTAATACCGTACAAGTTTCGTATTGGGAATTGGATTTCCAACAAATGGTCAGGCCAAGGAACTTCCCATTGCCACATGAGAATGCCTCTGGAAAGACATCCCCGAGAACCAAACCGGAACTCTGCCAACACAAGGCCGGGTTACCCCTAACTGGGTAACTACTGACACGAGCACGCCATTCCCCGATCGTAAACGACCTTTCTCACGGGATCCCGATAGCCAACAACCACAAAGTAATAAATTCGTAGTAACCACATAGGTTAAATATCTGGGCTCCATACCATGATACCACCTCTATCCAGAAGGAAACGTACATACCCTAAAGGGTGCTACCCCTCATAACCTTGCCGCATCTTTCCTGTTTTGACCATTTCCGGGGTGTGAGGCTCGACGAATTCACGTCCACAAAAACATACTTTATACCCCATGCTTTGGGTCAACAAATGATCAACACAATGATCACTAAGATAGACGATCAAATAAACGATCCTATCACAATAATCAACACAATGATCATTTACAGCAACACTCAGCATATCACATTACCAAATTGGGAATATATCGCTGATAACTTCAACTATATAACCTCTGAGCTCGTACGTCTCAGAGAAGGGTGTTAAGCTAAAAGAATAAATTCTCCGCCACCACAGAAATATATTTGAAAGAAATCGGCTTTACATTCTCAACTTGTAATGTCAGACACACAATCCATACAAGTCTGTTCCGGGCTCGAACAGAACCGAAGGCACTTACAAAGAAGTCCTTGCAATCCGAATAATTTCTAATCACGTTCGGATTTCCCATCACATATGGAGATCTCAATACCAGGGATCAGCCAGTGCAGAGACAATCAACAAGAAACCCTTTCGTTTTCGAAAATATCCGGTCTTCAACACCGATCTTCGAATGCAATTCATAACGACGTATCACATATTCGGAATGGGTTATACGACCCCAAGGTCCTTTCCCGGTTAACCCGAATAGTGAGCGCTTATTTAAAAAAATAAGTGTGGCATTCAATTTCAAACAAATCACAACAAATACCTATTTAAAGGTAAATATTGATAGTCGGTTATTGAACTATCAATAGATATGCCAACATCACCAGATTCCAAATAATTTTCCAAATTATTTATTTCACAAAAATATCTTTATAAGATATATAGTTTTCACACTTCAAAAATAAATCAACATTTATTTTCAAACAAATCCCCTTTTTTATTTATAAATTCTATAATGAATTTATATTCCCAAAATATCCATGAATATACTATTTTAATTATTCATTTCAATTTATCTTCAAAAAGATAAATTCTCAACATATTTACTTTATATTGGAAACCATTTCCATACTTCAAAAATAAATCAATATTTATTTTTAAACCCATTTTCCCAATTCCATTTATAAATTCCATATTGAATCTGTACTTCCAAAATATTTATGAATATACGATTGCTATTTTTCATTTTCAATTTATCTTCAAAAAGGTAAATTCTCTAAACTTTCCATTTCACATTGGAAAAACAATTTCCATACTTATTTCTTTTATAAGTAATTCATAAATCTTTTATTTTCAACCTTAGAAAATATTTCATATACTTTAATCGAAATTAAGTATATATTTCATTCTTTAAGAAAATCATTCTCTTAAAAATATTTATTTGGGCCAAAACGAATGTTGCGTAAAACATCGTTACGACAACCCAAATTCACTAGTATAGGGATTCGAAATTAAAATAGATATATAAATCCCAATACTATACAAAACATTCCTTTTCGGAAATCATTTATTATAACAACAGTGTTATAATCCACTATTTCCTTTTATTTCCCGAAAACATTTATTTCAACAATAAATGTTGAAATCTATGGTTTCAAATCTCAACACCTTCTTAAAACATCTTTAGATTGTTTTAATTCTATTTCAAACATCACTTCCAAAATAATTTCTTTAACTTATTATTCGCTATTCAAAAACGTGAATATTCTTTGTTAATAAATTTCATCATTTCTATTCATTTTATTTTAAAGAATTATTCGCTGTCTAAAACATGAATATAACTCTATAAATAAATTACAACAATTTTACTTATCAAAATAAGTCATTTCGAATTTATAAAACAACGTTTATAAATTCTATTTCTATTTATTTTTATAACAACTTCCTTTTATAAATTTCCTTTATAAATCTATTCAGTTTCATATCTCAATGATATACTAAAATTTCATATTATAAGTTAAATACTTATAATTTATTTGTTTATAAAATCGTTCCTTTAAACTTCATAATTATAAATCTTATAACTTATAAGATTCAATTATTTATCCAAATTCCATTCCTTTAATAACTTTATGAATTTTATTTTGTTTTCCTTTACAAATTTTATAAACCTACTATTTATAAAATTCTATTTATAACTTCATCGTTATAACCCCATAAATTTCATTCATTTGTGAAATTCATTCACAATTCATTCTAACTCTTATAAAAGCTCGTTTAATAATCCCAATATATTTTAATTTATAAATATCAATTTATAAATCTTTTTAATATAAAACAATTTATATTACTATTTTAAAACGTCTTTTAACTCCTTTATAATTTATCATTTTAATTTATAAAATAATCAAATTTCATAAATTCTATAGATTTCATTCCTTTATGAAATTCATTTACAAATCATTCTATTACCTATAAAAGTTCGTTTTATAATTCAAGATATTCTAAATTTATAAATATCAACTTATAAATCTTTTAATATAAATCAATTTATATTATTACTTTAAACATCTTTAAATTCTTTTATGATTTCATCATTCTGATTTATAAAATAAAAATTTTATAAATCCTATTTTAAACTTCTTATAATAAATTCAGAATTCCCAGTTCAAACTATTTTACAAAATCACTAATCCCATATTTTCAAAAATCAACTTTTAACTGTATTTCTCAAAAATCATAATTTTTATAATATTAAAATTATAACGTTTATTTATTTAAGATGAATCAATTCAAAAAAAATATTTTATAAACGTATATTTCCAAAAATAACTTTAGAAATTAAAATTTGTTATTTTTAAACTTCAAATTTGGATCCGATGATGCAACACATCAATATTCAATCACAACTTTCAAACATCATATATCATCCATGATAACAATCAAATATCACAATATATGAAATCAAATAAATATTTGTGAGGAATCCAGTTGGATCCCTCCAACCTGTTTCCCTGCATCCACAGACATTAGCACAATACCATTCCGTTTCAAGACGGAATATCGCGGTATATGGGATTTTATAAATATATATCCGCTTACTAACGGCGTATAGGGTCTATTCACATCCAATATATATATAACAATCATCATTCAAGCATTCAATCAACACAGTCAATCAATTTTTAAATCTAACTATTTAAAATTTAAATAAACAATAAAATTCCTTTTGAGTGAGAAGTTCTCACCTTTATTCCTGTTTGCAATCCACTTCCAATCCAACTTGTTTTCTTCATTTATACCTTGTATAACAATTTTATACAATTTATTAATATTCGAACCAATCGAATATATTAAATTTTCATTAGATAATTTTAATTCATTGGTGATTTCATTTTAAAAATTAAATTAACTTATGGTTTTATTTAAACCAGTTTCTTCTTTAATAAATTTATTTAAACTAATTTTGTCCTTTTAAAATAATTCTAACTAGAAATTTCCAATTTAAATTAAATTTCCTTTTCATAAATTAAATCAACTAATAGATTTTGGTTTTAACTATTAATTTTACTATAAATAATTTTTTTTTCTTTTAGATAGAATATTCGAACTAAGTGAAAAATCACTTACCCTTAAATAGCTTAATTTATTTATTCTTTATTTAACTAAAAAATCAAATTTCCTTAAATAAATTATTTTATCAATTGATTTGAATTCTTAACAAATTTTTTTCTTTTACAAAAATATTTTTCATTTGAAACTAAACTTATATTTAACTGATAATTTTGATTTAACCAATAAATTTAATTTTAAACATATCTTCTATTTGATATTTAAATTAACCAACTATTTTATTAATATTCGAAAAATTCAAATCACCAATTATCGTTTAATAGATTAAATTAACAAATTATTTTAATTTTAACAAATCTTCCTTAACAATTTCAAAAAAAATTAAATAGGTTAATTAAATGAATCAAACACCCTAACTAAATTATTTTATCAACCTAGTAAAGCAAATCTTATATATATATATATATTTTTTATATTAATCACCTTTAAATGCTGTAATAATTGATTTAACTAAAAATTAAATTTTAAACTGTCTTTACAATTCAAATTAAATTTCAACTAAATTTGCTTAAATAAATTTATTTAACTAGAAATTTAATTTCAAACTAACTTCTTCTTCTTTTTTCTGTAATATACATATATATCGTATTTAATTTAAATGAATACTGCAAATTTAAGATTTTAATTAACTAAAAAAAAAATATCTATACCTTCACTGCAAAATTTGAAGAACCCAAATCGCGAGCCCTAGCTACGAACGGCCATGGCCATCACCTCGCACGCGCTCGATCGCCACTGTCCACCGACGTCGCCACCTTCTCCACGCCTCGCGCTCGCGTGCTCGCACGAGAACCCATGTCGCCGTCCCTAGCGCCGCCGCTTTCAACTGCTACCCCTCCCTATCGCGCGCGCCTCCGCCTCTTCGAATCACGACACCCCTCGTCGCCTGCCACCTCCTCACGAAGCCGAGCGCCATACCTCGCGAGCATCACCTCCCAACGCCGCGACTCCCCCCTAGCACGCGCTGACCTGATTGAATTCGCGAGTGACGCCGCGAATTTGATTAAGGGCTACGGCCTTTTGAAATTTTTTTTTTTAATCTGTGGTTTCGTTCGTGAATTTGAAAGAGAAAGGGGAAAGAACGAGGGGGGAAAGGGAATGGCTTCGGCCTTGATTTTGATTTCTATTTCGTCTGCCATTTTTTTTTTCCCTTTGCTGCGAATTGATTTTTGAACGAGAGGGAAGGGTTATTTAAAATGGGAAGAACATGGGCATCACGATTTTCTATCATGATTTTCTGCGTGATCCTAGGCGTGAGTAATGGAGGCAACGTGCTAACGTTGACTTAAATTTATATTTAAATTTAAATTCAATTCGATTTTATTTCCATGCATTTACACGTCGTGTGCTCACATGTTAACTCAGAAAAATACGAAATTTGAAACCCGGCAATAATTCAATATTACGGACCCAATGGAACTGGTTTCGTCGAATTCCGAGACTGTGCCTCGGAAGGCTATTTTTAAATATCGATTCGAACGATTAAATTTCAAAACTGAACAACTCACTTTCAAATTCAATTCTGAAGCTTCTAAAATCTTCAATATTATCAATATGAATTTTACAAGCCTTTAAAATATTTTTAATTGGCTTAGAATTGAAGTTTCAAATTTTTATTCAGCTTTCAATAGATTAAATTCTATAATTTAATCGTCAATTTCAAAGTTATATTGAAAATTCAATCTAAACCATCATTTAAATATTTAAAATAAATTAAATATTTCCAAATTAAATAGTTAAAATTTCTGGGTCGTTACAATATGTGTTCGAATTGGTAACATCTAAAAGATGTTGGAATAGAAGACTATGATTTTTGAAGCGCAAGGGCAACATGACACTAATCCTGAGAGTGATTCCCAAATGAATGTAATACAAGTAGTGTCTTCAGTTTGTTCATAACATAATCAACTAGTGTGAATGAATGCTAGCATTGCATTGTAGAGGGCAATATTAAAATTTCAAGTGTGACTGTTAAAAAAAAGGCAAAGCGTAGCCTTGAGCTTCACAACGAGGAATGATTAAAACATGGGATATGCGGCATGGCCGCGTGGGTCGCACCCATTTGGGTATAGTCACCACCAGATCTAGATTGACATTTCAGATTTTGTATGTTAGTGACCCGAGTACGGTTGTTAATCACAACCGAGGTGGTGATATGTTCAGTACTATCCGGTAAAGGGTAGCCGGTCCTGTTTTGGTGGTGGTTTATGTGAGGTTCTCGATACATTCTATCCAAAGGTGTACTTTGGTAGGCAGTACCCTAGTAGCCTTATCATTGACGGAACTAAACTTTCAATAAGTGATTTACAGACTTAGTTATGCCTAAATATGTTGTGATGTGAGATGCAAGCACTCAGCTATATTCTTAATTTACTTTAAACCCTAGATATTCTTATAATATCACTGGTTTTTCTGTAGAAATGTTTTGATTATCGTAAGGTAAAAGCTCATCCATATTCATGTATGGCATGGTCTTAAGACATATCTATGTTTTAAAAGAGTTTTATAAGCTTGGTAATTAAGTTGTTTGGAGTTTACTCACACCTATGTCTGACCTGAATTTTTTCTTTCTTTCCCTAAAACTCTTGGGCATCCAAATTTGTATAAGTAGCCAAATAGTCCAGGTTTCTACGGATGCACTTCGAAGGAGCATGGAGCAGGTGGCTTCACTGTTATCTAGCTATTTTATATTTTTCCAATGTGCATGTGTATATTTTGTGGCAGCATTCATGGGGAGAGACGGTTATAATCATCCCTGGCTGAAGTTGTATTTATGTAACTCTGATGTTCATTAGAAATAATGTAATGTTACTACCTTATGTTGGCTATCATATGTGATTGATTTACATTGTTAGATTCTGTGATTCTTTCTTCTTGTTTTTTTACTCAAACGGCTTGTCTTTTGGACTCTTAGATGACCAATACACGAACACTGTGGGTGTATTAAGTGTCATGTTTAGGAGTAAGAAAGACATATTGTCACAACATGTCAACGTTTTAGCACCACTAATCATGTTTGTTTGGCTACTTAATGACACGGACAAAGAGATCGCTTGTATTTTAATCTATTGGAAAAGATAGTTCCTTTTAAACAAACCTGGCTTTCGGGAAATAAAGCGATTTAAAAATTTTAACCTTTTATTTAAATAATAATATTAAAACTTTTATTTAAATAACTAAATAATGATATTAAACATTTTATTTAAATAGTTAAACAATCACATTAAACCTTTTATTTAAATGAAATAATAATCTTTGAAAATATTGTTAATATTTAAAAATTATTTTTAATATTTATGAAATATTTTAAAAGACCATTCAAAAATATCTAAAGTATAAACTATTTTCAGTTTACACAAAAATTATCGATTCACAAACTACATTTATAGGGACTATCGCTATACGAAACATAACTTTTAAACTTGTTTTATAAATCAAAATAGCCTTTTAAATCCTTTGCTTCTATATTTAAATTACTTAAATAATTTTTTATAAAGGTTTTGAAAGCAAAAGAAAAGTTCGAAAAACCTTTTAGAAACATTTATAGAAAACAAGAAACTAAACTTTGTTTTAAAAGAACACAGGATCTCGATATTGAAACATAAACCAATTCAAGTATTAATTTCCAGCAAACATACAATCATCCATATACATAAGCACATACATACATACGTACATACATACAAATATGTATGTATGTATCTATGTATGTATGTAAATGACATTCACAAGGCAAGGAAAGATCATCACTTGTAAATAATTACTAAAGCACTTCGACTATATCTCAAGTCATCAACAATCACATATACCATCCGTTACAAGCAAGAACCAAACCAAACAGCATCATTTCCAAACACTTATAAGTTATAACACAAGAAACTATGTAATATTATTGTTACAAATAATAATGTTTCTTGCATTTTAAAAGTGATATTTACTTACCAAAATCAACAAGAATACAAACCAAAGCCACCACAACTTCTACACTAACATAGGGACTTAGTTTCCCCTTTGAAAAACTTGTTTTTTAGGACCCTAATGAGGGGAGATGGGCTCGGCCTTGGTGGTGGAGGGCTCGACCATGCTTGAGGAAGGGAGTTTTTGGTTTTGTCTTGAAAGATAAGAGAAGTAGGGAGGAATAATGTGTTTTTAGCTAGGTTTTAAGGATTTAAAGTGGAAAAATGAGATATTTTTTAACTTGAAAATATTAAGGAAGCCACAGATAGTAAAATGGAAGTTTGGAAAAGAAAAGATAAGAGTTTGAAAATGAAGAAAGTGAAATGAAATAAGAAATGATAAAAACTAAGATACTTTTATACAATATGAAAAAAGGAAGTCACTAAAATGCCTTAATTATTAAAATGTACAATACCTCCACATCATGATGCCACATCACCCTCTCCTTTCCCAACCTTGCACATGCCACCAATCACTCCCTCCCATCACAATCACTCCACATCTTCTGACACGAACTTGATGTGTTGTCATTTTGTACCATTTTCATTTTGAAATTTAAAAGAAAAATTGAAACTTAATTTATTTATTTAAGTATAAATTTAAACTTGTTTAACCCTAACCACTTTCTTGAACAAAGCATATGGTATTTATGTATAAGTATGTGTGTATATACGTATGTGTGTATATACTATACTCCACTGCACACATGATGTTCCAACAACTTCCAAACAACGAAAAGTCGAAACTTCGAAAAATGGTTTTTGGTCACATTTTCGATTTTTCCCCGAACTAACTAGTTTTATAAACCAAATTTTAAATCTACTCAACTATCATTAGTTATTACTTAAAAGTAGTTTATTTGATTTATAAAATCCATTAATTGATTATTTCAAAATATATCAAATATTCGTATTTAAAACGATTAAATTACGGATCGTTACAATCAGCCCATGTAAAGTGTTATCCTTGCATCATTTGTATATTTTATTAAATTTTGGTGATACAAAATCACAAATAGAAGGAGATAAATATGCAAAATGAAAAACAATCACACATATTTTATTATGGAAATGCAATAATTATTGGATTACATACCCATTAGATGGCAAGGAAATAAATGCATGCACACGTTATGGAATAATATATATTTGTAGAAAGTTATCATGTTATTTCTTTCTTGGTAATCGCATTGCTTTGGGACTATTTTCTTCCAACTTTAGAATGAGTGAATTATTTCCTATGTTTGCGCAATTTGTTACCATTATAACTTGCCTCCACTACCTTTTTACCACATCTTGATAATTTAATTGATGGTTCTTATGGATTTGCATTGGCTATATATTGAGGGTAGACTTTATTGTAAACCCACTCTACCAATCAGCCAGCGACTCCAAATAGAGTCTCTTCTTGTTATCCCTAATTTAGGGCTTTCATATGTAAACTCTTATCTTGTAATCTCTTCTAACTCTCTTATGTGTAATAAAATCTCTCTTTTGGACTGGACGTACACTACCTTGATGATAATAGAACCTGTATAAATATTGCTCATCTTTTTTTCTTTATAGTTATTTACTATTTGTTTGGAGCAATATAATAATTGCTGCTAGATTGAGTGATGTTCAAATCGGTAAATCTAGATCCATTTTATTATTTTTTCGTATTTATGCAATTTTTGCACAATAGATTGGTATTAGAGCAAGGCGATTTGTTTAAGTTTTTGCATCAATGGCTTAAGAGCAGTAGGTCTCGTAGTAATTTATTATTACTCATTTGGATGGAAAAAGATATTTTGTGCAATGTCGAAGATAAAGACGAGGAGATTATGCTGAGAGAGAAGAGCGTTCCAGTCCTGGAACTTTGATGATAAGGAGTTTAGTGTGTTGAAGGGACATCTGGATTTGGGAACCTATATCTACTTCATGGCTCAATGCTGTTGTAAGAGTATTACGTTGTTTTCCATGGGAATTTTGCTATTTGGCAGATAAGGTATGTGGAAGGAGAGAGATTTCTCTTATATACCGAGATTTGGATTAGCCTTGTTATGTCCATTGGCTTTTGTTTTTGGCTATGTATTTGAATTGGTGATTAAAAGAAATATTAGGTCTTGGTGTTTTGAGATTATTTCGGTATCTACCTTCTTTTGATTTTGGATATTTGCAATATTTTATTGGCGGGCGGGCACTGTGACGACCCTGGATTTTGGCCCTATTATTTTAATAAATATTTAATCTAATTTAAATAAAAAGTAAACCTATCATTTTAAAATGATTATGACTTTTGGAATAATTGCCATTTATTTGTATGGATTTGTATTTTTAAAAAAAAGGAAAAGGGATTGATTTGAAATTTTAAAATAAAATATCTCAATAATATTTATAATAAAATCTATCTTATATAATTAAATTAAAATACTTTATTTATTTTTATTTTTTTAACATTCGATAAATATATAAATGTGAATGATAATGTAGAAATAAAATTAAATTCTATCAATATAAATTTAAGTATAAAATATAAGTTAACTTATGAATATAATTTAAATGTTTATAATTAAAATACAAATAGAAATAAAAATGAAAGAAGACAAGGATCAAGTAATTAGTGGTGTACATACACTGAAGGTTTGAAAGCATAAAGTTAAACTAGGTAAACATTTTTTTTTCAAGCTGGAAATTAACACAAGTGTTTTATACAAAATATTTTCATGCACAAGCCACATATCTACCTGCAAAAGTATATATTTTTATATACAAATATCTATACCCAGCAAAAACATAATTATAATATGTAACATATTAAGAAAACTAGGCATTTAATGCTAGCTGCTCAAGCCCAAATTTTGTCATTTCAAAATACTTACATATCATTTCAGTTTTTAAGAAGGAAAGGAAAAATCTTTTGGTCAAGACAAAAACTTTGACTACTAGAAAATAAGATTGCACCAGAAGCTACCCTGTAAACTCCTTTATATATGTGTATCCTGCTTATTCTAGTTCACAGCAAACCGAAAAGAAAAGAAAAGTAAACATCACCATTTTAGAAACTTTAAAATAATTTAGATCAAACAATAGCAGGAAGATTCAAAGGAAGACAATATTTTTTATAAACAACTCAACTCAAGTTTGCAATAAGCAAGGAGATTAAAGGAGTTTAGGCTGGTAACTTTTCAAAACCAGAAAGCTACTCTCTGATCAAACCTTGTTTTTCAAGTGAGTAAACTAACTAGTTTCTTCTTTCTTTATACCAGTGAGTAAACTTTCAAATTTAAAGCTTAACAAATATGTGTGGCGTGTGAATTACCGAGTGATGATTGCTTTTCATATCTATATGTATGTAAGCTTATGTGTATTTCAGTGATTTTATCACCTCTGTTGTAGTTATGCCTATGTGCTGTAATTGTGAGCATGAAATATCTTAAAAATTGGATACATATGCAAGGTGTTTAAAGCACACTCAAGAAGTATGTTGGAAAATATGTATGCCTGTTGTCTTAACCTGAATATATGAATGGTTTAAAACCTGAGTGTGTAGGTGATTCATTATGCACAACAATGCTTCTCTGTTCTTGCTACAGAGTTCAAGTGATAATTAAAATTCAAGATTTTTTTTTAAAAGCACTGTAAGGACCTGAATCCAAAACAAAATAGTTGTGTTAAATCAAAACTCAAGTAAATAAAAAAGAAAACAAGAAGAAACAGGAAAACTCAAATTTGAATCAAACTAAAAACATATTTTACTCAAACAAGAACAGGATCGAATTTCAAGGTAGTTTCAACTACAGAGTTTCAAATCATTAGTGTTCTTTGTTTAACAAAATTCTCCAGGTGAGTAAACATGCTATCTTTGAAGTTTAACTCTTGATAATTAATTCATGTAAATCTTGTGTAGGCTATATATTGTAAATATGTAGTTCTGAAATGTTCTTTGTTTAAAGATGTGATGTTCTTCTTTATTTTCAAGTTTTCTGAGCAAAGAAAATAGAGAAAAACTAATACTTCTTCATATAAAAAATTTAAAACTTAGGAATTTAACTAATTAAGTTTGTTTAAACTAAAATGAGGACTTGAAATTTTGTTTTAAAACTTGACAGTGAAACTTAGACACTGTATGTTCAAATTTTACAGTAACAAGGTAATCAATGTGCAAAATTCGAATAACTTAAATTGTTAATTTGATTTTATATCTTGTATAAATGTAAAAAAGTAAGATTTTTGAAACAATGATGATGATTTTTAGATAAGAGTTTGTGGCACAGTTTGTAAATGAACAAATATTGCCTTTTTACCAATTTCTGTTGGTTCGACAAATACTAGATGTTGAAATTCGTTGTAAAGCTTGCTTGATGATTGTCGAATCCAGGAAAAATGTTAAAAAAATTATCTATTGCATGAATTGTTTGGTCAAATCGATTTTAGGGTTTAGGTATGCTTTTCTTTGGGTTCGTTTTCTGAGGAGATGGCGACGGAGTGAGGTTTTTAAGGAGGTGCGGTATGGGGGAATAGGAGGAGGAGGTCTTGGTGGAGCTTAGGGTGGATTTGGGGGGAAAATCTTATATAGTGGTGGCCAAAGGAGTTGCTGGAAGGGGAAAATAAGTCGTCCAGCGTTTGGCTGGAGTTCGATTTCTTTGAACGAGGTGAGTGTCATGGGATCCAAATGGTGCGGTGAGTGAGGGGGTTGTAGGTGATTTGCGAGGCAGGTTGGTGGCCATGATCGATCATCAACGTGTGTGTGCACGTGTACAAGTCAATGCACGTTAACACTTTCGAATGGGAAAGAGAGGAGAGTAGAACTGGGAAGAAAGAAAACAAAGGGAAGAGAAAAGAAAGTTGGGCCGAATAGTGGTTGGGCCAGGAGAATTTTCTCACGTCGGTAAGGTTAATTGAAATAGATGATAAACTTAAAACAGATGAGAGAAGTCTTGCGTGAACCAGGTTTGGCCAGAAATCATGGGGCCAAAGATTTTAAAATAAATAAAAATAGGTAAATTTAACTAAAAATGGATTGTATAGGAAAATGTTGACAAGTTGTAAAACATAAGGAACAGTACATAGTTTTCAAGCTAAACAAGAAACAATTATACTTACATTAATTATCAGGTATAAAGATTGGAATTTTAAAGGTTTTAAGGAAATGGTTTTGGTATTGAATAATTAAATATTAGGTTGATTTTTAATTAAATCTCTAATTGTTTCAAAATAAGAAAATGTGATTAAGTGAGTGGTTAAAGATAAATGTATTGAACTTTAGTTAATAAAAGGGATAATTAATTACCTTAAGAAATTAATGTGTAATTAATGTAAGTATAATTGATATAAGTAATTTAAGGAAAACTAGTCAATGTGAATAGTTAAGAGATTAATTAATTAAAAGATAATCGATAATTAAGAATTAATCGATTATGTAATTAAAGAGTAATTTATTTAATTAATTAAATGATAATTACTTAATTGAAGGATTAATTTGTGTAGGATTAATTAATTTAAACTGTAATTAAGGGTTAAATTAATGATTAAAGGTTGATTAACTGAAGGTAACTAACCAATGGAATAATCCCTTGGTGAAAATAATTGAAGCTAAATTACTTAAGGGAAGTAATTTAAGGATTTATTATTTAGTGTAATCCATTAGAGGATTTATTGATTAAGGCAATAAATCAAGGGATGGTTAATTAATGAATCGATTAATTAAAAGGATAATTAATCGATATAAGTAGTTATAGAATAATTAATTTGAGTAATTAATTAAGGATAAAAGTAATTAATATTGAATGGGTAAAGTTTAATTAATTTGTATAATTAATTAGGGGACTATTACTTAATATAATAATCCAGAGAGATTAATTAAGATGGAAAAATTGAGAAATGATTAATTAATTGATTTGAAATTAATTAATGAAAGGCGATCTAAGTGATTGAGGTTAGTAATCTAATTATATTAATTGAATTAATTCTGGAAGTGATCAATTTTTTATAATAATTTAATGATGTTAAATGCCTTGAACTGATTATTATTTCTTAAATGAAATGTTTGTGATATGATATGCTTAGGTGAACTACGATATTGAAGTTATCTATTGATGATGAATTGTTGTATAAAAAGTGACATCTTGTATTTAATGATTGAATTGTGTTCACTTGAATAACATGGGTTAAGATGATACTGAATTCGAAGAGACCGGAGTCGGATATTAGTTAATACCCGAAACCACTTCGATTCTATATAAAAACTTGATATGTGAAATCAATAGTCTGGAATAGAATGGGTTAAGCGAAGTGAACCATTTAATCTATGTTTTGGTACTTAGAAATCGATGTGGAAAGTAAGCTTTGTCTTTGGCAAATTTTGGATTGGTAAATTGAGACGAGTTACCCCGGGTTTTAAGTAAGTCTTTTGTATTGGTACTTTTTATTAGATGGGTTTACTTACACTGGTTTCCAGCCTGACCCGGGTGTTACTTTGGTGTAATGCTCGGGTCAGACCGAGTATTACAGATTTTCAGGCAGGTACGTTCTGGATCTCGGGAGGCGAGCTGGATGGCTAATGTATAGAGTATTTCCGCTGTAGTATATTATTGTGTATCTGAGACATGATTTGTATATGTCCAGTATCTGTATATATGTGTAACTCTGATGTATATTAAATGTAATTGACAGATATAGTATTCTTTTGTAACTATTATTATTTATTATTATATTTTATCCGCTGCGAATGTGAGATGTTTAGTGCTTCTGTTCTTCTTCTTCTATCTCTTTCTTCTTTTTCATAACTATCTGGAATTTTCGGGTTCGAAAATTCCGAGTCGCTATAGTTGGTATCAGAGCTGAAAGGTTGAGCGAGAACCTTGGCTCTGGTGGGGATTACTCATTGAATAGAGTCCGTGGTACTCTAGAATGAGTTGAGAATATATATATATATATATATATATATGAGCGCGTACTTGTTATTTTCTTATATAAAGCTTTTAAATGATTTTGTATAAAGTATATTTTGATATATAAAGCAATATTTTCTTCTAATAAATATTAAGGTGATTGGTTGTGAATTATTGGAATTAAAATTAAGAAGGAATATAATACAACCAAATTAAAATTAAATTAATTAAAAATGAAATTCTAGAATTAGAACTCAGAAATTAGGATTGTTTGAAACTTTAAATGAATAAAGTAAATTTGGTTTAAAATGGTTACACCAATCTTTGAGAATTTAGCTCGAATTATATAATTTGAGATGGTTATAAATTTGAAATTGGAATTGAACTCATTCAAATTGAATCCGATTTGAATTAATTGGATTTAGGATTGAAGATGTATAAGTTCAAAAATTTAAATGGAAGATTTGAATTGGGTTGAATTGAAATGATTGAAATTGAAGTGGGTTCAATTGAATGGATATTTTGGAATTGTAATTTAAGTGGAATTGGTTTAAAATCAAAAAGGAATTTGAAATATAGATTGTAAATGTAATTTATTAATTGAAATAAACTTCATAAATAAATGAGATTATAAGTTGAAATAGAATTCCAGAGAATATTTGAAAATAAAGGGAGATGAAATTTCAGAGTAATGTTTAAATATGAAATTTGGGAGATTTGAAACCAAAAATATTTGGAAGTATTTTTAGAGAGATAAAAGCATTGAACTCTTTTGGTCACTGGAAAATAAAGTCGGTGATGACTGCAGCATCATCGATGTTCATTTTCGAGTTTCTAGAAGAGAAATTGCTACCAAATTATTTAAATTGGGTTTGTTTTTGAAATTCAAAGGGATAATTAAATTTGCCAAAGAATTGTGGACATAGTTGAAATTTTAAAGTGGTATTGAAATGTTGGAGATTTGTTTAAACTCTGTGATCTTGATTAAAATGTTTATATGGAATAATAAAAATATATTGGCTAAAAATAATGTATAACTCCGAGTTAAAAGCAAAATGTGAATGTAATTGATTATAAATAGAAGTGTAAAATTTAAATTATAATTAAAGTTGAAAAAAAAAATCAATCAAATGGAATTTGATATGGAATTGGGGTAAGTCAATTTCAAGGGAAATTGAAGTTAAATTGAATTAATTTAAATGAGAGTGGAAATTTAAATTGAATTGTTGGGAAAGTGAACAGTTTGACTCTGGACTATTTTCAATAAAAATTGTTTTCAATATAAACTTATTTTTCTAAGCTATTAAATATATACAACCTTTCTTTCTTAAAGCCAAATTATTTTATACTTGTTTTACAATTATTTTGGAGTTATTTAACCATTTTTCACCTGTTTTCTAAACTTATTAGTATATTTCAACTATGTTACAAATTAATTACTAATTTACAACTAATTTTCAATTATTAAGATTTCTATAACTATTTAACTATTTTCCAACTAATTTATAATTAGTTAACAATTTTACAATTATTTTGCAAACTAATAATTATTTTTCAACTACCTACCTGTTTTTAAAATTTTCAAGCTTTTTTTTTTTTGTAAAATGGTCGGAGTTCAAACTGTTATTGATTAAAATGCCCAACTGAAATAAGGATTGAAGTAATAATCCAAATAGGGATTAATGTAAAGGTGAATAAGGAATGTGAAATGGTTCTTTTGAACTGAAAGAATATTTTGATAAATATGAAATGAATAAAGATGGAAATTGGATATTTCTATGGTTTTTGAAAGTGTTTGGAGTATAAAAGGTGTTTTATACAAGAAAGTAAGGATCCAAAGTTTTAAAAATTTATATATATATATATTTGAATATATATAAAGGATCTTATGAGGATTTTGAGAAAGGCTTTTGATTTTTGGAAAAAAAATCAATATTGAGTTTTGGAAAGCCTATTTTGAAAATTATCGATTTTTGGATAATCGATTTTTTGTAAAGGAGCTTTGTATAATATCATACTAGGTGTATGATTTGAAGATACTATATATGTATAGTATAAAATGTTTTGATGATGACTCTGGGGAAAACGGCGCTCCCTTGAAATGGACTTCTCAGGAGTGCCACCGGGTGGTGCTGCCTTGAGCCCCAAGGGGGGGTTCTAAAGCTGATCCTGTGAGGAGTCCGGACAAAACTAGTTCCTGTGGATTATGAGTAGTGTATACCATAGCGGAAGTCGTGTGTGCCATGGAGAGCCAACAGTTTACGTTTGATTCTATATCGGTAGACAGCGACCTATGCTATAACATAGCGAAAGTCGTGTGTGCCGCTGAGAGCCAACAGTCTGCGTTTGAGTTTATCTCGGTAGACTGCGACCTATGTAAGAGTGGAGAAGTTTCATTTTGATAGCGAGATCGGAGTGCCGCGGAGAGCCTGCAGTCACATGGACTTTTGTTGCGACTGCAACGTAACCCTGGATGTAACTGTGATCTGTTGTGTGGGTTCCATGGCGTAATCGCGAGTGCTGCGGAGAGCCTGCAGTTACATGGACTTTTGTTGCGACTGCAACGTAACCCTGGTATGTAACTGTGACCATGGAATGGGGGTGATGATTTCCATAGCATCCTCACTAAAGATATTTGCTCTATTTTCAAAAAAAAAAAAAACTGATTTCGATAATTTCAATAAAATTATTTTCCAAGTATTTTCACTTGATGTTGAAAACGGGTTTACCAAGTACTTATAGATTTTCAGTCGTACGCCTCATCAACGTATGACCGAATTTCTGTGAGAACAAGAATGGACTTGTCGAAACATTGAGTTATAAAAATATTTTTATAAAAAACTATTTTAGAAATATTATATTGATTTTTTTTAAAGTAGTTTAAGAATGATAAAAGAAAATTTATATGATTTTAAACATTTTAATAAATCCGGCTTCATTCCTTTTCGAGGACGAAAAGATTCAAAGGGGGAAGGAATGTAACGACCCTGGATTTTGGCCCTATTATTTTAATAAATATTTAATCTAATTTAAATAAAAAGTAAACCTATCATTTTAAAATGATTATGACTTTTGGAATAATTGCCATTTATTTGTATGGATTTGTATTTTAAAAAAAAAGGAAAAGGGATTGATTTGAAATTTTAAAATAAAATATCTCAATAATATTTATAATAAAATCTATCTTATATAATTAAATTAAAATACTTTTTTTTTTAACATTCGATAAATATATAAATGTGAATGATAATGTAGAAATAAAATTAAATTCTATCAATATAAATTTAAGTATAAAATATAAGTAAACTTATGAATTTAATTTAAATGTTTATAATTAAAATACAAATAGAAATAAAAATGAAAGAAGACAAGGATCAAGTAATTAGTGGTGTACATACACTGAAGGTTTGAAAGCATAAAGTTAAACCAGGTAAAAAAAATTTTTTTTCAAGCTAGAAACTAACACAAATGTTTTATACAAAATATTTTCATGCACAAGCCACATATCTACCTGCAAAAGTATATATTTTTATATACAAATATCTATACCCAGCAAAAACATAATTATAATATGTAACATATTAAGAAAACTAGGCACTTAATGCTAGTTGCTCAAGCCCAAATTTTGTCATTTCAAAAAACTTACATATCATTTCAGTTTTTAAGAAGGAAAGGAAAAATCTTTTGGTCAAGACAAAAACTTTGACTACTAGAAAATAAGATTGCACCAGAAGCTACCCTGTAAACTCCTTTATATATGTGTATCCTGCTTATTCTAGTTCACAGCAAACCGAAAAGAAAAGAAAAGTAAACATCACCATTTTAGAAACTTTAAAATAATTTAGATCAAACAATAGCAGGAAGATTCAAAGGAAGACAATATTTTTTATAAACAACTCAACTCAAGTTTGCAATAAGCAAGGAGATTAAAGGAGTTCAGGCTGGTAACTTTTCAAAACCAGAAAGCTACTCTCTGATCAAACCTTGTTTTTCAAGTGAGTAAACTAACTAGTTTCTTCTTTCTTTATACCAGTGAGTAAACTTTCAAATTTAAAGCTTAACAAATATGTGTGGCGTGTGAATTACCGAGTGATGATTGCTTTTCATATCTGTATGTATGTAAGCTTATGTGTATTTCAGTGATTTTATCACCTCTGTTGTAGTTATGCCTATGTGCTGTAATTGTGAGCATGAAATATCTTAAAAATTGGATACATATGCAAGGTGTTTGAAGCACACTCAAGAAGTATGTTAGAAAAAATGTATGCCTGTTGTCTTAACCTGAATATATGAATATATGAATGGTTTAAAACCTGAGTGTGTAGGTGATTCATTATGCACAACAATGCTTCTCTGTTCTTGCTACAGAGTTCAAGTGATAATTAAAATTCAAGATTTTTTTTTTAAAGCACTGTAAGGACCTGAATCCAAAACAAAATAGTTGTGTTAAATCAGAACTCAAGTAAATAACAAAGAAAACAAGAAGAAACAGGAAAACTCAAATTTGAATCAAACTAAAAACATATTTTACTCAAACAAGAACAGGACAGAATTTCAAGGTAGTTTCAACTACAGAGTTTCAAATCATCCGTGTTCTTTGTTTAACAAAATTCTCCAGGTGAGTAAACATGCTATCTTTGAAGTTTAACTCTTGATAATTAATTCATGTAAATCTTGTGTAGGCTATATATTGTAAATATGTAGTTCTGAAACGTTCTTTGTTTAAAGATGTGATGTTCTTCTTTATTTTCAAGTTTTCTGAGCAAAGAAAATAGAGAAAAACTAATACTTCTTCATATAAAAATTTTAAAACTTAGGGATTTAACTAATTAAGTTTGTTTAAACTAAAATGAGGACTTGAAATTTTGTTTTAAAACTTGACAGTGAAACTTAGACACTGTATGTTCAAATTTTACAGTAACAAGGTAATCAATGTGCAAAATTCGAATAACTTAAATTGTTAATTTGATTTTATATCTTGTATAAATGTACAAAAGTAAGATTTTTGAAACAATGATGATGATTTTTAGATAAGAGTTTGAGGCACAGTTTGTAAATGAACAAATATTGCCTTTTTACCAATTTCTGTTGGTTCGACAAATACTAGATGTTGAAATTCGTTGTAAAGCTTGCTTGATGATTGTCGAATCCAGGAAAAATGTTAAAAAAATTATCTATTGCATGAATATTTGGTCGAATCGATTTTAGGGTTTAGGTATGCTTTTGTTTGGGTTCGTTTTCTGAGGAGATGGCGACGGAGTGGGATTTTTAGGGAGGTGCGGTATAGGGGGAATAGGAGGAGGAGGTCTTGGTGGAGCTTAGGGTGGATTTGGGGGAAAAATCTTATATAGTGGTGGCCAAAGGAGTTGCTGGAAGGGGAAAATAAGTCGTCCAGCGTTCGGCTGGAGTTCGATTTCTTTGAACGAGGTGAGTGTCATGGGATCCAAATGGTGCGGTGAGTGAGGGGGTTGTAGGTGATTTGCGAGGCAGGTTGGTGGACACGATCGATCATCAACGTGTGTGTGCACGTGTACAAGTCAATGCACGTTAACACTTTCGAATGGGAAAGAGAGGAGAGTAGAACTGGGAAGAAAGAAAACAAAGGGAGGAGAAAAGAAAGTTGGGCCGAATATTGGTTGGGCCAGGAGAATTTTCTCACGTCAGTAAGGTTAATTGAAACAGATGATAAACTTAAAACAGATGAGAGAAGTGTTGCGTGAACCAGGTTTGGCCAGAAATCATGGGGCCGAAGATTTTAAAATAAATAAAAATAGGTAAATTTAACTAAAAATGGATTGTAAAGGAAAATGTTGACAAGTTGTAAAACATAAAGAACAGTACATAGTTTTCAAGCTAAACAAGAAACAATTATACTTACATTAATTATCAGGTATAAAGATTGGAATTTTAAAGGTTTTAAGTAAATGGTTTTGGTATTGAATAATTAAATATTAGGTTGATTTTTAATTAAATCTCTAATTGTTTCAAAATAAGAAAATGTGATTAAGTGAGTGATTAAAGATAAATGTATTGAACTTTAGTTAATAAAAGGGATAATTAATTACCTTAAGAAATTAATGTGTAATTAATGTAAGTATAATTGATATAAGTAATTTAAGGAAAACTAGTCAATGTGAATAGTTAAGAGATTAATTAATTAAAAGATAATCGATAATTAAGAATTAATCGATTAAGTAATTAAAGAGTAATTTATTTAATTAATTAATTAAATGATAATTACTTAATTAAAGGATAATTTGTGAAGGATTAATTAATTTAAATTGTAATTAAGGGTTAAATTAATGATTAAAGGTTGATTAACTGAAGGTAACTAACCAATGGAATAATCGCTTGGTGAAAATAATTAAAGCTAAATTACTTAAGAGAAGTAATTTAAGGATTTATTACTTAGTGTAATCCATTAGAGGATTTATTGATTAAGGTAATAAATCAAGGGATGGTTAATTAATGAATCGATTAATTAAAAGGATAATTAATCGATATAAGTAGTTATAGAATAATTAATTTGAGTAATTAACTAAGGATAAAAGTAATTAATATTGAATGGGTAAAGTTTAGTTAATTTGTATAATTAGTTAGGGGACTATTACTTAATATAATAATCCAGAGAGATTAATTAAGATGGAAAAATTGAGAAATGATTAATTAATTGATTTGAAATTAATTAATGAAAGGCGATCTAAGTGATTGAGGTTAGTAATCTAATTATATTAATTGAATTAATTCTGGAAGTGATCAATTTTTTATAATAATTTAATGATGTTAAATGCCTTGAACTGATTATTATTTCTTAAATGAAATGTTTGTGATATGATATGCTTAGGTGAACTACGATATTGAAGTTATCTATTGATGATGAAATTGTTGTATAAAAAGTGACATCTTATTTAAAGATTGAATTGTGTTCACTTGAATAACATGGGTTAAGATGATACTGAATTCGAAGAGACCGGAGTCGGATATTAGTTAATACCCGAAACCACTTCGATTCTATATAAAAACTTGATATGTGAAATCAATAGGCTGGAATAGAATGGGTTAAGCGAAGTGAACCATTTAATCTATGTTTTGGTACTTAGAAATCGATGTGGAAAGTAAGCTTTGTCTTTGGCAAATTTTGGATTGGTAAATTGAGACGAGTTACCCCGGGTTTTAAGTAAGTCTTTTGTATTGGTACTTTTTATTAGATGGGTTTACTCACGCTGGTTTCCAGCCTGACCCGGGTGTTACTTTGGTGTAATGCTCGGGTCAGGCCGAGTATTACAGATTTTCAGGTAGGTACGTTCTAGAGCTCAGGAGGCGAGCTGGATGGCTAACGTATAGAGTATTTCCGCTGTAGTATATTATTGTGTATCTGAGACATGATTTGTATATGTCCAGTATCTGTATATATGTGTAACTCTGATGTATATTAAATGTAATTGACAGATATAGTATTCTTTTGTAACTGTTATTATTTATTATTATATTTTATCCGCTGCGAATGTGAGATGTTTAGTGCTTCTGTTCTTCTTCTTCTATCTTTTTCTTCTTTTTCATAACTATCTGGAATTTTCGGGTTCGAAAATTCCGGGTCGTTACAGGCACATAGTCTGAGCTCGTTAGCAAGGTATGATGGGGGGTGGCCTTGTCGGAACCCATTGGGTATATATCCTTTTTGGTTTTTATCTGTTAAGATTTTGGTTAAAGGTGGAGTTCATTTTTAAGAGTTTTATGAAAAGAGAATTTGATTTGATGTGGGGTATTGGAGATTTGTGATTTTGCATCAAGGCGGAGTGTTAAATTTTGGTGATACAAAAATATAAACAGAAGGAAACAAATATGCAAAAAGGAAAGTAATCACGTATGTTTATTATGGAATTGCATTAATATTGGATTGCATTTCCATTAGATGGCAAAGAAATAAATGCATGCGCACGTTATGGTATAATATATTTGCAAAAATGATATGCATCTTATTTCTTTCTTTGTAATCGCATTGCTTTGCAATTATTTTCTTCCGTCTTTGAAATGAGTGAATTACTTGCTATGTTTTCACGATTTGTTACCATTGTAACTTGCATCCACTATCTTTTTACCACATATTGATAATTTAGTCGATGGCAATTATGGATTTGCACTGGCTATATAATGATGGTTGACTTTATTATAAGCCCATCCTGGCATTCGGCCAGCGGTCTCCAAATAGAGTGTCTCTTCTTGTTATCCCTAATTTAGGGCTTTGGTATATAAATTCTTATCTTGTAATCTCTTGTAACTCTCTCATGTGTAATAAAATCTCTCTCTTTTGGACTAAACATACACTGCATTGATGATAATGGAACCAGTATAAATATTGTGCGTCTTTTTTTCTTTATAGTTATTTACTATTTATATGGAGCAATAGAATAATTGTTTCTAGATTGAGTGATGTTCAAATAGGAAAATCTAGATCTTGTTTATTGTTTTTTCCCACATTTGTGCAATTTTTGCACAACATATTTTCATTCCAAAACTAAAGATGTCAACTATAGTATTATCTCTAAATTGGCTAGTTACCTCATTATACAATTATAATTGTGACATTAAATGTTAACAAAATTTGTTCGGCTTATTCATTGAATAATCTTTCATCTTAAATTTTGTTCTTTCTTTTCTCTCAAAATTTGAAGAACATTAATGGTGGTGAAAAAGGATCATTACTGCAGGTTATGAGCATAGTTGTACTGCATTTGGTTCAAGACTTCTTAGATATTTGGTAAAATACATTTCTGACAAGAGTTTATTATCTTCAGTTTAACTGTCATCTAAACATTACTGATAATACACTTAACCATATTACTTGTGCACCCCTATTTTTGATATATTCCTCAAGATGACAATGTGAATGAAAAATCACATTTTTGGGTATGGCATAAAATATATCATTGAGAAGGAATTGTTATGTCATACAAAGTATCTAATGTTACAGGAATAATTCATGTGGATTTGTTTACATTTTTTCATCCCAAGTACCTTTGTATAACATGTATAGTGAGCTAATCATGATGCTTTGGTAAATTAGAATAAAAGGATACATTAAATTGGTTATAGGAACATGTTTATCATGTTTGAGACATCATCTTCATAAACGTTATTCATGATATACTGATTATTGTTTTATATTTTGTTATTAGCTTTAGGACAAGGATCCATATATGCTGAAAGCTCAATAACTGAAGACAGGATTTCAAAAGGAAATACTTGACTAAAGAAGGTAAACTAATTTTCTTCTTTACACTTTGGTACAACATTTTGACAAGTTTTGATGCTTCCTGGAAAAGAATAAGGGCAAATTTTCAAACAGGACTTCGAGATAAAAACAAATTACAAATTTAGGCCTCGTTGAAAAATTAATGCAAAAATAGACATCCATTTGAAATAAGTTTACGTAAATATGGATTGTGCAATTTTTAACAAAAGGCTTACGCAATTCATATTTGCACAAGCTACATATCTAATGCTTGTGCAAATATGGGTTGCGCAAGCATTATTTAGGGCATCAAAATTCCAGTTTTCTTAGATCTGATTCTCATTTTATCAAACCCTCCTCAAAATTCTCCCAAATTCCATCCTAAATCCATTTTTTTCCCAAATCTAAACTTCTCAATTACCTTATTCTCAAGTCTACCTTGAAGCAATTAATTGATTTAGCAAAAAATTGAAGGAATTTCTTCATCCATGGTGATTAGAGGTTAAAAAAATTAGTTGAAACTGATGTTAAATTAACAAGTGATTGTTGTTGATAATGTACTAAATATTGTTGTTGCTCTCGAAGATAATTTACGCCTATGGTTGTTGTCATAGTTGAAAATGTAAATGGTAATAGATCAATCCTAAACCCTAACTGGAAAATTGATTTTTTTAACGATTAATTGGTTGATGTATATATCGCAGAATCGCCTCCCGGACCCGAAGATAGAAGTGTTCTTTTTTTTCAAGAGAAGCATAAAAGCCAAAATGATGCGCTTATGGAGGTATTTATTTTAAACACAACGAATTATTGTTACTAGTTGCAATTCTTTGCTATAAATCAAAATGTAGAAACAGTTAAGCTTTGCGACCGTTCAAGGAAGCTAAAGGAAATGGACTTTAAAGATCCTATGTTGGAACAAAAGCTAAGAATTACCGGGATTAGGAAAGCTATGCAAGTTGACTACATTCGACTAGACCATCACCTTATTACGACATTATGTGATAGATGGAGACCGGAGACAGATATTTTTAATCTAAGACTGGGTGTCTAGCCGATTTTTACTTTATGTTTGGTCTTGGCATAGGTATGTTCAAAAAATATGGATATTGATTATTTGAAATTGTATCATGATTTGCTTGTTTTTTTCTACCAAAAGAGGCTATAAAGCATAAAAGTAAGCTAGCAATGACATGGTTTAAAAGTAAATTTCCTGAATCACTACCTAAAAGAGTGATGGATTTAGATATACTTCATCGTAGTCGTGTTGTCATATTGTACCTTTTAATTGTCAACTTTTTTCAGATATTCGAAAGGAAGATTGAATTTGAAATTTTTACCATTTCTGAAAGATTTAGCAAACTGGTTACCATTCATGGGGCAGTGTTGTACTTTGTTATTTGTACAGTGAGATGTCAAACGTTGCCTTACAAAGAAGAAAAGTTTTAGAGGGTTCTACAGTATTGTTGCAAATATGGTCATTATCTTCCATTCGGGTGTAGGCGCAATTGTGTTAGGAGTTGGCGTGAAACTCCAAAAAATGTACAGTTTTATCGAAATAAACTAGATTTGTTAGCGGATGACGCCATTACCAGGGAACCATATCTTCGTTGATGAAATTTGAGCATCCTGACATTGAGTATATATACGCGGGTTGGATAGCTAAGAGCGGACTGATTTATTTTTTGAACTTTGAATTATATGCTCCTAACGAGTAATGAGACAACTTGGCATTGAATATCAACACATTTCCGATCCTGTGGTGCCATTAAACCCAGTGCCCACTAGTTATATGGACTTCCTACAGGAAAGTATAGTATTATAGAATTCCAGAATTGATCGTATCGAAATGCACGTGATCCCCCGACACCGTTGAGCAAGTATGAGTATTGGTATTGGCAAATTACTCGCTGTTGTATTTTGTAAAGGTCGGCTAGAAAATTAGCTGTGTATATTCCCCGAGCTCCACTAAAGCGTGATGTGCTTAGTGTTTTAATTTATATATTTTGATTATTCATTATCATATTCGTTGTTACTATGTTTTTTATTTCGCGTAGGTAAGCAGGATATATAGCACTTTGGATGTGGTCAACGAAATCGAAGATAGTCGTATAGAACCGGACAAGGTGAAAAGTAAATGTATTGACCTATGATGTATACTCGATACGATACTACATCGAAACTAGTTAGGGAGGTCAAAACCTTTGTGTATTGTAGAAGAACAATCATGTGCTATGGAGGAGACACGCACAACAGTGGAGGAAGCGGAGGGAGAACAAACGGCATGGTGGGAGCTACATACGAAAAAGGAGGGAACACAAGCCATCGGCGAAGAAGTTCAAACTCAATGGTCCATTTGGTATAAAGTAGAACAAAAATTTGGGTATCTTGGTCAATCCACTCAAGAGCCAGCGGAAGAGTTGCCGTAGTGGGAGAGACAACAAGAAGAATTAATTTTCGGTCTCACTCAAAAACTGTTCCAACACCTGTTCCAACATTTGACGAAGGCCGAAGTTCAGCTCCAATCGTGTACAAAAGGAAGAAGAAGAAGAGAGACGCCTCTTGAGGTTAGAAGGCTTTACGATTGAGATGTTTTGTTGTTTGGCCAATATATCTTGTTGACGTTTCATTAGTCGAAAAGGTGGTTGTTGATGTTTATGAAGTTGTGGATTGTATATTTTGTGTTGATGATATTTGGTTATTTTGATGATATCCAATGGTATTATGGATGGTATATTTTGTGTTGATGTTTATGTAATGTTGATGATATGTAATGTTGATGGGTTGTGTATATGAAGAAGGTGCATCAGCTCTCTGTCTTTGACAAGGGCATATTATTACTTGCGCATTTTTGATTTGCGCAAGCTATATTACTAAAAATAGTTTGCGCATTTCAAAAATGCGCAAGCTATATTCGTATATATATAGCTTGCGATATTCGTATATATAGCTTGCGTATTTCAAAATTGCAATCGGCACAAAATCATGATATGGTCATGCATGATATTAGCACTAACAAAAGTATTGTTAGTAGCAGCAGCAATACTTCTATCATAATCCAATGCCCAGTAAGTAATTAACTTCAGAACTTGCCTCGGTATGTAATTAATTAACTTCTTATTATAAGTTAAACTTCAATTGGGTTATTAAGCCATTGCAAGGAAAGGTTGATGTTTTGCGAATTGCAAGAAATAAAATAATACTAGTAAAATTGTTCATAATTATTTCACTATGGTGGTCACTCTAAATTAGGGGAATCTATTAAAACAGTGGTTGCAACTAATTGCTGAACAAAATAGAGAGAAGATGGAATTGTCGAGAATGATAAAGCACAGGAGAAATCCTGTGTAGAGTAGTGCCTAACTGCCACAGTGCGCACGCCTAATTATCCATCACATATAAGCAAAAGAAATTTTCCATCAAATATACAAGCAGAAAAATCAAATTATGCTAAGATTGACATATTATTTCCATCAAATATACAAATATGGAATTATTTCCTTACTACTTTCATTTTCAAGCCACCGGTAAAAGAAAAATAAAATGTCCACCTCTTTGACAAATTCAAAACAAAAGATTTACAAATTGAAAATATGTGAATTTTAAATCTTTAAACTCGTGGGTAGTAGATCTATATTTCTATGTTAACATTGGATGTTGCAGTCATGTTTGGGGTGATGAGCGTAAAGCATAGTGTGCTAAGCTATAGATTTCCTCATGATTTAGGGCGAATTAGGCGATGGCATATGGTCATGTGAGGAGAATTTTGAGGCATATGGTCATGGGTAACAGAAGGCATCGTCTAGGGGTGCTGCAAGTCGCAGCCATGTCGCTTTTTCCTAGGGTCCTTCGGGTGTGACCTGGGTGTGATGGATTGGAAGCTTTGGAGAAATAGAGTTCGAAGGCGAAGGCGAATTTTGATTTTTTTAATCATAGAGGGAGAACGATGGGAAGGTACATGGCTAGGGATAGGTTCGTGCATGGTGTTCATATCCAGAAATTAGATTACTGGGAGGGAAAAAAGATTAGGAGGAGCAATTAAAAATTTGAGTTGTAATTAGTTTATTAATAATTAGTTAATTCTTAAAAAATGTGTAACTTCTTCATAAGATGTAATCAAGACGCGGTCTTTTACGTTGCACTCATAATGGTGATAGCTATACATTGGATTTGGTTTTGTTGAATTTGGAGCAAGTAGAATTTGGAGCTAAAATCAATTTTAGACCAAATCGGAATGCTTTGCCATTAAATGAAATTACGTTGAGTTATCTCGCATCTGAATGATTACTATAATGATATATATAGTAGATAAAATTATTGTTTTGTGTTGAAATGATTTATTGGCCTTGTACGATAAATTCCTGCTTTTGAAAAGCGAATGACATTTAAAATGAAATACAAAGAAAATTTGTAGAGAAATCTGTATTTCACATTGTTGTGATTTTTAATTTTAGTTATATATCTATTGATTTTAATTTCAATTATATACTTGATATATTTATTGTTAAATGTCAAAATTGGACAGTTTGAACATTTGGATGTGACACCGACACATGTTAAATGTTGAACCCATTTAGTGGAAAATGGAGTAACAACATTGGTTAAGTGTTACAGTGGCTGTTGATCTCGTTATAGTATTTTGAAATACTATAAACTGATGTTTTTGATTTGGAAATCATTTTGATTCGAAAATGAATTTTAAATCTGGCTCTGTTGGAATTTCTATGAATATTTTAATTGAAATAAGTTTCTGAACTTCTCTATGATAGTATTTTGTGTATATTTTGTGAACATGTTAATTTTGTAATATGATTTATGGTATGCATTCCATTTTCAGTTCTTCATTCATTTCTACAGTTATTTTTTATATTACACGCAATTTTCTGTAGCTTTTGATGTTATTATGTGCAGTTCTTTGCTTTTGAAGCTGGTTTTTCGTATTGCCTAGTTGATTTGGCTTCTTATTGTGTTGTTTTTGCATTGTCAATGCGGTTTTAGCAATAATCTCTAGTTGATTTTCGTATGTCTTGTTGAAAATTGAGTTATATGTATGATACAATTTCAATATAAACGGCCTTAATGGATTGGGTTGAACCAACCCATTCAATTGTGGGCTAGGTTGGATTGATCCATTTTATCAACGGATTAAATGGGTTGGGTTAGTGATGCAGCGCACCATGATAACTCGTTTTCTTTAAGTCGCTCGTTGATCTTACATCGTTCGCTTGTCGTAAGTCGCCCGCGACATAATGAGATGGATGATGCAGCACAGGAGGCAGAATAAACGCAACAAAACGAGTTAAATCGCCCCAATTCCTTAAGTGGCTCGCTTGGTCTTAACTCGCCTGAACGACCTAGCGAGTTATGCCTTAAGTCGTCGGCCTTGATAAGCGACTCAAAATATCAGGCCGCGTCTCTTAGGTCGTTCCCTGAAGCTCATTACTTAAGTCGCTGGCATTCTATTAAGTCGTAAGTCGCTGATCACTTATGTCGCTCCTTTTTAAGTCGCTCAACCGTATGCCGCAGTGATTTCTTATGTCGCCCAATTCTTAAGTCGTTTAACTCCTTAAGTCGCGGGTTCTTAAGTCGCTTGCCTTATGCCGCAGTTCTTTAAGTCGTTCAGCATGCCACATCTCTTAAGTCGTTCGCAGGCCATTTCTTAAGTCGCTGCCGTGTTTCCTTGAGTCACTATTGGTTGCCGAAGTTGATTAAGTCACATGTGCATTGTTATGTCGCTTGTATGTTGTTTTGTGTAAGTCGTGAGTCGCTATTGTTAGGTCGTGTGTGTTGTAACTCGTGTGAAGTTGGGTCGTGTGATGTTAGGTCGCAGAGTCAAGGGGTAAGTCGCATATGTGTTGTAAAATTCCTATAAATAGGGATGTTGTGTCACTTGTAAAGGGAGTTGATTTTGAATAAAATTATTTGTGTACTTTTGCCACTTTTGTAGAAGTTGAGTGTGATCTCCTTCTTCTTCCATCTTCGGATATTCGAGTGCGCTCGACTCAACGAACTTGAATCTGATTCATGAAATCTCGTGCGCGAGATCAATGTCGAAGAATCATAGATCTTCTAACGCGGAATCGTGCGCGATCAACGTGTTGAAGATAGCTGGAATCTGGTATCTCGAGAGATCAACGGATTTGGGCATTTATCGTTCTATCAGTTTACTTGACACGAAATCATTTTGTTGAGGAAGAAAGTAGCATCAATTTGTATCAAAACATTATTAGAACGTCAAAGTTTATATCCGCTGCGTCACTTAATTGGTATCAGAGCTAAGTAAGATCAAGGGAGATTTGAGCCAAGCAAAGTAAGATTAAGGCTGAGTAAGATCTAAGTCAAAGTCGAGCAGAATTAAAAGAAGTTAGATCCGAGCTAAGTCAAAGAACCGAGATTGTTTGAAGATCATGCCTCCGAGACGTGCTAATCGCTATCATAATGTTGAAGATGTATATAGAAGATAAGAGGCTGAACAGATGGAGCAACGTATCAATGAAAAGTTCAATGAGGGTATTGAGAAGTTGGAGAAATTGATGAAAGACATGAATCACAATCAAAGGAGAACTTCACCAGTTTCAAACCATAGTAGAAACAGGGTTTCACCATCAGTGTTGGAAGAAAGGAGAATGTTACCACAGTCTTATTGAGATAGGAGAGATCTTCAGTTTCAATAAGGTGAGAACACCATGAGTATCGAAATGAAGAAAGAAGAACTCATCGTGGATATGAAGATGATCCATATCGTGATGTTGAAAGACATGATAGAAGGGACATGCGTGATCGTAGAGACATAGATGGTCGAGATCGATATCGACATACATATGATTTTGAGGAATATGGTGATAGAGGAAGTATTCATTATCGAGATCGAAGCAAAGTGCGAAATCAATATTTGGAGTTGGAGAATGATCGTAAATGGAAATCAGGTATGAGGATGGAAATTCCAGAATTCAAAGGTGGTATGCAAGCAGAAGAATTTCTTGATTCGTTGTCTAATGTTGAAGAAATTTTGAAATTCAAGGAGGTGCCTGAGAATCGCAGAGTTCAGTTAGTTGCTACAAGATTAAGGGGAAGAGCTATGGCTTGGTGGCAGCAAACTAAACTAACTCAGGAGAGAATGGAAAAATCAAAAGTTGTCACTTGGGAGAAGATGAGAAAGATGATGAAAGCAACTATCTTGCCGTACAATTATCAATCTCTTAGTATCAACGATTGAAGAATTTGAGATGAGGGACGAGGATAGTGAATGATTATGCTGATGAATTCTATCAATTGATTGCGAGGAATGATATTATGGAGACCGAGGAACAGCTAACAGCTAGATATATTGGAGGGTTACGAATGCAAATTTAGGACATGGTGAATATGTTTAATCCAATGTCTGTTGCTGAAGCACATCAGAAAGCTCTAGCATGGGAGAAACAAGGGAGACGAGGAGGTGGTATGTTTACGAGTTCTAACAATCAGAGTAAGGGTGCTAATAGCAGTGCTAATGTTTCCAAGGCAGTCAGTAAAACAATTGTCAAAGAAGCCGCTAAAGCAAAGGTCGACAACAGTATCAAGTGCTATAATTATCAGGAGTTTGGCCACAAAAGTAATGAATGTACAAAGCCAAAGAAGAGAGCATTAGTTGCAGAGGAATGTGAGTATGAGGATGTGGAAGATGAAGTTGACTATTCTCAACCATCGAAGTTTGATGAAGATAAAGAAGTTGTGTTGGGAGATGAAGGGTGTAATTTGATGATAAGTAGTGCCAAAGCATGAGAATGATTCTAGTTGGTTAAGAAGAAATATCTTTCAGTCTACATGTACTATCCTGGGGAAGGTTTGTCGATTTGTTATTGATGCGGGAAGCTGTGATAACATTATTTCTGAAGAAGTCGTCACGAAGTTAGGGTTGAAGACTGAAAAACATTCTGGACCTTATAAATTGGCATGGCTAAAGAAAGGTGGAGAAGTTACAGTGGGAAGAAGAGCATTTGTTACATTTTCTATTGGAAAGAAGTACAAAGATGATATATGGTGTGATGTTGTTGATATGGATGTGTGTCATTAACTATTAGGAAGAACATGGCAATATGATAGAGCTGTACAACATAATAGTCGCACCAACAACTATAGTTTCATGTTCGAAGGTACTCAAATTATCTTAGTTCCTAAGAAGCGCGAACAAAGTGAAAGCAAGTCAGAGAAGAAGGTGGAATCAACTAGCCTATTATCTTCGAAAGAATTTGTTGAAGTGGTGAAAGATAGTGCTGAAATGTTTATGTTGATTGGGTATGAAGCAAGTGAAGATTTTGAAATTCTTGCGGAGGTTAAACCGGTGTTGGATGAGTTTGAACATGTCTTTCCTGTGGAATTACCCAAGGAGTTACCGCCATTGAGGGACATACAACATCAAATTGATCTAGTGCCAGGTGCGGTTTTATCGCATATGCCACATTATCGTATGAGTCCGAAAGAGCATGAAGAGTTGAGGAGACGGGTTGAGGCGTTGCTTGAACAAGGGCATGTTCGAGAAAGTCTCAGTCCTTGTGCTGTACCAGCTTTATTAGTGCCAAAGAAAGATGGTTCATGGATAATGTGTACGGATAGCAGAGCACTCAACAAAATAACTGTCAAATGCAAATTTCCTATGCCGAGACTTGATGATTTATTGGATCAACTTAGTGGGTCTGTAATCTTTTCGAAGATTAATCTTAAGAGTGCTTATCATCAGATTCGCGTTAGACCAGGTGATGAATGGAAGACAGCATTCAAGACTCGAGAATTATTGTATGAACAGCTGGTAATGCCGTTTGGTCTATCTAATGCACCAAGTACATTTATGAGGGTGATGAATCAAATTTCCAGATCTTACATTGGGAAGTTTGTTGTTGTTTACTTTGATGATATCTTGATCTACAGTGCAAGCACAGATGAGCATATTCAACACTTGCGAAAGGTGTTAACTATTCTTCGTTAAGAACAATTCTATGCAGCGACGAAGAAATGCATGTTCATGAGGCCTAGTATTTTATTTTTGGGATATGTCGTATCCAAGGAAGGAATACAGGTGGATCAGAGTAAAGTAGCCGCAATCAAAAATTGGCCATAGCCCAAAACTATCACAGAAGTCAGAAGTTTTCATGGGTTAGCTTCATTTTATCGAAGATTTATACCGCACTTTAGTAGTGTGATGGCCCCTGTTACTGATTGTATGAAGGGAAAGAAGTTTTCATGGACGGAAGAGGCAGGATTTGCTTTTGAGTGAATCAAGGAACTTTTAACCTCAGCACCGATTCTAGTGTTGCCAGATTTTCTGTTACTATTTGAGTTACATATGGATGCATCGAAAGTTGGAATTGGAGGAGTGTTGAGTCAGAAGGGTCGTCCAATTGCCTATTTCAGTGAAAAACTTTCTGAGCAAAATTGAGATACAATACTTATGATGTGGAGTTTTATGCGATTGTGCAGGCTGTGAAGCATTGGAGACATTACTTGTTCCACAAAGAATTTGTTTCGCATACGGACCATGAAGCGTTTAAACATTTGCATGGGCAGGATAAAATTGCAGCTAGGCATGCATCGTGGATAGCTTATTTGCAGCAATTTACATTCGTCGTGAAGCACAAGTCTGGAGTAACTAATCGCGTCGCAGATGCATTGAGTCGGAGGAATACTTTACTAACAACCATGCGAGTAGAGGTGATGGGTTTTGATTTACTTCCAGATTTGCTTACATCAGATTCATATTTTTTCAGAATTCTAGACAAAGTCAAGCAAGGAAACATGGATGAAAATATGCTGGTTGATGGTTTTCTATTCAAAGGAAATCAGTTGTGTATTCCAGATTGCAGTTTACGAATGAAGATCATCAAAGAATTGCACGAAGAAGGGCACGTGGGTCGTGACCGTACTATGCAGTTGATTTCGAACTCTTATTTTTGGTCGTCAATGAGAAAAGAAGTTGAAAGGTTTGTTCAGAGGTGCCATATTTGTCAAGTTTCAAAGAGGACAGCGACAAATGCAAGTTTATATTTGCCGTTGCCTATACCTACTAAGCCATGGGTGGATGTTAGTATGGACTTTTGTATTGGGTTTGCCAAGGACGCTAAGTGGCAATGATTCTATCTATGTGGTGGTTGATCGGTTTTCAAAAATGGTACATTTTATCGCATGCAAGAAGACGGCAGATGCAGTTAATGTTGTACAGTTATACTTCAGAGAGATCTATCGTCTTCATGGGTTGCCTGAATCTATTGTATCGGATAGAGACACTCGTTTTCTGAGTCATTTTTGGATGAGTCAATAGAGAATGGTCGGGACAAAGCTGAAATTTAGTAGTGCTTATCATCCACAGATGAATGGACAGACAGAAGTTGTGAACAGATCCCTGGGTAGTCTATTGAGATGCCTCGTGAATGATAATTTGAAGAGTTAGGATTCCAAGCTGTGTCAAGCTGAGTTTGCACACAACCATGCAGTTAATCGTAGCACTGGTTTCAGTCCATTCTAGGTTGTTTATTCAACAATTCCGAAGGGACCATTGGATTTATTATAGTACCACAGCAGAAAGGAGTGATCAAACGAGCTAGTGATTTTGTGAATGAGTCGCAAGAATGCCACAAGGTTGTGCAGGAACGATTGCTTAAGGCGAATGAGAAATATAAGCAATCCGCAGATATCAAATGACGACATGTTGAATTCAAAGAAGGAGATTTTGTATATGCAGTATTGACTAAGGATCGATTCCCTATTGGTGCTTACAACAAGCTAGCTGCTAGAAAGATTGGTCCTATGGAAATCGTGAAAAGGATTAATGAGAATGCTTATTAGTTAATATTGCCGGATCATATCCATACTGTCGACGTTTTCAACGTCATTCACTTGATTCCATATCATGAGAATAAATATGTCGAAGGAGAAGAAAGTTGAATTCGGGGTCGAATTCTTTTCAACCAGGGGAGGATGATGCAGCGCACCATGATAACTCGTTTTCTTTAAGTCGCTCGTTGATCTTACGTCATTCACTTGCCGTAAGTCGCCCGCGACATAACGAGATGGATGACGCAGCGCAGGGGACAGAACAAACGCGACATAACGAGTTAAGTCGCCCCAATTCCTTAAGTCGCTCGCTTGGTCTTAAGTCGCCTGAACGACCTAGCGAGTTATGCCTTAAGTCGCCGGTCTTGATAAGCGACTCAAAGTATCAGGCCGCATCTCTTAGGTCGTTCCCTAAAGCTCTTTACTTATGTCGCTGGCATTCTCTTAAGTCATAAGTTGCTGATCACCTATGCCGCTCCTTTTTAAGTCGCTCAACCGTATGCCGCAGTGATTTCTTATGTCGCTCAATTCTTAAGTCGTTTAACTCCTTAAGTCGCGGGTTCTTAAGTCGCTTGCCTTATGCCGCAGTTCTTTAAGTCGTTCATCATGCCACATCTCTTAAGTCGTTCGCAGTCCATTTCTTAAGTGGCTTACTATATGTCGCAAGGTCCTTATGTCGCTGCCGTGTTTGCTTGAGTCGCTACTGGATGTCGAAGTTGATTAAGTCGCATGTATTGTTATGTCGCTTGTATTTTGTATTGTGTAAGTCGTGAGTCACTGTTGTTAGGTCGTGTGTTGTAACTCGTGTGAAGTTGGGTCGTGTGATGTTAAGTCGCAGAGTCAAGGGGTAAGTCGCATATGTGTTGTAAAATTCCTATAAATAGGGATGTTGTGTCACTTGTAAAGGGGGTTGATTTTGAATAAAACTGTTTGTGTGCTTTTGCCGCTTTTGTTGAAGTTGAGTGTGATATCCTTCTTCCATCTTCGGATATTCGAGTGCGCTCGAATCACGAACTTGAAGCCGATTCATGGAATCTCATGCGTGAGATCAACGTCGAAGAATCGTAGATGTTCTAACGCGGAATCGTGCGTGATCAATATGTTGAAGATAGCTAGAATCCGGTATCTCGAGAGATCAACGGATTTGGGCATTTATCGTTCTATCAGGTTTACTTGACACGAAATCATTTCGTGAGGAAGAAAGTTGCGTCAATTTGTATCAAAACATTATTAGCACGTTAAAGTTTATATCCGCTGTGTCAGTTAGCCATGTTGCATGATCACTTGTTGTTTCTGAAGTAATATCAATGACTATGTTAATAACATTTTTCTGATAATGTAAAAAATGAGAATAAAGACATCCTCTCTGAGAATTTTGTAATAACAAGCTAATAGTTTTCTCAGTTTTACTACAGGAAAGACTAAGCGTACAATTCAAAATATATATAATCATTAGGATTTCTCTGATGTTATTATCTATTTGTTTTCTTTGAAGTCGCCAACAGTTGACATAACAAGAGTCTTAAGCTCCACACCAAAAAGTTTATCTACTTCTTTTACCTACAGAATAAAGATATAAAATTTATATTAATTCACTTTTTTAAGGTTGAAGTATATAATAGATATGCTATAACTAACTGTATTCATGCCTTAATGCAACACACTGTTTGGGTGAAGCCAGAGAAGTCTAACAAGTTAATTTCAGCCATGCCAATGCCAATTCTTGCAATGTCCTGTAGCAATTTAGTGAAATTTCCAAGGGTTTTCTTGGATATTATCTCCACATGAAATTTATTTTTTGCAATTTACAAAACATCAACCTTTCCCTGCAATGGCTCAATAACCCAATTGAAGTTCAAAATAAAGAACTTATAATAAGAAGTGAATTAATTACAAACCAGAGAGAGGTTATGAAGTTAATTACTTACCAGACATTGGATTATGACAGGAGTATTACAACAACTGCTTACATTACTCTATCATGATTTTCATCAGGAATACCATTACTGTGTGATAGTTCAAGCTTCAATTCAGAAATTTGTTTCTTAAGACTTCTTATGTATTCGGTTGCATCCACAAGGGTAGCTTCCTTGCTCATCTTCATTTAATCAATCAAATCGGTATAATGCAAGCAAGAGTTAGAGCCCATTTGACAACGGCTTATTTTAAATCTTCCTAAAAGGAGATTTAAACAGTAACTAGAGGAGTTTAAATGTAATTCAATTTTTAAATAAAAATGCTTAATCAATTTTAATTTTTTCATGAAATTGCTTCATGAGTTATAAGTAACAAATAGTTGTTTCTCAGATCTTTACTTATTAACTATTTTTACACGTTTCACACAAGAAGATTCCAAAATGCTAAATTTGAGATAATACTTGCATGTTCTTTTGATGTATGTTAAGCTTTCTTGAGATGGGTAATTTAATTACCTTGGTAATGTAGGTACCAAGGATTAAGTTGAAAGAACTTGCTGCTAACTTACTGTTTCTCCTCCTATCTGCGTCCAAATTCATAGACTTGAATATCTTTTCTGCCTTTTCACCATTAGTTACGCCAACATTATCATCATCCTGACAAATCCATCCAAAAGCCAGTCATATATTATATTGCCTAGAAATCGAACATCGAAATTCCAACTGATGTATGTTTCAGTGTTGTATGAAGTATGTTTTATTGGTGAGATGCAAAAGAAAATAATTCAAGCAATCAAACAAAGAAAAAGGGACGAAGAGAAAGATGAGAAAAGAATCTCATGCAAATTATGTTCCTTTGTACCACTATATTATTATTCCCTTGCATTTTGTATTTTCACAAAAAAACAACTGGTTAGCTTTCTTGAAATTTATGTCAGTGAGAACTATGTTCGGTTAAAGGTCATACTGAGAGGAAACAATAAACATTTAGCAATTCACATTTATTGAGGTATAGAATAGGTTTACAATAGTATTCAGACAACAACAGATTAATTTGGCCATAATTTCAGAAACAATGGACTGATATGTACCTAATATTTTCAGGTCTATGATCTTTTGCTTTAATTTGTCAAAAAGCTTTGCTGCAACCTGCGAAAATCAGAAACAAATTTAGTTGTATTGCTGATGATGATTCATGTATAAATAAAACTTTTACCGGTTTTGTAATTTTATTTCATTATTCGCAGAGAAGATTGTATGGAGCCAATGCGAAGCGAATTTCACATATGAATGAAACGTTGATTACTTTATTAGTTTTAAACTAGGAAAGGACTACATAGAGTGAAAACAAAGCTTTTGATACTCGGAGTCATTAGGAAAATTTCATTCAAGAAAAGAATGGAAAAATACTAATATTAACATCAACTAGTACCATAAGATTATAGGAAATAAGAAATGGAAAAAGGACCAAAATTCTTAGAAAGTAATGGTGCGTCTATATTGGTGTTTCGCCAGTTCTCAGACAGCTCGAACTTCAAATTTTGATAAAAGGTTCTTGTCTTATTTTAAGACTATAAAGGATTGATTTGACAAATGCGAACGGTCCCAAAATAAGAGCTTTTTTTTCTACTTCAGGGTATACAATAAACCGGTAATCGGTGCAAACTTGTTACCTGATATGCACGTAAAGGCCCAACACATCTAGGCTAGCATGAGTACTCCAAGAATTTATCGTGATCAACAGGTTCCTCGTACACCCTAGAAAAAATGGTGCTTATACATCAGTGTGGAGGAAACAAATCGTTTCATTACCATAAAATTGTTATGAAAATAGTAGCGCTTTGCGGAAGCTTTTATCAACGGATCTTTGTCACTCAAATCACAAAGAGATAACTTTGATTGAAAACAAGACGTAATTGAAATCAAAACGCAATAACACAAAATATTTCACCCAACCATCTACTTTATTTAATCACCAAAATTTTTTTTACGATTAATTAAACAAAGCTAAAGTAAACAAAATATTATTGAATCAATAACCAAATTTAGAAAGCGAGCAAATATCTATATGGCTAAAATTGTTGCAGAAAAAGAACAAAGACGAAGAAGAAAGAAATTAGCAAATAGATTTTCCATTGCATTTTTACCCTCTCTTCTAGTCTCTATTTATATAATCAATTACTTAATGCCCAAGTTAATATTCGATGGCAAAAAATAATTTATTAGCCAATTAGAGAGAGAAATAAACATACTTAAATATGTCTATTAATTTGAGGAAACAAAATCTTCTCGTTCTTTCTTTTGCACATTTATTTCCCACTATTTGTTATTTTGTATCACCAAAATTTAACAAAAACATGTACTTAAGCTATTTATTCTGACAGCACTACAAATAAGAAACTTTGTGTGCATTACATAGAAGCCATTTCTAGGTTAAAAGTTGTAGTGCACTACACAGGCAAAAATTCATGTATACAAATGTACATACACATGTGTGATACACACATGCTTACATATGAATACATACATGATACACAACATACATATATACATGTTGATAGGATGACAATGGATATGGTATGTCATATCATCATCCATATATAAAATCATTTTCAGATTTCTGATATCTTTATTTGCGGGTACTGATTTTTTGTCTATCCGCTCAAAGAATTTTCTGCTTCATGCATCCAAAGGACCTACGTTTTGACCAAGGTTTGAGGATTCAACCGAGACACCGAGATTGCGATCATTCCGTTTAAGTTTTAGTGGTGACCGAAACAAAACCAAATCGAAACTTAGATCCAATAAAAATAACTATTGAACTTTAAATTTTCCAGAAAGTCAAAAATTGAATTAATTTGAGTTTCAAATATATGAATATTCAAAATTTATAACTTTGACTTAGGAAACATATGATTTCACACAATATATAAGTGATGTAACTAAAAAAGTTAATTAAGAAGTTATAATAAACATTTTTTTAGTGTTATAAATATTTGTAATTATTTGGTATTGTTCGTTTATATCTTACTTCTCAATTAAATATAAATTATATGTTTTGTTTCGATAAATTTAACAAATATAAATGTAATTATATGAAAAATAAATAACGAGATCAGAAGCCGAATATGGAATTGAAATTCATGAAATAAACAAATTAGATCGAAATTCCTAAAATTACAAAAAACTGGAACCGAGACCAAAACTGAGATCTCGAACCTTGATTTTGACATGATAATAAGTAATCACGAGATTTAGATTATTTTTTTCGGTTTAGGCCACATTTGAAAACTTAAAGCGAAATTCATCAAGTTTGAAAGCATATTACAAATGTTTACAACTTTTGATCAGCTTGGCAAATATTATTCATTGGATTTACATGTAGATTTTTAATAAGTTATTCGAACATGTAAAAACTTAAAAACATTATCCTTCTTACCAAGGTATTATCGATATTTTTGAAATTAATTTATATACTTGAGCTTCTCCATCTAAACCCAAAATTTATCTCTCTTTTTTGATCTATCTTTATTTTGTTTAGAAACAAAAATGGTTAATATGTAGACTCAAACAAATATCTTGATTTGTTTTTCATTACGAATTGATCTTTCTTTCAATTGTGGTTTTAATATGGTTTTAAATTGTTTTTTGAGAATCAAATCATAAATGGAGATATTTGGTTTGAACTGGGATTTAAAACATGTGACTACAAGATTTTTGATAACAAGAAGTCCATCCCAACATGGAACATTTCAAAAAAATGCTCGCCACAATTTGCACATCTAATTTTTGGGTAGTAAGCAAACAAACAAATGACCAAGCTCTTATTCTCTCTGAATCAAAGTGCTGAAGAGCATTTGAAAGACTTTGTCCGAGGGTTTCATGATGAAGTGCGATTGAAAAAGAATTATTATGAGTCAAGTACCGTTGAATAACCATTCTACATGTTAGACAACCACATATTAATATTGTAAAATGTCCGATGTGGACATTGAGGGTGATGTGTGACACAATTAAACCCGCTCTGATACCATGTTAGAGAAACACATATTATCACAAAACCTCACATTACCAATCTGTAATGTGAAAGAAGGTCTCTTAGTATTTATGCATGATTTATATTGTAAATTGTCCGATGTGGGACTAATCTCAACACTACAACTTGCACCATATGTAACTTACTACCATTTTGTAGTACCACCATCCAATCATATTCGAAACCTCTCAAAAGACTCTGGAAATATTCCAAAGATGAGCTCCATAATAAGTAGAAAAGGAAAGAACGGCCTCCTCGAAAAGAGGAAGCTTGTCATTGAAGCAAAAGAGGCATGGACCTTTTGCTAAAGAGAGCCCTAAGGACATCCTTTTCTAAAAAGCATACTAGCTGAGCCAATCTTAGGAAGGCGGCAGACCACGGCTTTAGATGCTGACTCGGTGAGCACCAATCCTAATGTAACGACCCGGAATTTTGGGCGATATAAATTTAATAATCCGTGTTAATAATTTAATTTATTTGATAATTTTCTTTATAATCTTAATTTAAATTGATAAATTTATTCTTTTTATGGTTAATAAATATTTAATCTTTTAATGGTGACCAATATCTTTTTAATAATTTAAATTTGATAAGAATTGTTTTTCAAAAGCTAATTAAATTTTATTCTTTTTATAATATATAAAGAAAACAAAAATATAACATTGATAAATTTCCTTTATAATCAGTCAGGGCACTTGGATACCAGAACAAAAAGGATTACATGCCATAGCTGAAGATGTCAAGTACATCCCTATTTACTCTTCTGAACCCAAAGATATCTGGACATGGAATCATACAAAAGATGGCATTTTTACCACAAACAGTGCATGGGAAGCAATACGAACTAAACATACTAACAAATATTGGGCAGCCCATATCTGGTCCAGATCTAACAACCCAAAGATGGCTTTCACAACTTTTAAAGCAATTAATTTAAGACTCCCTACAGCTAACAGATTAGCAAGATGGGGTATGGAGGTTAATCTAACATGTAAACTTTGTAACAACATTCCAGAATCACACAATCATATATTCTTTGAATGTGAATTCTCCGCTCGTGTAATAAGCCATGTTAAAAGCAAAAATCAAGACATGCATGCTATTTCTACACTTGAAGACGAACTGCTATACCTGAGCCACAGCAAGAGAGGAGACCTGTTGACTCAACTGCAGATTATTAGCCTCACAACAACTGTATATCACCTCTGGAAGGAGAGGAACCGGAGAGTCTTCAAGAGTACTGCAAAGGGACATAAACAAATTCAAATCACAATAGAGCAAGATGTCAAGATACTTGCAAGAAGAATTAAAGGAAAATTATTTACTCATGCGACTGAACTGGAGAACAAAATCCTCCGAGCATGGAAAGTGGATCCGCCATGAACCTTTGCTTCAAAGCTTTTTAGAAAGGGGCATTTGTTATTTTGCTTTGTTGTTGAAATGATCTTTGTAAATACGTTTAGCACGTGTCCTGTTTACTTCTAGGTAATACACGGAACATGGATTATTGTACTGAGCTTTGATGCATCAATAAAATTCACCAATTTTCAAAAAAAAAAAAAAAAAAAAATTTCCTTTATGAACTATCATATTTAAAATAATAACAATCTCATATTTTTAAAGAAGACAAAACAAAACCTTGTTTTAAAATCCTTTTAAATTATCTTATTTAAAAACAAACTGATTATCTTATATTTCAAATGAATTAATCTTTAAATTAACTTTTTAAAATATAATTTATAAACAAAGCTTTAAGTTACAATATCCATTCATATACAAATTATTAATGGATTAAATTTCAAAACAATATCAAACTATAACATATACATACATATATGTTACAATTTGAAAATTAATCTTTAATTTAAAACAAAAGCTCTTCTATTCACAATATATTTAAAATGTTTAAATTTTAAAATGGTTATAAATGCATATGTATAATTGTTTTTAGATTTTTAAAATACAAAGAAATTATTTATATTAGTTTTGAAACATTTTCTTTTAAAGGTAAACTTATATATATACGTATGTAAGTACTCATTTATAAAGTAAAATATAATGTAAGTTTATATTTACATTTAAATTACATAAAAGTTTAAAAACACTTAATGATGATTGTAAACATGTGTAAATATAATAATCACCATAAGAACACTTGTAAGAAAAATTTACAAATTTATGACAAATGTTATTCTTAAGCCAACATGTGGCAATGTTTTTATCTTAATTTTTAATAAATTTTTTTAGAAGGAAACTGGTTTTATGTACAAACATTCCTTTTCTTTATTTTCACTTCTCAACAAAATTTAATGGCAACATGTAATCTTCTTCAAATCTGAAAATAAAATTCAAAAAAATAAAACTTCAACCTGCAATTCAACTTCAATCTACAACTTCAAATTGCATTGCAAAGTTCAAACCAAGCTGTAATTTAAACATGCAATTGAAGATCTGCATATTCAAATGAAGAATCAAGTTGAAAATTAAATCTACATGCAAAAGAATTATCAACCTGAAATGCAAGTGGAAGTCAAACCTGCTCTGTTATAAAATCTGCCTGCAAAGTATACAGGTGAGTAAATTGTTTTTTTTTTAAAAACAGATAAGTTGAATTCTAATTTTTATTGAATGTGTTAATCTGAGATTTGATACTGCAGTTGCATGAAAATCATTCAGAATTTATAACATTGAATTTACAGATATGTTCTTATATATGTGAAAGGATCTTTGTTTTTTTCTTTTTTTTATAAACTCTCTGTTCCTTGTTGTTTCAGACCAGAATCAATCTTCAAAATCCCAAATCTCCCAATAAACATTATTATTTGACTTTGATGTTTAGATGGAAAGTGTTTGTTGATGTTTGAAGGCAATTTTTAAAATAGTTTGTGGAATTTTTAAGTTACAAATAATTTTTAAAATGGGGAGCACAGAAATACAATATATATATATATGTCAAAATAAATCATCACAATTCAGTAATTTGAATTCAGGAACATATTAGAAATTGAAGATGATGATTTTAGGAAGTAAAATCAGGATTTTTAGTGAAGTGATTGTTGGGTTTTGCAGTAATGTGCAATATTGGGCATTTTGTAGATTTCTGATGATTTGTTCATTAATTCGAATTGATATTTGAATCAAAGCTTGCTTGCAAGCTATTGATCATGGGAAAAATACAAAATATTTTTTTAAGTAATGGATTGATGGGAATAAATGAAACTAGGGTTTAAGCTTGTGGGTTGTTCGGCTTGGTTGCCGAAGTATTTTCGTCTTGAGTAGTGAACCGGGTTTGTTCGCATTTGGGGTGATTGTAGCTCGGGGATCGTGGCGTTCGATGGTGTGGACGGTGTTGATCATCGGCTACGAGACGCTCGGCCGTGGGAAGTTTTGTAGTTCGTTGTTTTGCAGATTTTCAAGTTGAAGGTCCAAATTTTGATTTGCATGTTGATGTTTGGTTCTGGGTTTGTTTTCGTTGTCACGAGAGGTTGGGTGATCATCACCGATGGTCGTGGCGACCAAAATGCGCCGGAGGACGTTGGACACGTGCACCGTGTTCGTGCACAGTTGGGCTGGGAGATGAGTGCTGGAGAAGACGAGTTGAACTCGAGTGGAGCTCGCGTTTTTCCTGGGGTGCTCTCGTGTTTTATCGTTTTGACTCGGAGTGGAATGGAGGTTGGTTGCTTTGGGGTAGGCACGGGATGTTCTTGGGTTGTTACTCGAGCGGTTGTTTTCTCTGTGTAATATTCAGATTAGATTTATTATGTAAATTAGTATAATCAAGTTAATTACTATAAGAACAAGTTTATGAAAGAAGATGAATTATAAGTTAAAGTTTGTGGATTTGAAAATAAAGTAAATCAAACTTTTAAAATAATAATTGAATTTAATTTAAATTTTAAATTGTTAAGAGTATGTTTTGAAAGTCATTTAACTTACTTAAATTTGAATTTTAAATTTAAATGAAGAATGTTTTGAATTTAAATATTGAATCAAAATTTTAAGATAAATTTTAAAGTAATGTTTAAAAACCAAGTTCAATTTATATTGAAATAAGTAGGTTTAAAAATTAGATGATTTTAAGTGTTTTAAAATTTGAAATTCGTTCTTGAATACCTTATTTTCAAATAAAGTTTAAGTTATAATTATGTAAACCAAATTGAATGAATTTGTCTTTAAGGTTAATAAGATTTGATTTAATTTCAAATAATTTAATTATGAAAATAAATAGGGTTAATTTATCTTTGTTATTAACTTGAGAATATTTAATTGAATATGATTTGAAATTAAGTAAAGAATTAATTAAGATAAATGCTTTCTTAATTTATTAAGGATTTTAAAATAACATAAGTTAATTAATTAATTGTTTAATTAATTTTAAATAATTAGTTAATTATTTATTTAATTTTAAATAATAACTTAATTATGGATTAATTAAGTATAATTACTTAATAAAGTAATTAGTGATTAATTGTTGAATGTAATTAAGGAAGTTAATTACTTATGGAAGTAATTAATGATAATTACTCATGGAATAATTAGTTGAAGTGATTATTGGTTAAACACTTAATGATATCAATTAAAGAATTGATTAATATAATTGTTGAAGTTAATTAATTATGAAGTGATTAATTAATTAAAGAATTAAGAATTGTTTAATGATGAAGTTAATTGTTTGTTAAGTGATTAATTAAGGAAGTAATTAAGATTTATTAATGAAAGTAATTAGAGATAATTACTTATGTGAGTAATTAAGAGTTAATTACTTAATTATTTTAGTTAATTAATTAATGTGATTAATTAATTAATGAATGAGATTAATTTAAGATTAATTACTAAAGGTTATTAATTAAAATGTAATTAATTAATTTAGTAATTAAATAAGGATTAATTGTTAATTTAAATTAGTTAATAATTACTTAATGAAGTAACTAAAGATTAATTAATTGAATTAATTAATCAAGGATTAATATAATTAAATTAGAAACTAATTAAGTAATAAGTTAATTAATTTAGTTAAGTAATTACAAATTGTTAATTACTAATTATGATTAATTAGTTGATTAATTATAAGTTAATTATTTAATTAAAATTAATTAATAAGGATCATTAATTAATATTAATCAAGGTTGATTAATAAAAGTAATTAATTTAAGTGTGATTAATTAATTGTAATTAAATAAGAATTAATGTAATTAATTATAGTTAATTAATTAATGAAGGATCATTAATTATTGTAATTAATGATAGTAATTAAAGGTTAATTACTGAATATGGTTAAGGATAATTACTTGAATGTAATTAAGATAATTAATTAATTAGTGAAGATCATTAGAGATGATGATTAATTTATTTGGAATAATAATTAATGAAGAAGGATTTTAGTAATTCAATTGATTAAGAGATAATCAATTCTGTTTTGGATGTTTGATTAATATGGATTGATTGATAAGTATTGGTTAGTTGGTTGATATTAGATGATCAATATTTGGAGATTGATGATTGGTTGATATTGAATGTTTGATATTTGTTTGATATTGGATGATTTGGATATATCCGTTATATGATATGCTGTTTTGCGTAGATAAATATTGATATGAATTATCTCTTGTGATAATACGATTCATCTATCTGATTATATATCATCCTGAATTAAGTTTAACTGTTTAAACCCTTAAGTACAACTTGGACATTAAAATGGCGTTTGGTTTCGGTGAGACCGGGATCGGATTTCCACATTTGGAATCCGAAAACCACATCGATTCCAATTAAACGTTAGGTCGTTAATCCAAGTGGAGCAAGTGAAGACTCGAGGTGTAAGGACTATACGTCAGTATAACTCTGTGGGTGATTCTGTAATGAGTTTGGCGGAATAGTGCTTATAGATTCGAGATGGTGAATCAGAGTGCAGGGGCTATGGTCGTTGACTCTGAGGGTGATTCCAATAATGAGTGCAACGAGATAGTGCCTTCGGTTTCGTTCGAACCCGGAACGAACTTGTATGGATTGAATGCTTTTCAAAACATCGTCAGGTGGATGATGAGCATTCTAAGATAGATGTGTTCTATAAAGGTAATCGTAACCTCAAGCCTCATCAACCGGGAATGGCTAAAACAGGGGAGGTGCAGCAAGGCTTCGTGGGTAGCCCCCACTTGAGAGTGAGATTTACCCCTGTCTAGAGGTCCCTTTATATTTCGGCTTAGTGTGTGGTTGGTCGCGCCAACTACGGGCTGGTCTTGTTCGGGACTGTCCAGTAAGGGATGGTTCCGGCCTTGTGTTGCAGGGGAGTTAGGGTGGCTCCTCGGTACGTTGATCTAGGCCACGTGCTGTGGCGGGCGGTACCCCAGTAGCCCTGCCATTGTATGGAATCCAAAATCCAATAAGTGCCTGTACGGTTATGATTGTGCCCAACTATGTTGGAACGTGAGATGTAAGCATTCTAGCTATTTTTGTATTTTATTTTGAAAACCCTAGACACTATTATAATATCACTGGATTTCCTATCAAATGTTTTGGTTAGGTAAGGTAAAACTTTTCCATATGTATGCGTGGGAAGTCTTACGTGATACCTTTTCTTTCAAAGGTTTTTCTAAAGTTAAGCAATTTTAACCCGTTTACTCACACCAGACCCCTGTCTGACCCGAGTGTTTATTTTCTGTTTTATTAAACTCTTGGGTACTCATATTATGTATGAGTAGTCAAGTGATCAGGTTAGCTTGACGAATTCTGGAGGAGGTATGGAGCAGGAGGCTTCGATGTGTAGATTTATATATTGATTCCGCTGTGTTTGTTTGTACCTGTATCTGTTGTTCTTGAGTTGTATAGTTAGACAGAAGTTTATAACTGTCTATTATGTGTTGTATAAGTTGTGTACTCTGATGTAATGAGATACTATGTAATATTTTATGTTAGTTATTATATTTTATTCGTTCCGCTGTGAGTTCTCTGATGTTGTTTGTGTTCTTCTTTCTCTTTCTTTTCTTCTTCTATCCCTTTCTTTCTTCAAGATGATGCGATTTTCTGGGTGTAGAAAGTCGGGTCGTCTCACCTAAAATTACGGTGCTTTAACCTTGGATGTTTATTCAATGAGCACAAATCCAAACATTTGAAGATCTTGGTCTTGAATAAAAATATGGATGAGGAACCAATTCTAGCACTTAACGGACTTTAGGCATGAGCATAAAGCATTCTACCAAGTGAACTTCAAAGTGCACCACATACTGAGAGTCCTAAGACGGTCCAGCTCCAAAAATGAACCTTGGCCACGACTAAGTCCAACACCGATACCTAAGGGAATATGATCCTATGTGCATAAATCTCAAAGTCATATGGTCTTTATACCACGTTTCCAAAGATATCGAAATCCGAACACCAAGACATCAGTTACCAATTTATTTATTAAAAATAATAGCAGTTGTTTTTTATTTTATTTTCTAAAATCAAAATATGTACAACAATTTTTGTTGGACCGGCTAAACATGGTACGAATTTGAGCAGGTATAATTATAGCTGCATGACATTTATGCCCCCATATTATCCGCCTTTGAATTGAAGCTGTATGCCTCTTTCGTCCATTCTTCTAGCACAGCCTAATATGGTTATGCAATTTAATAGACAAACAAATCTATATTTCAAGTACAAAAGTAAATATCAATGTTTCAATTCACAAAATTCCCGATGTATAAATATTTAAATAGCTAAGGTTTAGTATTATTACTTATGAACCATTATGTGTCAGGTCATGCAAAAGCAGTTCAAGCCTAACATCCAAAGTAAAATAGATGTAATTTCAATCGATCATGGAAGTTACTAGCTTTGGAAAGAAGCTAAAATTAGTCAAAAGAGAAGCACGAGTAGATGATACTTTGAGCTTGCAAAGGAAAATGGCGCACTATCATGATGATTCAAATTACGTTGTACATGCACGTAATAGTCTAATAGATGAATTTAGTAAACTAATTCACTTGTCTGGCAAAATTTTCTTGAACTGACTGCCACCAATAACTTCCTACCTTTAATCCTTAGAGAAGTGATTCTCTGTTTGGTAAAAGAATTCAAATTGTCCTGCATTTTGTTGAGAGCAATGACTTACTAACCTGAATATAGTTTAAAACACTGAAGTTCCACAGTTCTCCCCTCTATAACAGAAATAAGGTGACGATAAATATGATGTTATAACAGATCATTGAACAAAACAATAATTACAACATGCACAATTTTACCACATTCATCTAAATATTATCACCCACCCAGGTTTAAACGTTATTCTTATTTTTCCAAGCAGCGTCATGAAATGTCAACATCCAAAACTAAAATGTACCGTACAAAATCATCTGGATCCCAAGCAATCTCATCTTCCAATAGTTGTTTTCTCCGATGCTGTTAAAAATCGGGATACTCAAAATCCTTACATAAATATTCATATTAAAAACAAGGAAAAATTAAAAATTAAAACAGAAACAAATATTGGTATACATAAAATATGATGATTCAAAATACATGCTAATTCATATAGTTTTTGTTTTTTTTTTTTGAAGTATTGCTTAAGAATCTTGCCGAAATATATTATTTATAGATGCCGGAATATGATAAAATGTAGAATTATCTTGAAAATTGAAATGCAAAGGAACAATTGGCAGATCAACTATTGTAGATACATCATAAGAAGGAAATCACATAAGAGGCTTCACCATACCTGTCTATTAGAAACACACAATTATTTTAACGCTTGCAAACAAAAGAGAGGCACTGAAGACAAGATAAAATATCAGTCTCCCAACATACCCTTTTCCATATCTCTCTCCCACTCACTCCCCCACTTAGTAAGAAATAAAATGTTAACACTACTAATAGATAGGTGTTTTCTCTGACGTCTGTAACTTTACACAGAAACACGATGGTCAGATTGTTTTCTTGATTCATATAAGAATATATTTTCCATATCATGTTCTAGTCGTTGAATATTAAATCATCTTGAACTCCAATGGCATACGGTGTACCATTTGACTATCATCAGAAAAATCTAATCCACAACACAAGGTAACTCTCTATTTGATGAAGAGTAACGTTTTGCTTCGTATTTAGTCCACCTGCGAGGATTATCATATTACCGTTCAAGTTTGAGTTTTTTGACCATGAGGTTTTGTTGAATTGATCGTATTTATTAGTGGATATATGACATGCGTTAGATGTGGGTTGCATTGTATAAGTAGGTGCATGGGTTGAATGGATAAGTCCAGCATTGCAGGTTTGCATATAACGATCGTAGTATGTATATGGCATGTCAAAAAAGTAATGTATTCTATGAATTAAATGGATAAATCCCACACTACAAGCTCATATAGAGCATTCGATATAACGTGTATATATAGAAAACCTATTTGAACATAAATAGATGACACAATTTGTGACATGATAGATCTCAATCATTAGACATCCCCTTAATTTCAATCTCGTACGTAAACATAACAAGATACAATGGCCAATGTATATTATGTCACATTTTGTGTTTTATTTTGTATACAAATAGTCTTGTGCCCACATACGCATATTATATATATATATGTATGTATATGTATGTATGTATGCATGTATATGTATATGTATATATATATTGAGAATAAAAGTGGTACTTTATTCAAGCAAAGCATTAAATTTTGATGTCATAGGTTCGAACCCATGACCTCTAGAACCTCGGTCTAGAGCTTCTTATCACCAGCCACTTAAGTTACTGGTTCTTGTATATGTCTATTAGTTCATAGGAATTTACAGCTAATAGCGATGATCAAATAGTCTCTTCAATTTTATGCATAATAAATTAACATTTGACAAGAATGTTAGATCAAGGAAACTATCAGATCTCATTTCAGTTTGGCCAGTCTCTTTCTAGAGTTCCAAATAACGATGTCACACTCACTTTTGGTACTTGGGAAAAACAAACCTGGATCGAACCTATATTTACCCAATTGATACAATTTGTTCATGGACTTTGTATGGATTTGATTAATTTTAGCTTCAACAACCAGGCTAGCATTTAATGCTGGTCAAAGCATATGATTACAAGTTTAATTAAATGCTATTAATGAAACTAATAATTCACCCTTCTTAACAATAGATCCAGTAGAACTGTTGGAAAGTGAGTTATGGTGCATGCCAAAGCTTTGTTAAGTGGTTTCACCCACTAAATCCACTTGGTGTTTTATGCAGGATTGTCAAAAAGAAATATTACATATAGGTGATACCACAGTTTTCATTAGTGGAAATAGGATAGATATCCCACAAGCATGCAAGAGTTGGTGGTAAAAAATTCTTCATTATCCACGAGAAGATTACTTGTGGTATTATCAACCCTACTCGTTCCCTTTTTCTTAGCCATTGTGCTTAGTTTTGAGTATGCTTATCTAAATATAACCATTTGTGGAAGTTAATGTTATCCCCAACATTTGAGATAACCAAAGATTTAGAAAATAGAAAATAATTAAGTTTTTGCTTCATTATCCATACATGTTATATCTTCTGAACCCATATAATTTCAATCTTTGAAATGCGATAACGTTATATATCAAAATTCGAGTTTTCTATTCATTTTCAACGTTAAAACATTAATTTTGTGTACTTCTCAATGGTATGTTCTGTTATTACATATAAACTTTCTAAAATCATACAATTTAACATGTAATTTTAAACGCATCGATTTAATTCGGCTTTAGCTGCATTGAACAAATTGATGCTTCAAAATTTTATTTTTTGCAAATTTGTCCTTTACATATGGATGTCTATCACTAAAAAGAACATAAAATTTATGATTTAACAATGAAAACGGGTTTAATCTGGTGTTTCCACAAACAATCATTCCATATTAAAGATCCAAATTAAAATGAGGTGGGAACTGCAAATAAAGGGTGTGAGAATGCTAATTGTATGTGAAGAGAAAGACCTGATTCATAAATAAATATAAAGGAGAGTTTTCAGTCAAGATTAGTGATAAAGAACTACTGACGAGTTTTCTTTAGAAATTTCACTGCATATGAAAATTGTTCCTAACATCTTATATTTTATACAGAATGCGACTTTTCTGCAATCAGATAACTATGGAAAAGTTAGAGAAAAAAACACTAATAGCTAATAAATATTTTCTTGGCCTGGACAATGACATACAAAGTAAATGCTATAAATTAAACACTAATAGTATAATATCGGTATATACAATTTTACATACGCTTATGAACAAAGTCATGGCCAATATATAAGCATAAATAATATTTCAAAACATCATTTTAATGTCTAAAAAGTAAAAACATCAATCTAGTGGGAATAGAAAAGGTTATAGCGAAATAAGTGGAGGCATGCAAAATGGCACGACTTTATTTAAACGTAAAAATCTATCATACATGATATTCTACAAATTAGGAGACAAAAGTTAAACAGATTTTGAAACTTCAAATACTATAAAAAAATTCAGCACGTGATATGTTATCTTTTGCATGTAATTTCAATGCAACAAGACCTTTTGATCGACATATATGATACCAATAATTATTATTTACTTTCACGACAGCAATATATCTAGTTTTGCAAATATAATTAAAGAAAGTATGTAACAACCCGCATATTTATCGAGTTTGTAATTTAAATATTTTATTTAAATATTAAATCGTTAATCGGATTTTGGTCCGAAAAGCTACTTTTTGCAAACGGTCAAATTAGGACTCGAGACCATTTCCATTGAGTTTGAAATGCCGTTTACAACTTTTTTAAGTATAAACATCGATAGGTTTGGAGTTAGTGAAATTTCACTAACTTTTCCCGCATTGGACTTTGGGTTAGTTTAGCCTATTAAGCCCAAGTTCCAACCCTCTTCTCCTCACTCTTCATAAATTTCCTAACTAATCAAGCTTTGGCATTAATGGTGGAGGGAATGGAAAATTAAAATTCCAAAACTCAAATTCAATTGCAATCCATCTTTCTACTCCAAATTCAAGAAGAAGACATTGGATTCAAGCTTCTTATGCTTAGATAAAAGAAGGATTGATTCTTGCTTGCTTAAAACTTCATTTTCATTGATATTTGGTGCAAAGGTGAGATTTTTATCTCACGATTCTAGTCTATAACCATATTGGACTGTTGGGAATGATTCCCTATCACTTTTGCATGCATATTAGCATTTGGTTTGGATTGGATTGGCGAAAAACTCCAATTTTTAGCGTTTTGGTGAATTTTCTGCACTTAGGTGGTTCTGGCCATTTTTGGTGTTCGGAGTTAGGTCGCTCGCGACCTAACCCTTAGGTCGTTCGCGTGTTATCGCGCTAAGTCGCAATGCCTTGAATCTTCACTTCGGAGTTAGGTCGTTTCACGTTAGGTCGTATGGCTTTTAGGTCGTAGGTCGTATGGCTTTTAGGTCGTAGGTCGTATGGCTTTTAGGTCGTACGTCGTATGGCTTTTAGGTCGTACGTCGTATGGCTTTTAGGTCGTACGTCGTATGGCTTTTAGGTCGTAGGTCGTTGGCATTTTGACCGTTAGGTCGCATGCCTTTCTACTTCGATAGGTCGTTCGGCCATGCTTTCTATTTTTAGGTCGCGACATCTTTAGGTCGTGTTACCTATATACCCCTAGGTCGAAAACCTTAGGTCGTGCACCTTTAGGTCGCGAACCCTATTAGGTCGCGAACCTCTTTAGGTCGCCTGTCCCTTAAGCAGTTAGGTCGTTCGTCCTCTGATGCCTTAGGTCGTTTGACCCGTGTTATGTTAGGTCACGTAACCCCTTAGGTCGCTTGACCTTGTTTCCTGTTAGGTCGCGTGACCTTGTTTTCGACCTTAGGTCGTTTCACTTTTAGGTCGCATGACCTTTAAACCGTTAGGTCGTTGAATCTATAACTCGATGGGTCGTTCCCCTTTAGGTCGCGAATCACTTTAGGTCGCATGACCTCGTCTCCGTCAGGTCGTGAACCTTGTTAGGTCGCTCATTCTTAGCCCGCAAAGCTTCTTAGGTCTAGCACCCCCCTTAGGTCGTAAGACGTCATTTTATTTGTTTTAGGTCGTAGGCCGCTTGACTTCACTAGGTCGTACCGTTTTGGTTGGGGCGCTGCCCCGCACCCCGCACCCCGCAGGGGGCGCTGCCCCTGGACCCCCGCGACCTGACCGGGCAGGTCGAACCCCGTAAGCGGTGGCGTTGCCCCCGCACCCCCACCTTGGGGGGTTGCCACCCCCCCTCCGTAGGGGATCTTATCCGAAAAACATTGAGCTGATTTCCTTGGATTTTATTCACATCTCCGTATGCGATTTTTGTGACTGATTGTTCTACAATTGCTTCTGTGTCTTGTCACTTTATAATATAAAGGTTTCAATACTAGTAGTAAATATCAAAACTCTTTTAACAAACAATTTCAACTCTATTTTTAATAACAAAGCTCTTTTCTTAAACCGTTTTCCAATCTATTAGTATATACAAACCTTTACCTCACTCGGATGAGAAATCTAATTAAACGACTTAGTAAAACAAGTGGTATGAAACGCTTGCGTTTACTTCGTCGGTTAATTCTTGGACTTGTTCGATTGAACCTCTTGTGACAATTTTATTAGTGAAGATTTACAGTTTGTTCATAGATATTTAAGTTAAGCAAGTGGTTATGGGACATGAAGCTAAACTTCTATATTTACTAGCTTAGTGTAATTGACACTTCTCGTTGATCATGACGATCATTCTGATGATTTAGACTAGCAACTGTGCGATGTCTCTTCTTGCGAGGTTAGACTAGACACCACTTGTGTGATTCCACTCACACATACCTTTTTGCTTTTTGGTTAGTCTGGACCTTAATCTGTGTGATTCCATTCACACATGTGGGGTAGCTCCCCTTGGTCTTCGGACCGTCATGTGATAGGCCTCTTTCTCTTTTCTATGATTTCTGGACTTCTTGCATTGATTTCTAGAATTTATGTCATTGACTTGTTATGAGTACAAGTTTGGGGTATGATGCCCTTTCCGAATCTTTGACAAGATTCTTGTGATATTGATTATCTCTTATTGATTGATCTTCTGTTGATCATTATTTACATACTTATAGTGGTATGTCATTATGGATATTTTATGTTTATGCCATATCTTTTATGTTATATCATGCCATCTGATATTTATAGCTAGACTGACCCGTTTATTATTTTCTTAAATAATACTCGGGTCAGACCGAGATGTTACAGGTGCTTCTGCTTGACTTCTTCCCAGGGATTCATAACTCTGACTTTTGGTTGACTGTTTAGATTAGCAGTTTTTGTTGTATACACTTGAGATATAGACTCATAGTTGTATTCTTTTGTATAGCACGTGTTGCTATTCTTTTGTATTATCGTGGATCTTACGGACCACTACTCTGATGTACACTTTCACGTGTTAGTTATATATTCATATCTTCTTCCGCCTTTGTGATATGGATATCTGTGACTGATTTGTGTTATGATTATTTCTATGTTTGTTATCGAAGATTATTTATAGCCACCGTGTGATAAGAAATTACATGGATGGTCGCTCCTCAACAGCCTTATTCTCCATACTAGTTGACAGCACTACACCGTAGTGTTCTTGGCTAGTGTGGGTATAGAGGTAGGGCGTCACAGCTTGGTATCAGAGCCAAACTTCGGAACAATGTAGAATAACTTAACAAGGATCATCGTCCTTGGTCTATCTTAGGAGTCATACCATGGGATTAATTCGAGTCTTCGTACCGATTCATCCTATTTCCTTTATGATTCCTTGTTTTATCTATCAAGATTGCTTGATGTTCATTGGTAAATAACCTTCTTCCTTCTCTTCTTTCTTTCTTAAATGAAGAGAATGTCTAGGCCAGGCCGTCCCAGAACTGGATCATCTGGTGCTGCTCCCCCGGATGGAGTTTTTATGACTGCTCAAGAGCTTCTTGATTTAGTAACTAATGCTCAAGCAGCTGGAGCTAACCTGGAACCTACTCACCCAAAGTCGGGATTTGCACGCTTGTGCAGCGATTACACCAACTTGGGTGGGAAGCCCTTCAAAGGTTCGGAAAATATCATCGAGGTCCAGGCTTGGTTAAAATCATGCGATCGAATCTTTTCTCGCATGAACCTTATCGATCTCCACCGCGTTCAGGTGGCTTCCAGCATGCTCCAGGAGAGAGCATTGGACTGGTACGAACTCCTTATTTCAGAAATTAATGAAGCGGATCTCACCTGGGAGCAATTTCAGGGACGCTTCGAGTTAAAGTTTGTACCAGAAGCTGGGAAAGTAACCTTGGCTCGACGTTTTATTGACCTTGTTCAAGGTCAATCCTCTGTGACTGATTACGTCGCAGCCTTCGAGTCGCTTTCCAAATATGGGGTTGAATACATCAACACCCCATTGAAGATGAACCAGAGGTTCGTTTATGGCTTAAATAAGAATCTTAAGAAGCCACTACTCCTGAAACTAGAAGTCGCATTTGATCAACTCGTCGATATCGCTCTTCGTCTTGAAGAGGCTGATAGAGAGAGTGACGTTGAAGTGGAAGGCGCTAAACCAAACTTCAACAACAAGAAGAGGCCAAACAAATTCAAGGGTCCTTAACCCAACAAAAAGGGTAAGCAGGCAACCCCTGCGGCAAAGTCTCCTTCTCCTAGTGGTGCGAGTTGCTTCAACTGTGGGTCTGGGGATCATTATGCGAATAAGTGCTCTAAGCCCAAATCTTGTCGCTATTGTAAGAGCCCGGATCATTACATACATCAATGCCTCAAGCGTAAAGGCAAGAAGGAAGGAAAGTTGAATGTGGCTCAAGCCCCTGGCAACACATCTCGTGGCCAAGGTATTTCTCATTCCATTCTTGATGGTATTATTTTATTTCATGATCAACCTATTAGAGTTCTCTTTGATATGGGTGCATCCCATTCTTTTATATCAAAGGAACTGGTAGACACTTTTTCCTTAAGTGTTACTGCATTGATGACTTCTTTAAAAATTGTGAATCCTGTTGGTGGATCCGCAACTCTTAGTTTGCTTTGTAAAAATGTGGAGATTATTTTATGTGATTTTCCATTCCTAGCCGATTTGCATGTTATGCGTTACCTAGGCTTTGGAATGATTTTGGGAATGGATTGGCTTAATCGTTATGAAGCTCATATCCTATGTCCTGAGCGGACTATTCATCTCCGACATCCACTATCTGTTAATCAGATTTCTGTTAATCTTAAAGATTCAGAATCCTGTTTGGTGGCATCTTTATATTCTTTAAATCCTCGTGATAATGATGATGATGATGAAGATGATATTATTTCTCGTATTCACGTTGTTCGTGAATTTTCCGACATATTCGAGCCCGTTTTAGGTTTACCACCTAAACGAGCAATTGAGTTCATGATTAATCTTGTTTCTGGAGCTCAACCTATTACTCGTCCTCCTTATCGCATGTCCAATAAGGAAAATGAGGAGATGCGCAAACAGTTGTCCGAATTGGAGACGAAGCAATTTATTCGCTCTAGTTCCTCGCCTTGGGGAGCTTCGGCTATTTTCGTGAAGAAATCCGACGGTACGCTTAGGCTTTGCGTTGACTATCGCAAGCTTAACGATCTTACTATTAAAAATAAATATCCTTTACCTCGGATTGATGATCTATTCGTTCAGCTTAGTGGTGCTAAGGTCTTTTCACAATTGGACTTGGCTACCGGTTTCCATCAGCTTCGTATCGCAGAGGATAGCATTCCTTTGACATCATTCCGTACTCGATATGGATCTTATGAATGGCTTGTTATGCCACTTGGGTTAACGAATGCTCCATCTTATTTCGTTGACCTCATGAATCGAGTTTTCAAAGATTTCCTCGATCGGTTTGTTCTCATATTCATTGATGATATTCTTGTGTATTCAAAAACCGAGGAGGAACATGAGGAACATCTTCGGATTGTATTGGAAAATCTTAGGGGTAATCAATTAAAGGTGAAATTTTCTAAATGCCACATTTGGCAATCTCGTGTGAAGTTTCTCGGTCATATTATTTCCGAATCCGGAATTTCCGTGGATCCTTCAAAGATTGAAGCGATTCAAGATTGGAAAAGACCTGAGAGTGTGATTGAAATCCGTAGCTTTCTCGGATTGGCGGGCTATTACCGTCATTTTATTAAAGACTTTTCTAAGATTGCCGTGCCTCTTACTGGCTTGACTAAGAAGGGAGTTAAATATATTTGGTCAGACAAATGTGAAGCCTATTTTCAGAAATTGAAAGAACTCCTTTCCGATGCTCCCATTCTTGTTATTCCCGAAGGGAATCAAGATTTTGTTGTTTATACCGATGCTAGTCACGTTGGTTTGGGTGCCGTTCTTATGCAAAAAGAACGTGTTGTTGCTTATGCTTCTAGGCAATTGAAGCCGGCCGAGACTAAATATGCCACACATGATCTAGAGCTCGCGGCTATTGTTTTCGCCCTTCGAATGTGGCGTCATTATCTATTGGGAGAGAAATTTATTCTTTACACGGATCATAAGTCTTTGAAATATTTATTTTCTCAAAAAGAACTTAATTTACGTCAACAGCGTTGGCTCGAGTTCCTTGCACCTTATGATCTTGATATTCTTTATACCCCCGGTAAGGGTAATCGTGTCGCTGATGCTCTTAGCCGTAAGCAACAAGCAGTTGTTTCTATAATGATATCCGAATGGAACGATCTCGAGATCTTATCCACTTGTGAGATTCGAGAGTACGTATCCGATTTATGCTCATCATTTGTTTTATGTAGCCTTGAGGCTCATCCTTCTCTCTTAGACCGCATTCTTGAAGCTCAAAGGCTAGATCCTGAATTGGTTCTTCTTGGCCAAAATATTAAGGATAGAATTGATATTGAAGGTTTGAAAGACTTTGGTATTGATTCTCGTGACGGCATTCAAAAATTCGGTAGACTTATCGTACCAAATATTGGTGATCTTCGTAAAGATATTTTAGAAGATTCCCATCGTTCTAAATTCACCATTCATCCCGGTAGTAGTAAAATGTACGCTGATATGAAGCGACTTTATTATTGGGAGGGAATGAAATCTGATATTGCTAACTTTGTTAAGTGTTGCATGACTTGCCAACTTGTCAAGGCCGAACATCAGCGGCCTGGTGGGTTATTGCAACCTTTAGAAATTCCAATTTGGAAGTGGGACCAAATTTCCATGGATTTTATAGATGGCCTTCCCCGTTCTCGTTCGGGTCATGATAGCTTATGGGTGATTGTTGATAGACTTACTAAATCCGCCCATTTTATTCCGGTTCGGTGTAACCGAACCGTTCCTCTTTTGGCCAAACTATTTGTCAAGGAAATTATAAAATTGCATGGAGTTCCTACTTCTATTGTTAGCGATCGTGATCCATTGTTTACTAGTGGATTTTGGAAGAGTCTTCAAAAAGCTTTAGGAACGAAGCTTAATTTTAGCACCGCTTATCACCCCCAGTCCGATGGACAAACCGAGCGTGTGAATCAAACTCTTGAAGATCTTCTTCGTGCTTGTGTGCTTGATTTTGGTGGAAGTTGGGAAGATCATATTTCACTTGTTGAATTTTCCTATAATAATAGCTTCCAATCTAGTATTGGTATGGCGCCTTTCGAGGCACTCTACGGAAGGCCATGCCGATCTCCTTCTTGTTGGCTTGAGGCCGGTGAGAAGCTGGTTTTAGGTCCAGACTTTATTCGTGATTCCACGGAAAAGATTGAACTTATTCGACATAGGATGAAAGAAGCCCAGAGTAGACAAAAATCCTATGCCGATAATCGAAGAAGGAAATTAGAACTTTCTGTTGGGGATCCTGTTTTTATTCGTGTTTCACCTATGAAGGGTGTTGTACGTTTCAGTCGATCGGGGAAGTTAGCGCCTCGATATATTGGGCCATTTCCTATCACTGAACGTATTGGTTCCATGGCTTATCGCCTTGCATTGCCGGCTCATTTTTCTGCTATGCATGATGTATTTCACATTTCTCAATTACGGAAATGCCTTCAGGATTCCGATTCTATTCCTGAGCCTGCTGTTGTGGAAGAAATTGAAGTTTCGCCGAATTTAACTTATGAGCAGCATCCTATTCGAATTATAGCTTCTGAGGTTAAACGACTTCGAAAAAAAGATGTTCCGCTTGTGAATGTTCAATGGTCCTCAAATCCTAAGGATTGTTCTTGGGAATCCAGAGAATTCATCGAGCGTACACATCCGGACTTGCTTACTCCTGCTCTTTGAGGTGAACTTCTTATTTCAAAATTCCTCTTGTGTTAATATGCTTTTATGGTTGTTACTTTTTATTTCCATCTTATATATATTGCGAGGACGCAATTTCTTTAAAGAGGGGAGTCTGTAACAACCCGCATATTTATCGAGTTTGTATTTTAAATATTTTATTTAAATATTAAATCGTTAATCGGATTTTGGTCCGAAAATCTACTTTTTGCAAACGGTCAAATTAGGACTCGAGACCATTTCCATTGAGTTCGAAATGCCGTTTACAACTTTTTTAAGTATAAACATCGATAGGTTTGGAGTTAGTGAAATTTCACTAACTTTTCCCGCTTTGGACTTTGGGTTAGTTTAGCCTATTAAGCCCAAGTTCCAACCCTCTTCTCCTCACTCTTCATAAATTTCCTAACTAATCAAGCTTTGGCATTAATGGTGGAGGGAATGGGAAATTAAAATTCCAAAACTCAAATTCAATTGCAATCTATCTTTCTACTCCAAATTCAAGAAGAAGACATTGGATTCAAGCTTCTTATGCTTAGATAGAAGAAGGATTGATTCTTGCTTGCTTAAAACTTCATTTTCATTGATATTTGGTGCAAAGGTGAGATTTTTATCTCACGATTCTAGTCTATAACCATATTGGACTGTTGGGAATGATTCCCTATCACTTTTGCATGCATATTAGCATTTGGTTTAGATTGGATTGGCGAAAAACTCCAATTTTTAGCGTTTTGGTGAATTTTCTGCACTTCGGTCGTTTTGGCCATTTTTGGTGTTCGGAGTTAGGTTGCTCGCGACCTAACCCTTAGGTCGTTCGCATGTTATCGCGCTAAGTCGCACTGCCTTGAATCTTCACTTCGGAGTTAGGTCGTTTCACGTTAGGTCGTATGGCTTTTAGGTCGTAGGTCGTATGGCTTTTAGGTCGTAGGTCGTATGGCTTTTAGGTCGTACGTCGTATGGCTTTTAGGTCGTAGGTCGTATGGCTTTTAGGTCGTAAGTCATATGGCTTTTAGGTCGTAGGTCGTTGGCCTTTTGACCGTTAGGTCGCATGCCTTTCTACTTCGATAGGTCGTTCGGCCATGCTTTCTATTTTTAGGTCGCGACATCTTTAGGTCGTGTTACCTATATACCCCTAGGTCGAAAGACCTTAGGTCGTGCACCTTTAGGTCGCGAACCCTATTAGGTCGCGAACCTCTTTAGGTCGCCTATCCCTTAAGCAGTTAGGTCGTTCGTCCTCTGATGCCTTAGGTCGTTTGACCCGTGTTACGTTAAGTCGCGTAACCCCTTAGGTCGCTTGACCTTGTTTCCTGTTAGGTCGCGTGACCTTGTTTTCGACCTTAGGTCGTTTCACTTTTAGGTCGCATGACCTTTAAACCGTTAGGTCGTTAGACCTATAACTCGATGGGTCGTTCCCCTTTAGGTCGCGAACCACTTTAGGTCGCATGACCTCGTCTCCGTTAGGTCGTGAACCTTGTTAGGTCACTCATCCTTAGCCCGCGAACCTTCTTAGGTCGCGCACCCCCCTTAGGTCGTAAGACCTCATTTTTTTGTTTTAGGTCGTAGGCCGCTTGACTTCACTAGGTCGTACCGTTTTGGTCGGGGCGCTGCCCCGCACCCCGCCGGGGGCGCTGTCCCTGGACCCCCGCGACCTGACCGGGCAGGTCGAACCCCGTAAGCGGTGGCGTTTCCCCCGCACCCCCACCTTGGGGGGTTGCCACCCCCCCTCCGTAGGGGATCTTATCTGAAAAACATTGAGCTGATTTCCTTGGATTTTATTCACATCTTCGTATGCGATTTTTGTGACTGATTGTTCTACAATTGCTTCTGTGTCTTGTCACTTTATAATATAAAGGTTTCAATACTAGTAGTAAATATCAAAACTCTTTTAACAAACAATTTCAACTCTATTTTTAATAACAAAGCTCTTTTCTTAAACCGTTTTCCAATCTATTAGTATATACAAACCTTTACCTCACTCTGATGAGAAATCTAATTAAACAACTTAGTAAAACAAGTGGTATGAAACGCTTGCGTTTACTTCGTCGGTTAATTCTTGGACTTGTTCGATTGAACCTCTTGTGATAATTTTATTAGTGAAGATTTGCAGTTTGTTCGTAAATATTTAAGTTAAGCAAGTGGTTATGAGACATGAAGCTAAACTTCTATATTTACTAGCTTAGTGTAATTGACACTTCTCGTTGATCATGACGATCATTCTGATGATTTAGACTAGCAACTGTGCGATGTCTCTTGTGGCGAGGTTAGACTAGACACCACTTGTGTGATTCCACTCACACATACCTTTTTGCTTTTTGGTTAGTCTGGACCTTAATCTGTGTGATTCCATTCACACATGTGGGGTAGCTCCCCTTGGTCTTCGGACCGTCATGTGATAGGCCTCTTTCTCTTTTCTATGATTTCTGGACTTCTTGCATTGATTTCTAGAATTTATGTCATTGACTTGTTATGAGTACAAGTTTGGGGTATGATGCCCATTCCGAATCTTTGACAAGATTCTTGTGATATTGATCATATCTTATTGATTGATCTTCTGTTGATCATTATTTACATACTTATAGTGGTATGTCATTATGGATATTTTATGTTTATGCCATATCTTTTATGTTATATCATGCCATCTGATATTTATAGCTAGACTGACCCGTTTATTATTTTCTTAAATAATACTCGGGTCAGACCGAGATGTTACAGGTGCTTCTGCTTGACTTCTTCCCAGGGATTCAACACTCTGACTTTTGGTTGACAGTTTAGATTAGCAGTTTTTGTTGTATACACTTGAGATATAGACTCATAGTTGTATTCTTTTGTATAGCACGTGTTTCTATTCTTTTGTATTATCGTGGATCTTACGGACCACTACTCTGATGTACACTTTCATGTGTTAGTTATATATTCATATCTTCTTCCGCCTTTGTGATATGGATATCTGTGACTGATTTGTGTTATGATTATTTCTATGTTTGTTTTCGAAGATTACTCATAGCTACCGTGTGATAAGCAATTACATGTATGGTCGCTCCTCAACAGCCTTATTCTCCATACTAGTTGACAGCACTACGCCGTAGTGTTCTTGGCTAGTGTGGGTATAGAGGTGGGGCGTCACAAAGTAAGACTCATTGTTTTCGGCATGAATCAAACATTAATACATTACGTTTTAAGTCAAGTTTATAGCAAAATGTAAATAACTACATTTCAATTAACACATGATAAATGAGGTTTAAATGGCGAGAGTTTGATATTATATAGATAAATGTCACTTCTTTCCTACCCAATTTGATACTAACAGTTAACTTACGAGAAATGATTAAAATAACAAATTTCAAAGTTAAATTATGTTGATTAATATCCACTCGCCTTATGATGAAATTTTTAGCGCCAAAACTCCTACGTGTAAACGAAGAGATGTAGATTTACTTTAAATTTCTTACTTTATTCACGCCCTTCTATTTGATAAATATAAATAAAAAAAAGCTTAAATTATCCACTACAATGTCATACGGACATCATACTGAGAAAATGTAAACACGATCCTTTTTTTAATATTCAAATGTATACATTATCTTGGGACTATATATCCACTAATATTTAGCGAATGAATCCCCCTAAGTTTATGTAGATTTGTTAGTGGAAATGAATTTAGAAGAAAAAAAATCATTGAGTTACTATTTTGTCTTTTTATTAAGAACATTAATATCTTCTTTTTTTCCTTAGTCTGTTACCATCATGTATTTAAATTCAACTCACTGTGTGAAAAGAAGATGTTTAGAGCCAATACGCCTATATGTGAATGGATAGAATTAGATTTGTTCTAATTTTATTGCACCTTTTTATGCATTTTATTTTTCTAAAGAAATGAAAACCGAGCAAAGAGTTTCTTTTTCCAATGGGTGATTTATATGAAATAAAATGCTAAATTTTAATGTTGACCTAGTCTTATGGAGAGAATATTCATCTTTTTGTATTAAAATTTGAATGTACATACTATCTTAGCGCTAGCAAACTATTAAAGTAGTCAAGTACTCTTAGTCTAGTAGTAAGACTCTAGAACGAGAATTTAGACGTCTTCAGTTCCAAACCCAGAACATTGATTACCAACTTAAAACAAATGTATCTTAATATATTTAGCACCACATAAATTCATGTTACGTAAAAATGTAGGTAGACTTGTTATTACAAATGTACTTAGGAACATTTGAAAACCCCTCAATTATCGTTCACTCATTTTTACAAGAAAATGGCAGTAGTTTTTCTTTTGTCTTACTTTATTAATAAACCATCACACATTGTGAAAAAACTTAATGTTACACTTATGGTGTAACGTGAACTTCCAAAATTGTCCTTATTTTTTTAGTTAAAAATTCAATACATCTAAAGGCCACAAGTTTGAATCCCAACCTTTACAAAAATACCATTTTATTTTTTAATAAAAAAATTGTAAATAATTAAGGTTATGGATTCATAATCCTATTTCTAACAATGCTCTTATATTTTTTAGTCGAAAAACTGTTATACGAATGAGGTCATGAGTACGAATTTCGATCTTGACATAATGCTTCTTTATTTTTTGTCAAAAACAATACATAAATAAGGTCATGGAATTGAACCGAAGCTATAACACGAACTATGTTTTTTTTTCTTTCACATTTTCAGTTTATTCATATTATTGATATCATTGGTTATCTCTTCTAGAATATTAATTCCTAGCAGTTTAATTCACATTTGTACATTCAATACCTTAATTATTTAGCTACATATCTTCATGGACATCCATTCTTTTGTTGGAAATTACTTAAGGCTAATTGATATTCTCAATAAAAATAATAATTCAATGCACCGCATTGTGTTTGAAATAATTCAAATACAAATTATTTATGGTTTATCGAAAATATTTTTACATAAAATTATCTTTCACGTGTCTGCCTTATTTATACTAATTATTTTGTCTATCATAATGGAGCGAATGTAGTTTGTACTAATTATTTATCCTTCATCTCTTAGGGCGCTTTCATTTGTAAGATAATTTTAACTTCAAAACACTCTAAGACCATTTGTAATTCACAATGATTTTTTAATAATAAAAAAATTATAAACAATGATCAACAAAACCAAACAAATAAGTTCAACTGTTAAAAAACGGTATTATTGATTACCACATAAAGTATAAAATATCCGTTAAGAAAGATTTAAGTATAAAAAACTGCACAAAATTAAATGAGTATGTTGTCAGGATGGCCGAGTGGTCTAAGGTGCCAGACTCAAGTTCTGTCTTCGAAAGAGGGTGTGGGTTCAAATCCCACTTCTGACAATTTTTTTCTTTTCTTTACTAGTTTTCCTACAATGTAGAGTGCATTGCTAATGGCACCACAATTTCCCTTTCATAATACCATATTTCAAAATATTAGTGTCTCCAAATTTTTCCACTTCACGAAATGTTGTTCATCCAATGATGTTATATTGAATGAATTAAAGTTCGTTTGGAAAAACCTCGTCAAACAAAATATTATCAATTTGTTTAGTAGTGTACCATTGAATGAGTAGAAGTTTGTTCAATGAATCTTTGTCTAACCAGTTTTTCATGTATAGATTTGGTATTATATAAATTAATGTGAAATGTATTAACTATGCACTGAAATTTTGTATTTATCTTTACTCAAAATAGCAATAGGTTCATAATTTTCTGATCCAACAACGAATTTCTAAAATGCCACAAATTTCCTGATTTGACCACGAATTAACAGATCTTATTAACAATATGTTTTTAATAGTACCACGGGACAAAGGTTGTGACAACCCGCATATTTATCAATTTTGTATTTAAATATTTTATTTAAATATTTTATCGTTCGTCGGATTTTAGTCCGGAAAGCTACTTTTTGCAAACAGTTGAATTTGGACTCGAGACCCCTTCCAATTAGTTCAAAATGCCGTTTGCAATCTTTTTGAGTATAAGCTTCAATATGTTTGGAGTAAGCTGATTTTTGCTACTTTTTCTATAGGGCTTTGAGTTTGGGTTCAGCCCATTTGCCCAATTCTGGTTATATCAACCCGACCTCTCTCCACTTCTCTTCATTCATTCCTCATTTCCTAACTCTCTCAAGCTCAAGAGAATAATGGGGGAAAAGATTGGAAATTAGAATTCCAAGCCCTAGTTCATTTGCAAAATCCAAGCTATAGCTCCAAAATTCTAAGAATATTAATTCCTAGCGGTTTATTTCACATTCGTACATTCAATACCTTAATTATTTAGCTATATATCTTCATGGACATCAATTCTTTTGTTGGAAATTACTTATGGCTAATTGATATTCTCAACAAATTATTTATGGTTTATCGAAAATATTTTCACATAAAATTATCTTTCACGTGTGTGCCTAATTTATACTATTTATTTTGTCTATCATAATGGAGCGAATGTAGTTTGTACTAATTATTTATCCTTCATCGCTTAGGGCGCTTTCATTTGTAAGATAATTTTAACTTGAAAACACTCTAAGACCATTTGTAATTCACAATGATTTTTTAATAATAACAAAATTATAAACAATGGTCAACAAAACTAAACAAATAAGTTCAACTGTTAAAAAACGGTATTATTGATTACCACATAAAGTATAAAATATCCGTTAAGAAAGATTTTGGTATAAAAAACTGCACAAAATTAAATGAATACGTTGTCAGGATGGCCGAGTGGTCTAAGGCGCCAGACTCAAGTTCTGGTCTTCGAAAGAGGGCGTGGGTTCAAATCCCACTTCTGACAATTTTTTTCTTTTCTTTACTAGTTTTCCTACAATGCAGAGTGCATTGCTAATGGCACCACAATTTCCCCTTGATAATACCATATTTCAAAATATTAGTGTCTCCAAATTTTTCCACTTCACGAAATGTTGTTCATCTAATGATGTTATATTGAATGAATTCAAGTTCGTTTGGCAAAACCTCGTCAAACAAAATATTATCAATTTGTTTAGTAGTGTACCATTGAATGAGTAGAAGTTTGTTCAATGAATCTTTGTCAAACCAGTTTTTCATGTATATATTTGGTATTATATAAATTAATGTGAAATGCATTAACTCTGCTCTGAAATTTTGTATTTATCTTTACTCAAAATTGCAATAGGTTCATAATTTTCTGATCCAACAACGAATTTCTAAAATGCCACAAATTTCCTGATTCGACCACGAATTAACAGATCTTATTAACAATATGTTTTTAATAGTACCACGGGACAAAGGTTGTAACAACCCGCATATTTATCAATTTTATATTTAAATATTTTATTTAAATATTTTATCGTTCGTCGGATTTTAGTCCGGAAAGCTACCTTTTGCAAACAGTTGAATTGGAACTCGAGACCCCTTCCATTGAGTTCAAAATGCCGTTTGCAACCTTTTTGAGTATAAGCTTCGATATTTTGGAGTAAGCTGATTTTTGCTACTTTTTCTATAGAGCTTTGAGTTTGGGTTCAGCCCATTTGCCCAATTCTGGTTATATCAACCCAATCTCTCTCCACTTCTCTTCATTCATTCCTCATTTCCTAACTCTCTCAAGCTCAAGAGAAAAATGCGGGAAAAGATTGGAAATTAGAATTCCAAGCCTTAGTTCATTTGCAAAATCCAAGCTCTAGCTCCAAAATTCTAAGACAAGCCATTAGTAAGCATCTCCTTTTTCTTCTCCAACTCATTCTCCTTTCAATTTCAGAATTTCTTAAACCTAACTTAGGAAATATTTTACTTGTAAGCTTAGATTGAAGCTTCTTGGGTTGGAATTGAAGAGTGTTTGTCCTAGCCTTGCTATATAGCTTCTTCTTACTTGTTCTTTGGGTTTAAAGGTGAGAATTTTATCTCACATCTTTGCTTATATCTATCTTTGAATGTTGGGTATGAATTCCTAACACCTATTCATGTGCATTTGCTTTTGGTTTGGATTGAATTGGTGAATATCCCAATTTTTAGTGTTTTGGATTCAAATCTTTAAAATCCTAACTTTGATGATTGAACATGTTTTTGGTGATGCATCGAGGAGCCAATAGGACCGGGTAGCCGATGGATGTAATCCCTTAGCGTCCATGCTCGACCGGTTGCGAATTGGGAGAGTTTGCACTTCAATTCATAGGGCAGAAAAATGCAAGGCATCAGGTTTGGCCGACCGAACCCCCTGGGTCGGTCGACCGAAGCTGTAGCCGAAACTTTCTGTTTCTGGTTCGGTTGGCCGACTCAGGGAATCCGGTCAACCGACCTGCTCATATTCTCCTATTTCCCTGTTTTGCCTATTATGCTCATTTTGCTTTGCTTTTCCAATTTTTAATCGATTCTTCTTTTCCAATTTGTTGTTATCATTTATTATCGACCTTGATGACTTCTATTATAGAATTTTTGGGTATTTCCATTTTGATGGATTCGGAATCGATTTCTTTGGATTCTATTCACGTCTTTGTATGTGAATTTAGTGATTGATTGTTCCTACAATCATTTTTGTGATTTGTCACTTTTAAAAATATAAAGGTTTTCAATACTAGTAGTAAATATCAAAATTCTTTCATCAAAATGATTTCAACACTAATTTAATACAAAGCTTGTTTATAAAACAATTTTCCAATCTACTAGCATATACAAACCTTTATCTCATTCGTATGAGAAATCTAATTAAACGGCATAGTAAAACAAGTGGAATGAAACGCTTGCGTTTACTTCGTCGGTTAATTCTTGGACTTGTTCGATTGAATCTCTTGAGACAATTTTCGAGTGGAAATCTATAATTTGTTCGTAAATATTTAAGTTAAGCTGGTGGTTATAGGACATGAAGCTAGGCTCATATATTTACTAGCTTGTTGAAATTGACACTTCTTGATGATCGATGATGATCATTTTATGGTTTAGACTAGCAATGTGCAATGTCTCTTTGTCCACGTGGAGGACTGTAACTCATTTTATTGAGCTTCGTCTCATTTCTTTGTGGGCTAACAACCCATGAACTTCTAATGTGTTTTGATTCATTGGATGTACCGTTTGTACTACATCGATGTCTCGGCTTTTCGATTCATCTGACGCATTGTACCGTTTGTACTACATCGATGTCTCGGCTTTTCGATTCATCTGACGTACCGTTTGTACTGCGTCGATGCCCCGAATCATTTGTGATACATGTGTTGGTGAGTTTTCATGCTCCCGTCTTATGATAGGTCTCCTCCCTTTTTTTTGATTGATCGTTTCTACGATCATTTTTGTGATTTCTGGATTTCCATTGATGATTTCTAGAATTTGTGTTTCACCAATTTTCATGATTTTCATTGATATGAGTTATCATTATTTGTGCATTGGTGAATTTGTGTGTCATTTACTTTTAGTGAATGAAGATATTGAGTATGACATTCCTTTTGATCTTTGAGAAGATTATGGTGATATTGATTAATCTCTTGTTGATTTTCAATTTCATACTTATCACAGTATGGCTTTATGGTTATCATATGTTATGTCATATCTCTTATTCTAGATCATTTTATCTGATATTTATAGCTAGGCTGATCCGTTTATTATTTTCTTATAAATAATACTCGGGTCAGACCGAGATGTTGCAGGTGCTTCTGCTTGACTTCACTTCTGGGATTATCATCCTGACTTTTGGCTAACTACTTAGACTAGTAGTTTTTGATGTATACCTTTGAGATATAGACTCCTTGATGTGTACCTATTATTTTGTCTATCACTTGTAACCATTCTTTTGTGATATTGTGGATCTTGTTTGACCACTATTTTGATGTACACTTCCAAGTGTAATATTCATATCTTTTTCCGCCTTTGTGATACGGATATCTGTGACTGATTTGTGTTATGTTTGTTTCTATGTTTGTTTCCGAAGACTATATATAGCCACTGTGTAGCAGCTTTGAGTTTGTATCAATATGTCGGACTTCTTGTACTATCTGACATATCGGTGCTCGCACAAAGCAATTACACGGATGGTCGCTCATCAACAGCCTTATCCTCCGTGCTAGTTGACGGCATTACCCCGTATTGTCCTTAGCTAGCGTGGGTATAGAGGTGGGGAGTCACAAAGGTGAAACAATACTATTTCAAAGGTCAAATTAGAAAATGTTGAATATGTATGAATGAATGTAAGTATCAATTCCATTGTAGTCCAGCCCGGTTAGGATACGTGGCTTTCACCTAGGCGACCCGGGTTCAAATCCTAGCAATGGAATTCTTTTTTTTTATCCCCATTATTCTCATCCCTTCGGTATATAAAAAATATTAGAAACAAATTTTAATACAAATATAATAAATTGTTTTCTTTTGAAGTTAAATATGGTAAATGCAACTTCTAACATACCTCTATTTTTTTCTACTTTTTCCATTAGAAGTTCAACCTTTTGGAAGTTGGAAACATCATAAGAACACATATATAACTTGACGGAAACATGTTTCACATTTGATAAAAACAAGTCCCAAATATATGAAAACACATTTCTAACGAAAGCAATTATTTGAAAGAAATATAGATAGATATATTGATGTAAATATAATAAACTAGCATTTTAGTTTCTTTAATTGATTAAGTATTGTAAAATCACTTTTCTAACATAACTTTTATTTCTCTTCCTACTTTTTCCTGCAAAAGTTGGAAACTTTTAGAAAGCAAGTGTTTCTCACTAAGAATTACAATTTGACGTTTTCATATTCAAAAAAGGATAGGAGCCCGTTTGAAAATTGATGGAGACGCATTTCAACGAAAGAACATCTCTATTGAAAATAATTCTTCAAAAGAAAATTATATAATCATTATACATACACATATTGAATTGAATGAGAAAATCTTGTATGCCAAGTGAACCAAAGTTGAATAGCCTTTTTTTCATTCTCCAATTAAACTCTATACAAATCTATGTTAATATAGAAAACAATGCTACTATGTTTAAACTAAAATTTCATATCGGTTAATAGAGTAAATAAAGTAACATCTTAAATAATAATGGATATGACTATACTATTTAAAATACCCGTTCTATTATTAATTAGTTATTTTATAAATAAATTTATAACAAAGTAAAGGCTTTAAAAACTAAATTTTATATAGGTTTATAACAAAATAAATGAATAGAGTTGTTTAATGGGGCACATTTCCATCTCCAATTTTCGTGTATATTTCGCAATCGCGTTCTCTCATTCCCGTGAATAAATCATAATCATACAGGTTCATATTCAAACCTCACCCACGAAGACTTTTTTTATATATATTCTTTGATCAATTAATACAAACAATGTAAACATTTTATCAGAACTCTTATAATCTTATGATTCAAATTTGTTTATGATCATACCTATCCAATTACACTATGATTTTAAAATTCTAATTCAAAACTTAATTAGAACTGAGATTGAGATAAATCATTCAAGCCAAGTTGAAATAAGAATACGCTGTCCCACATCACTGTCCCTGTAGTTACGCGCTCCGGCTTTGATCCGTAAAGTCATAAGTTCGAATCCTACATAGCATAATTCGAGCAACTGGACATATGTTAAATTGTGGTATGTAAAATCAAGTTTGAAATTTATATATAGAGCCTTATCCATTAAATCAATTTCAAATATATAAACTTTTACTATGAAAAGAAGAATTGATGCATTCGCATGCCTTAATGTCAATTTCCATACATAAATTTTGAACGCAACTTATTATAACACCTCTTGGAATAAATAAAACATGGTTAATAATTTCCAAGCTCTACGACAATACAATATATGTACGGATTAGTAAATTTGCTATGCGATTTTTTTTAAATGCATGGTTTGTCTAAAGATGACTAAATGAAGTTGTGTGTAATCTTTTTCAAATGATTGGATTTGTCTAAAGTTTATTGTGGACAAATAAAATTGTTATGATGTTTATTCTATATTCCCAAAAAAACATGAAAATTTTTGTTATACATAAATAAAGTTCGCTATCTTTCTCTAGCTATCCGCTCAATTTCCTCATAGATTTCCTTCTTACTATTATTTTCTTAACAAAATCACGTAGTTTTGAAAATGTTAGGTTCTATACTGTAGAGGAAAAGAAAAAATTATAGAAGAAATTATACGATGTAGATGCCTATTAAACATAATCTATGCTTATTAACAATAATATAGTTAAGTAGTATTCCAGGTTCAAACTCGCTCAATTCCATTGAATGAGGGTTTTACATCTGATCTCTAGATTTTGTATTATTTAATGATATAGTTTTCTACACGGTAGGCTTATGCTTTGGCTTTCATTTTTCGAGTCACATTCAGTCGAACCAGATAGCATGTTGATAAATTTGAAAATTTAGAAATCCAAAACAATAGGAGGGAATAGAAGCTAAGCTACATCAACAAGTTGTTGTACATGCAAAACTACATTAATAGAAAATGACTTGATAATAGAACCAAAATATGATGGTCGCCGTACTGCTAATAAATGGTGGTAAAAAAAGTGACGCTTGCTTTCTAATTCATTTGGCGTCGGCTGAAAAAAAAAATCAAAAAAATTGAGATATTAATGTTATTGGTTTTGATCGAATTCTAAGTTAATATGATATACAACGATGACTGTTGTTAGACGTATGATAGTTTTTATATTTTAGTAACTTATTTTAGTGTGAATTCATTGAAGATGGAAAAAAAAAAACTAATCATGTATGCAATATGCAACAGAGATAATAAAAAAAGAAAAGAAAAGTTCTTAAATAATCAATAAAATTGATCAAACAATATGGTCACTGTTAGTAAATTTAGTTTCCCATAGTACAACATGAATCTAGCAATCCCAAAGTTCCCGATTATGTAGAAAGTCGTTCGAGTAAGCAACTGGTAAAAGAAAAAAAAATGTATATCATTAAGCAAAGCTACTTATTTTGTTCATATGGATAATAGGATAACAACATGGATGTCTAGGTTGAATATTATTGTTTAAACTAATTTAAAAACTGAAGGTAAATTTCATAAATTTAACATTCACAAGTAATGTACATTTATTTAAGTTGAGTATACCTTGCAAATTAACAGTATGCAAGTATTGATGGAGAGCTTATTGATTATTAACATTGTTTTCTTAATTCCACCATGGTATTATGATAAGTAGTGTTTGAAATTGTAGTATGGAAATTGACTCTAAATATGTATAGGTGTATGTACAATATGCATAAGGCTGGTAGTGCTTGAAGAAGAAATAGAAAAGCAACCCTTTTTTTTCGTTTTCTCTTTTATCTTTTTATTGTATGGTATGTTGTGTTCAGAAATTGTAATTCCGGTTTGTCAAATTTAAAAATATGAAGGAGACCTTTAATTTCACATGTACCTGACAATGACTAACAACTGCAAATTTCACTACAACAAAAATGCCCTATTACAACGCCCTTTTTACAACGGGCATTTGCTGCCCGTTGTAATAGAAGGCTATTACAACGGTCGATTCAGGACCGTTGTAATAGATGCCCCCTTTTACAACGGGCATTTGCTGCCCGTTGTAATAGATAGCTATTACAACGGTCCATTCAGGACCGTTGTAATATATGCCCTATACAAGACTCTTTTTACAACGGTCCATTCAGGACCGTTGTAATAGATGCCCCTTTTTACAACGGGCATTTGCTGCCCGTTGTAATAGATCTCTATTACAACGGTCCATTCAGGACCGTTGTAATATATTTATTAATTACACTTAATATTTAATTATTATAATTAATATTCAATTATTTAGTAATTACATTTAATATTCAGTATTTAATATTCAATATTAGATAATTAAATTAGTAAAATTCTAAACTAAATTCATAAATACATTTGAAATTTTCATAAAATTCAAGAATTAAAGAGTAAAATTTTAAGATAACTTAAAATTTTAGAAAGTTTCCAAAATCTTAGAATATTTAATATTTCAAATAATTTAAAATTTGGAAATTTTGTAAAATAAACTTAAAAACATTTGTAAAATTTATAAACAAAAATTTGAAATTTTCATAAAATTATAAAATAAAGAGATTAAAATTTTATAAAATATTTAAAATTTCAAAATATTAAAATAATTCAGAATTTGAGAAATATAAATTTTACTGTAAAATTTTTAGAAACTAATGCCCCTTTTAGTTTCAAATGCATTAGTAATTACATTTAATATTAAGTATTTTACTGTAATATTTTAAAACCCTAAATAACTAAATAACTAAAACCCCTTTTTAAATAAACAAGGCCGGCCCACTTGAAGTTCACCGTCCCCTTCTTTTGTTTGTGAAAAATGTCGGCCTCTCTTTGTCGAATTAGGGCTTCGGCTTCTTTCTCGAATTAGGGCTTCGTTCTGATGATTGATGCTCTTGCTTCTCTGATGTTCGATTGTTGCCCTTGCTCACTGCTTCGCTTATGATTGTTTGCTCCTCTGTTGATCGATTGTGAAATTATGGCTTCGGTTCAATTTGGTATGTAACTTTCCTTTTTGCTTGAATGCTTGAATTTGATTGTTGCTCTGCTTGCCGATGATGAACTTGGGTTTGTGATTGATAGTTTGATTGTGAATTTTAGCTCATATTCGATGATGATACCTTCGGGTTGAATTTATATGAACTCGTTACACTTGAAATCCTTCGTATCAATTTAATATTTTCCTAATTCTCAATTTTTTGTTACCTGTTGCGCACGACTTCTATTCTGTAGCGTTCGATCATCTTGATTAACGCGGCATTAAAACTTTTCCCTTTTTCATTTCTGACTTTTTCAAAGGCGTATTTGATGCACTGTCATCAATTCGAATTCTCTGGTTCTTCCATGATTTCGACTTCACTGTGAATTATTGTTGCATTCCGTATTTGTTTTCGAATTAATTAATTCGAAGATTTCTTCCTATATTTGTTTTCTCGGCCCTTATTTGTATTAATACTGACCATATGTAGTCAAGAAATTTGATGCAGAGATTTCTTTCCAAATTAATTTTCTTTGACTTAATTAAAAATACGATTTTGATCTTTAACTTCGGCTTGATTTCTGCACTGACTTGTACTTGCCACTGTCTTGTGTTTTCTACTGCACATTCACCTGTTTACAATATATGTGCATACATACATATGTATGTGTGTATGCATATATTCTTGGGTTTGTGCTTGGACTTCAACTGCTTCATGTTCTGTTGATCTTGATTTTGTTTCTCAGTCATGTATTCACCTGCATGTAGTTGTGCACTGATTCTTTCGAATTGCATACTTCATCCATTTGTTCATGTTGCTGGACTTGTTTCACTGGTATCTTCCCTGTGTTGATTTGAGTTGCTGTCGTCTGCACTTGCACTTGATATTGTAACCTCTTATAATCATTCTGGCCTTGCTTATCACGGTTTGATTTTGTTGGTTCGACTTGGCATTGACTGTTTCAATTTGTCTCAACTTGATTTCTGATTTGTGAATTATTCAACCTTGTTCATCACGTTGCTGACATTTGCTTTGACCAGTTGATTTACTTTGGCCATACTGTTGAAATAGTGTTCTCTGACCATCTCTTCTATCATTTGGTACTGCCATGCATTTTCATAGTACCATAGCTTCTTTGTTGCACTCGAGTTAGTTCAAACATGAACTTGTTGCTTGGTTCACTGTGTTACTCATTGATTAGTTTGCATTGTCATATTTTATTCCTGTTGCCTTCATTTGCCATTGAGTTTTGTAGCTTGGTGTCATGTTTGCTGGACTTGTTGTTGGCATGTGCATTGTGTTTATTTGTGTCCACACGATGCTTTGAGTCTGCAACTTGTAGCTGGACTTGATTTGTGCCTTGTCCATTCTCATGTGTTCATCCCTGTAGTATATGTTAGTGATACATTTTGGAATTGGTTCATGTTGCTCTGCACTTTGATGTTGTAGTCTCTGACTTTGCTGTATTCATGCTTTTATGCTTGTGACATTCCTCTGCCTTGTTGACTGCATCACCATACTCTATTGAGACCTGTAGTCTTATTTCATGTTGCTGTGCAGTAGCTATGCCTTACTTGTCTCTGCTCCATCCTGGTTGCTTCCCTGACCTTGTATCACTTGATTCAGAAAAAAAATTGGAACTGGATTAGTGCAGTTTTCATTCTAGTTTGTAACTGCAGCCATGTTTCATTTTGAGTTGCAGTGTTGGTCTGACTTGCTTGAGTTTCACTGCCATAAGTCATGCATGTGTGTTGCAGTTGTTTATATGCACTTCATCACTTCAGTATTGTATTGTTTTATGTAGTAGCCTGGACTGGTGCATACTGTTTCTTTACTATGTTGTATTATTCACTGATGCACTCGTATCACTGGTATTTGTGGTCGTCTGCACCTCTGGCATGCAGCTTGAATTGAGTTGAGTCGAGATAGCTTGCATGATTTACTTGCATTGTGGCATTGTGTTCTGGTCATTTGCACTTGCAGTTATACTGCAGTTATCTTCGAGTCTTCTGTATATTTTGTAGCATGTCACTGGACGCATTCCTGTAGTAGCTTTGTTGTTGCTGTGTTCACTGTCACTACGCATTGTTGTGAGTAGTTGGAATCACTGTCATTTGTTTCTTCACTTGTGCATTGTTGTGTCTGGTTCGTTGAGTTCTTGGTTGTGACAGCTCTATATAGTTTGGAACTGTGTCATGGTGATGCATTCTTGAGTCTTGGATATTGAACAGTATTATGTTGGTTTGGTTGTTTTAATGAAGAGGTTGAACTTGCACACTTCATGTAGCCTTCATGTTTGGTATGACCTTTGCACATATGACTTTCTTCATGTTGCAGCTGATTTTTTTTTTTTTTTTGATGTTGCCACTATCTTCTTTGTACTCCAGCATACAGTTGGTAGTTTGCATTCTCTCATGGTTAAATTCATTGCTGAGTTGATCATGTTTCTGGATTTGATCAATGCTCGGTCATGTTGCACTGTGTTGAATCCAGTTTGTTATTTGGGTTTGACACTGTGCTGAATTGTTAGCAGTGCTTTTGTTTGATTTGTGCACACGAGTTGGCGGGGCAGTGCACACGTGTACAAATGTATACGTGTGTACTGCAGCCACTTATGTACAACCTGTCCCTGATAAAATGCTGATATGCACAGATACAATCAATGAAGAATAACCCAAATAACTGAGGCAAACAATGTTTTCAAAATCATGTTTCATTTTATATTGCAAAGCGCATATTCAACAAAACTCGGGTTTGACCTTGTGCTCGTGTCGTGATTTTAAATATATTGCATGTGAGTTGAACCCGGCTTTGCATTTGGGTTTGACCTGTGCTCACTTGTCCCTGTAGCATTATCAAGTGTATATCGGTGTGCACGGCCTTGTGGCATATACAGTGATACACTGTGTATGTCACAAGTTGTTCGTGTATGATGAATTCAAAATTCAAATTTAAATGATGACGAACAACCCAAATAACTGAGGCAAATATTCTTTTCAAAAAATTCACATTTTATTTTATATTGCAAAAATATTTCTTTTTCAATTTTACTGCGTTAGTAAATATTTTTGCAGATTGCTCAGATGCTGGATTCTAACTGGAAAGAAGTTGAAGATAACAATACGAGTGTGAGTGATATGTAGTGAGGTTCTGAATGTAAAATAGTGATGTAATGAAATTTGTATCAAAATTGTATAGTGAATAGTGAGAGTTTGAATTTGTACTATTTAAAAATTGTAATAAATATTTGTTTGAATAAAATATTCATTTGAATTCAAAATCTGTGCTGTAATTTTTTTTTAAAATTTGCATTCATTTTGCAACGGTCAGAAACCGTTGCAATATCATGTATTACAACGGGCATTGCTCGTTGTAAAAATATGTATTACAACGGGCTTTGCCCGTTGTAAAAATATGTATTACAACGGGCATTGCCCGTTGTAAAAATATGTATTACAACGGGCATTGCCCGTTGTAAAATATGGTCGACCTATTACAACTAGGCCTAATACAACGGGCGCATGCCCGTTGCGAAATGCATATTACAACGGGCATTGCCCGTTGTAAAATGCCTGTTTTGTTGTAGTGTTTTGAGCCATTAGCTATCAAAATCACACGCTGGAATTAAGGTATCCTCATTTTAAGGCTATTAAATTAATACTGGAACATTAATTCTAGAATTACTTAATACATGAACATAGTTTAGCGCAATAATTAAGAAACACCACAACAACAAAAAAGGACAGTACTTCAAAGTACATTGCACCTAAACCATACTTAACAACACATAGAACCAATCACTAAACTCTCAAACTTTTATAAACATGACATTATGTACTCCCATAGTGAAACTACACAAGTTGGCTTGGGATTTAATGATACTTGTTTTTTGATGAATCTGAGATTTTAGTTGATTTAAAACAACAAAAAGGCAAATATTAACCAAAACAGGCTAAAATTTTTACGTACTTAATAATTGAACGGAAAATAAACACAAACAATGCAAAATCCTAAACACTTCCGTCCATGCATAGTCAGAGCAAGCCGTCAGCGCGAAAAAAAAAGAATGGACATGCATGGTCTTCTATATGAGTTTGCCGATGATCGCTAGGTGTTTTGCCGTAAAATACTCCAAGATATTATCCTCCGTTTGTAATGATTTCATCGCGTGTAAAATCCGCAAATTAAGATGTTTTTTCTTTGCATTTCAAGCGTGATGGGAGCTGACTGACAACAAGGAAGAGGAAAGGTTTTTCCTTCTCAACCATTCCAAGCGTGGTGTCCTAAATAGGGAACACTAGAATGAGTGGCCCTATGTTGTTTTCTAGATAGGTTAAATAAAGGATTTTTTTTCGATTTAGCCTCTTTTTAAAACTTATTATAGCAAATAGCCTCGTTTTAAAACTAATATTATATATTGCCCTGTTTTGAACAACTCAGCGATAATTGGCAAAAATGCACTGGCGACATTTCAAAAGTCGCTAGTGCAATATTTTTTTCTGACGGCTTTTGAAAAGTAGCCAGTGATTTTTTTAAAAAAAATTTACACTGGCTCCTTTTCAAAAGTCATCAATGTATTTTTTGAAATTTTTTTTACACTGGCGACTTTTGAAAAGTCGCTAGTACATTTTGGCCAGCTCAGCGCTGAGCTGGCCAAAATAGGGCTATATTCGATATTAGTTTTAAATCTGGGCTATTTGCGATAATAAGTTTTAGTACGAGGCTAAAATGAAAAAAAAATCCTTAAATAAATGAATTTACATGAAAGAACGCGCTAACTGGTTTGGATTATAAATTTGGAAATGTTGTCTTGTGTCTAGGATATTAAAACGGTAAATTTATCCATAGGCCTCTACGAATTTCACATATCCATTTTTCTATAAGAGTAAAATGGATATTTAACTTAGTTTATTTTCATTTATTCTGAAACAATCATTGCTAACATATGTTTTTTGGACACATGATAATAAAACCCTTATAAATTTAACGTTCATCTAGATTTGCATTGAAATACTTAGTAAATGAATTTATGCTATTGTTTTACTTATTATAATTGGATAGTTGACCATAATTATAAGCTGGCTACCAATTTTCTTTTTGAAGAATTTCAAAGTAACAGATGAATTGAGGGAAAATTTCTCTTTAAAAATAGGAATAATAATAATGCTTTAAATATTGTTTTAGTAGATCTTTTAGTGACGACTCATTAGATTCTCTACTTTTATTAGAAAACCAACCTCGTTTTAGTAATGTTTTTTTCACGTATTGTCTCATTTTCTCCTACTTAGTTTGTGATAACTATTCAAGCTTGATTGAAATGCATTTTTGCAATTCATTATTCCCCATTTGATTATATCGTGTTTTCCCCCTTTCTGGGTTGTTTACTCATGATTCATTTTTTAAATCTTTTCTTTTCCTTATGGTTCTACTTAGTTTTCTTTGTTATTCTTGACTCAGTCATGCTTGCATTTTTAGGTCTTCACTTTTTAAATATAGGTTTTACTTAATTGTTTGCTTAATCAGATTTAGTTATGATGCACTTTGTTTTCGTTTCAACATACACGCACATATATATGTGAGCCTAACTTAGATTATCGAGTCTTCAATAATTATATTGGATCCTATTATTTGCCTCTGTCTTATTGATGTTAGTGATGAGATGTTACTGTTGGATTATGGATTCTACGTAATTGGTTCCTCCGAGTATGGATATAATTGATTGGCAATGTCGTATAACTGTCATCAATGGAGGTCGTTGCTAAATTGATAATGAGGATTCGTTGGAGGCGGCCCTTCTTGAGAGTTTATTTCGGCTCTAGTTTTGGTTTATTATATAACATTATGGACTCTAGTTATTATGTTGGAATGTTTATTTTTTATATATTATACGAGTTTATGGTATAGAGCTACCTACCAGACTTGTTGGTGGCTTCTTTGTAAGTGTATAATAAAATTATATGAATCCTCTCCCCGATTGAGAACCACTCGTTTCCTTAGAAGTGCATTGAAATCTAGAGATTATTAGATCGATAATTTAACAAACTCGTATTTACATAGTACCCATGTCGTACAAAAGTTGTAGGGATCTGATCTTTGTTAAAATGTATGACAGAATCCAAAATGTATTCAAAAAATACAAAGATTATGAAGTTTAAATACAACATTATCATTTACGTTTATGTTACTTGTTTACACTTAATATGGTAGTTAAGGTAAATTGAATTTTTAACATGTGCCAAGTGGGTAAACACTAATTTTTCTCTATAAAACATGTATTTCATAATAAAGAAAGTGAACAGATCATTACTTGTGAAAATTGGATTGCAATTTTAGAAAAGTTTGTAAAAGATTCTATAAAAATGATAATGGTTAAAACTAATTGTTTCTAAAATAGCATACTACATAACAATGGTGGTACTATTTACACTCATCTAAATGCTTACCAACGCCACTAAAATATTTAACAAAATTAAATTATAAAACCTATTTCAAAAACTCATGTTGAACTTAAAAGAGGTTCTGCAACTAAACATGAACAGTTATGCATAAATAGAAAAATAAATGAAATTTAATCATCAAACATAATTATTTTCAATCCTATCAACCATTAGTGGTAAAAGAAAATGAGATGAACAACGGAAGAGGAATATTTTATCAATTTTAGATTAGGACTCGTTAATGTCGTTAATTATATTTAGAAGAGGAACAGCTGAGATATTTAATTATATTTAAAATATGCATAATGTCGCTAATTTTCTAAGGAAATAATAATAATAATTAATTATATTTGGTTATATCATAGTATTTTTTTATTACAACTGGTTTCGTTATTCTTTTTTGCTTTTTTATCGAAATAACAACAAAGCAATAGTGATTAGATATTTTTGATCAAAATGTTGGATATGGCATGTTTGGTAGTAGATGAAACGGGTAAATTTAAAAAAAAATCTTTACTTGGATCATAACAGGCTCATGTAAACTATTAGTAGTATAAAATCCAATCTACATTTTAAAATAATGTCTTTTTTATTTTAAACTACTTATATTTATTTATTTGATATACGATGTATACATTATATATAATATCATAATATATAATGTAACAGCAATAAACATATGTATAAATGTATACATACACACACAGATATTGAAATTTATACATATTGTAGATATAGATGATAATTTTTTATGCATATCAAAGGAATATATATATGTACAGCTATATAAGTGTGTTTAAACATACTAAGATATATGCATATGGTTGATATAAACATATTATTAGTACGACATATATATAGTATATACATACACATGTACATAATGTATTGCCATATATATATATATAAAAGTTGTAGAATCATGAAACATATATTTATATAATTATATAATTCAAATACATATATATACAAACGTATGTATTTATTAAATTTATTAAAATCTATCTAATTTGACTAAGTAAAATATCAATTTTGAATCTGAAAATGTTATAATTCAAATTTTTAATTCGATTCGGTCAAAATATTTTATATGTAATCCGTAGTATTTTTATTTCAAAATAATGCATGAATCGAAATTAAAAAGACAAATATATAATTTTGTGATTAAGTCAAAAATATGTACATACAATTTTATGAAATACTTAAAATATTTCTTTGGGCCAAAATATACATTATGTGTAAAATAAATATATTTATATTTTTAATCAGAAACATATTATATATAGATACATACATAATTTCTTATAATGTTGAGAGTATATATGATGTGTGTAAAATAATTATTTTATTTTAAATACACACACACATGAACACTTATTTTTAATTTAGGCTAAAATTGTTTAATTTTAAATAATAAATATATTTTTATATCCCATACGGTTATTTTGTACAAAACTAATTTTAGTCTATGGTCAAAATTTATATTTTAGATGGATTAACAAATTAACTTTAAATGTATATTGATTTATGATACATATTCATATAAATTATTTTATCTAAAATAATAAAATGAAATTTGTATATATTCACGTGTCATTAACAATGCATACTATTGTTAAGGTGTGTACATATGTATATAGAATTAAAAATAAAAGGACTTTACCTAGTAGATCTTGTCATCGGTGATTAAAGGTCATAAGTTCAAATTCTAAATTTTACAAAAAAAACCTCATTACTTTTCAATAGGAAAATCATAAACGATTAAGGTAGTGGATTTAGGTCCTATTTCTAACCATGCTCTTATATTTTTTAGTTGAAATGCTATTATACAAATGAGGTCATGGGTACGAATTTCAACCTTGGCAAAAATACATCTTTATTTTTTTCAAAACTAATACATAAGTAACGTCGTGGGATCGACCCAAAGTTATAACATGAAATATGTAATTTTTTTTAAAGTTTTCTATCTATTCATTTATATTATTAATATCATTAATTATCTCTTTTAGAATAATAATTCAATGAGTTTTAATTTACATTCCTACATTTAATATTTCACTTATTTAATCATCTTTATGGACATCGATTCTTTTGTTGAAAATTATTTATGGTTAATTGATATTCTTGATAAAATAAATTCAATACATTACATTATGTTTGAAATAATTCCAAATAAAACTATCTATTGTTTTGTTGAAAATCTTTTTATATAAAATTATCTTACACGTGTCTACCTCATTTATACTAATCATTTTCTCATTCACAGTGGTGCGAATGTAGTTTATACTAATTATTTGCCTTCACCACTTATGGCAGTTTCATTTGAAATGATTACTTTAACTAGAAAATGCTTAAATGATTTTTTTAATAATAACAAAATTGTAAGCAGTGATTAACAAAACTAAATAAATAACTTGACTGCTAAAATACAATACTATTAATTGTCATATAAAGAATGAAATATTCGTCAAGGAAGATTTAAGTATAAAATTACTACACTGACATTAACAAATACATGGTCAGGATGGCTGAGTGGTCTATGGCGCCACACTCAAGTTTTGGTCTTTGAAAGACGGGTGAGTTCACATCCCACTTCTGATAGTTTTTTCCTCTTCTTTACTATTTTTCCTGTAACGTACAGTGCATTGATAATGGCACCTAAATTTCTCCTTGATAATACGATATTTTAAAATATTAATGTCATCGAATTTTTACATTTCGTAATATTTTGTCCATCCAGTGATATTATATTGGATGAATTAATATTCGTTTGGCAAAACCTCGTGAAACAAAATAATATCCATTTGTTCAGTAATGTATCATCCAATGAGTAAAAGTTTATTCAATGAATCTTTGTCAAACCATCTTTCCATTATTTAAATTTGGTAGCTCAATATAACAAATCATATATGAATTAATGTGAAATACATTAGCTATGCTCTAAAAAATTTGTATTTATTGATAATTGTAATTGGTTCATAATTTTTTGATCCAACCATGAATTTCTCAAATGCTGTAGTTTTTTTCATTCAACCATGAGTTAGCAAATCTTATTAATAATATGCTTTTACTAGTATTACTGGACATAGGGGAAAAATATCATTTCAAAGGTCAAACTAGAAAAATGTTGAATATGTATGAACAAATGTAAATATGAATTCCATTGTTGTGCGACTTGTTAAGATACCTGGCTATCACCTAAGCGACTCGGGTTCAAATCTCGGTGGCGGAATTTTTTTACTTCTAACCCTATTACGCATATCTAAATTATTTGAAAACATGATGTGAACACATTTATAACTTAATGGAAACATGTTTCTCATTTGACAAAAAAGAAGTTCCAAAATACATAAACACGCATTTCTAGTGAAAGCAAATATAGATAATATATTGACGTAAATAAAACAAATTGGCTTTTTAATTTGTTATATATTGTCAAATCTAATTTCTAACGTAAATTTTTTCTCTTCTTGCCTTTTCTGCATAATTTGGAAACTTTTAAAAAGCAAGCATTTCTCACTAAGAATTACCTCACTCACAAAGCCATATTTTTCATATATTTTTTTTTCTTATTAAAACATATATCGACTTTTATCAGTTACTTTTCATGACTTGTGTAAAACTTCACTAGTGATTCACAATGATTTTATTTTTATATAGTTAAATGATTGTTGCAAATCTCCCTTGTTGTAGTCAACCAGTTAGGATACTTGGCTTTCACCTAGACAAAATGAGTTTAAATCCCGATTAATGGAATTTTGTATTTACTTTGTAGTCCTTCTATACACGTATCATTAAGCCAAAGGAATAGAAAATTAGTTAGCATAATTTATTTTTAAAATGCCTATTAATTGATAGGACCATCAAAAATAATCGTGTTAATTTTTGAAGGAGATAATACAAAGCCATTGAAATTAACTAGTATAATAAATAAAATACGTCTATGTTTTCCTTAGTGTTAGCAAAAAAAAATTGTTAACATTCCCAATACTTTGTGGTTAGCAAGAAATATTGTTCATGCAATAAAAGAAGTTTGTTAGAAGCAATCACTTCTTTCGAAACCCCTCTTCCGATTGGGTTGACTTGGACACACTGCTTTTTGTGGATGGTTTTATGAAAATATTAGTAGTAGTCAGTAGGTCTAATCAACTTTCTTGAAATGGAGATTAAGAGGAAAGCACTCCTTTCGAAACCCCATTACTGGGTGGGTCAAAAGTAGTATATCCGACATCTATCCCTTTTGACCATGTTGAAAGGTTCATTTGGCCTTTAAAGTGAAGCATTTGCTTTCAGCACCACGTATTATGTTCTTCAGATTGAACCCATTCGAAAGGACTATATATATTTTCTTGGAGTATATCTTTCAAAGGAACTTATCCATATGATATTGCCTGTATACAATTACAAGCTCTATTATATGCAATGGAAAATCATTTCATATACTGTTAAGTTTAATGAACTTATTAAGGATAAAATATCAACATCATCATCCTTATTTATCATTATGTTTCAATAAGTACGATGATAATGTGATTCGTATGCATATTATCCAAGTTGATCCCATTGCATTGCATAAGAAAATTAAATCTAAAATATAATCTAGCATCATGTGCAGTTGATCATTAGACTAGCTAATGATCTCCCTTATGATCAAAATCTTTATTGAATCCATGCACTCCTTCTTTTCATCATTAATCTAAAATGAGTTACAAGTAAGAGTTCCTTTTTCCAAATCAATTTAGGGTTACAAAGGTCTGATTGTGCTAAGAAGTAGAAGTAGAAGAATGAGTTTTGGATTCCAAAATCTGGTCCCCAAAATCGGACCCTGGGGTTATATTTATAGATGCAGATCGATCCATTCCCACCTTCATCCTTTCGACGAGCTTGAAATGTCTTCATCCAGCCTTCCATGCTCATCCCTTCGAAGAGGTCGTAAAGTCTTTCTTCAATCTCACGTATGCATCCTTTCAACATAGTCAAAAGGTCTTCCTTCATCTTGCTCGTGAGTCCTTTCGACATTACCGAAAGGTTTTTTTTCATCTTGTGTATGTATCCTTTCGACCTAGTCGAAAGGCCTATTTCAGTTTTGATCATCAAATCTTAGAAATGGTCATCAAATCCATTATGGCCAGCTTAGCGTTCACCCAAATGGCCCGAGCGCAAATCTCAGAAATAGAACTTTGTGTTTACTTCTTTTGCATGTTCTACATATACCATTATACTAGATTAGTAAAAAAATGACCAACAAATGCAAACTTTTTTATCACAAATCTTATAATCTTACGACTCGAATCTTGTTTATGATCAGACTTATCCATTACATTATGATTTTAAAATTCTAATTCAAAAATTAATCAGAACCACAATTAGGATAAACTTTTCAATCCACATTAAAATAAAAATATGATGTTCACCACTATTGTCCCAATGGTTAGATGCTCCGACTTTCGTCGGTAAGATCACAAGTTTGAATCCTACATAGCATGATTCAAACAATTGGGCTGTTAATTTGAACCATAAGCAAGCCACTTTTAAATTTATTATGATAAAGATCATGTCTTTTGACAAAGCTAATTTGGATATTTCAACCGATATAGTGCAAGTGCTTGTACAAGACCAGCTGTTCACTAAAATTAGTTACATAAAAGCTTGGAAAACATTAAGCAAAGTGTTAGAGAAAATACATGGTGATTGGGCTGAATCATATGCGAAAATGCCATAGTATTTTTTTAGGAGATAAAGAGGACCAATCTTGGCACTATAGTTCATGTGATCCATGATGAAGTTGAAGTATTTGATCGTGTGTAACGACTGAGATTTTCAACCCTCGAAAATCGACACTAATACATCCTCAGGATTCATGTGCCGCAAATCCTAGTGCCGAAAATTTTGATTGTTAGGGGAAAAAGAAAATAAAGATTGAACAGAATCTCATGTTCCAAGCGTCTTTAAGTAAACCTAAAACTATTCGGATCTGACCCGAGTACGTAGAATACTCGGATCAGGCATGATAAACCAGCACGTGATTCTCGATTTATAAATTGATGCCAGTTTAAAACTTTTTAAAAGAAGGGAATCTCATAAGACCACACCCACACATAAAAATGGATGGGTTTTTACCTTATGATAACCAAATCATTTTTATACCAAAATAATTTGATATTATTTCTAATGACATTCCTTTGAAAACACTTTTCAAATAATATATGAAAATAGTTGAAATTGTTACATTGAATAAATTTGATGGCTTACTAGCTACTTTTTAAAAGTAGATTCTACAATCAAAACCGTCAAGGAAACATATTGGAATTGGATTTCCAACATGATAAGGAACTATTGACTATTCAAACCCAAAAAATCCATACGTAACCGTCCTAGTTCACTCCATTGGCTTTACATGATCACTGTCAGCCTCCGAACTATACTGCTATACTACCATGGAACAACGTATTACTCAGTGGCTTTACACGATCTCCATCAGCCTCCATACCTTTCCATTCATACAATATGGAAACAAGTGCCTATAGGAGACTTCCAGCAATAATACCATGAAATATGTCATTCGGACCACATAGTATCCCGTAACGTTCCTGGAGTGTGAGGCTCGTGAGGCTACGCTCCGTAAATCCACACATTGCTTTTTCACAAAGCCACGCTTTGATCATCACGGCTTCCACTTTTAATGTCACATTGCCATTCCTTTTATCACCATTGACTTCCATGAATATACAACCTCTGAGCTCGTATGTCTCAGAGAAGAGTGTTAAGCTAAGAGAAGTTGCCTTCTCCGCATCCAAACAGGTGTATGTTTGCAAAAGTCAAAGTTGTGATCTTTGAAATGCAATATTAGACATTCGTCCATAGAAGTTCATTCTGAGACTGAACGAAACCCAAGGCACTCCTCCTACCACATCCTATCGGGAATTATCCCTAGGATTAGTAACGAGTAGTCCTTGCAATCCAAAATTTTCATAACATAGCACTACAACCACATAAATATATGATATGATAAATTTCACCTTGAGGGACCGGTGGCAAGCAGCTCTTCATCATGAAGATCCTCATCTTCAAAAATCAACATCATCATGTTTTCACTTCCGAACGTATACATTGGTTCGAAGTAGTTTTCAGATAGGAGTTACCCAAATCCGACCCTGGTTCCTCCGAACCAATCATCAATAAAAAGAAGTTAAGTTCACATGTGATTATCAATCATCAATCAATTTAATTCATCTTTTTATTCATTCATAGGTATCTCTTAAAGATATATTTATTGAATTATTCCTTTATCTTCTTAATACTATATGGAATCATTAAGCCTCTTTTATCAAATCATTTGGTTAATTTTATCCTTTTGAATCTTGGAATAACTCTAATCATTTCACCCTTTTTCTTAGGAAAACATTTCCAAATCATTTATTAAATCTTAACCAAAGATTTCTTAATTCCAAAACATTACTTTTAAATGGATCAAAATGATGTTATTTAAGACAAAATTTAATGCAAACCCATGGTTTTTAATTTCAAGTATATGAATTAAAATAATTCCAAATCGTTTATTTAAATCTCATATTGGAACAACATTATTTTTAGGGCATCCGGGTTTTCCCTTCTATATGTTCCATCCTCATCTAAAAGAGAAAACATATGCCAAGTAAGTTCAGCACACTTGTTGCTCCATTCGTAACCTTAGTTATACATCTTGTTTTGCCATTTAGATCTCACAGGTAGGATAAATGTACTAGTCGTTTCCACATACTCCTTTCATCTTTAGAAATGATTTATAAAACTTCCAAATCATTATTTGTAATACTTATTCATTTATTTAGCCATTCCGTAAATCCATCAAATCTCCTTTAAAATACTTTGTTAATCATTTGAAAACATTACAAAGGATCAGGAAAAGAACGGTTGCACTTAAAACTATATTTCAAAAGTTATTGAAAAGTGATGCGAAAAGTGCTTTTTAAGCTATATCGATTAAAACGACTTTTTTTATTATTTGAAAATCCATTTTTATTACTGAATTCACTTTTAAAAAAATTTAAATGATTTACAAGATTTATATAATATTTTAAAACAATTTAAAACATCATTTCCAAAGAAATCCACTTTTGAATTCCGAACTACAAAATCAGGATTTTTCCAAAAACTTGTTTTACTCATATTTCAAAATCTACTCATCGAAATCTCAAATTTATTTCTTCTTTGGAAAACTATGGATATAGTAGTATGGAAAATTCTTATCTCATACAATTTCGAGCTATATTCCAACTTTTACACTCGTTTGACTTTTATGGCGCGAAATAGTAAACTAGCGTTACGGGATGCGCCTATTTTTGACTAAATTTTCGTTTACCTTTCAAACTTCACTAAAACACTTTCATATCTTTATAAAACATTTGTAAATCATTTTAAAATATTTAAATCAATATTTTTTCATATTAAATCTCATTTTCACTTTCAAATCATTTTATAGTATTATATTATTATAATATCATTTTCAACCGTTTTATATTTTCAAAACCATTAAGAGGTTAAATAAACTCCATAATGCATTATATGAATTCATTTATATTAATTAACCATTTTATTATGATTTCTCATAATTTATCACAACCAAGGTAACAACCATATCAACATTCATATAATCAACCATATAATCATTCAAGTTATAGACCATTCACACAAATCATTAAGAGATTAAATGGCCATACTATCATACTTAAAAATATTTTTAGAGATTATTTGTTATTTAGTAAACATTAGGTACTCAATTATTTCTCCACTCCACTAATCTTTTCCGTAGCTTCCTGAATCGATTCCAGCAGCACTCCGGCAGCACTTCCTCCTTTTTTCCTTGCTCCGGAGCTTTCTGATCTCCTTCCTTCTTCTTAAAGGGCTCGGCATGGATTTGGATAGATGAAAAAGCTCACGGGCAAGGTTTGGGATGGTGGTGCTCTCGGCCAAGCATGGGGAGTGGTGGTGGCCGTGGGTTATGTTGAGGAAGAGGAGTGTTTTGAAGTGATTTGTAGATGGATTTGATATGTATATACACTATAATTGTTTTATTTTATTTTATTTTCTATTAAAATTTCTTTATAAATTTCCTAAGGTGGAAGTCATTAAAGAAGCTCATCAAAGGCTTAAGAAGAAGGAAAAATAAGAATGAAAAGGAAGAGAAGAGGGTACGGTATTTATAGGGAAAAAAGAAGACTGTAAAGGAGGATATGCATACACCACTTTTTCCAAGCTTCTCCAACAAACATCTCCTTTAAAATACATGGCCAAGGCCCCTCCCCCATATGCACGTCACTTCCATCCATTCATGTATGCATATGTTGACTTATTTAAGCTTAAAGAGGAAGCTTTCTTAAAACATCTTACATATTTTATTTATATATGTTTAAATGTATACATATATATGTTTATATGTATATTATATTGTGCATTTATGTGATATGTATGTGTACACGACATATGAACAACGTTGCATTAATCTCGAACAACTTTGTTTCGCTAAACGGTTGTCAATCGGAGAACCGATTCCAGGTCATATTTTCACTTATACTTTAACATACATATATTTGTAAACAAAATTTTAAAAACATTTTTTATCGTTTTTATGAATTAAAATGATCATATTTGAATTATAAAACCATATAAATTCATATTAAAAATTATTTACAAAAATCGCTACTATACCGATAAAGCGATATTGAGTTTTTCCTTATATTTTCAAACCAAATATATACCTTTATAAAACTATTACAAATGATTTATTTGATCTTTATAACTATTCATAATGAATTATTATCATTTAAAAACAATTATTTGAATAATTGTATTAATTATTAATCATCAAATCTTTATTTAGATCAGATAAATCAACTATCAAATATAAAGGCATCATTGAGGATGTCATACATTCATTTAATTTACCAAAAATAAGTAAATAAATGTTATTTCATATTCTTGTTCAATTATAAAAATAATGTATGTATCCAACGCTGTGTGCAACATTTTTACGATTATAGAGCTGTTTAGTATAAAACAGTTTTCAGCCATTTTATCGATTTAGATTTCGAGGAAAATATTTTTGTAAATATTTATTCAAAATAAATTAATATAAATTATTATCACTAAAAATAATATTATTTGTATTATCAACCTTTTATTTAAAAATGAATATAATTTATCAAAGTGATAAATTGGCGTGTCGTTACGTCGTGCGTTTTGGGCATTTAGGCCTTGCATTAAAGGTACTTGGATAGTCTGCCATCGTATGTATTGACGGGATTCATTTGTATGATAAATAAAAAAGGACATTTCTTGTTGCTATTGTCGTAGATATAGATGATTATCTCTTTCTTTTGGGTTATGCTGTTGTTGAATCTGAGTCATGTGATAGTTAGGGCAGGTTTTTTGTGTGCATGCGTGATTTCATTCATAGTGTCTGTAATCAATGTATTACTTTCATATCAGATAGAATGAAAGGAATTCTGAAAGCTTTACATGAAAAATGAGGAGAACCACACAAGCATTAGTCTCATGCAAGATATATAAAAACAAACTTTCAAGTAGCAGGATTCAAAGATAAACAATCAACAAGTTTATTGCACTTAGCAAGATGCGCTCCATACGAAGCCGAGTACATGAAAATTAGAGAAGATATCAAAGCTACTAATCGACGACATCATCATTGGATCGAGAGAAGTTTAGGAAATTGCAAGGAAAATTGGGCATTATTCAAAGATGATGGAGGACACTTTCATGTTATTACCACTAATGCCTCCAACAGTTTTAATGTTGTACTAAAAGCAATTCGGTCTTTACCTATAAAGTCATTGATTTCACACACCTTTTTTTCATGGTTCAATATTTTTATAAGAGATTTCAAATTGCAGTTGAACTAACAACATGATTGACTTAAAAGTGGAAAGCTAAAATAGCGAAGAGGGCAAGTGAAGCATGTTGATGTAAACTTGTATGGTTTAGCCAAACCGAATGGTTGGTGATTCATTACTTTGGGAATGAATACAAAGTAATAATTGACGGTAATAATTACTCATGCATATGCAACATTCCACTACTCCAGAAGTTACCGTGTGCTCATGTAATGGTATCTTGTTCGACGTAGGCTAGTGGTGCTAATAGTGCATACCATGATTTTGCATCACAGTGGTACTCAGTTGAGAGTTACAAAGGTGCATATTAACCTGACTTTAGTGGGGTGACTCACTCCCTCGAAACCCCTTTTGAGCTAGTTGGAGTAATCTTAGGTCATAACTTAATGGGAATCAAAGAGATTTAAATAAGTCGAAAGGGTCCTATTCCTTCAAAAGAAATCCCATTGGAAGGCATTGATATGTGTATTCCATAAATGAGATCAGCAAGTAGTGAATTAGACTTCATACATTTAAAAGTGCCATGTATTTACTTTATTGATAATTGGTATGAAAACAAGGGCTTAGATATTACAATGAAAACAAATCCCCAATTTGATTTAGAAATTATGGTTTACAAACTCAAGAAAAGTATAAACGTGGAGGCAGTTCAATTAGATCTCTCAAACAACACTCATTGGGCCTTATTTATAGGCGTAGGCTAGACCCTTTCGCATCAGTCTTTTCAACTTAGTCGAAATGGTGCCTTTATGACCTTCCACCATCGTCGAATCCAGACCACCTCTTGTAACAACCCGTAAATTTTCGATAATTAAAATAGCTAATTTAATAAGATTTCACGATTTAGTGTAAGAATTTTTTTTGTAATTCGTTGGAATAATAATAACTAGAATGAATTGCAACAAAATAATTATCCAAGTAATGAAAATAAATGCTACTTAGTGAATACCTTGGAAATCAATAGTTGAATAGGATAATAAATATTGAATTCATTGGGTATAATAGAGTAATTGGTTGATAAGTAAAATTTATTTAAAATCAAATATTGAATATTGAACAGGTAAATTGTTTAAATTTAATATTTAAAACTTATTGAATAATTGAATAACTGTAAAATGAAATAGTGTTCTAAATTGTGAATTGGTTTTAAAAGTTGAATCTTATAAGTTCAAATTTCAATATTTCAAAAGATAATGAATTATTGGATAATCGAAATTGTTTAAATTTAATATTTGGAATTTATTGAATAATTGAATGGCGGGAATTGAATAACTATTTTAATGAAAATGGTTTTTCTATAATTTGAATTTGTTAAATCTTATAAGTTCGTTTTGAATATTTCAAAAAGATAGTGATTTAAGAATAATCAAAATTGTTTAAATTTAATATTACAAATGTTTGAATAATTAAATTTCGAATTTGATATGATTAATTTGATATTGAAATTTAATATATGAAAATAGAGTGAATAATTGAAATTTGATTTAATATGATTCAAATTGGTTTCCAAAGTGAATGTAAGTTATATTGGGATGTTAATCGAGTTAATAAGATTTTAAAATTGGAATTTATTGGATAAATTGAATAACGGGTTTAATATGATTAAATATGTTAATATTTTATTTTATCATATTAAAGTTAGAATGATGTTGTAGAACTTTTAAAATCGAATTAAAAGTAAATTTGTGAAAATTGAATATTTTAATATTTAATTGACGAGTTAAAATAGCCATTTTTCAAATAGTCTCGGATTTCGACGAAACTAGTTTCATCGGATCCGTAACGTGATATTATTGTAAGATTTCAAATTTCAAGTCAATCGGATTTACCGTTTGTCCGGGGCGAGCCAAAACGCACCGAAATTCATTTAACCGATTTAATTTTAAATCGATCGTTTATTACCGTATCTCGCACAGACGATCGAATTAGCTTTCGAAACCGGTTCCATTGTATCCGGAACGTGGGATAAACCCTAGTAACGCCGGTCACCGTGCGTTAATCGTAGTTTGGAAACCCGGGATAAATAGTGGTTCGAGAAATTTCTATAAATAGCCCCTTTATAAAATAAAAATATAGCTAGGGTTTGATGCATGGCCTCCACCATTAGTAACCAACGGCCAGAAAACTCAATCATTCCCCTTCATTTTCCTCTCGATCCACTTGTTATCATCAAAAACTTCCAACTAGTAAAGTGTAGAGCACATCACGTACTACATATCCAACGGTAATGATCATGAATGGAGCAAAGAATCGACGGCAATCGGAGCTGGAAGGCGCCGCTGTTCGCACGCATCTCGAGGTTGGAGGGGGGGGCCGAGCTCCACCTGCTCCTGGCCAAAGGTAGAGGAGAGTGAGGCCTTCAATATGGCACTCTCTGATCGACTTCTAGATGCTCGTAGTGGCCGAGGTGTTAAACCCTAAATCATGGGCATGGGTTGTTTTCACGCGTTCGGTTACAGGAGCAAGCACGCGCGTGGGAAGAAAGTAGGGGGGCGGCCTGGATCAAAAAACAGGAAATCAACGGCAGATAATGGTTTTGGTTATAAATTTAAAAGAAAATTTGTGATTTAATTTTATATTAATCGTATAAACTTGTAAATACCGTATCTTCTTCGTTCTTTATCAGAATTGGACGAAACAGGATGCGTTGGAATCGTATGGTCGAGCACTACGCTATGGAATTGGATTCGAATCGTTTGGAGCTAGAGAAAATTTCGGGTAAAATTAAACGATCGTTTAATTTTATTCGAAACAAAACGCTGGAACTACATTGAAATCAAGGTGAGTGTTTTATAACGCTCACAACGTACTAAATATCTTTATGCTAGTTAAATATGATATTATGAAGTGATATGAATTTTATTTGTCATTGTTTGATAAAATTTAATTGTCATATAGGTCGTCATTCGAATTAATTGTTGAAAATTAAATTTGACAGTTAAATTGAAATTGAAATGAATTGCGATTAAATTACCCGACATTGATAACTATGAAATTGCCATGAATTGTATTGTCGATTGGATGATGTATTTCGATGGATGCTATTGGTTGATATTTAAATGTTTGGATGTTTATTTGCTCATATATATATCCTGTTATGCATACATATGAAACTGTGATTTGATTTAAGTGATATATATTCATCCCCGACATTTAATTGAAATAAATAATCACTTGGCCATAGGATAGAAAATTATATACGGACACTGAATTGGCTAAATTAATAATTTTAAAAATCGTCGATTTGAAATTTTATTTAAATGTTTTGATTTAAAAGTTATAAATAGAAATCAATTTATAGAAATCGAATTTATCGAAAAATTGAGTTTGGAATGTTGAAATAGATTTTGGTTAAAAGAAATTGTTAAATGATTTAAGTTGAGACTTTGAAATTTAAAATTTGTTTATGATTGAATTTCGAAAATTTATTCGTTTTAAAAGATTGAACCTTAATTCGAGCTTTGAATATTACTAAGTAAAAGCGATATAAAATGATATTTGAAATTGAGCTTGAAATTGAATCATATTTGTAAGTGGGATTTAAATTTGAATATTGAAGGAAAATTTTGTTAAGTGTTAAAAATTGATATTTTGAAAAATCAAGCTAAAAATCGATATACATTGGAATTGAATAAGTTGAAGGTGAATGTAAAATTGAATAAATTTGAAGTCAGAGTTGACATTGATTTGAATTGAAATCGAAATCGAATCGGTAAATTGGAAATTGAAATTTATTGGAATTGGGAAGTTATAATTGAAATGGATTGGTTTTGAAGCTGTTTTAATTTGTTTTCCAAATTACTCTATTATATAAACCATTTTGAACACTTAAACTATTTTAATCTATTTTAAATCTACTTAACCCGATTTAAATTATTTTAAACTAATTTTTCTATTTCAAATCCATTTTAAGATTTTAAGTATTTTTAACTATTTTAATTATTTAAAACTACTATTAAACTCCTTAAAACTATTTTCTAAAATTCTAAGCTGGTCAATAAGGTGAAATGTTTATATTTAAATTTTGAATTTAAATACGAATTGGGTTAAATGAAGTTGCAACCTAAATTAAAATCTGAATTGATTTTGAGATCGAAATAAGATATTGAGACGGAAAAAATGATTTTTGAAACGGAATCTTAAATTTGAATAGATACGATGATATTTGAAATGGATTTGATTTTTGAAGCGAATATGATATTTTGATATTAATTTAGAATCGATTTGAAATGTAAAAGAGCCAGCGGTGTAATAATACGTAGTTATTAAAGAGACCGGGATCAGATATGTACATACTCTCTGTCGATACCGAAAACCACTTTAATAACTATTATACGCGGAGTGTTGATCCAGAATGAAGTGGATGGTTTGGTGAACTCGTTGACTGAAGAAAGAGAATGATATTCAATGACCCCTGACATGACTAAAACAGGAGCCGCGCCGGGCCATTGAGGTTCGCCACCTCTAGCGGACACACTTCTTCGATACCATATCTATTACATTTGTGATTCGATTTGGGTGCACCCCTTGATTTGGGAGTGTTGTTTCGCGGTGCTGGGGTAGCTGCTGGCTATGCTCAACATCAGTCCGGATCACGCAACTACTAGTATCCTAGTTGGTATCGCCTCATGTACCCTGCCATACTGATTATCCTTTTCGCGACCACTACGTTATGTTTTGTGTTATACCTATGGGGTACCCTCTGATAACCACCAGTTTACGGTGGGGCTTACGGTGCTATATAGACTATGGCATTATAAAATGTGTTAAGGGGGATTATGGTAACGCTTTAACACTATTTTGATACTTTATATTACTGATAGGCATTATCTACTTAGCGTATTTTACTACATAGTAGATAGTTTAACGGATCCTTAAGAGATGGAAAATCCCGTAACATCTCTTAAGTTATTGCACGCACGTTGACATTGGATATGAGATGTCAAACCCCGTAAACATCTTTGACGCCGTCACACTCATACTTATTTACGATTGATTTAACTTTCATAAGGATGTTTTAGTCCTGACTCGAGTGTTTTGTCTTTTCATTACTGTGACGTCCCACTCCGAGAGCCTCGTTAACAAAGAGTATTACATAGATAATACTGTCGGCTAACGCGGACAATAGAGTATAATGGAAGCGACCATGTGCAATCTCACCTTAACTATTCACTAAATAAGTCGAAAAGTAGAAACACATTAGAATTCGACCTATTCAATAAATATTTAAAGCAAAACTACAATGGCTATAGGATCTATCAGAAGAAAATATAACAACTCAAATGCAATATACATCACAGAACAGTCAATCATAATATACACATACACCGATACACAACAGAGTATACAAAATAATACATGTCAGGTGGTACAGGAGACCACAATACAGACGAGACGAAAGAGTATAAATCAAAGTTACAGCAGATAAGGACTACAAAAGACGCTATAACAAAATGAAGCTAGCGAATAGTCCATGCGGAAGCAAAATAGGCTAAGTCTCCAAAAGCACCTAACCTGAAACATCTCGGTCTGACCCGAGTATAAAATGCCCGGATCAGTCTAGATAACAAATCAGTTAGATTAACTGAACAATAATAAACCTGCAAGGTCATACAGTTTAACAAATATCTCTAGAGGAGATAACACAATCATCAACAAGAAATGAATCATATAGAGCAAGCCTCATATCATCGGCAACATATAGAAACAAAGGATACAAATATCCTAAAACAAGCCAGAAGGCAGATAACAAATACCCATAAGGTATACAAGTTCCACAAGGTAATCGCTATACTCCATGCGGCTCACAAAGACCAACACCGAAGGGCGATACCAAGGGAATTATCAATGAAACATCATGAAATTTTGCTCGAGCTCAGTACTGTACAAACAAGGATCCATGAGCCCGAAGACTCCAAACCCAAGTATCACCCATGCGGCACATAAGGCCAACATCAGAGCGAAACTATATAGGGCAACAAACCCGAAGGCACACACCCGAAGGCAACATACCCAAAGGCAACAAACCTAGGGAGACAGTCCGAAGACACTATCCCAGAGGCAACAAACCGTAGTGGTGAAGGTCGAAGACCCAGTACTGGACACCACTAACTGGCGGAATGTGTCACAACTCTCGAAAAGGAATCTGAAAAGTGTTAATGTATGTCCCATAACCACTCGTTCGCACTAAACGGATTACTATCCGTCAGTCCCTTTCACACTCAAAGCAGTACAAAGTTTACCTCATATCATCGATAAACCAAACCCGAAGGTTAAAACAATCAATCGAATAGGTCAAGGATTAATCGGAATGATAAACGTACAGATTCATGGTCCGTGTTTTGCCCAACCATTTAATCACCCTCCCACTTCGTTCGAAGTGCGAAAGTGTGTGTGTTTTAAATAGAATTTATAAATTAGAGAAACGAACTTTTGAATGCGATTCGAGAGATTATTTCATAAAAACCGTGGATTAAAATTAAAAGGAACCATCAAAGTCAAAACAATTGATAATCATACATAGGATCATCATGAATCAATTCAAATTGAAAATTCAATCCCAAAAGGCAAAGTGGGCTGAAACAGCAGGTTCAGTCGACTGAACAGAGTTTTTCAGTCGACTGACCCTGTACCTAGAAATTTTCTAGGTTCAGGAAACTTTCTGTTTCCAGGTTCAATCGACTGTGCAGAGTTTTTCAGTCGACTGAATCATGCCTGGAAACTCTCGGGTTTCAGGTTCAGTCGACTGTGCAGAGTTTTCAGTCGACTGAATCTTGCCTGGGCTGTTTTCCAGCCTTATTCAAATGAAGAGCAAACTCTCCCAAAATGCAATCGGACGAACATTGGCTCTAAGGGCTTATGCCAATCGACAACCCGGCCCTATATGTTCCTCGATGCATCACCAAAACATGATTAAAACATTAAAGTTAGGATTTCAAAGATTTTAACCCAAAACACTAAAAATTGGATTATTCCTCAATTCAACCCAAACCAAATGCAAGTGCATATAAACAAGGTGTTAGGAATTCATACCTAACATCAATGAAATCAAGAGAAGTAGATGTGAGTTCAAAACTCACCTTTTTACACAAAACAAAGAAGATGAAGAAGCACAATTGCAAGGAATCAACCAACTACACTCCACTTCAACACTACAAGCTTCAATCTAGAATCAAAGAAAGTATTTCCTCGGTTAGGGTTAGGAAAATTACAGAAATTGAAGAGGAGAAGAGATGGAGAAGATGGAGATGAACTTACCAATGGATTCTCTATGAATTTGGAGCAAGAAATCAAGATACAAAAGAGAAACTAGGGCTTGCTAATTTCTAATTCTCTTCCCTTTCCCCCATTTCGGTTTTTAGCTTAAGAAAGAAATGAAATGAAGATGAACTGAAGAGAAGGGTTGAGCTAGGGGGTTAAGTGGGCTAGTGGGCTGAACCCAATCCCAAACCCAATAGGAAAAGTAGCCAAAATTTCACAAACTCCAAACATATCAAAAATTATACTCAAAAAGATCGAAAACGCCATTTTGGAACCAATGGAGGTGGTTTCGAGTTCCAATTCGGCCATTTGGAGAAAGTAACATTTCGGACCCCAAAATCCGAATAACGATGCTATATTTAAATCAAACATTTAAATATAAAATCGTTAAATATGCGGGTTGTTACAGATCTCCCCTCCTTACAAAATTGCGTCCCCGCAATTCCTAGAGACGATATTTGTTACAGCTACATACAAAAGAAAGAATAAACTTTAGACACAGAAATAGACTTACCATTACGAAGCAAGGATAGAAAACCTGGATACGATCGCTCAATATACTCTCTGGTTTCCCAAGTACAGTCATTGGGATTAGCGGACCATTGAACTTTAACGAGCGGCACGTCCTTGTTTCGAAGGTGTCCCACCTCCGTGTCAAGCACGCGAATAGGTTGCTGTACAAAAGATAAGTCCGGCGAGACCTCAAGCTCTTGCAAATCAGGAGAATCAATTACAGAATCCGATTCTCGAAGACACTTCCAAAGTTGCGAGACGTGAAACACGTCATGAATGCCAGATAAATGAGCTAGAAGTGAAACTCTATAAGCCACAGGGCCAATACGTTCAGTAATAGAAAACGGTCCTATATAACGAGGAGCCAATTTTCCAGTTGCACTGAAACGCATAACCCCTTTCAAAGGAGAAACACGAATAAAAACAAGATCGCCGATCGAGAACTCGAGTGGCTTCCTACGGTTGTCCGCATAGGATTTCTGGTGACTCTGTGCCTCTTTCATCCTCAATCGAATAAGATCAATCTTCTCAGAAGAATGACGAACAAAGTCCAGGCCAAGAATAAGCTTCTCCCCAGATTCCAACCAACATGAAGGTGATCGACATGGCCTTCCGTATAAGGCTTCGAAAGGAGCCATACCGATACTAGACTGGAAACTATTATTGTAGGAGAACTCTACAAGAGGTAGGTGATCCTCCCAACTACCACCGAAATCAAAGATACAAATACGGAGAAGATCTTCCAAAATACGATTCACCCGTTCAGTCTGTCCGTCAGACTGCGGATGATAAGCTGTAGAAAAATTAAGCTTTGTTCCCAAAGCTTGTTGAAGACTCTTCCAAAAATGACTCGTGAATAAAGGATCACGATCACTCACAATAGAACTAGGAACACCGTGAAGTCTCACGATTTCCTTGACATACAACTTAGCCAAATGCGAAGCTGTCCTATTAGACTTAATAGGGACAAAATGAGCAGACTTGGTGAGGCGATCAACAATAACCCAAATACTAGAATGACCTGATCTCGAACGAGGTAGGCCGTCAATAAAATCCATAGAAACTTGATCCCATTTCCACAATGAAATCTCAAGAGGTTGAAGAAGTCCAGAAGGACGCTGATGTTCGGCCTTCGCGCGTTGACATGTCATGCAGTTGCTCACATAACTCGCCACATCGCGCTTCATGCCTTCCCAATAATAATGACGACGCATATCGGCATACATCTTACTACTACCGGGATGAATGGTATACTTAGAACGATGGCAATCATCAAGAATGTCATGCCTAAGTGCAAAATCAGAAGGCACAAAAAGACGGTTCTTCTTACGAAGACACCCATGAGAATCAATGCTAAAATCTTGCAACGCCTCATCACAAGATTCAGACTCACAAAGCTGAATAAAATGCAACAAATCAGGATCACGCCGCTGAGCATCGGCAATACGATCCAATAAAATAGGTCGAGCTCCCAAACTAAATAATAGAATAGGAGAACCAGAAGATGAACCTCAATCACGAATTTCACAAAAAGATAGAGTCTCAAGAATATTCCATTCGGCAAGCATCATAGAAATAATAGCCGAATGTTTGCGACTAAGCGCATCTGCAACACGATTACCCTTACCAGGGGTAAACTGGATATCAAAGTCATAGGAAGCAAGAAACTCGAGTCAACGCTGTTGTCTCATATCGAGTTCCTTCTGAGTAAACAAATACTTCAAAGATTTATGATCGGTATAGAGAATGAAGCGCTCGCCCAATAAATAATGTCGCCAAATCTTCAAGGCAAAGACAATGGCGGCTAACTCAAGATCATGAGTGGCATAGCGAACTTCATTCGGACGCAGTTGCCTAGAAGCATAAGCAACTACCCGATCTCTCTGCATAAGCACAGCACCGAGACCACTACCACAGGCATCGGTGTAGACAACAAGATCATGATTCCCTTCGGGAACCACAAGAATAGGAGCATTAGTGAGAAGTTCTTTCAATGTCTGAGAGGAAGCTTCACACTTGTCGGACCAAATAAAATGAATGCCTTTCCGAGTAAGGCAAGTGAGAGGAAGCACAACACGGGAAAAGTTCTTAATGAACCGTCGGTAATAACCCGCCAATCCAAGGAAACTACGAATCTCATGCACATTCTCAGGCCTCTTCCAATTCTGGATGGCTTCGATCTTTGAGGGATCGACAGAAATGTCATCGAAAGATACAACATGGCCTAAGAACTTAACCTTATTCTCCCAAAAGCAGCACTTGGAGAATTTGGCTTTAAGCAAATGACGACGAAGAGTACTCAAGACAATTCTCAAGTGATTGGCATGCTCAGCTTCAGACTTAGAATAAATAAGGATATCATCAATGAAGACGAGAACAAACTTATCGAGATATTCCCGGAATACCCGATTCATGAGGTCAACAAAGAAAGCAGGAGCGTTCGTCAAACCGAACGGCATAACGAGCCACTCAAAGGAACCATAACGAGTGCGGAAAGCGGTAAGAGGTATGCTATCCTCCGCGACTCGTAACTGATGAAAACCTGTGGCAAGGTCAAGCTGAGAAAAGACCTTGGCACCACTCAATAGATCGAACATATCATCGATCCTAGGCAATGGATACCTATTTCTAATGGTCAACTCGTTAAGCTTGCGATAGTCAATGCAAAGACTAAGAGTTCCATCAGACTTCTTCACAAAAACGACCGCGGATCCCCACGGAGAAAAACAGGACTGAATCAACTGCTTGGACTCGAGCTCTAAAAGCTGCTTCTTGAGTTCCTCATTTTCCTTTGTAGACATCCTCGTGGGAGGACGACTAACTGGTTGCGCGCCTGGAATGAGATCAATGCGGAACTCAATTGCCCGTTTGGGTGGCAAACCCGAAACAGGTTCAAAAACATCAAAAAAGTCACAAGCAATAGGAATACGAGATACATCATCACCATCTCGCGAATCAAGAGAATACAAAGCCATCTCGGAATTATCCACATCCCGAAGAATAAGAGATAACTGAGAAGGTGAATCAGGATGACAAAGATATAAAATTCTCTCGGAACAAATAATCCTGGCATTGTACCTCACTAGCCAGTCCATACCAAAAATCATATCAAAACCCAAATGAGAAACAACGTGCAGATTCGCACGGAAGGAAAAGCCACTTAAAACAATCTCAATATCATCACAAAGCAAACTAAGGGTCGCGGATCCCCCAATAGGATTCGCAATCCTTAAAGAAGTAACCATACAACAAACATCCAAAGATAAATCATCTACAAGCTTCTTCGATACGAAAGAATGTGAAGCACCCGTATCGAAAAGAACTCGTATACTATGATCATGAAATAGAATTGAACCCTCCAAAATAGATGGAGTCATACCTTTGGATTGAGAAGGACCTCCAGAAGCATTAGCCACATTGAGCTTGCCAGATTTTGCATTAGCAGGAGCAGTAGGACAAGCTGAAACATGATGCCTTCCTTCTTACAATTACGGCAGAAGAGAGGCTTTGGACAAGCTCGAATAATATGATCCGGAGAACCACAATTAAAACACTTTCGAACGAAAGGTGTTCCGGAAGATTGAGGCTGAGAGCTAGGACCACCGGTCTTCTTCTTCTTATAAGGAAAAGGCTTCTTCTGAATTGGAAACTGCTTCTTGTTGGGGTTTCTGGAAACCTCAACATCAACATCACTATCACACTCCTTCTCGACGGTCTCGAGATGAAGCGCCGAATCAACCAATTCCTCAAAAGAAAGTTTAAGCTGGAGCAACAAGGACTTCTTAAGATATTTCTTAAGGCCAGAAACAAACTTCAAATTCTTCTTATAAGAAGTGCTGATGAATTCAAGACCATACTGAGATAAAGCCTCGAACGATGCGACATACTCAGAAACAGAAGATTTCCCTTGCTTCAACTCAAGGAAGCGACGGGTCAATAAAACTTTTTCAGATTCAGGAACGAACTTGAGTTCAAATCGTCCCCGAAACTGAGTCCAAGAAAGAGTAGCCTCATCAATTTCAGCTACAAGAAGCTAATACCAGTCAAGAGCACGCTCTTGTAATAAGCTAGAAGTTACAAGAACTCTATCATGGTCAGAAAGATCCATGCGAGAGAAAATACGCTCGCACGTGCGAAGCCAAGTTTGGACTTCAAGAACAGACTCGGAGCCCTTAAACGGCTTTCCTCCAAGATGAGCAAAATCACTGCACTGACGTGCAAAAGCAGACTTGCGAGGTGGAGACACTCGAGGAGGAACGAGAGGCTGAGTGCTCCTAAACAATTCCAAAAATTGATCGGCAGACATATATACGCCATCCGGATGCGAGCCACTAGATTGCCCAGCATCCGAACGTCGACCCTTGCCTCTTCCAGACATAGGCTGAAAGTAAAATAAGAACAAGATTATTCACAAGGTAGATATTACAATATGGGATACTACGGAATAAAATGCATTCCTAGACGTATTTCCAATATCTATCTAACCTTGATGGAATAAAGAGACACGATGATTCAAGGATCGGTATCACTTGTACACTTTGATGTACCATAATATGTGCATCTATTCTGTGTTTATCATATTTTGTTCTGAACTCAGCTCTGATACCACGCTGTGACGCCCCACTCCGAGAGCCTCGTTAACAAAGAGTATTACATAGATAATACTGTCGGCTAACGCGGACAATAGAGTATAATGGAAGCGACCATGTGCAATCTCACCTTAACTCTTCACTAAATAAGTCGAAAAGTAGAAACACATTAGAATTCGACCTATTCAATAAATATTTAAAGCAAAACTACAATGGCTATAGGATCTATCAGAAGAAAATATAACAACTCAAATGTAATATACATCACAGAACAGTCAATCATAATATACACATACACCTATACACAACTGAGAATACAAAATAATACATGTCAGGTGGTACAGGAGACCACAATACAGACGAGACGAAAGAGTATAAATCAAAGTTACAGCAGATAAGGACTACAAAAGACGCTATAACAAAATGAAGCTAGCGAATAGTCCATCCGGAAGCAAAATAGGCTAAGTCTCCAAAAGCACCTAACCTGAAACATCTCGGTCTGACCCGAGTATAAAATGCCCGGATCAGTCTAGATAACAAATCAGTTAGATTAACTGAACAATAATAAACCAGCAAGGTCATACAGTTTAACAAATATCTCTAGAGGAGATAACACAATCATCAACAAGAAATGAATCATATAAAGCAAGCCTCTTATCATCGGCAACATATAGAAACAAAGGATACAAATATCCCAAAACAAGCCAGAAGGCAGATAACAAATACCCATAAGGTATACAAGTTCCACAAGGTAATCGCTATACTCCATGCGGCTCACAAAGACCAATACCGAAGGGCGATACCAAGGGAATTATCAATGAAACATCATGAAATTTTGCTCGAGCTCAGTACTGTACAAACAAGGATCCATGAGCCCGAAGACTCCAAACCCAAGTATCACCCATGCGGCACATAAGGCCAACATCAAAGCGAAACTATATAGGGCAACAAACCCGAAGGCACACACCCGAAGGCAACATACCCGAAGGCAACAAACCTAGGGAGACAGTCCGAAGACACTATCCCAGAGGCAACAAACCGTAGTGGTGAAGGTCGAAGACCCAGTACTGGACACCACTAACTGGCGGAATGTGTCACAACTCTCAAAAAGGAATCCGAAAAGTGTTAACGTATGTCCCATAACCACTCGTTCGCACTAAACGGTTTACTATCCGTCAGTCCCTTTCACACTCAAAGCAGTACAAAGTTTACCTCATATCATCGATAAACCAAACCCGAAGGTCAAAACAATCAATCGAATAGGTCAAGGATTAATCGGAAGGATAAACGCACAGATTCATGGTCCGTGTTTTGCCCAACCATTTAATCACCCTCCCACTTCGTTCGAAGTGCGAAAGTGTGTGTGTTTTAAATAGAATTTATAAATTAGAGAAACGAACTTTTAAATGCGATTCGAGAGATTATTTCATAAAAACCTGTGGATTAAAATTAAAAGGAACCATCAAAGTCAAAAAAATTGATAATCATACATAGGATCATCATGAATCAATTCAAATTGAAAATTCAATCCCAAAAGGCAAAGTGGGCTGAAACAGCAGGTTCAGTCGACTGAACAGAGTTTTTCAGTCGACTGACCCTGTACCTGGAAATTTTCTAGGTTCAGGAAACTTTCTGTTTCCAAGTTCAATCGACTGTGCAGAGTTTTTCAGTCGACTAAATCATGCCTGGAAACTCTCGGGTTTCAGGTTCAGTCGACTGTGCATAGTTTTCAGTCGACTGAATCTTGCTTGGGCTGTTTTCCAGCCTTATTCAAATGAAGAGCAAACTCTCCCAAAATGCAATCGGACGAACATTGGCTCTAAGGGCTTATGCCAATCGACAACCCGGCCCTATATGTTCCTCGATGCATCACCAAAACATGATTAAAACATTAAAGTTAGGATTTCAAAGACTTTAACCCAAAACACTAAAAATTGGATTATTCCTCAATTCAACCCAAACCAAATGCAAGTGCATATGAACAAGGTGTTAGGAATTCATACCTAACATCAATGAAATCAAGAGAAGTAGATGTGAGTTCAAAACTCACCTTTTTACACAAAACAAAGAAGATGAAGAAGCACAATTGCAAGGAATCAACCAACTACACTCCACTTCAACACTACAAGCTTCAATCTAGAATCAAAGAAAGTATTTCCTAGGTTAGGGTTAGCAAAATTATAGAAATTGAAGAGGAGAAGAGATGGAGAAGATGGAGATGAACTTACCAATGGATTCTCTATGAATTTGGAGCAAGAAATCAAGATACAAAAGAGAAACTAGGGCTTGCTAATTTCTAATTCTCTTCCCTTTCCCCCATTTCAGTTTTTAGCTTAAGAAATAAATGAAATGAAGATGAAATGAAGAGAAGGGTTGAGCTAAGGGGTTAAGTGGGCTAGTGGGCTGAACCCAATCCCAAACCCAATAGGAAAAGTAGCCAAAATTTCACAAACTCCAAACATATCAAAAATTATACTCAAAAAGATCGCAAACGCCATTTTGGAACCAATGGAGGTGGTTTCGAGTTCCAATTCGGCCATTTGCAGAAAGTAACATTTCGGACCCCAAAATCCGAATAACGATGCTATATTTAAATCAAACATTTAAATATAAAATCGTTAAATATGCGGGTTGTTACAATTACGCTCGGGTCAGTCCTGAGTTTTTCAGATTTTTGAAGATCTATTCTGGAGGACGAAGACGAAGATTTGGTATACTATTACTATTATTACCCTTGCATCATGCTATCTGCTGCATTATTTTAATTGTTCTGTTGCATATGTATAACTCTGATAAATGTTGTATAAATAATTGTCAAAGTATAGTAAACAGCTTCATGAACTGTTTATTTGACTATTATATTTTATCGTTCCGCTGCGAGATTCTGTGTTGTTTCATTTCCTTTATTTCTCTTTCTTTTCTTTTCTTATTTACCCTAATAACCATCTGCCCTTTTGAATGGTTTGGAATCGACATGTGTATTTGATCGTCGGTTTAAACTGTCCAAAAAGACCGGTCGTTACAGTTGGTATCAGAGCTTTGGTTTAGCGATAACCTTAGCTTTGTGGGGTCTGACTCTTTATAAATAGGGTAGTAATACCCTATGATGAGTCGCTGAGTGTATATAAATGAGAGAGCGTATTTGTTAGTGATATAAAACGTTTTATATTGTGTCGGTTGATTTGTTGAGTGGCTTATGGATTCTGGTCAATACGAGTAATTAACATCATTGATAGGGATCTCTAAACACTCGAACAGAACAATTCGACATAGTATTGTTTTGAAATTGGGTAAATGAAATAATTTTTCCCTAATTATATTCTGTATATAAAGAATTTATTTCAAAATTTATTGTGATCTATCTAGCTTATTTGGTTGTTGGAAACGACAATATTGATTGTTATCATTAATTGGATATTGTGTTTTAATAAATAAGGCTTGTTACAAAATGAACAATGATAAAACACTTGTGGAATGTTTTAAGAAAGAAAATCCTATAAGAATATTTTATAAAGGTGACTTATGGATTAAAATAGATTTAAATTGGAAAATATTAAATTTAAGACCCGGAGGTTTTGACAATGGTTCTCAAAGCTTTAAAGAAAATATATTGTGATATTAGTGGGAAAATGTTTATGGAAATATTTTGAAAGGTTTTTTTAAAAAAAAAGAAGGAATGAATTCAGCACTCCTCTCTTCTGTCGCTGGAAAATAATTTCGGTGATGACTGCGCAGCATCATCGACGTTCATTTTCGAGTTTCAGAGTGGGGGAGACTTCTAAGAAGCTTTGCTTTTTCTTCGAAATTATTTTGGGTAAAAGGGTTTTGGTTTAAAATCCAAAGGTATGATTTGATATATTAAAGATATAAGTGAATATATATTTATTTCAAATGATTTGGAAAGAACTGGGAATTTAAAATTCTAAGTTCTGTTAATTAATAATTTTCAAATTATTTGAATGAAATGTGAATAACCAGAATTTATAAAATAAGAGGATTAAGATATCTAAGCTATAGTTTGGGAAAACTTTAAAGTTGAAAGGTACAGAGGATTTAAACAAATTAAATTGTGAACATTCTAAATTAGTAAAATGAAATTCTATAAATTTGTATAGTACCAAATTTGCATTCTAATAACATATAATATGACTTACCAAATATTAAGAAGTTGAAATGATGTTTTGGATATATAATGAGATGTTGTACAAATAAACAGAACCGGAAAATAATTGAAGTATACAAGTAAGGAAAACTCAAAAGGAACTAAAATGTATATAATGAAAATTTTGGTTGTGATAAGAATGTTGTACACTTAAATATAACATGAAATGATGAATGGATAAATGGAACAAGTAAGTGAACTTAAGAAAGAAGACAAATGAATTGTATAATATCTTTTGTAAATTGGTTATAGAAAATAAATATAAATTGCATAGAAAAAAATAATTGAATTTGTAACCTTTAAGATAACTGTAAACTAAGAAAAGTCATATATGAGAAGTTAGACTTCTATGGAATGACTATAAACTAAAGTGATGATTAATAAAATGTTCCATAAATAAATTTGTATTAACGAAACTATGAATATGGAGTAAATGTAAACAAAAGAATTAGGTATAGCTAAGAATCAATTGGGAAAGGAAATTGAGTTTAATTAAATTATATAGAATATTTAAAATGAACTTGAGTAAGCAAATTCTTTGATGTGATGTTTAAGAAAAGATAATGTTAAAGAACATGCTATGTAAAGAAATGAATATACTAACTGAATAATGGATTGTGAGTAATTAAGTAAAAAAAAATATAGAAATCGATAAAATAATTTAGTATAGATAAATTGGATAGAAATCCATTGGAAGGTAATACGTGAGATTGTACGTATATTATTTTATTCGCATAACGATTTGATCCAAATTCGAGCACAAAATTTTGACATGATTTATATCGATCCAAGTTAGGATTTTCCACTCGATTTTCGACGGCGAACCCTAGATATGGATTTTTAATTTGATTCTGAAATTCTCTATCATAGCATATGGCTATACAAGGAGAGCAACAGTTTCCAATCAAGGAACCAAATCTGAGTCCGCACTAGATAGTCGTGTGAACGATACTAGTTTGGAAGTGAAATTGTGTGATTGAATAAGCTATTAGATTGATATTGCTCACGGATGATATATGTACGGCTTACGGACTTAACTAAAGTTAATATTGGAAATTTAGGATGCCGAATATAAAATGATTCTTTTAAAAATTATATAACAGGATATATATATAAAAGAGATAAACCAAATTGAATGTAAATTTAATAATTTGGTTATGTTGGGTATGATTTGGTTGTTAGATGATTGTTAGTTGATTGTATATAATTCATTAAGTGTTAATGAAATTGAAAGCTATAAATCATTGAAATCAAATTGGAAGTTAAATGAATTTAAATAGAATTTAATTTGATTCAAATTGGAAGTAAACTAATGTAAATATAAATTACTGAATGTTAACTAATTGAATTGAGAATGAATGTTAGTAAAATCCACCGTTAATGAATCAACTGTGATTAAAATTGAAAACCAAGTGAATAAATATTAATAAGAAGTGAATTGATATTGATTGATTATGCATTTGTTGGATGATAGTTGGATGATAATTGATTTGTTGGATGCATTTGTTGTTTGTTGCATTTGCGATGTTGGCACATGTAGTTGTTATGTTTCTATATGATGTATATTGATATTATTTTCATATATGCATGTTTCTCATGGTTTGTTGAGTGTTTAGTAGGTGCGGATTGCGCTTCCTTCACATTTGGAGCTCGCTTTCGTGCTATATTAGCCGTATATGCTCGCTAATAATATATAAGGTACATATCTCGGATTACATACCATACTTTTACACTTTCTCCCTGCGGGATGCCTCATCACTTGATTAGATGTATATTTGTGATATATATACTGTCATTTTTGTTTTCCGATCGAGCCGCGCAAAGGAGACTCTGCCAGAATTTTCCGTAAATTCGGGTGTTAGAAAGTTTTTCAAGTTTTAAAATTTTTTATAACTTGTTTTGATAACTAACTTTTAAAGTTAGAAAGCCGTTCGGAGTAACTTAGTGGAAGCGTAGTTATGACTTTATAAATGGAATTTCATTGTTTATAAGTAGGTAACTTTGAATAAAATATATCTAATGTTGAATTCTATACTTAGTTCCTTTTCCCTTCTTTTTCCTTTTCGAGGATGAAAAGTTTTGAGTGGGGGAAAGTGTAACGACCCGTAAATTTTCGATAATTAAAATAGCTAATTTAATAAGATTTCGCGATTTAATGTTAGAAAAAAATTTGTAATTCGTTGGAATAATAATAACTAGAATGAATTGCAACAAAATAATTATCCAAGTAATGAAAATAAATGCTACTTAGTGAATACCTTTGAAATCAATAGTTGAATAGGATAATAAATATTGAATTCATTGGGTATAATAGAGTAATTGGTTGATAAGTAAAATTTATTTAAAATCAAATATTGAATGTTGAACAGGTAAATTGTTTAAATTTAATATTTAAAAATTATTGAATAATTGAATAACTGTAAAATGAAATAGTGTTCTAAATTGTGAATTGGTTTTAAAAGTTGAATCTTATAAGTTCAAATTTCAATATTTCAAAAGATAATGAATTATTGGATAATCGAAATTGTTTAAATTTAATATTTGGAATTTATTGAATAATTGAATGGCGGGAATTGAATAACTATTTTAATGAAAATGGTTATTCTATAATTTGAATTTGTTAAATCTTATAAGTTCGTTTTGAATATTTCAAAAAGATAGTGATTTAAGAATAATCAAAATTGTTTAAATTTAATATTACAAATGTTTGAATAATTAAATTTCGAATTTGATATGATTAATTTGATATTGAAATTTAATATATGAAAATAGAGTGAATAATTGAAATTTGATTTAATATGATTCAAATTGGTTTCCAAAGTGAATGTAAGTTATATTGGGATGTTAATTGAGATAATAAGATTTTAAAATTGGAATTTATTGGATAAATTGAATAACGGGTTTAATATGATTAAAAATGATTTGTAATATTTTATTTTATCATATTAAAGATAGAATGATGTTGTAGAACTTTTAAAATCGAATTAAAAGTAAATTTGTGAAAATTGAATATTTTAATATTTAATTGACAAGTTAAAATAGCCATTTTTCAAACAGTCTCGGATTTCGACGAAACCAGTTTCATCGGATCCGTAACGTGATATTATTGTAACATTTCAAATTTCAAGTCAATCGGATTTACCGTTTTTCCGAGGCGAGCCAAAACGCCTCGAAATTCGTTTAACCGATTTAATTTTAAGTCGATCGTTTATTGCCGTATCTCGCACAGACGATCGAATTAGCTTTCGAAACCTATTCCATTGTGTCCGGAACGCGGGATAAACACTAGAAACGCCGGTCACCGTGCGTAAATCGGAGTTCGGAAACCCGAGATAAATAGTGGTTCGAGAATTTCTATAAATAGCCCCTTTATAAAAAAATAGCTAGGGTTTGATGCGTGGCCGCCACCATTAGTAACCAACGGCCAGAAAACTCAATCGTTCCCCTTCATTTTCCTCTTGATCCACTCGTTATCACCAAAAACTTCCAACTAGTAAAGTGTAGAGCACATCACGTACTACATATCCAACGGTAATGATCATGAATGGAGCAAAGAATCGACGGCAATCGGAGCTGGAAGGCGCCGCTGTTCGCACGCATCTTGAGTTTGGGGGGGGGGGGGCGAGCTCCACCTGCTCCTGGATGAAGGTAAAGGAGAGTGAGGCCATCAATATGGCACTCTCTGATCGACTTCTAGATGCTCGTAGTAGCCGAGGTGTTAAACCCTAAATCTTGGGCATGGGTTGTTTTCACGCGTTCGGTTACTGGAGCAAGCACGCACGTGGGAAGAAAGGAGAGGGGCGGCCTGGATCAAACAACAGGAACTCAATGGTAGATAATGGTTTTGGTTATAAAATTTAAAAGAAAATTTGTGATTTAATTTTATATTAATCGTATATACTTGTAAATACCGTATCTTCTTCGTTCTTTATCAGAATTGGACGAAACAGAATGCGTTGGAATCGTATGGTCGAGCACTACGCTATGGAATTGGATTGGAATAGTTTGGAGCTAGAGAAAATTTCGGATAAAATTAAACGCTCGTTTAATTTTATCCGAAACAAAATGATGGAACTACATTGAAATCAAGGTGAGTGTTTATAACGCTCACAACGTACTAAATATCTTTATGCTAGTTAAATATGATATTTTGAAGTGATATGAATTTTATTTGTCGTTGTTTGATAAAATTTAATTGTCATATAGACTGTCATTCGAATTAATCTTTGAAAATTAAATTTGACAGTTAAATTGAAATTGAAATTGAATTGCGATTAAATTACCCGACATTGATAACTATGAAATTGCCATGAATTGTATTGTATATTGGATGATGTATTTCGATGGATGCTATTGGTTGATATTTAAATGTTTGGATGTTTATTTGCTTATATATATCCTGTTATGCATACATATGAAACTGTGATTTGATTTAAGTGATATATATTCATCCCTGACATTTAATTGAAATAAATAATCACTTGGCCATAGGATAGAAAATTATATACGGACACCGAATTGGCTAAATTAATAATTTTAAAAATCGTCGATTTGAAATTTTATTTAAATGTTTTGATTTAAAAGTTATAAATAGAAATCAAGTTATAGAAATTGAATTTATCGAAAAATTGAGTTTGGAATGTTGAAATAGATTTTGGTTAAAAGAAATTGTTAAATGATTTAAGTTGAGACTTTGAAATTTAAAATCTGGTTATGATTGAATTTCGAAAATTTATTCGTTTTAAAAGATCGAACCTTAATTCGAGCTTTGAATATTACTAAGTAAAAGCGATATAAAATGATATTTGAAATTGAGCTTGAAATTGAATCATATTTGTAAGTGGGATTTAAATTTGAATATTGAAGGAAAATTTTGTTAAGTGTTAAAAATTGATATTTTGAAAAATCAAGCTAAAAATCGATATACATTGGAATTGAATAAGTTGAAGGTGAATGCAAAATTGAATAAATTTGAAGTCAAAGTTGACATTGATTTGAATTGAAATCGAAATTGAATCGGTAAATTGGAAATTGAAATTTATTGGAATTGGGAAGTTATAATTGAAATGGATTGGTTTTGAAGCTGTTTTAATTTGTTTTCCAAATTACTCTGTTATATAAACCATTTTGAATACTTAAACTATTTTAATCTATTTTAAATCTACTTAACCCGATTTAAATTATTTTAAACTAATTTTTCTATTTCAAATCCATTTTAAGATTTCAAGTATTTTTAACTATTTTAATTATTTAAAACTACTATTAAACTCCTTAAAACTATTTTCTAAAATTCTAAGCTGGTCAATAATGTGAAATGTTTATATTTAAATCTTGAATTTAAATACGAATTGGGTTAAATGAAGTTGCAACCTAAATTAAAATCCGAATTGATTTTGAGATCGAAATAAGATATTGAGACGGAAAAAATGATTTTTGAAACGGAATCTTACATTTGAATAGATACGATGATACTTGAAATGGATTTGATTTTTGAAGCGAATATGATATTTTGTTATTAATTATGAATCGATTTGAAATGTAAAAGAGCCAACGGTGTAACAATACGTAGTTATTAAAGAGACCGGGATCGGATATGGACATACTCTCTGTCGATACCGAAAACCACTTTAATAACTATTATACGCGGAGTGTAGATCCAGAATGAAGTGGATGGTTTGGTGAACGCGTTGACTGAAGAAAGAGAATGATATTGGATGACCCCTGACATGACTAAAACAGGAGCCGCGCCGGGCCATTGAGGTTCGCCACCTCTAGCGTACACACTTCTTCGATACCATATCTATTACATTTGTGATTCGATTTGGGTGCACCCCTTGATTTAGGAGTGTTGTTTCGCGGTGTTGGGGTAGATGCTGGCTATGCTCAACATCAGTCCGGATCACGCAACTACTAGTATCCTAGTTGGTATCGCCTCATATACCTTGTCATACTGATTATCCTATTCGCGACCACTACGTTATGTTTTGTGTTATACCTATGGGGTACCCTTTGATAACCACCAGTTTACGGTGGGGCTTACGGTGCTGTATAGACTATGGCATTATAAAATGTGTTAAGGGGGATTATGGTAACGCCTTTACGCTATTTTGATACTTTATATTACTGATAGGCATTATCTACTTAGCGTATTTTACTACATAGTAGATAGTTTAACGGATCCTTAAGAGATGGAAAATCCCGTAACATCTCTTAAGTTATTGCACGCACGTTGACACTGGATATGAGATGTCAAACCCCGTAAACATCATTGACGCCGTCACACTCATATTTATTTATGATTGATTTAACTTTCATAAGGATGTTTTAATCCTGACTCGAGTGTTTTATCTTTTCATTACGCTCGGGTCAGTTCTAAGTTTTTCAGATTTTGAAGATCTATTCTAAAGGACGAAGACGAAGATTTGGTATACTATTACTATTATTACCCTTGCATCATGCCATCTGCTGCATTATTTTAATTGTTCTGTTGTATATGTATAACTCTGATAAATGTTGTATAAATAATTGTCAAAGTATAGTAAACAGCTTCATGAATTGTTTATTTGACTATTATATTTTATCGTTCCGCTGCGAGATTCTGTGTTGTTTCATTTCCTTTATTTCTCTTTCTTTTCTTTTCTTATTTACCCCAATAACCATCTGCCCTTTTGAATGGTTTGGAATCGACATGTGTATTTGATCGTCGGTTTAAACTGTCCAAAAAGGCGGGTCGTTACACCTCTCTAATGTTGCTTTCGAGTAAGGCTTAGATGCCTTCGACTCCATCAGAAGGTATAGGAGCGAATCTTATCCTCGATTAATGTGGAAGCCCATCTTCTAACACTTGCGGAAGCAATGCTAGTCACATGTTAAACCGATTCGAAAGGCTGGTCTTTGCAAAACAATGCTTCTAAAAGGGATATTTTGGTAGAATCTTCTCCCATGGATGGTAGACATTGGCAGAACCAACCGTTTCGAAGGGTTTGATACATGTGGAAAGGGTAACGTCATAGGAAGCCCTTATTTTCATCCCTTGCAGAAGTGTCCGATGTTTGCGGTGCCAATTTAGCAACTTCAATTCCTTCGAAGGCATTGTACTCCTTCGATACCTTTGGAAGGTAGCTTTCGCTGAAGTAGTTGTCTTTTGCAAAAATCTCTTTTAATGCATGCAGAATCAACTATTGCACGAAGAGATCAATTGAAGCGAAAGGGTAGTTTTGTCCCCTTTCGACCTCTTTAGAAGTCCATGGTTCATCTAATACTTGTAGAAGCATCCCTTCAACTCTTTCAAAAGGCCTTTCTATCGCAATCATTCTTCAACAAGCTTTTTTTCGTATTGTTTTGGGCTTCGATAGGGTTGAAGTGATTTTTGATGATAACATTTGCCCCCTAGCGAAAGGATGCTCTTGACTTTTCAAGTCAATAGTTTCGATACAGAACCTTCCACTGCTTTGGCACATAATTTTCCCACATATTCTTATTTCTGATTGAATCTGGTCGCTTATTTAAATCTTATCGCATGGTTTTCCTTGCATCCATCTTTCTTATAAATTAATTTCCCCCTTCCTCTTTTCCATTTACCTGTAATCAAAAATCTTGGAGCAAGAATCAAATCTTTCAATCTCTCACTAAAATTCACGATTTTAAGAGACGAAAATTCAAATCTACGGTGAGTATCCAATGTTCCATATTAGAAACTGGTTTTTTATGATTAATTTATAGATTTTAACACCATGTTATTATTTTGTATTTTGAAATTAATTTAAGTTTGTCGTATGTGTAAGATGATTCTAAACTTAAATTTTATGCTAATTTTGACTAATCTATGGCATCAATTAGGGTACGACTTGAATTTACCAAATTTGGGGTGATCTGTTACAACCCGCATATTTATCGAGTTTGTATTTAAATATTTTATTTAAATATTAACTCGTTAATCGGATTTTGGTCCGAAAAGCTACTTTTTGCAAACGGTCAAATTAGGACTCGAGACCACTTCCATTGAGTTCGAAATGTCGTTTACAACTTTTTTAAGTATAAACATCGATAGGTTTGGAGTTAGTGAAATTTCACTAATTTTCCCGCTTTGGACTTTGGGTTAGTTTAGCCTATTAAGCCCAAGTTCCAACCCTCTTCTCCTCACTCTTCATAAATTTCCTAACTAATCAAGCTTTGGCATTAATGGTGGAGGGAATGGGAAATTAAAATTCCAAAACTCAAATTCAATTGCAATCCATCTTTCTACTCCAAATTCAAGAAGAAGACATTGGATTCAAGCTTCTTGTGCTTAGATAGAAGAAGGATTGATTCTTGCTTGCTTAAAACTTCATTTTCATTGATATTTGGTGCAAAGGTGAGATTTTTATCTCACAATTCTAGCCTATAACTATATTGGACTGTTGGGAATGATTCCCTATCATTTTTGCATGCATGTTAGCATTTGGTTTGGATTGGATTGGCGAAAAACTCCAATTTTTAGCGTTTTGTTGAATTTTCTGCACTTGAGTCGTTGGCCATTTTTAGGTCGTTCGGAGTTAAGTCGTTCGTCCATAGGTCGTGAGTCATTCACGAGTTAACCCTAGGTCGTTCTGGCCATTCTTAGCTCGTTCGGAGTTAAGTCGTTCATCCATAGGTCGTGAGTCGTTTACGAGTTAACCCTTAAGTCGTGCAGCCCTTCAGTCACGCAACCCTTAAGTCGGTTACGAGTTATCCCGATAGGTCGTTGGACACTTAACTAGTAGGTCGTTGGACCTTATCTCGTTAGGTCGCTCCTGGCCTAACCCTTAAGTCGTGCAACCCTTAAGTCGTTGGACCCTTGAGTCGTTGGGTCGTTGGACCCTTGAGTCGTTCGGTCGTATGACCCATGAGTCGTTAGGTCGTATGACCCATGAGTCGTTAGGTCGTATGACCCTTGAGTCGTTAGGTCGTATGACCCATGAGTCGTTAGGTCATATGACCCATGAGTCGTTAGGTCGTATGACCCTTGAGTCGTTAGGTCGTATGACCCTTGAGTCGTTAGGTCGTATGACCCTTGAGTCGTTAGGTCGTATGACCCTTGAGTCGTTAGGTCGTATGACCCATGAGTCGTTAGGTCGTATGACCCTTGAGTCGTTAGGTCGTATGACCCTTGAGTCGTTAGGTCGTATGACCCTTGAGTCGTTAGGTCGTTAGACCCTTGAGTCGTTAGGTCGTTAGACCTCATTTTGTCTTCACTAGGTCGTACCGTTTTGGTCGGGGCGCTGCCCCGCACCCCGCCGGGGGCGCTGCCCCCTGGACCCCTGCGACCTGACCGGGCAGGTCGAACCCCGTAAGCGGTGGCGTTGCCCCCGCACCCCCACCTTGGGGGGTTGCCACCCCCCCTGGACCCACCCTCCGTAGGGGATCTTATCTGAAAAACATTGAGCTGATTTCCTTGGATTTTATTCGCATCTCCGTATGTGATCTTTGTGACTGATTGTTTCTACACTTGCTTATGTGTTTTGTCACTTTATAATATAAAGGTTTCAATACTAGTAGTAAATATCAAAACTCTTTTAACAAACAATTTCAACTCTATTTTTAATAACAAAGTTCTTTTCTTAAACCGTTTTCCAATCTATTAGTATATACAAGCCTTTACCTCACTCGGATGAGAAATCTAATTAAACGACTTAGTAAAACAAGTGGTATGAAACGCTTGCATTCACTTCGTCGGTTAATTCTTGGACTTGTTCGATTGAACCTCTTGTGACAATTTTATTAGTGAAGATTTACAGTTTGTTCGTAAATATTTAAGTTAAGTAAGTGGTTATGGGACATGAAGCTAAACTTCTATATTTACTAGCTTAGTGTAATTGACACTTCTCGTTGATCTTGATGATCGCTTTATGAATTAGACTAGCAATTGCGCGATGTCTCTTTCATTGCAAGGTTAGACTAGACACCACTTGTGTGATTCCATTCACACATACCTTTCTGCTTTTTGGTTAGTCTTGACCTCAATCTGTGTGATTCCACTCACACATGAGGGGTAGCTCCCCATGGTCTTCGGACCGTCATGTGATAGGCCTCTTTTCCTTTTTATGATTTCTGGATTTCTCGTGTTGATTTCTGGAATTTATGTCATTGACTTGTTATGAGTACAAGTTTAGGGTATGATGCCCTCTTCGAATCTTTGAGAAGATTCTTGTGATATTGATTATCTCTTATTGATTGATCTTCTGTTGATCATTATTTACATACTTATAGTGGTATGTCGTTATGGATGTTTTTGTTTATGCCATATCTTTTATGTTATATCATGTCATCTGATATTTATAGCTAGACTGATCCGTTAATTATTTTCTTAAATAATACTCGGGTCAGACCGAGATGTTACAGGTGCTTCTGCTTGACTTCTTCCCAGGGATTCATCACTCTGACTTTTGGCTAACTGTTTAGATTAGCAGTTTTTGTTGTATACACTTGAGATATAGACTCATAGTTGTATTCTTTTGTATAGCACGTGTTGCTATTCTTTTGTATTATCGTGGATCTTACTGACCACTACTCTGATGTACACTTTCATGTGTTAGTTATATATTCATATCTTCTTCCGCCTTTGTGATATGGATATCTGTGACTGATTTGTGATATGATTATTTCTATGTTTGTTTCCGAAGATTATTTATAGCCACCGTGTGATAAGCAATTACATGGATGGTCGCTCCTCAACAGCCTTATTCTCCGTGCTAGTTGACAGCACTACTCCGGAGTGTTCTTGGCTAGCGTGGGTATAAAGGTGGGGCGTCACATGATCTGTCGCTGTTGGATGCAGATTCAAGCTCGAAACCTATTATGCCCAATTTTTATTTATTGTGGAGGGTACAAAAAGTTAAAAATATACGTCCCTTACTTTAAATTGAATTAAGTAAAATGTTTTCTCTATTATTGTCGAAAGCCTTAATCAACCTTTTGACTTAGTCGAAGCCCCAAAATTGATATAAGCACATCTGTTTGCATTATTTCAATAGTGTCGACACTTCAAAAATTTTGTTATTCCCTTCCGACTTATTTGAAACCCACAATAGTTAATTGGAATGTAGCTATTATCACTTCTCCAACATAAACATTGTCAAAATGTCTCAATGTCCTTTTGGTGTCAATGCCACTTTGTTTCAAGTCTTTCGACTTAATTGGAGTATGGAATTTCGATAATGTATATTTTCAAATAGATACTGCATGGATAGATGCACTTAGCATAAAATAGAGTAAAATCCAAGGGATTTGATTTTGACAAAGGGTAACTCCTGGTGAATGTATGCCATAAAAGGGGGGATGGTGATGTTGGTTTCAACATTATCGAAAGCTCAATGATTCACGTAGTTCTAATTAACTTTGACCTCTTTTGAAAGCATGGAACCAAATACTACGGCGAGTATTTGAGTCATTGTAATAGGCTTCCGGCACCTTCGAAAGGTGTTAGTAGTGGGATAAATCATAACTTTGATGAAATTATATCGCGTAGCAGCATCATAGGTATTAAAAGAACTTCTAAAAAATCTGATAAGGATATTGTTCCGCAATTAGAATCTTCTCTAAAAAAGGTTGAATAGGTTTCAAGGCACTCTCTCATGACTTCTTATGATAATGCAGATGTGGTCTTTGATGATTTTGGGATCATAGGAGTTGAAGTTATCCCTTCTTGCGATAATGACACTATTTAAAATCCTCCTGAGGTATACTTATGCTTTGCTTATACTACCATCCATATTGGGCATGGGAGTTTTATCCCATTTTCAGAGTTCTTGTTGAGATTTTTAAGTCATCTTGGCATAGCTCCTATCCAGTTATCACCCAACATATACGCATACTTCATCTCCTTAGATCTCATGGACTTAAAGGTTGAAATTCCTTTTTTAAGTGCTGAAGTTCTTAACTATTTAGCATGCCTCGTCAAACTTAGTAATTAAAGTAGCCATATTTTCTGGACTAATCCTCTAAAAAAGTTGGTTTCAGAGGGAGCAAACAAGTTTAATGATTGAGAAACGCAGTTCTTCTATGTCAAATGCTTTTTTTATATTAGCGGAGCCTTTTTTATCCTCGTAAGTAGTCCATTGCCATTATTTCTGATAAATTGTTTTCTTTTGCTGAACAGCATTTTCTTATTAGGCCCTTCTCCTAAGGATCATGACGATGAAGGCAAGAGAATAATAAAATTGATGACTGCTTCCTCAAATCGCATTGCGAATAGACTTACATTGTTGACTTCTAGCAACCTTCAGAAATATTCCCTCATACCAAAAGACCAGAGGATTCTTCAACAAACTCCTCTTATCCAACATAATTCAAAAGGCAATGACCCTAAAAAAATTCATCCTTGTCCCAATTTTTCCATATCTACCTAGTAAAATTAATTGTATCGTTTGCAACTTGCCGTTATTATTCCTTAGATTGTTTTAATAATCTATGCCTTTTGATTTTAACAGCCATTCTTCTGACTGAATTAACTACAAGTGATACACCTCCTCCGTCTTTGGAATTTGATGCTCTAGCTCTGACATAAGCCATTGCAAGATGTAGAATTATTATGAAAAGGAAATTAAGCAGAGTGACAGATGTAGGCTTTACTCCCAAGAAAACCAAAATTACCAATGTCTAGTCTTCTCTTACCCCAAAAGAAGGTGAATTTGTTGGTGCGGGCAAAGCTTTAGAGGGTCCTACTCTTGATCCCACTTCTTCTATGGACGACTTACCTTTCGCAGCTGTTGATCAAACCAAAATGGTTTCTTCGAAGGACTATTTTATGTCTCATATTGTTGTATCTGATTCTTCCAATGTCATTGAGCAAATGCAAAAGTATCTAGACACTTAAACTCCTTTCTATGATTTGAATCCCTCAAGATTCTCATCACTAGAGTCTCCTAATGAATTTGAGAATGTCGTGCAATCAATTATATGCTCTCCATCATTTTTTGCTATTCAGCCACCCACCTCTATACCAGATCTATCAAGTCATTGTCGATCTCTTATTGAACAACAACTTTTGGTACATTTTATACTACTTGATTTTCTTATTACAATTTTTATACCGAATGCAGACTCATGTTCTACTATTCTTATTAAATCACCAAAGCTAGTATTCGCTTCAGGAAAATGTTTCTAAGTCCTCTGCTGAGATGTCAAAGCTCAGGGAAGAAATCTTGAATTTAAATAGTCATATCACTGCCCTAATTACTACCAAAGATAACGCAGTAAGGAAACAAGAAAGGCGGAGTTCTTCTCTTGCTCGGGTAGAATTTATAATTTCTGATGAGAGGAAGGCTATAAAGGTTTTAGCAAATGAGGTTTTGGCTTTGAAGAGTCCAAGGATGAAACAACCAGGGTTAATGCTTGATAAGTTTCTCTTAAAAGAAGTATACTTCTCTTAAAAAGAAACTAGAGAAGAAAAAGGATTCTTTATCCAAGGTTATCAAAACTATTTCAGAGGCTGAGCAAAAAGTGTCTAAATTTTCAAGCACATTCTTTGAATGATATTATCGTAAATTCTTATAAAGATGCATTAATGTTAGCCTATTCTGATAACATAGAAAAATGCCTGGATTTAAGTTTTCCTTCTCTCGACCCTATGCTATCTAGAAGATTTATGGCTAAAATCAAGGAAATGGAGCAAGGGATCGAGGTTCCGGACAGAGAGGAAATTAATGCCTCCCAGCTCCTATCTTTTAAAATCCCTCTTATGGAAGAGGGTTCTGACTCAAATGAAGAGGAGGACGAAGAGGGCGACAAATTTATCATTCATGAAGATGACAATGACGATGATAATGGCAATGATAACCCTAATGATGACGATAAAAGTCAGGGTGTTGGCGACAACAAGGGCGATCATGATGATTCTCACAGAGTGGATGGCAGTGACACTTCTAGGGATCTAGATAAAATTAACCTTGATCCTACCACCCATGAAACGGATCAAACGGAATTCTCTGACTCCTCTGATCCCTAAGAAAAGACGTCGATTTTGATGCTAGAGAGCAAAATAGGAAGAAGCGGACCCTACAGACTTCGATTCTAGTTTTCAAGTATGGAATTCTTTATCAAAATGACTCTCACTTCCTAGGTAACACTAGCTAATATCTTACTATTTTAGATAAGCAACAAAACCATACACCTTTATAAGACAAAGCTTGAAAGGAAACAAGAGGAAATAAATGGCCTATGTAGGGACTTAGATAAACAATTTAAAGAACATAATGTACTCTATGGCTAGCATTATAAGCTTAATAAAAGCGCTGCAGTAAAAGCGTCTTTCAAAGATCAAGAAGCGGCTCCTCGGCTGAAAAGGGCACGTCTTCATTATGACAAGTTTTTGGAGGAGAACAAAGAATTGACGACACTCTTTTGGATGTTAAACAAAGATAGAGATATTTTGTTAGAATTTTTGTACAAAGATTATTGCAGACATTTAACTGTATATTTCTCATGCTTACGAGATTTTAGTGGGGGCTTACTTAGATACCTACATAAGAGATACTTAGACGAATACGGGTCTGATCCCTACTAGGGGATTGTTGGAACTTACCACAGGTTAACTCAATTCCTCACAAATTGCCTCAAAAAAACTTAAATATTATAAGGATATGTTCATTTTTGAGTTATTTAAAAAATCAATCTTGTATGAACCAGAAGAAAATTTGTAATCATGTTACTATATTGATCTATGGACTTTCTATATTAATTTTTTCATACTTAATTTTATTTCACTATGTTATTGCAGATTAAATATCTCACAAGAGGCCCTGTTATTGGGTTTACTTAAGTAAATATGTCAAATAAAGAAGAGGTTACTTAGAAACTCCTCGTTCTTGAAATCCTCAAGATTGGCCAGATATTGTTTTCTTAGAGATCTATAAAAGCTTTATATGCAATACCCCCGACTTCACTTTGATTTTATAGGCGAGGAAAAGGAAAAGATCCTTAAAGAAATTCAAACATATCATAAAGAATTAATTTGTGGTCATGATAATCCCCCAACCGGAGAATGAGATTATAGCAGATATCCTCCAGCCATTAGTGCCACTTTTGAATCAACGATTACTCTTTCGGCTAACCCTTTAGATAAAGTTAAAAATGTTGTTTCTAGGCTTCAAGTGTGATAGGGCAAAGAAAGTACTTGATTATACAATAATGTTGCACCCTCTGTTTAATTTCTTCTTAAGTTGTAACCCCCACAATCATAATAAAATAAATTTGTTCTTTGCACATCAATTTGTCTTTTGTTTGTTTGAATAGGAAATACAGTCATCAGCCACATCACTCTCATCGGATCATTTATACCGTTTCACAAATATTAGAGATAAATTGATTACAGGTCTTAAAAACGGGAGCTTATCTGAAGATCCTTTGTCTATTAGACTCCAAGGAAATACTCAAGTGCTAGAATGACGTAAGAAATATTTGCTTCAATAGGTGGTCACCAGAGACCTTAACGATCAAAGTACTAGTCTTGTAGCGAATATCAAGAAGAAAGATAAGATGGCTTCTCAATTGAAATGTCAAATCAAATCAAATTCTTTGATCGACTTTGATCATTGGATGTCAAAGCTTTTCCAATCGGTCGGTGATTTGGAAATAAAACTAAAATATAGTCAGGCACAGTGTAAATCTTTGGAAGTTATCATGGGAGGTGATATTCCAAATATTAATTTACCAATTTCTCCAATCACCCCAACTATTGGGAAATCAACAATGTCTCATTCCTTAGCCATTTACAATTAACCCTCCTCCGGGTTTGGATGAAAAATGGTAGGCGAAAGGTGTGAAAGTCAAATTTTAAATAATGAAATATTTCGACAATTGGTGAAAAAATGATACTCACAACACATCAATGAGTATGCAACCAAAATTCAAAAACTCAAATACGAAAGGTATCTTCTTCAAAAGCACATTGCCGATTTGGAAAGCCAGAATAATACTCTTAAAGGTGCAAACAACGCTTTCAATCATGCTTTGAAGACTCATATCGAGTCTGTTGGCAATACCGATGAGATTAGGAAAAAAGAAAAAAAACTTAAAGAAACTCTTTTGTAGCAATACGCCATATTATTGATCCTTCATCTGTTGAGAATCTAGAGAAGATTGCACACAATCTTAGAGGCACATACTTGTTTTTGATCTTTAGGTACCAACATTTTAATGTATTGTATAATATACTTTGTAAATAATCTATGTAACTTATGTAAATAACACTTGGCTTGTAGCGCTTATACGTCTTGTATTGTTGTTTCTGAATCTGCTTTTTGATAACTTTGGCTCTAGCTTTTCGTACTTGTTGAATCATTCGATCTCCCTTATCACTCTTATTTTCCTACAAAGCACAAAGTAGATAACAATTCCTATCATTCATTTAAGATTTGTGTAAGAATTATTCAGTAGTTTATCCATATTGTTGGAGATGGTAATAGAATTCTTAATAATAGAATTCCAGAAATCTAAATCTAATAACAAAGGAAATTAATAGATCCACATCTAAAGATAGTAAGTGATGAGAAACCCACAGACTGGTTATTCTTGTCTAACAATAATAGAAGTCCTGAGATCCAACTTTGGTAATGATGAGAGAAGACCAAAAAATCGTCTTTGTTTGTATTAATGGAAGACTAGAAATCCAAACTAGGCATTAATAATAGAAGTTTAGAAATCCTCTTTGGTGAATAGCTGATAGAAGACTAAGTACAATCGTCTAATAATAAGAGTCTAGAAATTATCATCTGGAAATAAGCCATAAAGACCAGAAATCCTCATTTGGGGTGAAATAATAGGAGTCTAACAACCTTTATCTGGAAATAATAGACGACCCAAAACCTAGATTCGGGTATTGATAAGTGTAATCCAGAAGTTAATAATAGAAAATCCAAGACCCAGTTTCATGTATTAGTAAGAAAGACCCATAAATTATTGTTTGGAAGTTAGTAGAGGAGCAGAGATACATAATAATAGAAGACCTGAAACCCATGTTCGGGCATTAGTGAATGAAGTCTAGAAATCAATAGTATAACACCTGAAATCTAGATTTAGGTATTGGTAAGTGGAGTCCAGACATCATCTTCATAATAGAAGACCAGAATCCCATATTTTGGGGATTGATAAGTGAAGTTCAAAAATAATCTTCTAGAAATTAGCCGAAGGCCATAAATTCATATCAAATAGCGAATGTAATCTGGGAATCAGTGTCAGGAAATAAGATTCGAAATCTATTCCAGGTAATAGGAAGGAAAGTTTAAAAAACATTATTTGAATAATAGAAGTTCAAAAATTCCCATTTGAGCCTTTTATTATATGCCACTCTTTGGGATTTGATCTTTCGAATCTTTTGCTTTGTGTTACCTCTCTGATTCCAAGTATCAATTCTTTCGATATGCGTCATTCTTTAGGCTTCGTATATTATTTATTCTTTGGTGCCACTCTTTGGGCTTGGACATCTTAGTCTAATGTTGTCCGGTGCACTTGGTTAGCTTATGCACAAGCAGGACCAAAAGACTTATCCGACCTCACTCCAGGAGGTGCTCCAGCCAGGCCTTATAGGTGGGACTGAAGACTTGTCTGGTCCCTTGTCCAGGCCATAGCGAGGCAGGATCAATGGCTTACTCCATCTTTCCTCCAACAAGGCCTTATAGGCGGGAAAGAAGGATGGTTGTTGACTTGAACTGGCCATATCATAGCGCATTCAGGGGTTTATTCCATCCCTCCTCTAGGGTGTGCCTCAAGCCATGGAGGCACAGTCAAGGGCTTGCAGATGCTTTAGCTTGGCCATTTTTAAAGCGGCTAAAGGCTTACTTCGAACTCCCTTCAGTAGGTGGTTTGACATGGCCATCTCGGCACAGACAAAGGCTTATAGCCGTTTAAGGTAACTTCCAACTTTTAGGAGAATCCTACTCCCGATCATGTAGATTTTCTTAAAAAAGACGCTTTACTGAATCGATTTACAGTTCTTCACAAATCTATTGATCTTTCCTTATTTGAAAATGTTGATGATCCTCCCTTCAATAGCTCTGCATTGATTGGTTTCCTATCCGTTCACCATATGATAATGATAATAAGGTCCTCCCAGATTTCTTTCGTATTTGGGGTTTTTCTTTTTACATGGCCAGTAATTGAGTTTTTCTTTTGTCAGTAAGTAGATATTCTCATTGATGTAGTCAGGCTGCATTCTTTAGGGAGTCTTGATTTGAAGCTTGTCTTTTGAGGTTGATTTATAGATCATTTGTTACTTAATTCAGGAGCTTCACCCTCAATGACCAATTTCCTTAGAATCTTTCGAAGCTCGTACGGAGGTAATGGTCCACTTATTATCCGATACCATTTCTGAGCAAAAGTATAGAAATCGACCATAAATCCTTCTTCAAAGATAGTTCCATTAGCATAGGATTGAACAGTCTTCTTTATCTTAACAAATAAATTATCATCCCTACTTCTTGCTCCTCCCAAAGCAAAGATAGATGTAGAGCTATTGTGAAATGGGTTTAGACTCTAATTGTCTGGATCATAAGATTAAGCTATCTTCTTTTCCATAATCCTTAAATCTTCCAATCTTAACATTTGTTCTTCATATAAATTCGAACCCTTAGCAGTTTCATGAGAGAATCCAATGAAGTGCGGTTCTAAAGATACTTGCTCAAACTTCTTGATTTTTTTAAGCATTATAGTTTTAGGTCTAAGGTTAACTTGGAATGGAATAGAGGCAGGGCAAAGTAATATTGGGAATTTAACAAAGTCGGAGGATCGAGCCCCTTCTAGCGCCAAAAATGTTAACAAGAAATCTTGTCAAAACCTAATAGCAAGGTTAGTGGAGTAAGTGACTCGCTCGATGCCTTTTTCAAGTTAGTTGGAGTAATCTTAGGTCATAACTTAATGGGAATCAAAGAGATCTAAATGAGTCGAAAGCATCTTATTCCTTCGAAAAGAACCCCTTCGAAAGGCATTGATATATGTATTCTATAAACGAGATCGTATGTAAGCACTGAATTTGACTTCATACATTCGAAAATGTCATGTATTTACTTTATTGATAATTGGTATGGATACAAGTTCTTAGATATTACAATGAAGAAATATCCCCAATTTGATTTAGAAATTAGGGTTTACAAACTCAAGAAAAGTATAAGTGTGGAGGCAATCCAATTAAATCCCTCAAACAACACCTCTTGGGTCATATTTATTGGCACAAGCTAGGCCTTTTTGCATCAGTGCTTTTGACTTAGTCGAAAGGGTTCCTCGATAACCTTCCACTGCTATTGAGTCCAAAGCGCCTCTCAAATGTTGCTTTCAAGTGAGGCTTGGATGCCTTCAACTCCGTCAGAAGATATAGGAGCGATGCTTATCGTTGATTAACGTAGAAGCCCATCTTTTGAAGCTTGGGAAGCAATGCTGGTCACATGTTAAACCGATTTGAAAGGCTAGTCTTTGCAAAACCATGCTTTCGAAAGGGATATTTTGGTAGAAACTTCTCCTATAAAAGGTAAACAGTGGTGAAACCAACTATTTCGAAGGGTTTGAAATATGCGAAAGGGGTAACGTCAAAGGAAGCCCTTATTTTCGTCCCTTGCAGAAGTATCCGATGTTTACAGCACCAATTTAGCAATGATGATTCCTTCGAAGGCATTGCATTCCTTTGATACCTTTGGAAGGTAGCTTTCGCCAAAGTTTTTATCTCTTGCAAAACCCCATTTAATGCATGTAGAATCAACTATACGGAAGAGATCAATTAAAGCAAAAGGGCAGTTTTTTCCCTTTCGACCTCTTCGAAAGTCCATGGTTCATCTAATACTTGAAAAGGCCTCCCTACGACTATTTGGAAAGGCCTTGCTATAGCTATCGTTCTTCAAGAAGCTTTCTGTCGTATTCTTTTAAGGCTTCGACAGGGATGAAGTGATTTTTGGTGATAACAGCAACAAAGGGAAAAAGAGAGTCAAAACTAGAGTACATATTTTTCTACATGCTCAACAGAACATGACATATAATATTCTTGGAGGATATGAGCTCAACAGAACATGACATATAATATTATTGAAAGATATGTGCTCAACAGAACATGACAAGTAATATCTCTCTACATCTATTTCTATGAATGCATCAACTGTCAAAAATTGGATCAGTCCGAAAAAGGAAGTGAAGGCCATTATAGAAAGCCTAGCTGGATACTTCTTTAACACTAGAACCTATATTGGTTACTTATTATTAGTAATTATAATGCTGTTTAATAATGTAATTGCTTCTGTGTTAATTTATGTCACATAATACCCAAAGAACCATCCATACAGACAAGGAAAGACGGCTTCCAAGTGTGTAAACATAACCTAAGGTCTATTGAGTATTATACTAGATGAAGAAGCTACAATCATGGATACTTTTAATCTAGCATGGGATTTAGGATCAAACATAGGTGGCCCTTTGTATAAAGTCAGTATAATTGCTCTTGCTATTCTTCTAATTGTTCCAACTATCTTTGCTAGTCCATCTCTCCTTTTAGTATATCGATGGATTCTTACATGTTGATGGCTGTATATATAAATGTGTGTGTGTATGTACACACATATAATATAAAAAATTGTGTATATTTTCTTGCATATGTTGTCGGCCTTTGTCAAACTATATAGACAAGAAAACAACAACATAGGAGGAATCACACACAAAATTACCGCTTGAGTTACTTTGTTTACATTAACTCTTACTTTACTTTTTGGCAAAAAGAGTTTCGAAATGCTAGCAAAGTTCATAGCTTATAGTATAAGGTTAGAAACTTACCTACATAATGTGAGAAGAAAGAACTGAATGAGAAAGGAGAAGGTAAGAGGTGATCTGTCTTCCTAAGCAATGACACCAACCAAAATCAATCAAATTTTAATTAGGATCAGATTACGAACCAAGCATTTTAGTAAAGCCGGCTTAGAGCTTACTTCTTTAACAAATAGGCAAAGAGGCAGAGCGAGGCAAGAGTAATGAAATTTCTACAGACAGTAAACATAATTTTGCCAACACCCATATTTAGTGCTGCTCTTGAAACTATATGGAATCCAACATAAATTATTAACACCTATATTTAGGCAGAACATGGCAACATGTACAAGATCATGCATTCATATTTTACATGATTAGTTCTAATATTAAATAATTAAGATGTAGGTGCTATGTAGAGTTTTTACATGATATCGGTTTATAAATTGTAGCTTTGCTGGTTCGTTTATATGAAAGAATCGATTTTGTAACTAAAAGTCTGATCGTCTATCACTAAATCAAATAATGTAAAAAAAATTCATATTAACTTCTTTCCTTTATATTTGGATTGTTTCTTTCAAAATTCTATTATTATAGAACACACACACAAAGAGACAATTATCAAGCATATTCATCTATGAACATTTGTAATATATATGATAGAATTTATGAGAAAACTAATCGGCCATCATCGCTTCAAACAAACCAACCTCAAACTTTTTTTCCGTATTCTCAATAAGTTGTGTAGTAAAATCAATTATTTCAAGAACAAAGACAAGTATATGGTACTTTATTTCCCATTCAAAGGGAATTAGTAGAGTAATCGGTACCCAAATGATTCATGGGACGTCAACATTGTTTGAGAAAACTACTAATTAATAATTAAGATATACACTGCGATGAAACATTACAAAAATAATAACTAATCAGCATTTATAAAAAATTAGGAATGACAACTCAATATATGCAAAAGCAATAAAATAAAATGAGTAAAAAATGAAATTGTTTCGATATTTTTTCTTAGGCTATAGATAGGCATCGAAAATAGATTATCATGAAAAAAAGGTAAATTTTTGACTTTTTAAAACAAAATATGACGAAGCTATTTGAAATCAGCCATCATAGTTTTGCCTCGAACTATCCTATGTGCGCATCTGAGTTTGTAATTAATTTCAAAATATGCACGTTTCAACCATTTATTTTCAAAAGTGACATACATGCATAAGTAATCATAATATAAAAGTTTAAGCTAGTTAAAACCAGTAAGAAAAGATAAAAGCATCCCTAAAAACCAAATAATAAATTACTGCAAAAGTTAGACTGTTGTGCTCATGGGACAAAACCAAATGAAATGTTACAAAGTTATCGACATGCATGGTCCAAAAATTAATCTTCTTTATGAATATGGATCATTTTAATTACAAACTCTGTTGATAATAGATAACTATGAAAGGTAACTCCTCAAAGAATACGAATTCAACATAAAGATATTTAACAGGTATGAAGATGCTTTTACTATTCAATGAGAACATTCATTAAATAATACTATCTTGTTAATAGTATTTTCATGTTGTCAAACTCTAGTTTGATCTGAAGTTCTCGACTATAAAGAAATCTAATTATTTTCTTCATAAACATGTGTTTTTTTAATAATGTTTAGATATCTAACAAAATAGCTTGTGTAAAGATGACAAGATTTAAGTTTGCATCATTGCCCATCCAACTTAAGTGAGCTTGTGACTTAATACAAAATTAGTCTTCCATTAATTTGGATTCCAAAAGAGGATGCATCGAATCTTGAAAAAGTACATGCAAAAAAATTAAGTTTAATTAGACAAGTTGGTTTGGTTTATGTTGATCTTAGCAGGTAATTGTCTTATTTACACATACACATCATGAGACCTCTAATCCCTATGCTTTTTTCAACTGAAAATTTATAATAAAATATAGTAAAATATGCATTTTTTTAAACAAAGAATTTAAATTGCACTCAACTAAAGAAAAATAAGTCTTTTAATTTGTTGTACCATACTTATCGAAGCACATTTTAGGTCGTTTGATTTATTATATCTTTAATCTCTTCATGTACGCATGAAATAATATAGGCTAGACAAGCTTTTTCTTAAACTAAAAGTAGAATGGATAAAAATTAATAGAAACTTACCGAAATGGATTGTAGCAATGGAGTTAGGGTTGTAGTGATTGAGTCATCGGTGGAGCAGTCGTGGGGATCAACTTAAAAGGTGGCACTCAAGGGCGGAGCAATAGTCGAGGTCGATTGAGAAAGGATGGGATAGAAGTGAGAAGCAGAGTAGCCATCGAGGTGGATTGAGAAGGATGCGATAGAAGCAAGAAGCGGAGATCGGGTTTTAAGGCTTAATTTTCTTGAAAGGGGAAAATACGAAGCGAGGTGGATAGAAAAGGAAAGTGGGGAAGTTAGAAAAGGAACAGGTCGGGGCCCAAAAACAATTGTCGAGTCAATAAATGTAAATTACATTTGCTTCGGTTCTCTAGGAACTGAAGGAAATATGCTTTGCTTGAAAAAACAACCGAAGCAAATAGATCTATTGCTTCTGGGCATTTTCTTCGGTTCTAAAAGACAACCGAAGCAAATTGCATTAGCTATATTATACATTGCTTTCTACATACCAATTTCTTTGGCTGTTGTTAGCGCCAAAATTTGGCACCAACACCCAAAGGTCGTAGGAAGCACCAATTCATGGTCACAAATAACAGATAGAGTGTATGTAGAGAGTTTAAATATGAAGAATAATCAAAATTATAATAACAGAGTATTTATAGTGGTTCGGCTGAATCAGGCCCACAATCCACTCCAGAAATTTTCTTTTTATGAATATCATAATCAATTATAGTTACAATCCGGAGTTTTTAAAACAAAGCGGAGTAGCCTTTGTGGAGCACCAAAAACATAGTTGAGCCCATACCCTTCACCAATGCTGACCTCAAGCCCTCGATATGTCGATCTTATGTTGCCGTAGGGATGACCCGAAGAAAACCCAACAAGGACTCGAAGAAAGTGGCTCAATGACTCGAAACAACTCCTATGCCGATCCTTCCCGGTCTTTCCATAGTGCCGACCTAAAACTTGTGTGCTACCGACCCAAAGTAGCTGACCTCTCCAAATGCCGACCCCTTTTAACTACATGCCGACCCCTTGACCCGGTGCTGACCCGAACATGCCGACCCCTTGACCCGGTGCTGACCCCGACATGCCGACCCAAAGTCAAGCCTCCACATGTCGATCCCTTCTTGATATAGACCTCTTACTTCGTATCGACCCGAGTCCTACCCAGTGCCGATCGAAGTATCTCCCAATGCCGACCTGATTCTGTCTAAGATGCAGACCCCTTGTAATAGTCGATCCCTCCAAAATGTATGCCGCTCCCTTTACTCCACCGACCCAAAGCATACTGGATGCCGATCCGAAGACTTCACTGATCCTGGCAAATAAGCTGATCCCTTAATTCCTGCCGACCCGAAATAACACCGATCCCTTTGAAATATGCCGATCCGATTGAACCCGAAGTAAAGCCCAATTTGACTTGAAGTAAACACCATGAAAACATGAAGCAATCCTACGCACAACTCGAAGTAAACTCCAAACATCTCGAATCACCGTGATTTTTCTCGAAACTCATATTTCGAGTATCCTGCGTCTTTTGCCCATTGACTACGTCAAATCATGGCTTCATAATCATGTTTATCATCCATGATTGATCGTTTATCCATCCAATCGACTAAAACCTATCGTATTCCAGCCTCAATAACGGAGCAACTGATTTAGTTAAATCTACCTATCTACGGCCTTGCCAAAGGTGGGTTAACATTTGCCCTCAAAAACATGCCTTCGAGTAGGAAGACGTGTTTAAATAACTTTTAATCCATCATCCAAAGTCTATATGTTATTTATAGCCTTACCATCTGATCCATAACCAAATCCATTTTATCCAAGTGCTATTGTCGTATCCTTATCCAAATCCATGATTGCTCCGAGCCGATATCTGATCCCTATCCAGTAACCAAATCCTTAGCAAATTTCACATCCATCCGAACCCAATAACCGAGTTATAACCTATCCATATCCAATAACCAAATTCATAACCTCTCTGGGTCAATGTCCAAATCTGGGATCTCTCCGGACCATGGCCAATCTTTACCCATTCAAAGCCAAAATCCAAATCCGTAACCTCACTGGGTTTTTGGCAAGCACAACCTACACTCGAACACCTGTGTCAAGCAACACTTTGGTGTTCCCGGTTCAGTGTCCCTAAACATTGAGTAATGCCGTGGCTTAAGTCCTACGCCGAATCCCGGTCGCTCTGGACCCTTGCCAAGCATAGTCTATGCTCGACGTCCCCATACATGAACATGCCTAGGCCAAAAAGAAAAAATAGATTTCACAGACCAGAGCGTCACAGTTTATCATCATCTTAGAGCATGCCTAGGGGTTATCTCTGTCCCCATACATGAGCAAGCGACTTAGTTGTTAGCCCAAAGTTTGCTACTTATTCCAAACCATCATCATTAGTTGATGACTAATTGACCACCATTCCTAGGCCTCACGCAACGTCTTTCAAGGTTGGCAGTGGCTGCTCTTGTTCCACGATCGCATTTCGAATTCCAACGTATTGCCACAACTGATCATTCCTTAAATATACCTCGATTATATCCTTTAGATGCCAGCAGTTGTTAGTATCATGCCCATCCAGGTCATGAAAGAGACCGTGCCTTTCCGATACCCTTTCGCGTACTGAGGGTTCCATCCTTATCGGCCTTCAATAAGGAAGGCAATCCAGAGTATTCAAGTATATCCATTCCAACGTCTCATTCAATCCCGCGTAAGTGGAGAATTTTTGTTCCCCCAGCGCTTCCTTTCCCGGCTAGATTCATTATCCAACTTCCTCTTTCCTTTATCCTTATCTTTACCCGAGCTTTAAACCGGATGGTTATCCACCCTTAACCATGTTTACTTCTGTTGACCACATATCCAAACATGCATCTTCTTGTCAAAGAAACCTCCTAGCTTCGTGAAATAATTCATCGAGATCCATTGGTGTGTCCAATATCAACGATACTTTGAAATCCGAATTATCCCTGACTCCAAACACCGCCGCTATTAGAACCATTGATGGATCCGGTGATCCACCGAAGCAACTGCTGCTTTAAACCAAGTTAAAAAAAGGTCCTAAGCGATTCTCCCCTCCTCTGCTTCACCAACGTCAATGTCATCACACTCTTTGGCCTTTTGATGTGAACTCGAAATTGTTTCAAAAACTTGTCCCCCAATTCTGTTCATGTTCTAATAGATCCATCTTCCAGCTGCCTAAACCATATAGCAACTATATCGGTCAAGTACAGAGGGAAACACTAGGCCATAACCTCCTCTGATGCCCCCAGCACTTCCATATGTCTTGTGTACCTCATCAAGTGGTCGGTGGGATCCGTCTTACCGTTGTATATTCTAGAGTGGCATCTTGAAATCGGATAGATTCCTAGCCATCCTAATGTTACGGGTAAACAGACTTTGGTTTACTCCCTCCAAATCCCTATTTGTCAGACCTCCGCGAATAGTTCACTTGATGATGTCGTTAATCTAGTGTTACCTACCAAGGGTTGCCCCCATCTACATTTCCTAACTGCCGTCTAAGTCCTTGAGGGAATTCTGGTACATACTCCTCGTCATGCGCTCTTGTATTCCTGTTGGCACTAGGCTACACTGCATCATTCAGTATTCCTTCATGGATTGGTCCAGCATTACCTGGTAGTGTGCCCCCGAGTGTAGGTCCATCCAGATTGATAGTTGTTTGTTGATTGGGGGCTGCCCCCTGCTGAGCCGTTCCATCTGCTTGCATGTTGAGTTCTTCTGATCTAGCTCCATGAATCTGACCTCCTACAGCTCCTGCTGTTCCTACCTATACAAATTGTCTAGAAGGGTCTACATAATTTCCTCTTGCCATTTCATCAATTGCTCCTGCACAGAATTCATCATAATCTACAACTTGTCCCCAATAATGAAGATAGATGCCTGATCTGATCCGGCACCAAAAGAGGCCACTTGACTTCCCTTTTGATTGCTCCTTTCTATCACTTGTCTCCTTGTTGATAGCCTAACCATTACTTCCCAGAATCCGAGTTCCTAAGCCTTTAAGTCCAAAATTCAAGCTTTAAAATCCCTAAGTGCTAGCTTTCTTAATGAAAGCGCCAAAATGTTAGCGCTAAAATTGGTCACCATGCTAAAATTGGTCACCAACACCCAAACGCCGTTGAAAGCACCAATTCACAGTCATAGATAATAGGTAGAGTGTATGTAGAGAGTTTAAATATGAAGAACAATCAAAATTAAAATGAAAGCAGTGATAAAAAAGTATTTATAGTGGTTCAGCTAACTTTGGCCTACGCCCACTCTAGAAATTTTGTTTTTATTGATATCAGGATCGATTACAGTTACAATCCAGAGTTTTCAAAAAAATAATAGCGGAGTTGCTTTTATGGCGAAGATGAAGAAAACAGAATGAAGAACCCTTTTCTGAAGCCCTGCCTGCTGTATTTATTGACAAAATCTTGGTTACTAGGCTTCCTGAATGATATGGGCCCACTAAAACCATAGTCGAGCCCATACCCTTCACCAATGCCGACCCCAAGCTCTTGATATGCCGACCTGATTTTGCCTTGGGGATGACCAAAAGAAAACCCAACACTGAATCGAAGTAAGTTGCTCAATGACTCGAAGAAACCCATATACCGATCCATCCTAACCTTACCATAGTGCCGACCCGAAGCATATGTGTTGCCGACCCAAAGTAGCCGACCTCTCCAAATGCTGACCCCTTCTAACTACATGCTGACCCCTTGACCCAGTCCTGACCCGAACATGCCGACCCAAAGTCAAGCCTACCGACCCCTTCTTGATACCAACCCCTTACTTCATGCCAACCCAACTCCAACCCAGTGTCGACCCAAGTATCTCCTACTGCCAACCCGAGTCTCTCCAAGTTGTTGACCCCTTGCAATAGCCGATCCCTCCATGATGTATGCCGCTCCCTTTACTCCATTGACAAGAAGCATACCGAAAGCCAACCCGAAGTCTTCACCGACCCCGGGCAAATATGCTGATCCCTTAGTTGCTGCCGACCTGAAGTAACACCAATCCTTCTAAAATATGCTGATCCGATTGAACTTGAAGTAGAGCCCAATTTGACCCGAAGTAAACACCATGAAAACTCAAAGCAAGCCTAAGTGCGACTCGAAGTAAACTCTAAACATCCCGAATCACCTCGATTTTTCTCAAAACTCATATATCGAGTATCCTACATCTTTTGATCCCGGCTTCATAATCATGTTTATCATCCATGATTGATCGTCTATCCATCTATTCAACTCAAACCAATCGTATTCTAGTGATGATATAGTTGAATCCGTCTATCTATGGCCTTGCCAAAAGGCGGGTTAACAGCTTTTAAAGAAGAATCAAAGCAATTGGTACTATTTTCTTGGATTTTCCATACGATCGAAGTAAATGAGGCGAGGCAATAAGCCTATTTTGTATTAGTGGTACAACACACTACCGTCTACTAGATCGAGCTCCATCTCAGCATACTCTATAGCGTAATAAGATATGGCTTAAGCCCTTCATACATACAAGTTATGTCACAATCATTCATACAAATCAAAATGAAATCATAGTTGTTAGTACCTACATTACACTACTCGACGTAGCCATGGTCCAAATAGAGGTTGATTTTAGTTACCAGTTAAATACCTAGTATGATAACCAGTTTATTTGTTGTGATTTATTGGTTGATTTGAATGATGGTCGCGATGGATGTTCAATTGTATGATAACCAGTTTAATCACTATGGGTTGAAATATTACATACCCGAATAGACTTATAGATTAGGGAAAAATCGTTATAGGTTGAAATGATAAAGTCGAGCGATATTATGGATTTTGACTTTTATTCGAGATTGCGGGTTAAAATGATACATACCAGTAAATTTAAAATTTATCGTGAGTTGAAGTGATATATATCTGTATCACATGACCATAGGGTAGAAAATTATATACGGACACCAGATTGGTTATGTTAAATGATTTTAAATCCTTAATTTTTGAATCTAGTTAGATGACATTTTGAAATAAAATTTAATTCATATGAACTATTTTGTTTCAAAATCCAAGCTTTAAAATGTTGAAATTGAAATTGGTTTAAATGAATTGTTTAAAGAATTTAAATTGAAATCTTAAAGTTGAATTTTGAAATATAAATGAAATTTATCAAAATTGGGATATTGTAAATGTTCAAATATTTAAACTTCGAAATCTATTGAATCTGAAGTGGTTTAAATTTATAGTTCAAAAATGGATTTGAAATCGATGTAAATTGAAATATATTTTAATGAGAAATGAATTGAAACCTGTAGCCTTTTGAATTGGAATCGTTGAACTACAGTTGATTTAAATTGAATTTTGAAACTAAAGTTGATTTGGATTGATTTGTGAACTGGAAGAAAAAATTCCGATTTGAAATTATTTTCGATATAAACTCATTTAATATGCAAACTATTTTAATATATAAAATATTTTCTCATATAAACCATTTTAATACATTAATAATGTTAGTACATTAACTATTTTAATATATAACCTATTTTAAAAGGATAAACTATTTCTAAAATATATACCATTTAATCTATAACCTATTTTTAAATTATAAACTATTTAATATAAATTATTTTAAGTTTGTAAACAACTTTCTATATATATGTATATATAACCAATCTTAATGTATAAACTATTTCTAATATTTAAATTATTTTAATCTGTAACCTATTTTTAAAATATAAACTATTTTTAATGTATAACTAATCCAATTTATAAACTACTTTCAATATTCAAACTGTTTAAAGTTGGAAATGTTATGATTTAGATTTAACTGATTTAAAGGCAATATTTTGATATGAGGGTTTAACCTATTTGTGGTTTGATTTTGAAATGAATATGATTTCGAAAGTAAATATGATTTCGAAAGTAAGATGATTTTTAAGTGAATATGATATTTTGATATCAAATATGAAACGGTTTTGGAAATGTAAAAGAACCAACTAGTATGAAATAAGCGTTTGGTTGTTAAAGAGACCGGAATCGGATATTATCATGCTCTATGGCAATACCGAAAACCAACTTAACAACTATACACATAGCGAGGAATCCAGAACGAAGCAGGATGTCTTTGCAAATGATTCTGTATGAGGTGTGAACGCAGCCCTGACCCCCTCGGGTCAGATTGATGTGACTAAATAGGAGCACGCCAGGCCAAGTGGGGTCGCACCCCCTACCGGGCATATTTCTTCGTTACCATATTATTACTTTGTGATTGATTTGGCGGCCACCCTTCGATTTGATTTTGGTAGTGTATTCCAAGGTGGGCGGTAGTAGCCGCTATGCATTACCACCAGTTCAGATCCGTAAAGCGGTAGTATCCTACATTGGGCATTGCCTCACATGCCTTGTCATATGCCTTACCGCGCCCACTATAAGTTTGGTTTGTGTCGTACACTATGGAATGCCCTCTGATAGCCCTCCAGTTTATGGAGGAATTACGATTCTATATAGACTACGACATTTATATAAAATGTGTTAAGGGGGATATGTGTTACGCCTTAACGCTATTTTAATACTTTACTTTAATATAGACATATTATAATAGCGTATTGTACTATGTATGTAGATAGTTTAACAGATCCTTAAGAGATGGAATTCCGAACATCCCTTAAGTTATTGCACGCACGTTAGACACTGGATAGAAGATGAAAATCACGTAAACATATCTGAAGCCATTGCACTCATATTTATTTATTGTTGATTTAACTTACATAAGATCTTTTAGTTCTGACTCGAGTGTTTTGTCTTTTCATTACGCTCAGGTCTGCTTAAGTATTTCGGTACATTGAAGACCATCTTTCCGGAGGACGAAGATAAAGATTTAGCATATTATCACCATTTATTATATATATTCCACTTCATCATGTTGTTCCAGTACATTATTTATTTATTACTATTATGTGTATAACTTTGATTTATATTGTTAAAGTGTACTCAAATTTTATCTGTAAAATAGCTTCATAAACTATTTATTTGATTTTTATATTTTGTCATTCCACTGTGAGATTATATTTGTTTTTCATTCTTTTCTCTTCTTTTTCTCATTTACCCCACAACAATCCACCCTTTTGAATGGTCTGTGTCAAACAAGTGTGGTTTATTATCGATTTGAACCGTTCAAAAAGGAGGGTCATTACAAGTGGTATAAGAGCTTTGATTTGGTGACAACCTTAGCTTTATGGGGTCTGACTCGTTGGAGATAGGTAGTAATACCCTAGAGTGGGTTTGTTTGAGTGTATGTATAAGAGAGCGTACTTGTTAGTGTTACAAAATGTTTTGTATTCTATTAATTTGTTCTGTTCAGTATTTATAAATTCTAATCGATACATAGGATGTTATGGCATCAATAGGGATTTCTAAACACTAAATAGGGCATACTGACACAATATTGTTTAGAAATGTAGGTAAATGAAATAATTTTACCTAGTATTATATTTTGTATGTAAAAGAATAATTTTATAAATGGATATAGTTTCATGTGATATGTTGTTATTTTGTTTGTTAGGAAATAAAATTTTATTAATATTGATTGCAAAATAAGATTACAAATAAAATGAATTTAATTGAAAATTTGAGAACTTAAGTTTCAGGATTTTGAATTTGTTTTCAAAGATTTTGGAATAACATATTAGTATTATTTGGAAGTATTTTGGATATAAATATTTTCAAAGTAATTTGAAAGGAATGTTTTAAAGGAACTTTTAAAGGAAATAAATTTCGTACTCCCTTCTTCCATCGTTGGAAAATAATTTCGGTACTGATGGCGCATCGTCGATATTCATTTTCGAGTCTCAAAGTGGGGGAGGCCACTTAGTAGCCTTGCTACCCATTTATTTTGATAAGGAAATTTTGAGTAAAATTCCTTAGGCATAATTTGATATACAAAAATATATAAGTATATACTATTTTAGATGATATGCAATGAAATCTGGTATTTAGTTCTTAAGTTTACTGTTAAATAAATGATTTTCAACTATTGTAATAGAATAAAATCTAAACTGTTTAATAATTGGAAACTTCTAAAATAAAAAATAGGAAATTGATGCTAAGTGGTTAATGAAATATATAAGAAATTGAAATATAACTTGTAAATCAAAAGATATGAAAATTAGAAGATGTAATTATTGAGAATTTTGTAAACAAAAATAAATAAGATAAACTTGTGTAACATTCAATTACATCCTTAAAACATATACATAACTTAACAGAAATGTTTAAAAAGTTGTATATGTAATAAAATATTATACAAATACAACTTAAGTAATGAAAATGTTGAAATGAAATTATTTCTATAAATAAGAACTTTGATGTACAAGAAAGGTTATAAACATGAGTAAATATTTTGAAATGCTTCACAAATTAAATTGAATAGATAAATGTGAATACTATTTAAGTAGATAATTTTAAACATAAGAAGATGTTGAAATGTATCATTGATATATTTAATATTCATTCATTCATAAGTGGATTTAGTACTAAATGATGTTGTACGTGAAGAAATGAATGTAAATTAAAAAGTTGAGAAAATTAAGTTGAAATGATCCAAAATGAATACTAATATTAATCAAGCTATATAAATAGTAAATGTTAAATAAAATGCAAAAGAATGTGTGTAATTCTTCAATAATGAATTCATTGATGATTTTAAGTAGTGCACGAGAAAAATTTATGTAAGTAAATGAATGGAAGAAGAATGAAATTGTCTGAATGAATGAAAATAAATGAAAGTAAATGATGAGGAAAAAACCAATCGAGAACTTAAAAATGTGTTAAATTCTTCGTTGTTTGGCTCGAGGGATGTTTAGAAGATGATACTTCGATTTATTTGTGGTCGTACGAATAATCTGTTAATAAATTACCAGAGGCTGCCGAGTGTAAGGTATAATTGGTAGTTATTTATCACTCTTGTATGGAGAAAAGTGTTTGAACCTGAACAAACCGTGCATTTGGTTGCTATTGATTGTTTGATAGTTTCCTTTGTTGCATATGATGGTCATTGTTATTTTGTTTGCATATGTTATGTGTTTTTTACTAATTGGAACAACTAAATATTTCTCTTGTGTGTAATTCTCACCCTTTTGGATTATATAAGTGAATTACAGGTTTATGGAAGCAATAACTACTATTTTTAGTTTCATAAATTAAGTGTTGTTTGCCCGACAAATAGGTACATTTTCGGATTATGGTTTTTGTACAGATATTTTATTGTTTTTCCCATGATTTGGGATGTTTTATTTTTGAAATATGATATATATTGTAATTATTGATATATTATTTTATGAACCTATCCTTACAAAGGAGACACTGCCAAAAGTATTCATAAATTTAAGACCTACAATTTTTTTATGAAAGTGAAAATATTTTCAACTTTTACTAACTTGAATATAAAGTAATTGTTTATAAATTAATATATTTTGTTTAAAATACTTAATCATGTAAGTTTAAAGTGTTTATAAATTGGTTATTCTAAAACAAAATATATTAGTTTCGTAATTCCTCCTTTCCATTTTCGAGAACGAAAAGTTTTGAGTGGGGGAGAGTATAACAATCCGTAATTTTCGATAATTAAAATATTAAATTAAATAAGATTTTGAAATTTAATATTGTGAGAAATTAAAATTTTATGATTTATTAATGATAAAAATAACTAGAATACGATTTGATATTATTGTTTGAATATTATTGACAATTATTTACTGTAATTTCAGTCAAATGAAATTATTGTAAAGTTAAATTGGTTATAATTGTAAATAAGTAATAAATTAAATTTTATATTAAAAGAGAAACTATATGTAACTAATATGGTAAAAGATGATACCTGTAAAATAATGAATGTAATAAAATGTAAACTATGTTAATAAAGTTAATAGGGTATTGCTGATTGAATAATAAGAATGTAAATCAAAATAAATGAATTTGTTGGAATTTAAATTATAATTAATGAATTTATTATAGTGTAATTGAATGTTGAATTTAGTTAAATACTTTAATAGTGAATTTAGCATAGAAAATTAATTTTGATGGATTGTTAATTTCCGTCCAGTCAGAAATGATGAAAATTGTTAACTATTAAATTTAAATTTAAACGTGATTAAATCAATTTAATAATAATTTATTCAATTAACATGAAAATTTGCCATTTTGGCCACTGTCTTGGATTTCGACTAAACTAGATTCATCTTATCCGTAACAGCGAATTATTGTAAGATTTCAAGTCTCGTAGCGATCAGACATCTTGTTTGATCGTGCGAGCTAGAAACGCGAAGAAATCGATTAATGGAATTTAATTGAATATAATCTGATTTTAAAAGATAATTTCTATATACTTTTGAACTAGGGTTTGAAGCTGGTTGCATTAAGTTTAAAATAATCGAAAACCTATATTTTGATATATTGCATGTTTCATTTTCGTATCGGAAATGAAATAGGCTTTTCGGGTCGTTGTTATTGTTTTGACCCAATTCGATTTGTCCATTCATTCTTGTCTATCTCAGTGTACATAAATAGACTTTCCTAACCCTAGCAGCCTCTATTTTTTTATTTCTGTACGTACTATCATATTTAATCTATCCGCTTCTTCCTCATTCCCAATGGCTGCAAATCAAAAACCCTAATTTCAAATTCAAATCAAAGTTCAAAATCCTCAAATCATAGTAAAATTTATATCATTGGAAAGACCTTAATGAATGGAACCTATGTCTAGTGTTCGTTTTCAGAGTTAATGCTCGAGTCAACGGAAAATCGCCGTCAAAGGTCATAAATCGCGAACCCTAATTGGCGACTTGGGGATTTTCAATTCGCATGCTAATTGGCGAAATTGATTGTGGGTACTATGGAGAGCAGTGTTGGGTGTCAATTTGAGGTGGTTGCATCGCCTATGGTGGCTGGAGGCAGTCGGAATTGGTGATTTAGGTTTCGTAATTTGGCGACGGGGGCTGGAGAATTAGGAATCGACATGGGTATAAGTGGAAGCCGCTCGGCGAGTGGATGACAGTGGCATGGCTCGATCTTGGTAAGGTAGCGTCTAGCGCCGGCAATCAATGGTCAAATGCATGGTGATAGGGTTCATGTTGTGTGTCGCACGCGTTAAGGAGGAAGAGGGTCTTATTTTATTTTAGTTCAATTATTCAATTGTTCTAACTATCATAACTTCTTCATACAAGCTTGGATTCATGCGCGGTTTTCTCCATTCCGAAAGCATCGAAATTCCGAGCGTTATAGAACTGGTTTGGCTACATTCTGAGAATGTTGGATTTTGGGCTAAAATTTGTAAATTGATTTGTTGTCAAAGGTGAGTGTTTTAACTCACTCACAACTACTAAACTATCTTATGTTAGTTAAATTAAATTTACGATGTGATTAGAAATTGATTGATTGTTGTTTGGTACATTTATATTGTCATTCGAGTTTAATTTGAATTTATATTGAATTTATTTTGCCATTTAAATTAATATTGAATTAATTGTCATTTAAATACCTGATAATAATAACTAGTTTATTTGTTGTGATTTATAGGTTGATTTGAATGATGATCGTGATGGATGTTTTATTGTTGATATTTTGACGATTGGATGTATGTTCATTTTATATGTTGTTATCACACTGCAAGTTCCCTTAGTTATTGTTAGGAAAATCACTATGGTTTAAATGGTATGTACCCAAATGGACTTATAGATTAGGGATAAATTGTTATAGGTTGAAATGATAAACTCACGCGATTTTTATGGATTACGAATTTTATTCAGGATTGCGGGTTGAAATGATATATACTCATAAACTTAAAATTATTACTGGTTGAAATGATATATATGTATATCACTTGACCATAGGGTAGAAAATTATACATGGACCCTGGATTGTTTAAATTAAATGATTTTAAATCATTAATTTTTGAATCCAGTTAAATGATATTTTGAAATAAAATTTGATTTATATGAACCAAATTGTTTTCAAAATCCAAGCTTTAAATGTTGAAATTGAAATTGGTTTAAATGAATTGTTTAAAGAATTTAAATTGAAATCTTAAGTTACTGTAAATGTTCAAATATATAAACTTTGAAACCTATTGAATTTGAAGTGGTTTAAAATTGTAGTTCAAAAATGCATTTCAAATCGACGTAAATTTAAATGGTTTTTAATGAGAAATTGAATTGAAACCTGTAGCCTTTTGAAATTGAAATCGTTGAATTCTGATTGATTTAAATAAAATTTTGGAACTAAAGTTGATTTGGATTGTTTTGTGAAATTGGAAGAAACGATTCCAATTTGAAACAATTTTCGATTTAAACTCTTTTAATATACAAACCCTTTTAACATATAAACTATTTTCTCCTATAAACCATTTTTATATACTAATAATTTTAATAAATTAACTATTTTAATAAATAACCTATTTTAAAAGGATAAACTATTTCTAAAATATATACCATTTAATCTATAACCTATTTTTACATTATAAACTATTTTAATATATATTATTTTTAGTTTATAAACAACTTTCAATATATATATATATATATATATATATTAATGTATTACCTATCTTAATATATAAACTATTTCTAAAATTTAAATTATTTTAATCAATAACCTATTTATAAAATATAACCTATCTTAATTAAATTATTTATAAAATAACCTTTGGACTCACTCACCTTTTAAGCCAGGCTGGTAACTAGGTAGGACAGGATACTTGATTACCCAATTCTAAGATTAGATGTTACCTTTTTATATACCGTACTTAGTGGACAAATTTAATTAGTTAGCCCTAACATGACTAATTTAGACTGCAAAGGCTATTGAGCTCTAGTACCATTGAAGGAACTAGGCTAACGCGTAGCGGAAGAAATGAGTGAATTTCAAAAAAAAAAAATACCATTTTGGAACTTTAATGGGTCTATGAAGTCCATATTTCGTTTAGAACTTTTTCAAATTTGATTTAAATAAAGTTTTGTATTCTATTTAATAATAGTTAAAGGGAAGTTTAAATAAATTTAATTTTAAATGTACAGTGTATCAAATACCCCTAACATTTATTTACAAGTGTTAATGTACAAGGAATGGAACATTTCATTTATTTCCCTAAAACAAGAATTAATTAGAGCATTAATTGTTTTAAATAGAAGGAGAAAACTTTCTTTTTCTTTCTTTAATTTGAATTGATTGATTCATTAAATTTCATTAATAATAATTTATTCATGGCAATATTTATTACAATGTTATATGTATTCTAACTATACAATTTGTAGTTTGAGACTTATTTTATTTTATTTATTTATACAAGTATATAAATACATACATACATACATACATATATATATATATATATATATATATCATACACACACACACATATATGTGTGTGTTTGTGCGTGCGCATGTGTAACAACATAATCCTTGAAGGGTATAGTATGCTGGTATATAATATTACGATTTACATTGCAACGGGCGTATTAGCTCATTTTGTATGTACTGTAATTTGTCCAAATATTTGCTTGTATAACATGTCAAAACAAATACTAATATATATAAGTTAACATAAGAGTGTGTGTGTGCACACACACACATATATAATTTATTTGATAAAATAGTTCCGCCATAACAAATTAATGTAAAATAATTATATGATAATAATACAAGTTTTTAAAATTTTAGGAAATGTAAACACATTTTGGGCTTAAGATTAATTTAGGGAATCTTTTACAATTAAAATAATCTTTATTATTAAATAATTGATAATATCCCATAATCAAATTAATTCTTAAAAATAAGAAATCAAGATGAATTTTTAAAAAAAAATTCTAAATGTCCCTAAGACAAATTTTGGCCTTAGAAATAATTTTTGAAATTTTATAAATTGAAATTATATTTTTTAATTAAATAATAATTGCATTTCAAAAATAAATTAGTTAAAAATTTAATAAATTTAGTTTTCATTTTCAAAAGGTTTCATATATACATATAAACCTTGGTAAAAATTTATGAAAAATTTCATTTGAAATTATATTTTTAATTAAATAATTGATTGCAGGCCTAAAGTAAATTAATTTTTAAAAATAATAAATTAAGTTTAAAAAATCTTAAAATTTTACTATAATAAAAATCACATGGTGCAGTAAATATAAAAAATGTAAAATTTAAATTTTGAATAGTTAATTATTTTATTCATAATAAATAATTCACAAAATCATTAAATAACAATAAAATATTTATATGCATATTTAATAAAATATTTTATATTTTATGAGTTATAATAGGTACAAATCATCAAAAGAAAATTTTAGGATTAAATATATATGAAATATAAACACATACAATTATACATATTCATAATATGTAGATATACATATTTAATCTAGATATATATATAAACATAAATAAAAATTAAAATAAAATATTTTTATAGAAACAATAAATCAATAAACAAAATATTATAACAAGCACATAACTAGTCAAACTGTAACAAACACATGTACCCACAAAAATCTCACATAATCTAAACAATAAACAGATCTGAATACAAATAGAGGATTTGGATGTAAATCAACTTTTATATGATAAACTTAAAATAAAAACAATGATAATTAATAAAAGTGCACCTCCTAGTGAAGCCTTTGAGTCCACGTCGAACAATGATTTCTCTTCTAAGAACAATGATAATTAATAAAGTGCACCTCTTAACGAACTATTCGAACGTTAACGTTCACACTTCAATTAGCAGGTGGTCTGATATTATGGCCAAATTTATCACTTACTCATTTTTCGAAAAAATCTTATTTCAATTTAACAAGCATTACCCAGTTGTGACAATTATTTACACCAATTATCTTCGTTAAAACTATCACTTTGGACTTGCTGAATTTGGTAATGGTCAAAATTCCAACTTCATCCACATTTAACTCTATAATCCAAACACAAAGTCTTTGGTTCAATAGTAACAATTATTACCAACCAAACTACACTGACCAGAGATTTTAACTTTGGGTTGACTTGAGTTGACCATGATACTAACCCCATATAACCGAGGAGACGAATCCTCTCTTGAATAGTGCTTCACTTTCAATACTTCCACTCGACCCAACTGTAGTCACTCGATGGACGCTATGAAATGATTTGATAATAAAGTGGAGTTTTATATTGAAGATTCATAGTATTCTCAAGTTGAAAGAACTGTCTAAAGTAGTCACATCTATGTTTTCTGTTTGACCTTATTTATATTAACCAACAGAAAACTACAGAGTGAGTCATTCCATAGTTATCTAATAACTATTAGGACGTAATCCCTAGGTGCCTCCAGCAGTCATGAGTAATACACTGCCTAACATTTGGAGAGTCATACATACTCTAGTCTCAACGGATACATCGATATCCAGTCTCGATGCACTTTACTACGAACATTAAATGATACATTTTTTCATTGTGATAAATTACTCATGGATACAATACTTTATAATACTATCACAAAACATATCATTTATGAATTTCTATTAAATATACTTTTAATTAGATAAATTAATATAACTACGTTATATCAAGTATATAATAGAAATAAAACACCTTTATTTCAAAAAAGATTGGTCAACGGGTTAGATATATGTAACAAAAAAAATACATAATTGCCCCTATGGCATACCCTTAACTCTATCATTGGTGAGTAAAGCTCACTCATTATGCAAGATTTAAACTTTATAAGTTAGCAATACATTCTTGTTGGTTGTATGGTTGAAAGTAGTGCTTTGTGTTGTATTTGTATGTTATATTTGTTATGGACTTGGAAATGAAGTCAAAAAATGAAGTTATGGTTTAAAGTAGTGATTTTTATTACTTATGTATGAGCTTATGTTGGGTTATTGTAGTTTAAGGAATGCTAGCACTAGTTTTTGTGACGTTAAGATCCCTTAAATTTAACTTGTTTTGCATATTATGAATTTCTAAAAAAGTTTTACAAAGTTTCCAAAACTTTAACTTTTGGTTTCCATAAAACTTTATAAAAAGTTTTAAGTAAGTTAAGTGTAAAAACGAAAAGCCTTAAAGAGCATGAGATATGTTATACTAGTTTAAAAGTAAGGTATCCATAGCGACAGTCACTATGGATGCAGTATCGATATGGATGCAGCTCGTGAAATCGAACACTATTTTTAAAACTAAAAGTGTTTTCACCTTTACCTTTGAAAAGTATTTTCAAAAAATTCCATAAGTATGAGAAAGGAATTATTACTTATTGATTAAGTCAATTTGAATGATTTTTAACTAATTAATTAAGGTAAAGATTATTCATACTTAATTAATTAAGTAAAGGTAATTAGATTTTAATTATTAATTAAGTAAGATAATTATAATTAGTTAATTAAGAAAGATTTTATTATTTATAAATTAAGAAAAAGTTAATTATTAAATTAATAATTATTTAAGTAAAATTTAATTTTTAGTCAACCTTTAATTAAATTAGGTTTACTTATTAATTAATTATTAATCAGGTAGGGTTTAATTATTTCTTAATTATTAACCAAGTTAAGACTTAATTAAGGTTTACTTATTATTAAATAAAGATTTTATTTTTAATTACTTTATTTTCAAGGATTGGTTTGTTTAAAAAGCAGCTTTCTTTTACAAAGAATAGTTTAGATACAAGGGATTCTCTTTGCCTATGCCACTAAGTAGCCAAACAAATATGAATAAGTTATACTAGAATATTGACACGTTTTATTAGAAATAAGTCATCTTGTATTTAGTACTAAAAGTTGATGAGTAGGCTTATTTATGAGATCTCAGACTTGATTTTCTGACGAGGGATGGAGAAGTCGAAATGTCAAAAATGTAATAAATACAAGGGAGTTAATTTCGATAAATAGGTCTAGATAAATTAAGTACATGTAAGATGTTTCATCGTATACCTAACACCAAATTCCGAGGTATGAATCTCATATCTATCTCGAGAAGTAGGAATGTCTGTCGAGTCAGGTTTAGTTTTCTAGCTTGTCCGACTTTATTGTTAATCAAGAGATAATACAGTTTGAAATCGAAAAGTGAGGATAAGTACAAGATGTCTTATTTTTCATATGAAAATCTATACATACTCCTGATTGTGGAGTTGTCCACCATATATAACTTGACCTTTTCTAAATTATCAAATGTTGGTTCAAAGATACCGAGATCGGATAGCATGAGTTACCAGAAACCACTTCGAATCAACGTAAGTGTTCGAATTGGTAACATATAAAAGATGATGGAATAGAAGACGAAGATCTTTGAAGTGCAAGGACAACGTGATACTAATCCTGAGAGTGATTCCAAAATGAATGTAATACAAGTAGTGTCTTCAGTTTGTTCATATCCTAATCAACTAGTGTGAATGAATGCTAGCATTGCATTGTCACCTAGAGGGCAATGTTAACATTTTAAGTGTGATTGTTATAGAAAAGGCAAAGCGTAGCCTTGGGCTTCACAACGAGGAATGATTAAAACATGGGATATGCGGCATGGCTGCGTGGGTCGCACCCATTTAGGTATAGTCACCACCAGATCTAGATTGGCATTTCAGATTTTGTATGCTAGTGACCCGAGTAAGGTTGTTATCACAACCGAGGTGGTGATAAGTTCAGTACTAACTGGTAAAGGGTAGCCGGTTCTGTGTTGGTGGTGGTTTATGTGAGGGTCTCGATACATTCTATCTAAAGGTGTACTGTGGTAGGCAGTACCCTAGTAGCCTTATCATTGATGGAACTAAACTTTCAATAAGTGATTTACAGACTTAATTGTGCCCAAATATGCTGGAATGTGAGATGCAAGCACTCGGCTATATTCTTAATTTACTTTAAACCCTAGATATTCTTATAATATCACTGGTTTTCTATAGAAATGTTTTGATTATCGTAAGGTAAAAGCTCATCCATATTCATTCATGGCATGGTCTTAAGAGATATTTTTGTTTTAAAAGAGTTTTATAAGCTTGTTAATTAAGTTGTTTGGAGTTTACTCACACCTATGTCTGACCTGAATTTTTTCTTTCTTTCCCTAAAACTCTTGGGTGCCCAAATTTGTATAAGTAGCCAAATAGTCCAGGTTTCTACGGATGTATTTTGAAGGAGCATGGAGCAGGTGGCTTCACTATTATCTAGCTATTTTATATTTTTCCAATGTGCATATGTATATTTTGTGTCATCATTCATGGAAGAGACGGTTATAATCATCCTTGGCTGAAGTTATATTTATGTAACTCTGATGTTCATTGGGAATGATGTAATGTTACTATCTTATGTTGGCTATCATATGTGATTGCTTTACATTGTTAGATTCTGTGATTCTTTCTTCTTGTGTTTTTACTCCAACGGCTTGTCTTTTGGACTCTTAGATGACCGACACACGAACACTGTGGGTGTATTAAGTGTCATGTTTAGGAGTAAGAAAGACAGATAGTCATAATATGTCAACGTTTTAGCACCACTTATCATGTTTGTTTGGCTACTTAATGACACAGACAAAGAGATCGCTTGTATTTTAATTTTTTTTTTGGAAAAGATAGTTCCTTTTAAACATATCCGACTTTTGGGAAATAAAGTGATTTGAATTTTTTTACCTTTTTCTAAAATATTTAAGTAATAATATTAAAACTTTTATTTAAATAACTAAATAATGATATTAAACATATTATTTAAATAGTTAAATAATCACATTAAACCTTTTATTTAAATGAAATAATAATCTTTGAAAATATTGTTAATATTTAAAAATTATTTTTAATATTTATAAAATATTTTAAAAGACCATTCAAAATATCTAAAGTATAAAACTATTTTTAGTTTGCACAAAAATTATCGATTCACAAACTGCATCCATATGGACTATCGCTATACGAAACATAACTTTTAAACTTGTTTTATAAATCAAAATAGCCTTTTAAATCCTTTGCTTCTACATTTAAATTACTTAAATAATTTTGTATGAAGGTTTAGAAAGCAAAAGAAAAGTTCGGAAAACCTTTTAGAAACATTTATAGAAAACTAGAAAGTAAACTTTGTTTTAAAAGAATACGGAATCTCGATATTGAAACATAAACCAATTCAAGTATTAACTTTCCAGCAAACATACAATCATCCATATACATAAGCACATACATACATACGTATATACATACATACATACATACATACATACATGTATGTCAATGACATTCATAAGGCAAGGAAAGATCATCACTTGTGAATATTACTAAATCACTTCGACTACATCTCAAGTCATCAACAAAACATCACATATAGCATCCGTTACAAGCAGGAACCAAACCAAACAGCATCATTTCCAAACTCTTATAAGTTGTAACACAGGAAACTAACTGATATTATTGTTATAAATAGTAATGTTTAAATCTAGCATTTCAAAAGTGAGATTTACTTACCAAAATCAACATGAATACAAACCAAAGCTACCACAACTTCTACACTGACATAGGGACTCTGTTTCCCCTTAGAAAAACTTGATTTTTACAACCCTAACGAGGGGAGATGGGCTCGGCCTAGGTGGTGGAGGGCTCGGCCATGCTTGAGGAAGGGAGTTTTTGGTTTTGTCCTGAAAGATAAGAGAAGTAGGGAGGAACAAGGTGTTTTTAGCTAGGTTTTAAGGATTTAAAGTGGAAAAATGAGATATTTTTTAACTTGAAAATTTTAGGGAAGCCATGAAAGTAAAATGGAAGTTTGGAAAATAAAAGATAAGAGTTTGAGAATGAAGAGGGTGAAATGAAATAAGAAATGATAAAAACTAAAATACTTTTATATAAAATGAAAAAAGGAAATTACTAAAATGCCTTAATTATTAATATGTATAGTACCTCCACATTATGATGCCACATCACCCTCTCCTTTCCCACCTTGCACATGCCACCAATCACTCCCTCTCATCACCATCACTTCACATCTTCTTACACGAACTTGATGTGTTGTCATTTTGTACCATTTTCATTTTAAATTTAAAAGAAAAATTAAAACTTATTTTATTTATTTAAGTATAAATTTAAACTTGTTTAACCCTAACCACTTTCTTGATCAAAGCATATGATATTTATATATAAGTATGTGCGTATATATGTATGTGTGTATATACATATACTCCACTGTACACATGATGTTCCAACAACTTCCAGACAATGAAAAGTCGAAACTTCGAAAAATGGTTTTTGGTCACATTTTTGATTTTTCCCCGAACTAACTAGTTTTATAAACCAAATTTTAAATCTACTCAACTATCATTAGTTATTACTTAAAAGTAGTTTATTTGAGTTATAAAATCCATTAATAAATTATTTCAAAATATATAAAATATTCGTATTTAAAATGATTAAATTACGGATCGTTACAATCAGCCCATGTAAAGTGTTATCCTTGCATCACTTGTATATTTTATTATATTTTGGTCATACAAAATCACAAATAGAAGGAGATAAATATGCAAAAAGAAAAGCAATCACATATATTTTATTGTGGAAATGCATTAACTGTTGGATTACATTTCCATTAGATGGCAAGGAAATAAATGCATGCACACATTATGGAATAATATATATATGCAAAAAGTTATCATATTATTTCTTTCTTGGTAATCGCATTGCTTTGGGACTATTTTCTTCCAATTTTGGAATGAGTGAATTATTTGCTATGTTTGCGCGATTTATTACCATTATAACTTGCCTCCACTATCTTTTTACCACATCTTGGTAATTTAATCGATGGTTCTTATGGATTTGCACTGGCTATATATTGAGGGTAGACTTTATTGTAAACCCACTCTGCCATTCAGCCAACGATCTCTAAATAGAGTCTCTTCTTGTTATCCCTAATTTAGGGCTTTGGTATGTAAACTCTTATCTTGTAATCTCTTGTAACTCTCTCATGTGTAATAAAATCTCTCTTTTGGACTGGACGTACACTACCTTGATGATAATAGAACTTGTATAAATATTGCTCATCTTTTTTTCTTTATAGTTATTTACTATTTATTTGGAGCAATAGAATAATTGCTGCTAGATTGAGTAATGTTCAAATCGGTAAATCTAGATCCATTTTATTATTTTTCCGTATTTATGCAACTTTTGCACAATAGATTGGTATTAGAGCAAGGCGATTTGTTTAAGTTTTTGCATCATTGGCTTAAGAGCGGTAGATCTGGTAGTAAGTTGTTATTACTCATTTGGATGGAAAAAGAAATTTTGTGCAATGCCGAAGATAAAGACGGAGGAGATTATGCTGAGAGAGAAGAGCATTCCAGTCTTGGAACTTTGATGATAAGGAGTTTAGTGTGTCGGAGGGACATCTGGATTTGGGAACCTATATCTACTTCATGGCTCAATGCTGTTGTAAGAGTATTATGTTGTTTTCCATGGGAAATTTGCTATTTGGCAGAAAAAGTATGTGGAAGGAGAGAGATTTCTCTTACATACTGAGATTTGGATTAGCCTTGTTATGTCCATTGGCTTTTGTTTTGTGGCTATGTATTTGAATTGGTGATTAAAAGAATTTTTAGGTCTTGGTGTTTTGAGATTATTTCGGTATCTACCTTCTTTTGATTTTGGATATTTGCAACATTTTATTGGCGGGCGGGGACATAGTCTGAGCTCGTTAGCAAGGTGTGATAGGGGGTGGCCTTGTCGGAACCCATTGGGTATATATTCATTTTTGGTTTTTATCTGTTAAGAGATTTTGGTTGAAGGTGGAGTTCATTTTTAAGAGTTTTATGTTGAAATGCGAATTTGATTCGATGTGGGGTATTGGAGATTTGTGATTTTGCATCAAGGTGTAACGTCCCGAAAATTTTCGACTTTCGAAAATTCAACATCGACACTCACTTTATCAACTGCCGAGAAATCGATGGCCGGAAACCCGAAATGTTATGGTTTAAGAAAAAGAAAGAGGTAGAAGAAGATGGAAAAAGGTAGAAAATAGAAAATAGGGAGAAAAGAAAATAGAAAAAAATAGAAAATAGAACGGACAGAAAGGAAACAACAAAGAACATCAGAATCTCACAATTCGCAGCGGAACAACATATAAGAATAAATGAATAATCTTTAAACAAAGAACTATATCAGTTATTACATCACATTACATTTCATTACATCATATCATCAGAGTGTACAACAACAACAACATCAAACAATGCAGCGGAAAAAGAAATACTATATACTAGTAATACGCCATGCCATCCAGCTTGCCTCCAGCAACTCCTGAATATCCAGAATATCCTGATAAACCTTAACTCTTGATTGCCCGTGTGGAAAATTGGTGGGCACCCAGAGTTTAGGAAGGAAAACAATAAACTCCGAGTCAGTCATGTGACTGGTGTGAGAACTTAAAACAGTTTATTTATCTTTAAAATCAAAATAGAGGAATATTTTTAAAGTCAATTCGCAATGCTTTTAAGAATGAGACTACCATAAGGCCTCCCGCACACACACACATGCAAACGCAGAATCGGAGGAGGTTTCTCCTTATGATAGTCAAAGATGCTTGATACGTATTAAAAAAGAACATTTGATATTATTACTAGTTCATAGTGTAGAAAAAAATTCATTTCGAAAGTAGAATATAAATCTTAGCCAGCATAGACATTCCGAGCTATGCCTGCTATAGCTACCATCCACACAGTGGTGACCACCATAAGTGAATCGCAGGTTCTACAACTAATACCGTACAAGTTTCGTATTGGGAATTGGATTTCCAACGAATGATCAGGCCAAGGAACTTCCCATTGCCACATGAGAATGCCTCTGGATGGACATCCCCGAGAACCAAACCGGATCTCTACCAACACAAGGCCGAGTTACCCCTAACTGAGTAACAACTGACCGAATATGCCATCCCCCGGTCCTTTGGGACCTTTCACCGAGCGCTCGCAATCAATTCACACAATCATAAAGTGTTTTCAACATGAGTAAGTATTTGGGCTCCATACCATGATACCACCCTTTTCCAGAAGGAAATGCACACATCCTAAAGGGCGCTACCCCTCATAACCTTGCCGCATCTTTCCTGTTTTGACCATTCCCGAGGTGTGAGGCTCGACGAAGTCACGTCCACAAAAACATACTTTATACAAAAGCCATGCTTTGGGTCAACAAATGATCATAGAAATGATCACCATGATAGACGATCAAATAAATGATCCTATCACAAATAATCAACACAATGATCATTTACAGCAACACTCAGCATGTCACAATACCAAATTGGGAATATATCGCTGATAACCTTCAACTACATAACCTCTGAGCTCGTACGTCTCAGAAAAGGGTGTTAAGCTAAAAGAATAAATTCTTCGCCACCAACAGAAATATATTTGAAAGAAATCGGCTTTATATCTCAATTTGTAATGTCAGACATACAATCCATACAAGTCTGTTCCGGGATCGAACAAAACCGAAGGCACTTACAAAGAAGTCCTTGCAATTCGGATATTTACAATCCTGGTCGGATTTCCCATCACTTAGGGAGTCTCTATACCGTTGCAACTCAGTGCAGAGACAATCGACAGGTCATCCTATCGCTCTCGCAAATACCGGGTCCTCAACACCGATCTTCAAATGCAATTCATAACGACGTATCACATATTCGGAATGGGTTATTCGACCCCATGGTCCTTTCCCGGTTAACCCGAATAGTGAGCGCTTATTCAAAAATAAGTGTGGCATTCAAATTCAGACAAATCACATCAAATACCCATTCAAAGGGAAATATTGATAGTCGGTTATTGAACTATCAATTGATATGCACACATCACCAGTTTCCAAATAATTTTCCAAATTATTTATTTTCCAAAATATCTTTACAAGATATATAATTCAATATCTCAAAAATAAATTAATATTTACTTTTAACAAATTCCACTTTCTTTTATAAATTCCATAGTGAATTTATATTTCAAAATATCTATGAATATACGATTTCAATTATTCATTTCAATTTATCTTCAAAAAGATAAATTCTCAAAGTATTCACTTTATATTGGAAAACATTTCCATACTTATTTAATAAGTAATTCACAAATTTTATTTATTTTCAACACTTAGAAAATATTCAATATACTTAAATCGAGATTAAGTATATATTTCATTCTTTAAGGAAATCATTCTCTTAAACATATTTATTTGGGGCAAAACGAATGTTGTGTAAAACATCGTTACGATGTCCCAAAATCACTAGTATAGGGATTCGAAATTAAAATAGATATATAAATCCCAATACTATACAAATCATTTCCTTTCGGAAATCATTTACTATAACAATAGTGCTATAGTCCACCATTTCCTTTTATTTCTCGAAACATCTATTTCGACAATAAATGTTGAAATCTATGGTTTCGAATCTCAACACATTTTAAAACATTGTTAGATCGTTTTAGTTCAATTTAAAACATCACATTCAAAACAATTTCTTTAACATATTATTCACTATTCAAAAACGTGAATATACTACGTTAACAATTTCATCATTTCTATACATTTTATTTCAAAGGATTATTCACAGTCAAAACGTGAATATAACTCCATTAATAGGTTTCAACAATTTACTTATCAAAATAAGTCGTTTGCGAATTTATAAAACAACGTTTATAAATCCCTTTATTATTTATTTTATAACAACTTCCATTTATAAATTCCTTTATTAACCTATTCGATTTATAACTCAATTATAAAACAAAAGTTCATATCATAAGTGAAATACTTATAATTTATTTGTTTGCAAAATCGTTCCTTTGAACTTCATAATTATAAATCTTATAACTTATAAGATTCAATTATTTATCCAAATCTATTTTTTCAATAACTTTATAAATTTTATAAATCTTACTATTTATAAATTTCATTTATAACTTCACCATTTTTAATTTTATAAATTCCATTTATTTACAAAATTCATTTTCACTTCATTCAACTTTTTATAATAAATTCAAATCCCCAATTTTAAACTATTTTATAAAACCATTAACCTCATATTTTCAAAAATAATTCTTTAATCGTATTTCTCAAAATCATAATTTTTATAACATTAAAATTATACGTTTATTTATTTAAAATGGATCAATTCCAAAAATATTTTATATTTTCAAAAATCACTTTAAAAATCATTTTAAAATTCCAAAATTTGGTCCAATGATGCTACACACCAAATAGTCAATCACGACAACAACGACATCATATATCGTATATGATAGTCCATCAAATATCAAAATATCTGAAATCAAATAAAAACGGTTGAGGAATCCAGTTGGATCCCTCTAACCTGTTTTCCTGCATCCACAAACATTAGCACAATACCAATCCCGCTCCAGTATGGAATTATCGCGGTATATGGGATTTAAAATATTATCCGCTTAATAGACAGCGCATAATGTCTATTTTAACAATCCATAGATAACAATCATCATTCAAACATGCGTTCAAATATTTTAAATCTAACTATTTAAAATAAAATCGAAACCGATTCGATTGAGTGAGAAGTTCTCACCTTGATTTCAATTTCGTTTTAGCGATTTATTTCGAATAAAATTAAACGGACGTTTAATTTTACACGAAATTTTCACTAACTCCAAACGACTCCAATCCAACTCCATAGCGTAGTGCTCGTCCATACGATTCTAACGCAACTGGTTTCGCGCGTTTTCGACCTCGTATGAAAAAGTTATGCATTTTATAAGTTTACACAATTTATATATTAACTAATTTCACAATTTCTTTTATAATTTATAACCTTCATCAACTACAGGCCGTTCGATCTGCATACCCCCTCATCACAGCCGCATATCCCCTTCATCTTCTTCGCGCAACCCCTACAGGCTTCAACACGCACGCACAACCCATCACATATGAAACTAGGGTTAATTCTTGCGCCACCAACACTCGACGATAATTCGATCAGCCACTCCCATATTGAAGCCCCTAACTTCCTCTATGTTCGGCCCCAAGCACCATCAGCTCAGCCCCCTTATTGAGCTCGAATTGCGTGCCGACTTAAGCACGAACGCAGGCCATAAACGCCTCCAAACGACGACAATAAGGAAAAGTGACCGTTGGATCTGTAGATCTCAGTGTGTTCTACAAGATTGTAGTTGGAACTTTCGCCTAATTGTTAATGGATGAAGAGAAAAGAGGAGGAGAAGATGATGTTGTTTCAGCCTTTGATTTCTATGAAGGTGGCGGCCTGAACATGATGAAACCCTACCCTTTTATTTTTTTGCAAATTGTGATATTGAGGGGCTTTTATAGAAAAATTTCAACGACACTATTCATCCCGGAAATTCCGAACTCCGATTTACGCGTCGAAACTGACGTTCCTAGGGTTTATCCCGCGTTCCGGACACAATGGAACAGGTTTCGGAAGCTAATTCAGACATCTGTACGAGTTATGGCAACAAACGATCGATTTAAATTAAACCGATTTAAACGATTTTCTAGGCGTTTTAATTTGTACCGGACAAACGGTAAATCCAATTGACACGAAATTTGAAACCTTATAATAGTATCACACTACGGATCCGATGAAACTGGTTTCGTCGAAATGCGAGACTTTTTGAAAAATGGCTATTTTAACTCGCCAAATTAATATTAAAAACAATTCGATGCGTTTCGAGCTGCCACGATCAAACGATAGCTCCGATTGACACGAAAATTGAAATCCGATAATAACTAACTATTACGGATCCAATGGAACTGGTTTCGTTCAATTCTGAGACTGTTCAAAAATTGACTATTTTCACTAGTCGATTTAATATTAAAATATTCAATTTTCACAAATTAACTTTTAATTCGATTTTAAAAGTTCTAAAATATTGTTCTAACTCTAACATGATATAATAAAATTTTACAAATCATTTTCAATCATATTTAACTCAATTTTTAATTATTTCCATAATTTCACATATTAAATTATCGATTTAATTATTCAGTTAAATCCAATTATTCGAAATAAAAATTTATTCGACTTATAAATTCACTTATTAATATTTAAAATTAATTAAATATTCAAATTTTAATAAATTAAAATTCTGGGTCGTTACAATCTTCCCCCCTTAAATGAATTTCGTCCTCGAAATTATCAAGTAAGAAAAGTTACAGAATCCATTAATTTTCCCAAAATCCATAGTTAAATTTCTTATAATAACTTTACTAAGTTTTGCAATCATACTTAGTTATCTTTCAAAAACAAACTACTATTGTTTAACTTTCAATTCCAAAATCAAAGTTATAGTTTTCAAAACTTTCCCAATTTTCTCAAAATTTTTCTAACGCCTTAAATTTTCGGAAAAATTCGCCATAGTCTCCTTTGCGCGGCTCGATCCGAAAAAAAATGACAGTATATATATCACAAATATACATCTCATCAAGTAATGAGGCATCCCGAAGGGAAAAATTTGTAAAAGTACGATATTTAATCCGAGATATGTACCTTATATTTTATTAGCGAGCATATACGGCTAATATAGCGCGAAAGCGAGCTCCAAATGCGAAGCAAACGCGATCCGCACCTACTAATCACTCAACAAACAACATGAGAACATGCATATATGAAAATAATCTCAATATACAACATATATCTCCATAACAACTATATATGCCAACATAGCAATTGAAACAAAAGCAATATATTCAACCATCAACCAACTAAATATTCATTTATATTCTCATCAATATTCAATGAATTGGGTTTTCAATTTAATCACATTTGACTCATTAATAGTGGATGTTTTTACTAACATTCATTCTTAATTAGTTTATATTCACTAATTCATATTCAAGTTGGTTCACTTCCAAATCAAATTCAATTCTATTTAAGATTCACTTAACTTCCAATTGAATTTCAATTACTTTAGCTTTCAATTTCATTAATTCTTAATGAATTTTATACAATCAACTAACAATCATATAACAACCAATGTATATTTATTACAACCAAATTACTTTGCTTACAATTGGTTTAATTAAATTGATTTTCATTCAATCTTTCAACTTCCAATAACATTAGATTCTAATGAATTAACACTTATATTCATTATTTCATGTCAACTATTTACATTTAATTGATTAACATTTTATCCATTCATTCAATTTAATTACTTAAGTTATATTCCATTTAACTTTAAATTCATTTTTATTTACAACTCATATTCATAAATATATCCATATAGTTTCACTTCTTATATATAAGTTTATTTCACAATTGTAAATCACTTTAATTATAATTCAATTCTTATAATTCATTTGCTTATACAATTTATTCTTCAATTTAGATTATTCAAACATCTAAACAATCAACTTATATATCCTTTAATAATTCTGAAAAATTATTCCTTTATATATAAAAATATAATCAAGGTAAAATTATTTCGTTTACCCAATTTAAAAACAATATTGTGTCGAATTGTTCTGTACAAGTGTTTAGAGATCCCTATCAACAACGTTAATTAATCGTATTAACCAGAATCTATATACCACTCAACAAACCAATCATCACAATATAAAACAATTTTATATTCACTAACAAATACGCACTCATAGCTATTATTACACTCAAACTCATTCTAGAGTACTACTGACTCTATCTCTAATGAGTAATACCCAACAGAACCATGGTTGTCGCTTAACCAACAACTCTGATACCAAATGTAACGTCCCGAAAATTTTCGACTTTCGAAAATTCAACATCGACACTCACTTTATCGACTGCCGAGAAATCGAAGGCCGAAAACCCGAAATGTTATGCTTTAAGAAAAAGAAAGAGGTAGAAGAAGATGGAAAAAGGTAGAAAATAGAAAATAGGGGCAAAAGAAAATAGAAAAAAATAGAAAATAGAACGGACAGAAAGGAAACAACAAAGAACATCAGAATCTCACAATTCGCAGTGGAACAACATATAATAATAAATGAATAATCTTTAAACAAAGAACTATATCAGTTATCACATTACATTTCATTACATCATATCATCAGAGTGTACAACAACAACAACATCAAACAATGCAGCGGAAAAAGAAATACTATATACTAGTAATACGCCATGCCATCCGGCTTGCCTCCAGCAACTCCTGAATATCCAGAATATCCTGATAAACCTTAACTCTTGACTACCCGTGTGGAAAATTGGTAGGCACCCAGAGTTTAGGAAGGAAAACAATAAACTCCGAGTCAGTCATGTGACTGGTGTGAGAACTCAAAACAGTTTATTTATCTTTAAAATCAAAATAGAGGAATATTTTTAAAGTCAATTCGCAATGCTTTTAAGAATGAGACTACCATAAGGCCTCCCGCACACACACACATGCAAACGCAGAATCGGAGGAGATTTCTCCTTATGATAGTCAAAGACGCTTGATACGTATTAAAAAAGAACATTTGATATTATTACTAGTGCATAGTGTAGAAAAAAATTCATTTCGGAAGTAGAATATAAATCTTAGCCAGCATAGACATTCCGAACTATGCCTACTATAGCTACCATCCAAACAGTGGTGACCACCATAAGTGAATGGCAGGTTCTACAACTAATACCGTACAAGTTTCGTATTGGGAATTGGATTTCCAACGAATGATCAGGCCAAGGAACTTCCCATTGCCACATGAGAATGCCTCTGGATGGACATCCCCGAGAACCAAACCGGATCTCAACCAACACAAGGCCGGGTTACCCCTAACTGAGTAACAACTGACCGAATATGCCATCCCCCGGTCCTTTGGGACCTTTCACCGAGCGCTCGCAATCAATTCACACAATCATAAAGTGTTTTCAACATGAGTAAGTATCTGGGCTCCATACCATGATATCACCCTTTTCCAGAAGAAAATGCACACATCCTAAAGGGCGCTACCCCTCATAACCTTGCCGCATCTTTCCTGTTTTGACCATTCCCGAGGTGTGAGGCTCGACGAAGTCACGTCCACAAAAACATACTTTATACAAAAGCCATGCTTTGGGTCAACAAATGATCATAGAAATGATCACCAGGATAGACGATCAAATAAACGATCCTATCACAAATAATCAACACAATGATCATTTACAGCAACACTCAGCATGTCACATTACCAAATTGGGAATATATCGCTGATAACCTTCAACTACATAACCTCTGAGCTCGTACGTCTCAGAGAAGGGTGTTAAGCTAAAAGAATAAATTCTCCGCCACCAACAGAAATATATTTGAAAGAAATCGGCTTTATATCTCAATTTGTAATGTCAGACATACAATCCATACAAGTCTGTTCCGGGATCGAACAAAACCGAAGGCACTTACAAAGAAGTCCTTGCAATCCGGATACTTACAATCCTGATCGGATTTCCCATCACTTAGGGAGTCTCTATACGGTTGCAACTCAGTACAGAGACAATCGACAGGCCATCCTATCGCTCTCGCAAATACCGGGTCTTCAAAACCGATCTTCAAATGCAATTCATAACGACGTATCACATATTCGGAATAGGTTATACGACCCCATGGTCCTTTCCCGGTTAACCCGAATAGTGAGCGCTTATTCAAAAATAAGTGTGGCATTCAAATTCAGACAAATCACATCAAATACCCATTCAAAGGGAAATATTGATAGTCGGTTATTGAACTATCAATTGATATGCACACATCACCATTTTCCAAATAATTTTCCAAATTATTTATTTTCCAAAATATCTTTACAAGATATATAATTCAATATCTCAAAAATAAATTAATATTTACTTTTAACAAATTCCACTTTCTTTTATAAATTCCATAGTGAATTTATATTTCAAAATATCTATGAATATACGATTTCAATTATTCATTTCAATTTATCTTCAAAAAGATAAATTCTCAAAGTATTCACTTTATATTGGAAAACATTTCCATAATTATTTAATAAGTAATTCACAAATTTTATTTATTTTCAACACTTAAAAAATATTCAATATACTTAAATCGAGATTAAGTATATATTTCATTCTTTAAGGAAATCATTCTCTTAAACATATTTATTTGGGCCAAAACGAATGTTGCGCAAAACATCGTTACGACGTCCCAAAATCACTAGTATAGGGATTCGAAATTAAAATAGATATATAAATCCCAATACTACACAAATCATTTCCTTTCGGAAATCATTTACTATAACAATAGTGCTATAGTCCACCATTTCCTTTTATTTCTCGAAACATCTATTTCGACAATAAATGTTGAAATCTGTGGTTTCGAATCTCAACACATTTTAAAACATCGTTAGATCGTTTTAGTTCAATTTAAAACATCACATTCAAAACAATTTCTTTAACATATTATTCACTATTCAAAAACGTGAATATACTACGTTAACAATTTCATCATTTCTATACATTTTATTTCAAAGGATTATTCACAGTCAAAACGTGAATATAACTCCATTAATAGGTTTCAACAATTTACTTATCAAAATAAGTCGTTTGCGAATTTATAAAACAACGTTTATAAATCCCTTTATTATTTATTTTATAACAACTTCCATTTATAAATTCCTTTATTAACCTATTCGATTTATAACTCAATTATAAAACAAAAGTTCATATCATAAGTGAAATACTTATAATTTATTTGTTTGCAAAATCGTTCCTTTGAACTTCATAATTATAAATCTTATAACTTATAAGATTCAATTATTTATCCAAATCTATTTTTTCAATAACTTTATAAATTTTATAAATCTTACTATTTATAAATTTCATTTATAACTTCACCATTTTTAATTTTATAAATTCCATTTATTTACAAAATTCATTTTCACTTCATTCAACTTTTTATAATAAATTCAAATCCCCAATTTTAAACTATTTTATAAAACCATTAACCTCATATTTTCAAAAATAAATCTTTAATCGTATTTCTCAAAATCATAATTTTTATAACATTAAAATTATACGTTTATTTATTTAAAATGGATCAATTCCAAAAATATTTTATATTTTCAAAAATCACTTTAAAAATCATTTTAAAATTCCAAAATTTGGTCCAATGATGCTACACACCAAATAGTCAATCACGACAACAACGACATCATATATCGTATATGATAGTCCATCGAATATCAAAATATCTGAAATCAAATAAAAACTGTTGAGGAATCCAGTTGGATCCCTCCAACCTGTTTTCCTGCATCCACAAAAATTAGCACAATACCAATCCCGCTCCAGTACGGAATTATCGCGGTATATGAGATTTAAAATATTATCCGCTTAATAGACGGCGCATAATGTCTATTTTAACAATCCATAGATAACAATCATCATTCAAACATGCGTTCAAATATTTTAAATCTAACTATTTAAAATAAAATCGAAACCGATTCGATTGAGTGAGAAGTTCTCACCTTGATTTCAATTTCGTTTTAGCGATTTATTTCGAATAAAATTAAACGGACGTTTAATTTTACACGAAATTTTCACTAACTCCAAACGACTCCAATCCACCTCCATAGCGTGGTGCTCGTCCATACGATTCCAACGCAACTGGTTTCGCGCGTTTTCGACCTCGTATGAAAAAGTTATGCATTTTATAAGTTTACACAATTTATATATTAAGTAATTTCACAATTTCTTTTATAATTTATAACCTTCATCAACTACAGGCTGTTCGATCTGCATACCCCCTCATCACAGCCGCATATCCCCTTCATCTTCTTCATGCAACCCCTACAGGGTTCAACACGCACGCACAACCCATCACATATGAAACTAGGGTTAATTCTTGCGCCACCAACACTCGACGATAATTCGATCAGCCACTCCCATATTGAAGCCCCTAACTTCCTCTATGTTCGGCCCCAAGCACCATGAGCTCGGCCCCCTTATTGAGCTCGAATTGCGTGCTGACTTAAGCACGAACGCAGGCCATAAACGCCTCCAAACGACGACGATAAGGAAAAGTGACCGTTGGATCTGTAGATCTCAGTGTGTTCTACAAGATTGTAGTTGGAACTTTCGCCTAATTGTTAATGGATGAAGAGAAAAGAGGAGGAGAAGATGATGTTGTTTCAGCCTTTGATTTCTATTAAGGTGGCGGCCTGAACATGATGAAACCCTACCCTTTTATTTTTTTGCAAATTGTGATATTGAGGGGCTTTTATAGAAAAATTTCAACGACACTATTCATCCCGGAAATTCCGAACTCCGATTTACGCGCCGAAACTGACGTTCCTAGGGTTTATCCCACGTTCCGGACACAATGGAACAGGTTTCGGAAGCTAATTCGGACATATGTGCGAGTTATGGCAACAAACGATCGATTTAAATTAAACCGATTTAAACGATTTTCTAGGCGTTTTAATTTGTACCGGACAAACGGTAAATCCAATTGATACGAAATTTGAAACCTTATAATAATATCACATTACGGATCCGATGAAACTGGATTCGTCGAAATCCGAGGCTTTTTGAAAAATGGCTATTTTAACTCGCCAAATTAATATTAAAAACAATTCGATGCGTTTCGAGCTGCCACGATCAAACGATAGCTCCGATTGACACGAAAATTGAAATCCGGTGATAACTAACTATTACGGATCCAATGGAACTGGTTTCGTTCAATTCTGAGACTGTTCAAAAATTGACTATTTTCACTAGTCGATTTAATATTAAAATATTCAATTTTCACAAATTAACTTTTAATTCGATTTTAAAAGTTCTAAAATATCGTTCTAACTCTAACATTATATAATAAAATTTTACAAATCATTTTCAATCATATTTAACTCAATTTTTAATAATTTCATAATTTCACATATTAAATTATCGATTTAATTATTCAATTAAATCCAATTATTCGAAATAAAAATTTATTCGACTTATAAATTCACTTATTAATATTTAAAATTAATTAAATATTCAAATTTTAATAAATTAAAATTCTGGGTCGTTACAAAGGTGGAGTGTCAAATTTTGGTGATACAAAAACATAAACAGAATGAAACAAATATGCAAAAAGGAAAGTAAACACGTATGTTTATTATGGAATTGAATTAATTATTGGATCGCATTTCCATTAGATGGAAAAGAAATAAATGCACGCGCACGTTATGGTATAATATATATATGCAAAAAAAATATGCATATTATTTATTTCTTTGTAATCGCATTGCTTTGCAATTATTTTCTTCCATCTTTGAAATGAGTGAATTACTTGCTATGTTTGCATGATTTGTTACCATTGTAACTTGCATCCATTATCTTTTTACCACATCTTGATAATTTAATCGATGGCTCTTATGGATTTCCACTGGCTATATATGGAGGGTTGACTTTATTGTAATCCCATCCTGGCATTCAGCCAGCGATCTCCAAATAGAGTGTCTCTTCTTGCTATCCCTAATTTAGGGCTTTGGTATATAAATTCTTATATTGTAATCTCTTGTAACTCTCTCATGTGTAATACAATCTCTCTCCTTTGGACTAAACGTACACTACATTGATGATAATGGAACTAGTATAAATACTGTGCGTCGTTTTTTCTTTATAGTTATTTACTAGTTATTTGGAGCAATAGAATAATTGTTTCTAGATTGAGTGATGTTCAAATTGGCAAATCTAGATCTTGTTTATTGTTTTTTCCCACATTTGTGCAAGTTTTGCACAATATATTTTCATTCCAAAACTAAAGATGTCAACTATAGTATTATCTCTAAATTGGCTAGTTACCTCATGATACAATTACAATTGTGACATTAAATGTTAACAAAATTTGTTCGGCTTATTCATTGAATAACCTTTCATCTTAAATTTTGTTCTTTCTTTTCTCTCAAAATTTGAAGAACATTAATGGTGGTGCAAAAGGATCATTACTGTAGGCTATGAGCATAGTCGTACTGCATTTGGTTCAAGACTTCTTAGATATTTGGTAAAATACTTATCTGACAAGAGTTTATTATCTTCAGTTTAATTACAATATAACAGGAGAGAAGTGTGCTTATTAATAATGGTTATTAACAATGACACCTTTTTTCCTTGATTAATATGTTTCTTGAAGCAAATATCACTCTTTTGATTAACTGTCATCTAAACATTACAGATAATATACTTAACCATATTACTTATGCGCCCTTATTTTTGATATATTCCTCAAGATGACAATGTGAAAGAAAATTCACATTTTTGGGTAAGGCATAAAGGTTATCATAGAGAAGGAATTGTTATGTCATACAAAGTATCTAATGTTACAGGAATAATTCATGTGGATTTGTTTACATTTTTTCGTCCCAAGTACCTTTGTATAACATGTATAGTGAGTTAATAGTGATGCTTTGGTAAATTAGAATGAAAGGATACATTAAATTGGTTATAGGAACATGTTTATCATGTTTGAGATATCATCTTCATAAACGTTATTCATGATATACTGATTTTTGTTTTATATTTTGTTATTAGCTTTAGGACAAGGATCCATATATGTTGAAAGCTCAATAATTGAAGACAGGATTTCAAAAGGAAATACTTGACTAAAGAAGGTAAACTAATTTTATTCTTCACACTTTGGTACAACATTTTTACAAGTTTTGATGCTTCCTGGAAAAGAATAAGGCCTTATTAAAAAATTAATGCAAAAAAGACCTCCATTTGAAATAAGTTTGCGTAAATATGGATTGCGCAATTTTTAACAAAAGGCTTGCGCAATCCATATTTGTGCAAGCTATATATCTAATGCTTTTGCAAATATGGTTGCGCAAGCATTATTTAGGGCATCAAAATTCCAGTTTGCTTAGATACGATTCTCATTTTATCAAAAACCCTCCTCAAAATTCTCCCAAATTCCATCCTCAATCCATTTTTCCCCAAATCTAAACTTCTCAATTACCTTATTCTCAAGTCTATCTTGAAGCAACTAATTGATTTAGCTAAAAATTGGAGGAATTTCTTTATCCATGGTGATTAGAGGTAAAAAAAGTTAGTTGAAACTGATGTTAAATTAACAAATGATTGTTGTTGATAATGTACTAAATATTGTTGTTGCTCTCGACGATAATTTACGCCTATGGTTGTGTCATAGTTGAAAATGTAAATAGTAATAGATCAATCCTAAACCCTAACTAGAAAATTGATTTTTTTAAAGATTAATTAGTTGATGTATATATCGTAGAATCGCCTCCTGGATCCGAAGATAGAAGTGTTCTTTTTTTCCAAGAGAAGCATAGAAGCCAAAATGATGCGCTTATGGAGGTATTTATTTTAAACACAACGAATTATTGTTACTAGTTGCAATTCTTTGTTATAAATCAGGATGTAGAGACGGTTAAGCTTTGCGACCGTTCAAGCAAGCTAAAGGAAATGGACTTTAAAGATCCTAGGTTGGAACAAAAGCTAAGAATTATCGGGATTAGGAAAGCTATGCAAGTTGACTACATTCGACTAGACCATCACCTTATTACGGCATTATGTGATAAATGGAGACCGGAGACAGATATTTTTAATCTAAGACTGGGTGTCTAGCTGATGTTTACTTTATGTTTGGTCTGGGCATAGGTATGTTCAAAAAATATGGATATTGATTATTTGAAATTGTGTCATGATTTGCTTGGTTTTTTTTCCTACCAAAAGGGGATATAAAGTATAAAAGTAAGCTAGCAATGACATGGTTTAAATGTAAATTTCCTGAATCACTACCTAAAAGTGCGATGGATTTAGATATACTTCATCGTAGTCGTGTTGTCATATTGTACCTTTTAATTGTCGTCTTTTTACAGATATTCGAAAGGAAGATTGAATTTGAAATTTTTACCATTTCTAAAAGATTTAGCAAACTGGTTACCATTCATGGGGCATTGCTGTACTTTGTTATTAGTACAGTGTGTTTTCAAACGTTGCCTTACAAAGAAGAAAATTTTTTGGGGCTTCTGCAATATTGTGGAAAATATGGTCATTATCTTCCGTTCGGGTGTAGGCACAATTGTGTTAGGAGTTAGCGTGAAACTCCAAAAAATGTACAGTTTTATCAAAATAAACTAGTTGTTAGCGGATGATGCCATTATCTGGGAACCATATCTTTGTTGATGAAATTTGAGCATCCTGACATTGAATATATATACGCGGGTTGGATCACCAAGAGCAGGCTGATTCTTTTTTGAACTTTGAATTATATGCTCCTAACCGAGTAATGAGACAGTTTGGCATTGAATATCAACACATTTCCGATCCTGTGGTGCCATTAAACCCAGTGCCCACTAGTTAGATGGACTTCCTGCAGGAAAGTATAGCATTATAGAATTCCAAAATTGATCGTATCGAACATGTCGTAATCCCCCGACACCGTTGAGCAAGTATGAGTATTGGTCTTAGCAAATTACTCGCTGTTGTACTTTGTAAAGGTCGGCTAGAAAATTGGCTGCGTATATTCCCCGAGCTCCACTAAAGTGTGATGTGGTTAGTGTTTTAATTTATATATTTTGATTATTCATTTCTTTAGATCATATTCGTTGTTACTATGTTTTGTATTACGCGTAGGTAAGCAGGATATATAGCACTTTGGATGTGGTCAATGAAATCGAAGATAGTCGTATGGAGCCGGACAAGGTGAAAAGTAAATGTATTGACCTATGATGTATACTCGATATGATTCATCGAAACTAGTTAGGGAGGTCAGCAAAACGTTTGCATATTGTATGTAACAACCCTGAATTTTGAACAATTTAAATTGTAAATATTTAATTTATTTTAAATATTTGAATGATGGTTTGACTTAAAATCCCAATATAACTATGAATTTGGCGATTAAATTTTAGAATTTAATCTATTGAAAATTGAATAAAATTTTGAATCTTCAATTTTAAGCTGATTAAAAATAATTTAAAAGCTTAGAAAATTCACAAATCATTATACCGAAGATAATAAAAGCTTCAGAATTGAATTTGAAAGTGATTCGTTCAGTTTTGGAATTTTATTGTTTAAATTGAATTTAAAAATAGTCTTCCAAGGCACGGTCTCGGAATTCGATGAAACCAGTTCCATTGGGTCCGCAATGTTGAATTATTACTGGATTTCAATTTTCGTGGCGTTCTGAGTTGATATGTGAGTATACGACATATAAACGTGTCAAAGAAAATATCTACAAAACAAATTGAAAAGAAAAAAGAAAAAATATAATAATAGTATAATAAAATAAAAAGAGTACCACTGCCTTACTTATCAGCTGCAAACACGCCATAATCTATGCCTTCCAACATGCCGTAACCCACGCTAAAAAAAAACACGTCTCCTTTCCCTTTTATATTCGAAACCCTACCCTCTTCTTTTCATCAGAAAAAAAAATCATACGAAAGAAAAAAAATGGCGTCTCTCTCGTCTCCCTCTTCGTCATTCAAAAATTAGGGCTTTTGAAGCCGCACCTGTCTTGATCGATTCTCTGGCTCGCGGCTGCCCCAATTCATTTGCAAAGGTGAGTAATTGTTATTACTACTCACATCTAATTCATGCTCAAGTGTAATTAGGTTTTGATTTTTGTTGATTTATGGCTTATTCAAATTGGGGATTTTTGTAGTTTGTTTAATTGATACTCACGACTGTGAACTTGCTAGTTCGTTATTGACTACGGTCATTTTGATTTTTGTTGGTTTCTTTGGCCATCAATGGTTTTGATTTCTGGCATTTCAACGACTTCGTTCGTTCGAAGTGATCTACTTTGTGATATTTTGGCTTGACTGATATAGTTTGTTTTTGCACTTGTACCCAGACTTTGATCTTCACTGACTCGCTGTTCCATTTACAATCTGCACTTGTACTTGATCAAGGTTTTGGTTGCTTGTGTTTCCCTGTGCATTCTGACTTGTAGTGTTTGTCATGTATGCAGTTGCTTTGTGATGTTGAATCTATACTTTGAATCTGCATGGTGCTGCCGACCTGTAGCCTGCAGTTATGTTGCTAGTTCCTTGGTCATTTCCAGTTGCTTGTAGTCTGGTATCTGATCATTTGTATCAGTGTTGTTTTTATTGATGTTGTGTTTCTTTGCTTGTTGTCCAGTTGCACTTCTTTGACTTCACTGCATATTATTGCAGTTGCCACTGCCTTCACTTGTACATGTTCATTGAACTTAAATATGTTGCATTGGTCTGTGTCATTGAAGTAGTTGTCACTGTGTACACTTCTGTTGCCACTCTGTTCATTTCTATTGATTTGGTGCCTTCATTGTTGTTGTATTCTTCCATTTGACAACTGTTTGTTTCACTTGAGTGTACATGCAGCATGGAGTCAGTTTCCTTGTAGTGCTTACATTCTTGAAACTATTTTGATTTCTGGAATTACTTGAGTTTCTTGTTGCATTTTCGAATTGCTGTTTCAATTTGGTCTGGTTGGACTTGAGACTGTAGCATTCATTCATGCTTCATTGTGTAGTTGTGTTGCCATATTGCAGTTGATGTTGAGTCATGATATTAGTGACTTGACCTCAGCAGTTTCATTTTTTGTTGCATTTTTGCCATGCCGAGCCGTATTGTTCTGGTTCGTGTATGTGCATGTATTGACCTTTGTGCCTTATTGCTATTTCTGTATATTTTTGCTGTGCCATTGGATACCTGTGGTGACTGCATTATTGTTGCAGTTTGCCCTTGAGTCCAAGTAGTGGCTGCAGTTTCATTCTTTTGAAAATTTTACACATATTGAAGTGTGCAGTAATGAGTTGTTTGGGAACTTGTTTTCTTAAGTTTACTTGAGTATATGCAAAACAATTGCATTTCGACCTTGCCATGTTGCATAGGTTTTGGTGTTGCAGCTGCGTTGAGTCACTGACTTGACCTTTTGCATTTGGTTGAAGTTGATTTGGGCCTGTTTAATCGCAGTCTACGTTTCTGATAGTGGATTTGCACTTAAATTTCTAGCCCGTTATACTTAGTTTTATTTGCAGTTGCGTTGAGTCACGATAGCACTGACTTGACCACTACAGCTTCGATTTCTGTTTGTACTCACTGTTGTGATGATTTCTATTTCTTCACTATTGTGGCGAGGCGGTGCACGCGTGCGTGTACGGCAGCCACACAGTATTTATTTTAATTGATATTCTTTTGCTTTTGATCCATTGATCTTTTGCGTATTTCATATGCCGTATTGGCGAGGCAGTACACGCGTGCGTGTACTGCAGCCAATCAGTTTTGATGTTTTTAAGTGACACTTCAATTGTTTGAATTGATTTGGTTATAATTTGATGATTTTGTAGTTAATTGCCGTTTTGGCAATTCTGTCAGTTTCTAAATTTTCTTCATTAAAAATCCCTTCATCTATCTTCATTGATAATCTGAATCAACTGATTTGTTGTTTAACACTGTTAAGTGTTATTTTTACCGTTATCCGATTTCTTGTTAAAGGATCGGATAGGTGAATTTATATTTGACTGTCGTCTAATTGTTGTTTGATTATTATTTCCTCTATGCACTAATAACTGAGTTTGAATTAGACTGACCTGTGTATTATTTTCTTTTGAACGTAATACTCGGGTCAGACCCAGTATTTTACAGCTTGAAGATTTACGGGCAGCGAAGTTAGAGAGAGTTGGGGATAACGCTTCACTTTAGCTTTTCAGGGATTTATTTTTGTACTTAAAGAAATATTCCGCTGTATAAATTTAATTCATTGTATAAACTCTGATATATGTACAAAAATTCATCATGTGAAATATAATTATTCTGTGTTTCTGTGGCTGATTCTGTTTAATCTCTATAAACTGAATAACAATCCGTCATTTTGAACGTTTCAAGTTGGTTTAATTACCGACTGGGGGCAGTCAGAACGGCGGGTCGTTACAAAAAGTGGTATCAGAGCTTTGGTTTATACAAAGCTAAGTTTATGATGTTTAATATGAATAGTTACTAGAATCACTTTAAAGAAAATGTTTTTCAAATTTAAAGAAGTATAAGATTGTTTTCTTTGAAAAATAAAAGGTATTTTGAAAATTCAAATCTTTTCGGAAATTCCCCTCTCTAAATTTAGGTTTGCGATAGTTTCTCTTCGGTAAGGTCTCCTTAGATTTGAGTCCCGATCATTCGAAAACTATTATCGAATTTGCTGAGATTTATGAAAAATAAAATATAAGTGAAGTGAATTAATGAATTGATTTAAATCAAATATTTTGAATATCTCCAAAGTAATAATTGTGAAATAAAATGTCGTGTCAATTTAGTATAGCCAAGAGGATCATTAAACTATAACTTGGGAATTTAATTCTGAATTCTTTTGAAAAATTGATTTCAAATGTTGTGAAGAACAATTTAGTAAATAAATGGATTACAAGTATTTAACTTATAATATGGACTTTGGGTATATAATTGAGTTATATAAATTGAATTATCGAAGTTTTATAAATAGAAATGGAATTTGTAAAGATTGTTTATAAATTCAAAACCAATTGAATTTGATAAATGAAACATAGAAGTTATTAAAGGAGATATATTCGTGATTTTGGACAGCGAATTTTCCTTTATGTTAGATATTGTGATAGTAAATGTTGGTTGGGAATTTTATCCATGATTTTGGATAGTGGATAATCCTTTACAAATAAAATGTAGAAATGATGAAATTGGTTAACAAAGTATATTCGTGATTTTGGATAGCGAATAAATTCTTGAAATAAAATGTGTAGAAGCATTGAATTGAATAAACTATGTATATTCGCGATTTTGGACAATGAATATATTATTGAATAAAATGAGTATGATTTGGAGAAGTGAAATTTAAAAGAATGAAGTTAATGGTTTTAAAGATGTTTTAAAATGTATTAACTATCGAAACCATAGATTTCAACATTCATTATTGAAATAGACGTTTTCGAGAAATAAGGAAATGGTGGACTATAATACTGTTGTTATAGTAAATGGTTTCCGAAAGGAAATGTTTATATAGTATTGGGATTTATATATCTATCTTAAATTCGAATCCCTATACTAGTGATTTTGGGTCGTCGTAACAATGTTTTACGCAACATTCGTTTTGACTCAAATAAATGTGTTCAAAAGAACGCTTCCTTAAAGAATGAAATATATACTTGATTATGATTTAAGTATATTGAATATTTTTCAAGTGTTGAAAATAATTGGATTTGTGAATTACTTATTATTAAATAAGTATGGAAATGTTTTCCAATATGAAATGAAAGGTTTGAAATTTTATCTTTTAAAGATAAATTGAAAAGTGAATATTTGAAATTTGTTTCAAATCGTTAAGTGTGGAAAATTATATATATCTTGTAAAGATGTTTTTGGGAAATTTGAACGATTAGTTCAACTTGAATTTTTTTCAAAAAGATTGAATCTTGAGTTAAATTGAGTTCAACTTCGACACCAAAAACAATATAAGTTGAGCTTTGAATTTTGGATAGACGATTGGGATTGTATGTCTAACATGGTGAATTGATGACATAGCAATTGATCTCTATTAAATATATATCTGTGGTGGCGGAGAATTTATTCTTTTAGCTTAACACCCTTCTGTGAGACGTACGAGCTTAGAGGTTATATATCGGTAGACATCAATTATGTGTTGAGAATTGACGATGTAACGTGAAATCCAAATCGAATGTGAAGTCGATAACGAATTGGATTATGAATGTGAATTGCGTTTGAGATAACCTTAAATTTTCAAATCGATTTAGAGGAAAATTTTAAACGAGATGGAAAAATTTTGGAATCCTCTATTTGTTATGAATGTGAATTGGGTTTTCGAGACTTATATATGTGAATGTAATAATATGAAAACCATCAGTTTGGAAAGTCATTATTATGAAAATCCTATGCAAGTTTACATAGGTATGATATGTACGAAATGTGAAATTAAGTACTATATGTATATGACATATGTTTTCTAAAACTGAGGATATGGAAATGTACCTTCCATTTATAATTTGTGAAGGTGATTGGAACTCGGTGTGAGTGTCCATCTGAAAATCGTAGCTACGTAGAATTTCCATTAGTGGAATGTCAATTGGGACTGGAATCCCCCACGATGGATCATCATGTTGGGATCATGTGAATTGATGATGTATGTTGGCGTAATTCGTGGGGCGTGATGCCTACAGTTACAAGCGATTCCACTGGGATAGTGGCGCAACCGCCACGTAAACTGCGATCTAGAGGCCAAAGCGTAATTTGAGGGGCGAGATGCCTACGGTCGCAAGCGTTTCTACTGGGATAGTAGAGAAACCGCCGTGTGAACCGCGACGTATGGCAACAACCATGGTGAAATTCAAGAGAGATGTGAAATCTACAGTTACAAGCGATTCTACTAGGATAGTAGCGTAACCGCCGGGTAAACTGTGATCCATGGGGGAACGTGCTTTCCATATCCATTTTTGAAAGAATTTTTTTAAAAGTATTTTCACTAGGAGTTGAAGCAAGTATATTTAGTACTTGGAGATTTTTAGTCATGCGCCTGGCCAGCGTATGCCTATTGTCTGTGAGAACGACGATAGACTTGTTAAACTTCGAGTTAGCAAGTATTTTCAAAACTTTAAATAGCAAATCAATAGTCTGAAATTAAAATTACATAATTCCAACCTAATTGAATTAAGGAAGAAGATCTTTTTAAATATCTTGAAAGTCCACAGCTTTGAAAATTTTTTTATATAATATGCAAATCTTTAGCATGAAGAGTTTCAAGTTTAAATCTGAGTTTTGTAAGTCGAAAATTTTGGTAAAAGACTTTTGTGTCTTGATTATAGAAATCAATGAACAAAGCTAGTGAGATAAAACAAATGGAATGAATCCAATATTTTTTTATTTTAATAAGATTCGAACTTGGTAAAATTGTGTAGGGTATAAATATCGATGAGATTTTAACGATCATTTTTTCCTAACTTATAATTTCGGGACGAAATTCTTTTAAGGAGGGAAGATTGTAACAACCCTGAATTTTGAACAATCTAAATTGTAAATATTTAATTTATTTTAAATATTTGAATGATGGTTTGACTTAAAATCCCAATATAACTATGAATTTGGCGATTAAATTTTAGAATTTAATCTATTGAAAATTGAATAAAATTTTGAATCTTCAATTTTAAGCTGATTAAAAATAATTTAAAAGCTTAGAAAATTCACAAATCCTTATACTGAAGATAATAGAAGCTTCAGAATTGAATTTGAAAGTGATTAGTCCAGTTTTGGAATTTTATTATTTAAATTGAATTTAAAAATAGTCTTCCGAGGCACGGTCTCGGAATTCGACGAAACCAGTTCCATTGGGTCCGCAATGTTGAATTATTACCGGATTTCAATTTTCGTGGCGTTCTGAGTTGATATGTGAGTATACAACATATAAACGTGTCAAAGAAAATATCTACAAAACAAATTGAAAAAAAAGAAAAAAATATAATAATAGTATAATAAAATAAAAAGAGTACCATTGCCTTACTTATCAGCTGCAAACACGCCATAATCTATGCCTTCCATCACGCCGTAACCCACGCTAAAAAAAAATACGTCTCCTTTCCCTTTTATATTCGAAACCCTACCCTCTTCTTTTCATCAGAAAAAAAAATCATACGAAAGAAAAAAAATGGCGTCTCTCTCGTCTCCCTCTTCGTCATTCAAAAATTAGGGATTTTAAAGCCGCACCTGGCTTGATCGATTCTCTGGCTCGCGGCTGCCCCAATTCGTTTGCAAAGGTGAGTAATTGTTATTACTACTCACATCTAATTCATGCTCAAGTGTAATTAGGTTTTGATTTTTGTTGATTTCTGGCTTATTCAAATTGGGGATTTTTGTAGTTTGTTTAATTGATACTCACGGCTGTGAACTTGCTAGTTCGTTATTGGCTATGGTCATTTTGATTTTTGTTGGTTTCTTTGGCCATCAATGGTTTTGATTTCTGGCATTTCAAGGACTTCGTTCATTCGAAGTGATCTACTTTGTGATATTTTGGCTTGACTGATATAGTTTGTTTTTGCACTTGTACCCAGACTTTGATCTTCACTGACTCGCTGTTCCATTTACAATCTGCACTTGTACTTGATCAAGGTTTTGGTTGCTTGTGTTTCCCTGTGCATTCTGACTTGTAGTGTTTGTCATGTATACAGTTGCTTTGTGATGTTGAATCTATACTTTGAATCTGCATGGTGCTGCCGACCTGTAGCTTGCAGTTATGATGCTAGTTCCTTGGTCATTTCCAGTTTCTTGTAGTCTGGTATCTGATCATTTGTATCAGTGTTGTTTTTATTACTGTTATATTTCTTTGCTTGTTGTCCAGTTGCACTTCTTTGACTTCACTGCATATTATTGCAGTTGCCACTGCCTTCACTTGTACATGTTCATTGAACTTAAATATGTTGCATTGGTCTGTGTCATTGAAGTAGTTGTCACTGTGTACATTTCTGTTGCCACTCTGTTCATTTCTATTGATTTGGTGCCTTCATTGTTGTTGTATTCTTCCATTTGACAACTGTTTGTTTCACTTGAGTGTACATGCAGCATGGAGTCAGTTTCCTTGTAGTGCTTACATTCTTGAAACTATTTTGATTTCTGGAATTACTTGAGTTTCTTGTTGCATTTTCGAATTGCTGTTTCAATTTGGTCTGGTTGGACTTGAGACTGTAGCATTCATTCATGCTTCATTGTGTAGTTGTGTTTCCATATTGCAGTTGATGTTGAGTCATGATATTAGTGACTTGACCTCAGCAGTTTCATTTTTTGTTGCATTTTTGCCATGCCGAGCCGTATTGTTCTGGTTCGTGTATGTGCATGTATTGACCTTTGTGACTTATTGCTATTTCTGTATATTTTTGCTGTGCCCTTGGATACCTGTGGTGACTGCATTATTGTTGCAGTTTGCCCTTGAGTCCAGGTAGTGGCCGCAGTTTCATTTTTTTGTAAATTTTACACTTATTGAAGTGTGCAGTAATGAGTTGTTTGGGAACTTGTTTTCTTAAGTTTACTTGAGTATATGCAAAACAATTGCATTTCGACCTTGCCATGTTGCATAGGTTTTGGTGTTGCAGCTGCGTTGAGTCACTGACTTGACCTTTTGCATTTGGTTGAAGTTGATTTGGGCCTGTTTAATCGCAGTCTACATTTCTGATAGTGGATTTGCACTTAAATTTCTAGCCCGTTATACTTAGTTTTATTTGCAGTTGCGTTGAGTCACGATAGCACTGACTTGACCTCTGCAGCTTCGATTTCTGTTAGTATTCACTGTTGTGATGATTTCTATTTCTTCACTGTTTTGGCGAGGCGGTGCACGCGTGCGTGTATGGCAGCCACGCAGTATTTATTTTAATTGATATTCTTTTGCTTTTGATCCATTGATCTTTTGCGTATTTCATATGCCGTATTGGCGAGGCAGTACACATGTGCGTGTACTGCAGCCAATTAGTTTTGATGTTTTTAAGTGACACTTCAATTGTTTGAATTGATTTGATTATAATTTAATGATTTTGTAGTTAATTGCCGTTTTGGAAATTCTGTTATTTTCTAAATTTTCTTCATTAAAAATCCCTTCATCTATCTTCATTGATAATCTGAATCTATTGATTTGTTGTTTAACACTGTTAAGTGTTATAACCGTTATCTGATTTCTTGTTAAAGGATCGGATAGGTGAATTTATATTTGACTGTCGTCTAATTGTTGTTTGATTATTATTGCCTCTATGCACTAATAACTGAGTTTGAATTAGACTGACCTGTGTATTATTTTCTTTTGAACGTAATACTCGGGTCAGACCCACTATTTTACAGCTTGAAGAATTACGGGCAGCGAAGTTAGAGAGAGTTGGGGATAACGCTTCACTTTAGCTTTTCAGGGATTTATTTTTGTACTTAAAGAAATATTCCGCTGTATAAATTTAATTCATTGTATAAACTCTGATATATGTACAAAAATTCATTATGTGAAATATAATTATTCTTTGTTTCTGTGGCTGATTCTGTTTAAACTCTATAAACTGAATAACAATCCGTCATTTTGAACGTTTCAAGTTAGTTTAATTACCGACTGGAGGTGGTCAGAACGGCGGGTCGTTACATTGTAGAAGAACGGTCATGTGCTATGGAGGAGACACGTACAACAGTGGAGGAAGCGGAGGGAGGACAAACGACATGGTGGGAGCTACATACGAAAGAGGAGGGAACACAAGCCATCGGCGGAGAAGTTCAAACTCAATGGTCTGTTTGGCATAAAGGAGAACAACAATTTGGATATCTTGGTCAATCCACTCAAGAGCCAACGGAAGAGTCGCCGTAGTGGGAGAGACAACAAGAATAATTAATTTTCGGTCGCACTCAAAAGCTGTTCCAACACCTGTTCCCACATTTGACGAAGGCCGAAGTTCAGCTCCAATCGTGTACAAAAGGAAGAAGAAGAAGAGAGACGCCTCTTGAGGTTAGAAGGCTTTACGATTGAGATGTTTTGTTGTTTGGCCGATATATCTTGTTGATGTTTCATTGGTCGAAAAGGTGGTTGTTGATGTTTACGAAGTTGTGGATTGTATATTTTGTGTTGATGATATTCGGTTATGTTGATGATATCCAATGGTATTATGGATGGTATATTTTGTGTTGATGTTTATGTAATGTTGATGATATCTAATGTTGATCGGTTATGTATAGGAGGAAGGTGCAGCAGCTCTCTGTCTTTGACAAGGGCATATTATTACTTGCGCATTTTTGATTTGCACAAGCTATATTACTAAATATAGTTTGCGCATTTCAAAAATATGCAAGCTATATTCGTGTATATATATATATATATATAGCTTGCGATATTTGTATATATAGCTTGTGCATTTCAAAATTGCAATTGGCACAAAATCATGGTATGGTCATGCATGATATTAGCACCGACAAAGGTAATGTTAGTGGTAGCAGAAATACTTCTATCATAATCCAATGCCCAGTAAGTAATTAACTTCAGAACTTGTCTTGGTATGTAATTAATTAACTTCTTATTATAAGTTGAACTTCAATTGGGTTATTGGGCCACTGCAAGCAAAGATTGATGTTTTGCGAATTGCAAGAAATAAAATAATACTAGTAAATTGTTCATAATTATTTCACTATGGTGGTCACTCTAAATCAGAGGAATGTATTAAAATAGTGGTTGTAACTAATTGCTGATCAAAATAGAGAGAAGATGGAACTATCGAGAATGATGAAGCACAGGAGCAATCATGTGTAGAGTAGTGCCTAACTGCTATTGTGCGCACGCCTAATTATCCATCGCATATAAGGAAAAGAAATTTTCCATCAAATATACAAACAGAAAAATCAAAATATGCTAAGATTGACATATTATTTCCATCAAATATACAAATACGGAATTATTTCCTTACTACTTTCATTTTCAATCTACCGGTAAAAGAAAAATAAGATGTCCGCCTCTTTGAAAAATTCAAAACAAAAGATTTACAAATTGAAAATATGTGAAGTTTGAATCTTTAAACTCGTGGGTAGTAGATCTACATCTCTATGTTAACATTGGATGTTGCGGTCATGTTTGGGGTGACGAGCGTAAAGCATAATGAGCTAAGCTATAGATTTCCTCATGATTTAGGGCGAATTAGGCGATGGCATATGATCATGTGAGGAGAATTTTGAGGCATATGGTCATGGGTAGCAGAAGGCATCGTCTAGGGGTGCTGCAGGTCGCAGCCATGTCGCTTTTTCCTTGGGTCCTTTGGGTGTAACTTGGGTGTGACGGATTGGAAGCTTTGGAGAAATGGAGTTCGAAGGTGAAGGCGAATTTTGATTTTGTTAATCATAAAGGGAGAACGATGGGAAGGTACACGGCTAGGGATAGGTTCGTGCATGGTGTTCATATCCAGAAATTAGATTAGTGGGAGGGAAGAAAGATTAGGATGGGCAATTAAAAATTTGAGTTGTAATTGGTTTATTAATAATTAGTTAATTCTCAAAATCTTATAAAATGTGTAACTTCTTCAAACGATGTAATCAAGACGCGGTCTTTTACGTTGCACTCATAATGGTGATAGCTATACATTGGATTTGGTTTTGTTGAATTTGGAGCCAGTAGAATTTTGAGCTAAAATCAATTGTAGACCAAATTGGAATGCTTCGCCATTAAATGAAATTATGTTGAGTTATCTCGCATCTGAATGATTACTATAATGATATATATATATATATATATAGTAGATAAAATTATTGTTTTGTGTTGAAATGATTTATTGGCCTTGTACGGTTAAATTCCTGCTTTTGAAAAGCAAATGACATTTAAAATGAAATACAAAGAAAATTTGTGGATAAATCTGTATTTCACATTGTTGTGATTTTTAATTTTAGTTATACATCTATTGATTTTAATTTCAATTATATACTTGATATATAGATTGTTAAATGTCAAAATTAGACAGTTTGTTCATTTGGATGTGACACCGACACATGTTAAATGTTGAACCTATTTAGTGGAAAATGAAGTAACATCATTGGTTAAGTGTTACAGTGGCTATTGATCTCGTTATAGTATTTTGAAATACTGTAAACTGATGTTTTTGATTTGGAAATCATTTTGATTTGAAAAATGAATTTTAAATCTGGCTCTGTTGGAATTCTATGAATATTTTAATTGAAATAAGTTTTTAAACTTCTCTATGATATTATTTTGTGTATATTTTGTGAACATGTTAATTTTGTAATATGATTTATAGTATGCATTCCATTTTCAGTTCTTCATTCGTTTCTGCAGTTATTTTTGATATTACACTCAATTTTCTATAATTTTTGATGTTATTATGTGTAGTTCTTTGCTTTTGAAGCTGGTTTTTCGTATTGCCCGGTTGATTTGGCTTCTTATTGTGTTGTTTTTGCATTGTCAATACGGTTTTAGCAATAATCTCTAGTTGATTTTCGTATGTCTTGCTGAAAATTGAGTCATTTGTATGATACAATTTCAATATAAACGGGCTTAATGGATTGGGTTGAACCAACCCATTCAATAATGGGCTAGGTTGGATTGATCCATTTTATCAACGGATTAAATGGGTTGGGTTAGCCATGTTGCATGAAGCAATCACTTATTGTTTCTGAAGTAATATCAATGACTATGTTAATAACATTTTTCTGATAATGTAAAAAATGAGAATAAAGACATCCTCTCTGAGAATTTTGTAATAACAAGCTATTAGTTTTCTTCAGTTTTACTACAGGTAAGACTAAGCGTACAATTCAAAATATATAATCATTAGGATTTCTCTGATGTTATTATCTATTAGTTTTCTTTGAAATCGCCAACAGTTGACATAACAAGTGTCTTAAGCTCCACACCAAAAAGTTTATCTGCTTCTTTTACCTACAGAATAATGATATAAAATTTATATTAATTCACTTTTTTAAGGTTGAAGTACCTAATAGATATGTTATAACTAACTGTATTCATACCTTAATGCAACACACTGTTTGGGTGAAGCCAGAGAAGTCTAACAAATTAATTTCAGGCATGCCAATGCCACGTCTTGCAATGGCCTGTAGCGATTTAGTGAAATTTCCAAGGGTTTTCTTGGATATTATCTCCACATGAAATTTATTTTTTGCAATTTACAAAACATCAACCTTTCCCTGCAATGGCCCAATAACCCAATTGAAGTTCAAAATAAAGAACTTATAATAAGAAGTGAATTAATTACAAACCAGAGAGAGGTTATGAAGTTAATTACTTACCAGACATTGGATTATGACAGGAGTATTACAACAACTGCTTACATTACTCTATCATGATTTTCATCAGGAATACCATTACTGTGTGATAGTTCAAGCTTCAATTCTGAAATTTGTTTCTTAAGACTTCTTATGTATTCGGTTGCATCCACAAGGGTAGCTTCCTTGCTCATCTACATTTAATCAATCAAATCGGTATAATGCAAGCAAGAGTTAAAGCCCGTTTGACAACGGCTTATTTCAAATCTTCCTAAAAGGAGATTTAAACAGTAACTAGAGGAGTTTAAATGTAATTCAACTTTTAAATAAAAATGCTTAATCAATTTTAATTTTTTCATGAAATTGCTTCATGTGTCATAAGTAACAAATAGTTGTTTCTCAGATCTTTGCTTATTAACTACTTTTGCACGTTTCTCACAAGAAGCTTCCAAAATGCTAAATTTGAGATAAAACTTGCATGTTCTTTTGATGTATGTTAAGATTTCTTGAGATGGGTGATTTAATTACCTACATTTTTACCAAGGTTTGAGGATTCAACCGAAACACCGAGATTGTGATCATTCCGTTTAAGTTTCAGTGGTGACCGAAACGAAACCAAATCGAAACTTAGATCCAACAAAAATAACCGTTGAACTTTAAATTTTTTAGAAAGTTAAAAATTGAATTAATTTGAGTTTCAAATATATGAATATTCAAAATTTATAACTTTGACTTAGGAAACATATGATTTCACACAATATATAAATGGTGTAACTAAAAAAAGTTAATTAAGAAGTAATAATAAACATTTTTTTAGTGTTATAAATATTTATAATTGTTTGGTATTGTTCGTTTATATCTTACTTCTCAATTAAATATAAATTATATGTTTTGTTTCGATAAATTTAACATATATAAATGTAATTATATGAAAAATAAATAACGAGATCAGAAGCCGAATCTGGAATTGAAATTCATGAAATAAACAAATTAGATCGAAATTCCTAAAATTACAAAAAACTGGAACCGAGACCAAAACTGAGATCTCGAACCTTGATTTTGACATGATAATATGTAATCACGAGCATTTAGATTTTTTTTCGGTTTAGGCCACATTTGTAAACTTAAACCGAAATTCGTCAAGTTTGAAAGCATATTACAAATGTGTACAACTTTTGATCAGCTTGGCAAATATTATTCATTGGATTTACATGTAGATTTTTAATAAGTTATTCGAACATGTAAAACGTAAAAATATTAATCCTTCTTACCAAGGTACTATCGATATTTTTGAAATTAATTTATATACTTGAGCTTCTCCATCTAAACCAAAAATTTATCTCTCTTTTTTGATCTATCTTTATTTTGTTTAGAAACAACAATGGTTAATATGTAGACTCAAACAAGTATCTTGATTTGTTTTTCATTACGAATTGATCTTTATTTCAATTGTGGTTTTAATATGGTTTTAAATTGTTTTTTGAGAATCAAATCATAAATGGAGATATTTGGTTTGAACTGGGTTTTAAAACATGTGACTACAAGATTTTTGATAACAAGAAGTCCATCCCAACATGGAACATTTCAAAAAAAATGCTCGCCACAATTTGCACATCTAATTTTTGGGGAGTAAGCAAACAATCAAATGACCAAGCTCTTATTCTCTCTGAATCAAAGTGCTGAAGAGCATTTGAAAGACTTTGTCCGAGGGTTTCATGACGAAGTGCGATTGAAAAATAATTATTATGAGTCAAGTGCCGCTGAATAACCATTCTACATGTTAGACAACCACATATTAATATTGTAAAATGTCTGATGTGGACATTGAGGGTGATGTGTGACACAATTAAACCCGCTCTGGTACCATGTTAGAGAAACACATATTATCACAAAACCACACATTACCAATCGGTAATGTGAAAGAAGGTCTCTTAGTATTTATGAATGATTTATATTGTAAATTGTCCGATGTGGGACTAATCTCAACACTACAACTTGCACCATATGGAACTTACTACCATTTTTGTAGTATCTCCGTCCAAATCATATTCGAAACCTCTCAAAAGACTCTGGAAATATGCCAAAGATGAGCTCCGTAATAAGTAGAAAAGGAAAGCACAGCCTCCTCGAAAAGAGGAAGCTCGTCATTGAAGAAAAAGTGGCATGGAACTTTCGCTAAAGAGAGTCCTAAGGACATCCTTCGCTAAAAAGCGTACTAGCTGAGCCAATCTTAAGAAGGCGGCAGACTACGACTTTAGATGCTGACTCGGTGAGCACCAATCCTAAAGTTACGGTGCTTTAACCTTGGATGTTTATTCAATGAGCACAAATCCAAACATTTGAAGATCTTGGTCTTGAATAAAAATATGGATGAGGAACCAATTCTAGCACTTAACGGACTCTGGGCATGAGCATAAAGCATTCCACCAAGTGAACTTCAAAGTGCACCACATACTAAGAGTCCTAAGACAGTCCAACTCCAAAAATGAACCTTGGCCACCTGATACCTAAGGGAATATGATCCTATATGCATAAATCTCAAAGTCATAAGGTCTTTATACCATGTTTCCAAAGATATCAGAATCCGAACACCAAGACATCAGTTAACAATTTATTTATTAAAAATAATAGCAGTTTTTTTTTTCTAAAATCAAAATATGTACAACAATTTTTGTTGGACCGGCTAAACATGGTACGAATTTGAGCAGGTATAATTATAGCTGCATGATATTTATGCCCCCATATTATCCACCTTTGAATTGAAGCTGCATGCGCCTTTCGTCCATTCTAGCACAGCCTAATATGTATTATGTAATTTAATAGACAAACAAATCTATATTCCAAGTACAAAAGTAAATATCAATGTTTCAATTCATAAAATTCCCAATGTATAAATATTTATATAACTAAGGTTTAGTATTATTACTTATGAACCATTATGTGTCAGGTCATGCAAAAGCAGTTCAAGCCTAACATCCAAAGTAAAATAGATGTAATTTCAATCGATCATGTAAGTTACTAACTTTGGAAAGAAGCTAAAATTAGTCAAAAGAGAAGCACGAACAGAGGATACCTTATGGTTGCAAAGGAAAATGGTGCACTATCATGATGATTCAAATTACGTTGTACATGCATGTAATAGTCTAATAGATGAATTTAGTAAACTAATTCACTTGTCTGGCAAAATTTTCTTGAACTGACTGCCACCAATAACTTCCTACCTTTAATCCTTAGAGAAGTGATTCTCTGTTTGGTAAAAGAATTCAAATTGTCCTGCATTTTGTTGAGAGCAATGACTTACTAACCTGAATATAGTTTAAAACACTGAAGTTCCACAGTTCTCCCCTCTAAAACAGAAATAAGGTGACCATAAATATGATGTTATAACAGATCATTGAACAAAACAATAATTACAACATGCACAATTTTACCACATTCATCTAAATATTATCACCCACCCAGGTTTAAACGTTATTCTTATTTTTCCACGCAGCGTCATGAAATGTCAACATCCAAAACTAAAATGTACCGGACAAAATCATCTGGATCCCAAGCAATCTCATCTTCCAATAGTTGTTTTCTCCGATGCTGTTAAAAATCGGGATACTCAAAATACTTACATAAATATTCATATTAAAAACAAGGAAAAATTAAAAATTAAAACAGAAACAAATATTGGTATACAGGAAATATGATGATTCAAAATACGTGCTAATTCATACAGTTTTTTTTTCTGAAGTATTGCTTAAGAAGCTTGCCGAAATATATTGTTTATAGATGCCAGAATATGATAAAATGTAGAATTATCTTTAAAATTGAAATGCAAAGGAACAATTGGCAGATCAACTATTGTAGATACATCATAAGAAGGAAATCACATAAGAGGCTTCATCATACCTGTCTATTCAAAACACAATTATTTTAACGCTTGCAAACAAAAGAGAGGCACTGAAGACAAGATAAAATATCAGTCTCCCAACATACCCTTTTCAATATCTCTCTCCCACTCACTCCCTCACTTAGTAAGAAATAAAATGTTAACACTACTAATAGATAGATGTTTTCTCTGACGTCTGTAATTTTACATAGAAACACGATGGTCAGATTGTTTTCTTGATTCATATAAGAATATATTTTCCATATCATGCTCTAGTCGTTGAATATTAAATCATCTTGAACTCTAACGGAATACGGTGTACCATTTGACTATCATCAGAAAAACCTAATCCACAACACAAGGTAACTCGCTATTTGATGAAGAGTAACGTTCTGCTTCGTATTTAGTCCACCTGCGAGGATTATCATATTACCGTTCAAGTTTGAGTTTTTTGACCATGAGGTTTTGTTGAATCGATCGTACTTATTAGTGGATCTATGACATGCGTTAGATGTGGGTTGCATTGTATAAGTAGGTGCATGGGTTGAATGGATAAGTCCAGCATTGCAGGTTTGCATATAACGATCGTAGTATGTATATGGCATGTCAAAAAAGTAATGTAATGTATGAATTAAATGGATAAATCCCACACTACAAGCTCATATAGAACATTCAATATAACGTGTATATATAGAAAACCTATTTGAACATAAATAGATGACACAATTTGTGACATGATAGATCTCAATCTTTAATTCAGGATTGTCAAAAAGAAACATTACATATAGGTGATACCACGGTTTTCATTAGTGGAAATAGGATAGATATCCCACAAGCATGCAAGAGTTGGTGCTAAAAAATTCTTCATTATCCACGAGAAGATTACTTGTGGTATTATCAACCCTACTCATTCCCTTTTTCTTAGCCATTGTGCTTAGTTTTGAGTATGCTCATCTAAATATAACCATTTGTGGAAGTTAATGTTATCCCTAACATTTGAGATAACCAAAGATTTAGAAAACAGAAAATAATTAGGTTTTTGCTTCATTATCCATACATGCTACATCTTCTGAACCCATATAATTTCAATCTTTGAAATGCGATAATATTATATATCAAAATTCGAATTTTCTATTCATTTTCAACGTTAAAACATTAAATTTGTGTACTTCTCAATGGTATGTTCTGTTATTACATATAAAGTTTCTAAAATCGTACAATTTAACATGTAATTTTAAACGCATCGATTTAATTCGGCTTTAGCTACATTGAACAAATTGATGCTTCAAAATTTTAATTTTTGCAAATTTGACCTTTACATGTGGATGTCTATCACTAAAAAGAACATAAAATTTATGATTTAACGATGAAAATGGGTTTAATCTGATATTTCCACAAACAGTTATTCCATATTAAAGATCCAAATTAAAATGAGGTGGGAACTGCGAATAAAGGGTGTGAGAATGCTGATTGTATATGAAGAGAAAGACCTGATTCATAAATAAATATAGAGGAGAGTTTTCAGTCAAGTTTAGTGATAAAGACCTGCTAACGAATTTTCTTTAGAAATTTCACTACATATGAAAATTGTTCCTAACATCTTATATTTTATACCGAATGCGACTTTTCTGCAATCAGATAACTATGGAAAAGTTAGGGAAAGAAACACTAATAGCTAATAAATATTTTCTTGGCCTGGACAATGACATACAAAGTAAATGCTATAAATTAAACACTAATAGTATAATATCGATATATACAATTTTACATGTCAGGACCCGATTCTTCGTCTTCCGAAAATTCCACATCGATACTCATTTTATCGACTGCCGAGCAAACGAACGATGGAAAACCGAACACTGAGGGTTTTAAGAAAAAGAAAGAGCTAGAAGAAGGGATAAGAAGATGGAAAAAATAGAGAGGAAAGATAAGAAGATAGAAGGTAGAAAATAGAACGGGACAGAACACAACACAACAATATCAGAATCTCACAATTCGCAGCGGAACAATATATAATAATAAATGAATAATCTTTAAACAAGAACTATATCAGTTATTACATTTTATACATTACATTTCATTACATCATACCATCATTAGAGTGTACAACATCATACAACATCAAGCAGCAGAAAAAGAAATACTATATACTAGTAATACGCCATGCCATCCATCTTGCTTCCAGCAACTCCAGAATATCCAGAATATCCTAATAAACCCTAACTCTTGACTGCCCGTGTGGAAATTGGTGGGCACCCAGAGTTTAGGAAGGAAAACAATAAACTCCGAGTCAGTCATGTGACTGGTGTGAGAACTCAAAACAGTTTATTTATCTTTAAAATCAAAATAGAAGAATATTTTTAAAGTCAATTCGCAATGCTTTTAAAAATGAGACTCCCATAAGGCCTCCCGCACACACACACAATGCAAACGCAGAATCAGAGGAGATTTCTCCTTATGATAGTCAAAGATGCTTGATACGCATTTAAAAGAACATTTGATATTATTATTAGTGCATAGTGTAGGAAAAATTCATTTCGAAAGTAGAATATAAATCTTAGCCAGCATAGACATTCCGAACTATGCCTACTATAGCTACCATCCAAACAGTGGGGCGCCACCATAAGTGAATGATAGGTTCTACAACTAATACCGTACAAGATCGTATTGTTTCTTTGGATTTCCAACGAATGATCAGGCCAAGGAACTTCCCATTGCCACATGGAAACGCCTCTGGATGGACGTCCCGAGAACTTAACCAGCTCTCTGCCAACACAAGGCCGGGTTACCTTTATCACTAGGTAACTACTACACGAGTATGCCATCCCCCGGTCCTTTGGGACCTTTCACCGAGCGCTCGTAATCAATTCACACAATCATAAAGTGTTTTCAAAATGAGTAAGTATCTGGGCTCCATACCATGACACCACCCTTTTCCAGAAGGAAATGCACATACCCTAAAGGGAGCTACCCCTCATAACCTTGCCGCATCTTTCCTGTTTTGACCATTCACGGGGTGTGGGGCTCGACGAAGTCACGTCCACAAAAACATACTTTATACAAAAGCCATGCTTTGGGTCAACAAATGATCATAAAAATGATCACCAAGATAGACGATCAAATAAATGATCCTATCACAAATAATCAACACAATGATCATTTACAGCAACACTCAGCATGTCACATTACCAAATTGGGAATATATCGCTGATAACCTTCAACTACATAACCTCTGAGCTCGTACGTCTCAAAGAAGGGTGTTAAGCTAAAAGAATAAATTCTCCGCCACCAACAGAAATATATTTGAAAGAAATCTGCTTTATATCTCAATTTGTAACGTCAGACATACAATCCATACAAGTCTGTTCCGGGCTCGAACAAAACCGAACGCACTTCTTACGAAGCCCTTGCAATCCGGATATTCACAATCCTGATCGGATTCCCCATCACATATGGAGAACTCTATACCGGAGCAACTCGGTGCAGAGTCAATCGACAGGTCAACCTATCGCTTTCGCAAATACCCAGTCTTCAACACCGGTCATCAATGCTATCCATTACGTCGTATCGCTATTCGGAATGGGTAATCCGAATAACGAGCGCAATAATTTAAAAATAAGTGTGGCATTCAAATTCAAACAAATCACATCAAATACCCATTCAAAGGGAAATATTGATAGTCGGTTATTGAACTATCAATTGATATGCACACATCACCAGATTCCAAATAATTTTCCAAATTATTTATTTTCCAAAATATCTTTACAAGATATATAATTTTCAATACTTCAAAAATAAATCAATATTTATTTTTAAACAAATTCTCCTTTTCATTCATAAATTCCATAGTGAATTTATATTTCACAATATCCATGCATATACGATTTCAATTATTCATTTCAATTTATCTTCAAAAAGATAAATTCTCAAAATATTCACTTTATATTGGAAAACATTTCCATACTTATTTATTCATAAGTAATTCACAAATTTTATTTATTTTCAACACTTAGAAAATATTTAATATACTTCAATCAAAATTAAGTATATATTTTATTCTTTAAGGAAATCATTCTCTCAAACATATTTATTTGGGCCAAAACGAATGTTGCGTAAAACATCGTTACGACAACCCAAAATCACTAGTATAGGGATTCGAAATTAAAAATAGATATATAAATCCCAATACTATACAAAACATTTCCTTTCGGAAATCATTTACTATAACAACAGTGTTATAGTCCACTATTTCCTTTTATTTCTCGAAAACGTCTATTTCAACAATGAATGTTGAAATCTATGGTTTCGAATCTTAACATATTTAAAACATCGTTAGATCGTTTTAATTCAATTTAAACATCTCATTCAAAACAATTTTCTTTAACATATTATTCACTATTCAAAAACGTGAATAAACTACGTTAACAATTTTCATCCTTTTATACATCTTATTTTAAAGGATTATTCACAGTCAAAAATGTGAATATAACTCCATTAATAGGTTTCAGCAATTTACTTACCAAGATAAGTCGTTTACGAATTTATAAAACAATGTTTATAAATTCCTTTATTAACCTGTTCAATTTATATCTCAATTATAAAACAAAAGTTCATATCATAAGTGAAATACTTATAAAACGATTATTTTACAAAATCGTTCTTTTAAAGACTTTCCAAATCATAAATCTCATAACTTATAAGATTCATTTATTTAACCAAATCTATTCTTCAAATAAGTTCACAAAATTTATAAATCTTACTGTTTATAAATTTCATTTATAACTTCACCATTTATAATTTTATAAATTCCATTCACTTATGAAATCCATTTTCACTTCATTCAAACACTTATAAAAACTCGTTTTATAATTTCAATATTTCAATTTATAAATATCCATTTATAAATCTCTTAATATAATTCAATTTATATTATTCTTTTAAAACGTCTTTAATCTCCTTTATAATTTCATCCTTCTGATTTATAAAATAATTAAATTTCATAAATCCTATATTTAACTTTTCACAATAATTTCAAAAATCCCGATTTTACTATTTTATAAAATCATTAACCCGATATTTTCAAAAATCAACTTTTAACTATATTTCTCAAAAATCATAATTTTTATAACATTAAAATAATAACGTTTATTTATTTAAAATAAATCAATTCCAAAAATATTTTATAAACGTATACTTTCAAAAATCACTTTAAAATCATTTTAAAATCCCAAAATCTGGGTCCAATGATGCTACACACCAAATAGTCAATCACGACAACAACGATATCATATATCGATATGATAATCCATCAAATATCAAAATATCTGAAATCAAATAAAAACTGTTGAGGAATCCAGTTGGATCCCTCCAACCTGTTTTCCTGCATCCACAAACATTAGCACAATACCAATTTCGCTCCAGTACGAAATTATCGCGGTATATGGGATTTAAATATTATCTGCTTAATAGACGGCGCAATAGGGTCTCATCCGCTATACAAATGCGGGAAATCAAAAACTCCAATATATACATATGCCAATATATATATATTGCTATTATCTATAATACCAATTTCACTGTTTATGAAATATTCGCGGTATATGTTTTTAATAAATAACATCCGCTTACTAACGGCGCATAATGTCTATTTTAACAATCAATAGATAACAATCATCATTCAAACATGCATTCAAATATTTTAAATCTAACTATTTAAAATAAAATCGAAACTGATTCGATTGAGTGAGAAGTTCTCACCTTGATTTAATTTCGTTTTAGCGATTTATTTCGAATAAAATTAAACGCGCGTTTAATTTTACCCAAAATTCTCACTAACTCCAAACGACTCCAATCCAACTCCATCGTGTAGAGCTTGTCAATACGATTCCAACGCTTCTTGTTTCGTGCGTTTTCGACCTCGTATGAAAAAGATATGAATATTTGAACATTACACAAATTTTTTATAAACAATTTACAATATAACTTAACTATTTTTAAACCTAGCCCATCACAGCCCTCCATTTCATCTCCCTGCAAATCATAGCCGACCCCAACTCCTTCCATCATCACGTTGCTTCTACAGGTAATCAAAACGCATATAAACCCATAGAGCTCCAATTTAGGTTTTGATTTCCAAGCCTCCTCGACGTATTACAACTCGATCAACTAGCATCAACACGTGCGCCCAAGCGAGAGCTATGCTCGGCCCAAAAATCTCAGAGCTCGATTGTCCTTGTAGCACGCAGTTCGAGGCCGACCCTATGGCCTTTGAACGCAAGTATCCGTGGATTCGTAGCTCCAATCTCGATCGTGACCGTTGATCTTGTAGTTCGTGTTGCCCTCTTCAACATTGTAGTTGAACAATTTTGGAATTAATCAATGGATTTCGAGTTAATTGAGGAAGAAGGAGGAGAAATACTGGCCATTGAAGCTTGAATTGGCGGCTTCAGTTTTTAGGTTTAGGTTCTTTTTTTTTTTTTTTAGAATTATGAGCTATTTATAGAGAAAAAAAACGAACACTATTCATCCGGAAATTCCGAACTCCGATTCACGCGTCGAAACTGACGTTCCTAGCGTTTACCCTGCGTTCCGGACACAATGGAATAGGTTTCGGAAGCTAATTCCGACATCTGTGCGAGTTATGGCAATAAAAGTTCAATTTAAATTAAACCGATTCAAACGATTTTCTAGGCGTTTTAATTTGTACCGGACAAACGGTAAATCCAATTGACAAGAAATTTGAAACCTTACAATAATATCACATTACGGATCCGATGAAACTAGTTTCGTCGAAATCCGAGACTGTTTGAAAAATGGCTATTTTAACTCGCCAAATTAATATTAAGAATAATTCGATGCGTTTCGAGCTGCCACGATCAAACGATAACTCCGATTGACACGAAAATTGAAATCCGGTAATAACTAACTATTACGGATCCAATGGAACTGGTTTCGTTCAATTCTGAGACTGTTCAAAAATTGACTATTTTCACTAGTCGATTAAATATTAAAATATTCAATTTTCACAAATTAACTTTTAATTCGATTTTAAAAGTTCTAAAACATCATTCTAACTCCAACATGATAAAATAAAATTTTACAAATCATTTTCAATCATATTTAACTCTATTTTCAATTATTTCTATAATTTAACATATTAAATTATCGATTTAATTATCCAATTAAATCCAATTATTCAAATAAAAATTTATTCGACTTATAAATTCACTTATTAATATTTAAAATTAATTAAATATTCAAATTTTAATAAATTAAAATTCTGGGTCGTTACAATCTTCCCCCCTTAAAAGAATTTCGTCCTCGAAATTATCAAGTAAGAAAAGTTACAGAATTTATTAACTTTCCAAAATTCATAGTCAAACTTCTTAAAATACTTTACTAAGTTTTCAAATCATACTTAGTTATCTTTTCAAAGAAAATTACTATTGTTTAACTTTCAACTTCAAAAATCAAAGTTAAAGTTTTCAAAACTTTCCAATTTTCTCAAAAAAAATTTCTAACGCCTTAAATTTCCGGAAAAATTCGCCATAGTCTCCTTTGCGCGGCTTGATCCGAAAAAAAAATGACAGTATATATATCACAAATATACATCTCATCAAGTAATGAGGCATCCCGAAGGGAAAAAGGTATAAAAGTATGATATTTAATCCGAGATATGTACCTTATATTTTATTAGCGAGCATATACGGCTAATATAGCGCGAAAGCGAGCTCCAAATGCGAAGCAAACGCGATCCGCACCTACTAAACACTCAACAAACAACATGAGAATCATGCATATAGATAATAGTATCGATATAAAACATATAGCAACATAATAACTATATATGTCAACTTAGAAAATGTAAACAAACAATAAATGCAAACATCAACCAACTATCATCCAAAAAATTCATAACCAATAAATATTCATTCATATTCTCATTAATATTCAATGAAATAGGTTTTCAATCTAGTCACATTTGATTTATTAACAGTGGATGTTTCTAACATTCATTTTCAATTAGTTTATATTCACTAATTCATATTCAAGTTGGTTCACTTCCAAATCAAATTCAATTCTATTTAAGATTCACTTAACTTCCAATTGGATTCCAATTACTTTAACTTCCAATTTCATTAGATTTTAATGAATTAACACTTACATTCATTATTTCATATCAACTATTTACATTTAATTGATTATCATTCAATCCATTAATTCAATTCAATTACTAAAGTTGAATTTTATTTATATAACTAAGTTCATATTTATCGCTTAACTTTATTAATTTACTTTGATACCAATATCAATTTCATTCAATATCACTTAAGTTATATTCCATTTTACAAACATCACTTTGTTTTTACTTAACTTAAATTTCCACTTATAAATTAATTCAGCTTCTAAATTCTAAAGTAAATCTTCCATTTAACTTTAAATTCATTTTTATTTACAACTCATATTCATAAATATATTCATATAGTTTCACTTCTTATATATATAAGTTTATTTCACAATTGTAAATCACTTTAATTATAATTCAAGTCTTCTAATTCTTTTGCTTATACAATTATTCTTTTACTTAGATTATTCAAACAACTAAACAATCCACTTATATGCACTTTAATAATTCTGAAAAATTATTTCTTTATATATAAAATATACTCAAGGTAAAATTATTTCATTTACCTAATTTTAAAAAAATATTATGTCGAATTGTTCTATTCAAGTGTTTAGAAACCCCTTCGGCATAGTTGTCCAGACCGTGCTGACGAAGGTTCATATGCCACTCAATAAACCAATCATCACAATATAAAACAATTTATATTCATTAACAAATATGCTCTCATAGCTATTATTACACTCAAACTCATTCTAGGGCACTACTGACTCTATCTCTAATGAGTAATACCCAACAGAACCATGGTTGTCGCTTAACCATATGCTCTGATACCACCTTGTCAGGACCCGATTCTTCGTCTTCCGAAAATTCCACATCGATACTCACTTTATCGACTGCCGAGCAAACGAACGACGGAAAACCGAACACTGAGGGTTTTAAGAAAAAGAAAGAGCTAGAAGAAGGGATAAGAAGATAGAAAAAATAGAGAGGAAAGATAAGAAGATAGAAGGTAGAAAATAGAACGGGACAGAACACAACACAACAATATCAGAATCTCACAATTCGCAGCGGAACAACATATAATAATAAATGAACAATCTTTAAACAAGAACTATGTCAGTTATTACATTTTATACATTACATTTCATTACATCATACCATCATCAGAGTGTACAACATCATACAACATCAAGCAGCGGAAAAAGAAATACTATATACTAGTAATACGCCATGCCATCCATCTTGCCTCCAGCAACTCCAGAATATCCTGATAAACCCTAACTCTTGACTGCCCGTGTGGAAATTGGTGGGCACCCAGAGTTTAGGAAGGAAAACAATAAACTCCGAGTCAGTCATGTGACTGGTGTGAGAACTCAAAACAGTTTATTTATCTTTAAAATCAAAATAGAAGAATATTTTTAAAGTCAATTCGCAATGCTTTTAAAAATGAGACTACCATAAGGCCTCCCGCACACACACACAATGCAAACGCAGAATCGGAGGAGATTTCTCCTTATGATAGTCAAAGATGCTTGATACGCATTTAAAAGAACATTTGATATTATTATTAGTGCATAGTGTAGGAAAAATTCATTTCGAAAGTAGAATATAAATCTTAGCCAGCATAGACATTCCGAACTATGCCTACTATAGCTACCATCCAAACAGTGGGGCGCCACCATAAGTGAATGATAGGTTCTACAACTAATACCGTACAAGATCGTATTGTTTCTTTGGATTTCCAACAAATGATCAGGCCAAGGAACTTCCCATTGCCACATGGAAACGCCTCCGGATGGACGTCCCGAGAACTTAACCAGCTCTCTGCCAACACAAGGCCGGGTTACCTTTATCACTAGGTAACTACTACACGAGTATGCCATCCCCCGGTCCTTTGGGACCTTTCACCGAGCGCTCGTAATCAATTCACACAATCATAAAGTGTTTTCAACATGAGTAAGTATCTGGGCTCCATACCATGACACCACCCTTTTCCAGAAGGAAATGCACATACCCTAAAGGGAGCTACCCCTCATAACCTTGCCGCATCTTTCCTGTTTTGACCATTCACAGGGTGTGAGGCTCGACGAAGTCACGTCCACAAAAACATACTTTATACAAAAGCCATGCTTTGGGTCAACAAATGATCATAGAAATGATCGCCAAGATAGACGATCAAATAAATGATCCTATCACAAATAATCAACACAATGATCATTTACAGCAACACTCAGCATGTCACATTACCAAATTGGGAATATATCGCTGATAACCTTCAACTACATAACCTCTGAGCTCGTACGTCTCAGAGAAGGGTTTTAAGCTAAAAGAATAAATTCTCCGCCACCAACATAAATATATTTGAAAGAAATCTGCTTTATATCTCAATTTGTAACGTCAGACATACAATCCATACAAGTCTGTTCCGGGCTCGAACAAAACCGAAGGCACTTCTTACGAAGCCCTTGCAATCCGGATATTCACAATCCTGATCGGATTCCCCATCACATATGGAGAACTCTATACCGGAGCAACTCGGTGCAGAGTCAATCGACAGGTCATCCTATCGCTTTCGCAAATACCCGGTCTTCAACACCGGTCATCAATGCTATCCATTACGTCGTATCACTATTCGGAATGGGTAATCCGAATAACGAGCGCAATAATTTAAAAATAAGTGTGACATTCAAATTCAAACAAATCACATCAAATACCTATTCAAAGGGAAATATTGATAGTCGGTTATTGAACTATCAATTGATATGCACACATCACCAGATTCCAAATAATTTTCCAAATTATTTATTTTCCAAAATATCTTTACAAGATATATAATTTTCAACACTTCAAAAATAAATCAATATTTATTTTTAAACAAATTCTCCTTTTCATTCATAAATTCCATAGTGAATTTATATTTCACAATATCCATGCATATACGATTTCAATTATTCATTTCAATTTATCTTCAAAAAGATAAATTCTCAAAATATTCACTTTATATTGGAAAACATTTCCATACTTATTTATTCATAAGTAATTCACAAATTTTATTTATTTTCAACACTTAGAAAATATTCAATATACTTCAATCAAAATTAAGTATATATTTCATTCTTTAAGGAAATCATTCTCTTAAACATATTTATTTGGGCCAAAACGAATGTTGCGTAAAACATGGTTACGACAACCCAAAATCACTAGTATAGGGATTCGAAATTAAAAATAGATATATAAATCCCAATACTATACAAAACATTTCCTTTCGGAAATCATTTACTATAACAATAGTGTTATAGTCCACTATTTCCTTTTATTTCTCGAAAACGTCTATTTCAACAATGAATGTTGAAATCTATGGTTTCGAATCTTAACATATTTAAAACATCGTTAGATCGTTTTAATTCAATTTAAACATCTCATTCAAAACAATTTTCTTTAACATATTATTCACTATTCAAAAACGTGAATAAACTACGTTAACAATTTTCATCCTTTTATACATTTTATTTTAAAGGATTATTCACAGTCAAAAATGTGAATATAACTCCATTAATAGGTTTCAGCAATTTACTTACCAAGATAAGTCGTTTACGAATTTATAAAACAATGTTTATAAATTCCTTTATTAACATGTTCAATTTATATCTCAATTATAAAACAAAGGTTCATATCATAAGTGAAATACTTATAAAACGATTATTTTACAAAATCATTATTTTAAAGACTTTCCAAATCATAAATCTCATAACTTATAAGATTCATTTATTTAACCAAATCTATTCTTCAAATAAGTTCACAAAATTTATAAATCTTACTGTTTATAAATTTCATTTATAACTTCACCATTTATAATTTTATAAATTCCATTCACTTATGAAATCCATTTTCACTTCATTCAAACACTTATAAAAACTCGTTTTATAATTTCAATACTTCAATTTATAAATATCCATTTATAAATCTCTTAATATAATTCAATTTATATTATTCTTTTAAAACGTCTTTTATCTCCTTTATAATTTCATCCTTCTGATTTATAAAATAATTAAATTTCATAAATCCTATATTTAACTTTTCACAATAATTTCAAAAATCCCGATTTTACTATTTTATAAAATCATTAACACCATATTTTCAAAAATCAACTTTTAACTATATTTCTCAAAAATCATAATTTTTATAACATTAAAATTATAACGTTTATTTATTTAAAATAAATCAATTCCAAAAATATTTTATAAATGTAACAACCCGGTATTTGCGTCGATTAATAATCGACTTTTAAATGATTAATATTGACACAAATTTCCATTTGAAGTTTTAAATTTTGAATTATAAATTGTTAAAAGAAATTTCGGGCTTTAACGTTTTAATATAGGCCCATGTTTATTTCGTTGTCGTTCCTTTTTATTCAATTCGACCCGATCCCCTCTTTCTCTTTTTCTATTTTTCGTTCGTAACCCTTAAACCCTCAAAAGAACAAAAATGGCGGCCTCGTATTGTTCGTCCTTCATCGGCAAAAATAGGGCTTCATCAATTAATGGCTGCTCGCGCTCGTGCTCTCGTCGGCTGCTCCAACTCGTGGCATAGGTGAGTGATTCTCTCACTCACATCTCAATTCATCCTTAGTGTAGTGTTTTGGTAGTTCGAGTTTATCTTGTTATTGATTCGAGATGAAAATTTATTTGGGGTATTGCTTTTATGGTTTCTTGCTTATGTTCGAATCTGTGAACTCACTAACTACTTGATTTTTGAATTATGGCTTTGATTTCTCGGCCCGCGTGAGCCTCGTCTCTAACCATCTCGGTGTCCATCTTTTACTTGTCGTACTTGCAGTATATTGATTATTGCAGTGTATATGAGTTTGATTCATATTTATGCATTTGCTGGGAGTTGCATTTCTGGTCAATCTTCATACCTGTGTCACTGATGTCGGCTTGCCTTATTCATTTCTCTGTCGAACTATGGCTCATTTTACAGTGTCATCCCCCGTGTAATTTGCAGTTGCATTTTTATATTGTACACAGCCTTGTGCACTTGCTCATTTGAGTTATGCTGCTTCTCGTGCACCTCTGAATTGTTTAGCCCTGTACAGTTTGTTATGTACATTCATTTGTATACATATTTTACATTCACTTGTGGAAGTTTTAAACTGCTGCCACTTGCTTCTTGCATTTGTTGGCACTGTTAAACTTCATGTTGAGGCTGCACTTCCCTGTCTGCTGCTTGACTCGAAGTTTGGCACTCAATTAGCTTGTTCTGTCCACATCATTAATACTTGACTTGGAACTAAATTTTTATGATACTTGTTAACTGCAACTTGGTTTTGCATAACTGATATGCAGATACTTGAGCACTTTTGTTGATTCACTGCAACTTCTGAATTCATATTTAATATGCAGATAAACTAAGCATTCATTGTCTTTCCACCTCTGTTTGCATTAATGTTGAGTTTGCATTTTCGTACCACTAGTGTTCATGTAGCTCTTTTTGCATTTTTAATGCCTTGGTTTCATTTAGGCTTCACTGGAATTTAGTTCGAACGACGGCTTTGTTATTTCAGTCATTTAGACATGAATGAAGTTGCTTTGTTGATTTTAGCCTTGACTTCCTTGCTGCTGTACATACTTTACTTCTACTTAGTGGCAATTGGTTTGTATACCATTATCACAGTGCAGCCTTGCCCCCCTTTTTCCTACTGCACTTGTTTGATTGTTGTATATGGGTTTTTATTGCTCTGTGTCTTCATTTGTACACTCTCAAGTCCTATAGCATTGTGTGAACTGAATCATGCAGTTCCATTTTTGTTGCATCTTTGAATTTTATTGCCGTGATGTTTTACTGCCATCATGAACATCAGTGTACATTCCTGGTAGCTCTGTCCAGTTTCACAGTTGTAGAACTGTTGTATCTTTTGGAGCTTGCATTGTATTGTTTCGACCAGTTCACATGTTTAGCTGGGTTATATGTTTTGATCACTGCTGCACTTCCCCTACCAGTTGCATTGTTTCACTTGAGTACAATTAGCTCCACTGCTACTTGCAAAAGAATGTCCAACCTAGTACATTTATTCATTTGTACGATTTCTGGTTAATTGCAGTTTTATTCGAACTGCATCTTTCTGTGCATCATGAATGTACCGCTTTGTAGTTCACCGTACCATGTGCATTTGGATTGATATTTGAACCTTCACTGATTTTGGTTCGTTGATCTTTTGGGTACATCATCACTATAGTGGCACGGCAGTGCACGCAAGCGTGAACTGCAGCCACACGGTATTTATTGGGTACATCATCACTATAGTGGCAAGGCAGTGCACGCAAGCGTGAACTGCAGCCACACGGTATGGCGTGTATGATAATCTATTTGTTTGATTTATGGATCTTTTGCGTATTCCATATGCGGTAGTGGCAAGGCAGTGCACGCGTGCGTGTACTGCAGCCCTACTGGAATTAATATTTTAATTGATATTTAAATGGTTTGAACTATTTTGTTATTTCAATTCAATATTCTGAATTGCATTCTGATTTGGTTTATTTACTGTCGTCTATTCATTATTTGATTATTATCGCTTCTGTGCACTAATAACTGAGTTTGAATTAGACTGACCCGAGTATTGTTTTCTTTGAATCTAATACTCGGGTCAGACCGAGTATTTCAGGTTGTAGATATTCTGCTTTGGGTTGCTGCTTGAGCTATGAAGTTCTTTCATATCTTTTGGAGTAGTCGTCGTCATTTGTAGTAGTCTGTATAATTGTATAGGAAAATATGTATTCATGTATATTATATACGTTAATGTACTTGTATATGTAACTTCCTGAGTCGACTGTGGTAGTTGTACCATATGTACCGTGTCATATGTATTGTATCAAATGTATTGTAACTGACATCAGTTATTGTATATATGAGACTATTTGTATTCCGCATTATATTATCTGTGTAATATTTTATATTTACTGTTCTAAACTATTATGAACCAGCGTAGTTCGTTTTATACTGGTATTGGGGTATGTCGATGGGAGAAAATAAATCAGAGATGAAAAATTACGAATATTTATATATATATATGTATATCACTCCTATCGAGATAACCAGTACTAGTGTAAGGCCTAACTATTGATGGCCGCTCCTCAACAGCCTTATTCTCCGGGCTAGTTGACAGCACTACACCGTATTGTTCTTGGCTAGCGCGGGTGTAGAGGTGGGGCGTCACAATAAACGTATACTTTCAAAAATCACTTTAAAATCATTTTAAAATCTCAAAATCTGGGTCCAATGATGCTACACACCAAATAGTCAATCACGACAACAACGATATCATATATCGATATGATAATCCATCAAATATCAAAATATCTGAAATCAAATAAAAACTGTTGAGGAATCCAGTTGGATCCCTCTAACCTGTTTTCCTGCATCCACAAACATTAGCACAATACCAATTTCGCTCCAGTACGAAATTATCGCGGTGTATGGGATTTAAATATTATCCGCTTAATAGACGGCGCAATAGGGTCTCATCCGCTATACAAATGCGGAAAATCAAAAACTCCAATATATACATATGCCAATATATATATATTGCTATTATATATAATACCAATTTCACTGTTTATGAAATATTCGCGGTATATGTTTTTAATAAATAACATCCGCTTACTAACGGCGCATAATGTCTATTTTAACAATCAATAGATAACAATCATCATTCAAACATGCATTCAAATATTTTAAATCTAACTATTTAAAATAAAATCGAAACTGATTCGATTGAGTGAGAAGTTCTCACCTTGATTTAATTTCGTTTTAGCGAATTATTTCGAATAAAATTAAACGCGCGTTTAATTTTACCCAAAATTCTCACTAGCTCCAAATGACTCCAATCCAACTCCATCGCGTAGAGCTTGTCAATACGATTCAAACGCTTCTTGTTTCGCGTGTTTTTGACCTCGTATGAAAAAGATATGAATATTTGAACATTACACAAATTTTTTATAAACAATTTACAATATAACTTAACTATTTTTAAACCTAGCCCATCACAGCCCTCCATTTCATCTCCCTGCAAATCATAGCCGACCCCAACTCCTTCCATCATCACGTTGCTTCTACAGGTAATCAAAACGCATATAAACCCATAGAGCTCCAATTTAGGTTTTGATTTCCAAGCCTCCTCGACGCATTACAACTCGATCAACTAGCATCAACACGTGCGCCCATGCGAGAGCTATGCTCGGCCCAAAAATCTCAGAGCTCGGTTGTCCCTGTAGCACGCAGTTCGAGGCCGACCCTATGGCCATTGAACGCAAGTATCCGTTGATCCGTAGCTCCAATCTCGATCGTGACCGTTGATCTTGTAGTTCGTGTTGCCCTCTTCAACATTGTAGTTGAACAATTTTGGAATTAATCAATGGATTTCGAGTTAATTAAGGAAGAAGGAGGAGAAATACTGGCCATTGAAGCTTGAACTGGCGGCTTCAGTTTTTAGGTTTAGGTTCTTTTTTTTTTATTTTTGAGAATTATGAGCTATTTATAGAGAAAAAAAAACGAACACTATTCATCCGGAAATTCCGAACTCCGATTCACGCGTCGAAACTGACGTTCCTAGGGTTTACCCCGCGTTCCGGACACAATGGAACAGGTTTCGGAAGCTAATTCGGACATCTGTGCGAGTTATGGCAATAAACGTTCAATTTAAATTAAACCGATTCAAACGATTTTCTAGGCGTTTTAATTTGTACCGGACAAACGGTAAATCCAATTGACACGAAATTTGAAACCTTACAATAATATCACATTACGGATCCGATGAAACTAGTTTCGTCGAAATCCGAGACTGTTTGAAAAATGGCTATTTTAACTCGCCAAATTAATATTAAGAATAATTCGATGCGTTTCGAGCTGCCACGATCAAATGATAACTCCGATTGAGACGAAAATTGAAATCCGGTAATAACTAACTATTACGGATCCAATGGAACTGGTTTCGTTCAATTCTGAGACTGTTCAAAAATTGACTATTTTCACTAGTCGATTAAATATTAAAATATTCAATTTTCACAAATTAACTTTTAATTCGATTTTAAAAGTTCTCAAACATCATTCTAACTCCAACATGATAAAATAAAATTTTACAAATCATTTTCAATCATATTTAACTCTATTTTCAATTATTTCTATAATTTAACATATTAAATTATCGGTTTAATTATTCAATTAAATCCAATTATTCAAATAAAAATTTATTCGACTTATAAATTCACTTATTAATATTTAAAATTAATTAAATATTCAAATTTTAATAAATTAAAATTCTGGGTCGTTACATTACATACGCTTATGAACAAAGTCATAGCCAATATATAAGCATAAATAATATTTCAAAACATCATTTTAATGTCTAAAAAGTAAAAACATCAATCTAGTGATATGTTATCTTTTGCATGTAATTTCAATGCAACAAGGCCTTTTGATCGACGCATATGATACCAATAATTATTATTTACTTTCACGACAGCAATATATCTAGTTTTGCAAATATAATTAACGAAAGTAAGTCTCATTGTTTTAGGCATGAATCAAACATTAATACATTACATTTTAAGTCAAGTTTATAACAAAATATAAATAACTACATTTCAATTAACACATAATAAATGAGGTTTAAATGGCGAGAGTTTGATATTATATAGATAAAAGTCACTTCTTTCCTACCCAATTTGATACTAACAGTTAACTTACGAAAAATGATTAAAATAACAAATTTCAAAGTTAAATTATGTTGATTAATATCCACTCGCCTCATGATGAAATTTTTAGCGCCAAAACTCCTACGTGTAAACGAAGAGATGTAGATTTATTTTAAATTTCTTACTTTATTTACGCCCTTCTATTTGATAAGTTAAAAAAAGCTTAAATTATCCACTACAATGTCATACGGACGTCATACTGAGAAAATGTAAACACGGTCCTTTTTTTAAGATTCAAATGTGCACATTACCTTGGGACTATATATCCACTAATATTTAGCAAATGAATCCACTTAACTTTATGCAGATTTGTTTGTGGAAATGCATTTAGAAAAAAAATCATTGAGTTACTATTTTGTCTCTTTATTAAGAACGGTAATATCTTCTTTTTTTCCTTAGTCTGCTATCGTCATGTATTTAAATTCAACTCACTGTGTGAAAAGAAGATGTTTAGAGCCAATACGCCTATATGTGAATGGATAGAATTAGATTTGTTCTAATTTTATTGCACCTTTTTATGCATTTTATTTTTCTAAAGAAATGAAAACTAAGCAAAGAGTTTCTTTTTCCAATGGGTGATTTATATGAAATAAAAGGCTAAATTTTAACGTTGACCTAGTCTTATGGAGAGAATATTCATCTTTTGTATTAAAATTTGAATGTACATACTTTTGTAAGATTCTAGAACGAGAATTTAGATGTCTTTGGTTCCAAACCCAGAACATTGATTACCAACTTAAAACAAATATATCTTAATATATTTAACACCACATAAATTCATGTTACTTAAAAATGAAGGTAGACTTGTTATTACAAATGCATTTAGGAACATTTGAAAACCCCTCAATTATCATTCAATCATTTCTACAAGAAAATGCAGTAGTTTTTCTTTTGTCTTACTTTATTAATAAACCATCACACATTGTGAAAAAACTTAATGTTAAACTTATGGTGTAACGTGAACTTCCAAAATTGTCCTCATTTTTTTAATTAAAAATTCGATACATCTAAAGGCCATAAGTTTGAATCCCAACCTTTACAAAAATACCATTTTATTTTTTAATAAGAAAATTGTAAATAATTAAGGTTATGGATTCATAATCCTATTTCTAACAATGCTCTTATATTTTTTAGTCAAAAAACTGTTATACGAATGAGGTCATGTAACGACCCGCCTTTTTTGGACGGTTTAAACCGACGATCAAATACACATGTCGTTTCCAAACCATTAAAAAGGGAAGATGGTTATTGGGGTAAATAAGAAAAGAAAAGAAAGAGAAATAAAGGAAATGAAACAATACAGAATCTCGCAGCGGAACGATAAAATATAATAGTCAAATAAACAGTTCATGAAGCTGTTTACTATACTTTGACAATTATTTATACAACATTTATCAGGGTTATACATATACAGCAGAACAATTAAAATAATGCAGCAGATAGCATGATGCAAGGGTAATAATAGTAATAGTATAACAAATCTTCGTCTTCCTCCCCCAGAATAGATCTTCAAAAATCTGAAAACTCAGGACTGACCCGAGCGTAATGAAAAGACAAAACACTCGAGTCAGGGCTAAAATATCCTTATGAAAGTTAAATCAATCGTAAATAAATATGAGTGTAACGGCGTCAGAGATGTTTACGGGGTTTGACATCTCATATCCAGTGTCAACGTGCGTGCAATAACTTAAGAGATGTTACGGGATTTTCATCTCTTAAGAATCCGTTAAACTATCTACTATGTAGTAATATACGCTAAGTAGATAATGCCTATCAGTAATATAAAGTGTCAAAATAGCATTAAGGCGTTACCATAATCCCCCTTAACACATTTTTATAATGCCATAGTCTATACAGCACCGTAAGCCCCACCGTAAACTGGTGGTTATCAGAGGGTACCCCATAGGTATAACACAAAACAAAACGTAGTGGTCGCGAATAGGATAATCAGTATGACAAGGTACACGAGGCGATACCAACTAGGATACTAGTAGTTGCGTGATCCGGACTAATGTTGAGCATAGCCAGCAGCTACCCCAGCACCGCGAAACAACACTCCCAAATCAAGGGATGCACCCAAATCGCATCACAAATGTAATAGATATGGTATCGAAGAAGTGTGTCCGCTAGAGGTGGCGAACCTCAATGGCCCGGCGCGGCTCCTGTTTTAGTCATGTCAGGGGTCATCCAATAATCGTTCTCTTTCTTCAGTCAACGCGTTCACCAAACCATCCACTTCATTCTGGATCAACACTTCGCGTATAATAGTTATTAAAGTGGTTTTCGGTATCGACAGAGAGTATGTCCATATCCGATCCCGGTCTCTTTAATAACTACGAATTATTACGCCGTTGGCTCTTTTACATTTCAAATCGATTCATAATTTATATCAAATATCATATTCTCTTCAAAATAAAATCCATTTCAAATATCACCATAGTTATTCAAAATGAGATTCCGTTTCAAAATCATTTTTCGCATCAATATCTCATTTCGATTTCAAAATTATTTCGAAATTCAATTTAGGTTGCAACTTCATTTAACTTAATTCGTATTTAAATTCAAGATTTAAATATAAACATTTCAACTTATTAACCAGCTTGAAACTTTTAGAAAATAGTTTTAAGTAGTTTAAAAGTAGTTTAAATAATTAAAATAGTTAAAAATACTTAAAATCTTTAAAATGGATTTAAAATAGAAAAATTAGTTTAAAATAATTTAAATTGGGTTAAGTAGATTAAAAATAGATTAAAATAGTTTAAGTATTCAAAATGGTTTATATAACAGAGTAATTTGGAAAACAAATTAAAACAGCTTCAAAACCAATCCATTTCAATTATAACTTCCCAATTCAAATAAATTTCAATTTCAAATTTACCGATTCAATTTCGATTTCAATTCAAATCAATGTCAACTTTGACTTCAAATTTATTCAATTTTACATTCACCTTCAACTTAGTCAATTCCAATGTATATTGATTTTTAGCTTGATTTTTCAAAATATCAATTTTTAACACTTAACAAAATTTTCCTTCAATATTCAAATTTAAATCCCACTTACAAATATGATTCAATTTCAAGCTCAATTTCAAATATCATTTTATATCGCCTTTACTTAGTAATATTTAAAGCTCGAATTAAGGTTCAATCCTTTAAAACGAATAAATTTTCGAACTTCAATCATAACCCAATTTTAAATTTCAAAGTCTCAACTTAAATCATTTAACAATTTCTTTTAACGAAAATCTATTTCAACATTCCAAATTCAATTTTTCGATAAATTCGATTTCTATAAATTTGATTTCTATTTATAACTTTTAAATCAAAACATTTAAATAAATTTTAAATTGACGATTTTAAAAATTATTAATTTAGCCAATTCGGTGTCCGTATATAATTTTCTATCCTATGGCCAAGTAATTATTTATTTAAATTAAATATCAGGGATGAGTATATATTACTTAAACCGATCACAATGTCATATGTATGCATAACAGTATATATAAGCAAATAGACATCCAATCATTTAAATATCAACGCATAACATCCATCAAAATACATCATCCAATAAACAATACAATTCATGGCAGTTTCATAGTTATCAATGTCAGCTAATTTAATCGCAATTCAATTTTAATTTCAATTTAACTGTCAATTTAATTTTTCACGGTTAATTCAAATGACGAGCTATATGACAATTAAATTTTTACCAAACAACGAAAAATAAAATCATAACACTTCATAATATCAAATTTAACTAGCATAAAGATATTTAGTACGTTGTGAGCGTTATAAAACACTCACCTTGATTTTCCTGTTGTCACCGAGGCGTTCCGGTTTGGAACTAAACCGGACGACTTCCAATTTTAGCCCAAATTTGAATTATCTCCAAATCCATCCAAACCAATTTCATTTCGAAGCTCTCGTCATCACGATCGCAACGCAAAAAGTCTCGTCTCAATCGGACCTCGTATGTGAGAGTTATACATTTTATAAGTTATCGACATTTGAATTTATAAAACAAGTTAATTTCTTTAAAAAAAATAAACATTACCTAAAAGGCCCGTCCCACAAAACTTCATCCCTCCCAAACTCCTGAAGCCAATTGCCTGTACACGAAACAGAGAAACCCATTCACGTGCGTGCAACATTTCGAGTGACACGGAGCTACAGTTTACGAAACTCGAATCCGTCTTCGCCAATCTTCTTCTCTTCGAAGCCTCCATCATCTCGACCACAAAATTGCAAGCTCGGCCACCAGTATCAAAACGCGACACGTGCATCCCCCTCTCGACCACGCGCAGGTCGCACGCCCCATGACACCACCGAGCTCCACCAAAACGTGCGTCGAACCCCTATCAACCGAGCTCCACCAAAATACCTCGATCTACGCAACTCGAAATCTCGAACCCCTATCAGGGCATTCCGCTAGGCGTTCTTAATGTTATTCCCCCATTCCGGACGCAATGGAAAAGGTTTCGGAAGCTAATTCGATCGTATGCGCGAGTTACGGAAATAAACGATCAAATTTAAATTAAACCGATTAAATGAATTTCTATGCGTTTTGGCTCTCCCCGGACAAACGACAAATCCGATTGACTTGAAATTTGAAATCTTACAATAATATCACGTTACGGATCCGATGAAACTGGTTTCGTCGAGATCCGAGACTGTTTGAAAAATGGCTATTTTAACTCGTCAATTGAATATTAAAATATTCAGTTTTCACAAATTAACTTTTAATTCGATTTTAAAAGTTCTACAACATCCTTCTAACTTTATTATGATAAAATAAAATTTTACAAATCATTTTTAATCATATTAAACCCGTTATTCAATTATTCAATAAATTCCAATTTTAAAATCTTGTTAACTCTATTATAATCCAAATATAACTTACATTCACTTTGGAAACCAATTTGAATCATATTAAATCAAATTTCAATCACTCTCTCTATTTTCATATATTAAATTTCAATATCAAATTAATCATATCAAATTCGGAATTTAATTATTCAACATTTGTAATATTACATTTAAATAAATTTGATTATTCTTAAATCACTATCTTTTGAAATATTCAAACGAACTTATAAAATTTAACTTTTAAAACCAATTCACACCTTAGAACCCTATTTTCATTTTACAGTTATTCAATTATTCAATAGGTTTTAAATATTTAATTTAAACAATTTAACTGTTCAATATTTGACGGATTTCAATATTGGATTTCTAAACAAAATTTCATTATCAGTCGATTTACTATATTACATCAAATGAATTTCCACATTATTATTTAACTACAGTTAGAGATAATGCACTCAACTAATATATAGACTTTCATTTCAATTGCAATTGGTTCACAAATTCAATTCGACTAATCTAAATGAATAGGTAACTTAAATAATTATCACCGTTAACTTTTAATTACTTATAAGTTTATTATTTACAAACAAGTGCACAATTACCTATACAATACAAATTCATTCAATTACCTTTGAATACATATTATTTCAATGGATTTGGGATTTCATTCAATTCATAAATAATTAACTCAGATAAAATTTGTTGCATTTCATTATAGTTATTTTTATTCCAAACGACTTACAATTTTTTTTTGTAACACTAAATCACGAAATCTTTTTAAATTAGCTACTTTAATTACCAAAAATATACGGGTCGTTACAGGTCATGAGTACGAATTTCGATCTTGGCATAATGCTTCTTTATTTTTTGTCAAAAATAATACATAAATAAGGTCATGGGATCGACCCAAAGCTATAACACGAACTATGTTTTTTTTCTTTCACATTTTCAGTTTATTCATATTATTAATATCATTGGTTATCTCTTCTAGAATATTAATTCCTAGCAGTTTTTTTCACATTAGTACATTCAATACCTTAATTATTTAGCTATATATCTTCATGGACATCAATTCTTTTGTTGGAAATTACTTACGGCTAATTGATATTCTCAATAAAAATAATAATTCAATGTATCGCATTGTGTTTGAAATAATTTCAAATACAAATTATTTATGGTTTATCGAAAGTATTTTTACATAAAATTATCTTTCACCTGTCTGCCTAATTTATACTAATTATTTTGTCTATCATAATGGAGCGAATGTAGTTTGTACTAATTATTTATCCTTCATCGCTTAGGGCGCTTTCATTTGTAAGATAATTTTAACTTGGAAACACTCTAAGACCATTTGTAATTCACAATGATTTTTTAATAATAACAAAATTATAAACAATGATCAACAAAACTAAAAAAATAAGTTCAACTGTTAAAAAACGGTATTATTGATTACTACATAAAGTATAAAATATCCGTTAAGAAAGATTTAAGTATAAAAAATACACAAAATTAAATGAATATGTTGTCAGGATGGCCGAGTGGTCTAAGGCGCCAGACTCAAGTTCTGGTCATCGAAAGAGGGCGTGGGTTCAAATCCCACTTCTGACAATTTCTTTCTTTTCTTTACTAGTTTTCCTATAATGTAGAGTGCATTGCTAGTGGCACCACAATTTCCCCTTGATAATACCATATTTCAAAATATTAGTGTCTCCAAATTTTTCCACTTCACGATATGTTGTTCATCCAATGTTGTTATATTGAATGAATTAAAGTTTGTTTGGCAAAACCTCGTCAAACAAAATATTATCAATTTGTTTAGTAATGTACCATTGAATGAGTAGAAGTTTGTTCAATGAATATTTGTCAAACCATTTTTTCATGTATAGATTTTGAATTATATAAATTAATGTGAAATGCATTAACTATGCTCTGAAATTTTGTATTTACCTTTACTCAAAATTGCAATAGGTTCATAATTTTCTGATCCAACAACGAATTTCCAAAATGCCATAAATTTCTTGATTCGACCACGAATTAACAGATCTTATTAACAATATGTTTTTAATAGTACCACGGGACAAAGGTGAAATAATATTATTTCAAAGGACAAATTAGAAAATGTTGAATATGTATGAATGAATGTAAGTATCAATTCCATTGTAGTCTAGCCCGGTTAGGATACTTGGCTTTCACACAGGCGACCTGGGTTCAAATTCCGACAATGGAATTCTTTTTTTTATCCCCATTATTCATCCCTTTGGTATAAAAAAATGTTAGAAACAAATTTTAATACAAATATAATAAATTGTTTTCTTTTGAAGTTAAATATGGTAAATGCAATTTCTAACATACCTCTATTTTTTTTCTACTTTTTCATTTAGAAGTTCAACCTTTTGGAAGTTGGAAACATCATAAGAACACATATATAACTTGATGGAAACATGTTTCACATTTGATAAAAACAAGTCCCAAATATATGAACAGACATTTTTAATGAAAGCTATAATGCTTCTTTATTTTTTGTCCTAAAAACATGTTTCACAATTGATAAAAACAAGTCCTAAAAACAAGTCCCAAATCTTGACATAATGCTTCTTTATTTTTTGTCAAAAATAATACATAAATAAGGTCATGGGATCGACCCAAAGCTATAACACGAACTATGTTATTTTTCTTTCACATTTTCAGTTTATTCATATTATTGATATCATTGGTTATCTCTTCTAGAATATTAATTCCTAGCAGTTTATTTCACATTCGTACATTCAATACCTTGATTATTTAGCTATATATCTTCATGGACATCAATTCTTTTGCTGGAAATTACTTATGGCTAATTGATATTCTTAGTAAAAATAATAATTCAATGCACCGCATTATGTTTGAAATAATTTCAAATACAAATTATTTATGGTTTATCGAAATATTTTTACATAAAATTATCTTTCACGTGCCTGCCTAATTTATACTAATTATTTTGTCTATCATAATGGAGCGAATGTAGTTTGTACTAATTATTTATCCTTCATTGCTTAGGGCGCTTTCATTTGTAAGATAATTTTAACTTGAAAACACTCTAAGACCATTTGTAATTCACAATGATTTTTTTTAATAATAACAAAATTATAAACAATGATCAACAAAACTAAACAAATAAGTTCAACTGTTAAAAAACGGTATTATTGATTACCATATAAAGTATAAAATATCCGTTAAGAAAGATTTAAGTATAAAAAACTGCACAAAATTAAATGAACATGTTGTCAGGATGGCCGAGTGATCTAAGGCGCCAGACTCAAGTTTTGGCCTTCGAAAGAGGGCGTGGGCCCACTTTTGACAATTTTTTTCTTTTCTTTACTAGTTTTCCTACAATGTAGAGTTCATTGCTAATGGCACCACAATTTCCCCTTGATAATACCATATTTCAAAATATTAGCGTCTCCAAATTTTTCCACTTCACAATATGTTGTTCATCCAATGATGTTATATTGAATGAATTAAAGCTCGTTCGGCAAAACCTCATCAAACAAAATATTATCAATTTGTTTAGTAATGTACCATTGAATGAGTAGAAGTTTGTTCAATGAATCTTTGTCAAACCAGTTTTTCATGTATAGATTTGGTATTATATAAATTAATGTGAAATGTAGTAACTATGCCCTGAAATTTTGTATTTATCTTTACTCAAAATTGTAATAGGTTCATAATTTTCTGATCCAACAACGAATTTCTAAATTGCCACAAATTTCCTGATTCGACCACGAATTAACAGATCTTATTAACAATATGTTTTTAATAGTACCACGGGACAAAGATGAAACAATATTATTTCAAAGGACAAATTAGAAAATGTTGAATATGTATGAATGAATGTAAGTATCAATTCCATTGTAGTCCAGCTTGGTTAGGATACCTGGCTTTCACCCAGGCGACCCGGGTTCAAATCTCGGCAATGGAATTCTTTTTTTATCCCCATTATTCATCCCTTCGGTATATAAAAAATGTTAGAAACAAATTTCAATACAAATATAATAAATTGTTTTCTTTTGAAGTTAAATATGGTAAATGCAATTTCTAACATACCTCTAATTTTTTCTACTTTTTCCATTAGAAGTTCAACCTTTTGGAAGTTGGAAACATCATAAGAACACATATATAACTTGATGGAAACATATTTCACATTTGGTAAAAACAAGTCCCAAATATATGGACACACATTTCTAACGAAAGCAATTATTTAAAAGAAATATAGATAAATATATTGATGTAAATATAATAAACTAGCATTTTAGTTTCTTTAATTGATTAAGTATTGTAAAATCATTTTTCTAACATAACTTTTATTTCTCTTCCTGATTTTTCCTGCAAAAGTTGGAACTTTTAGAAAGCAAGTGTTTCTCACTAAGAATTACAACTTGACGTTTTCATATTCAAAAAAGAATAGGAACCCGTTTGAAAATTGATGGAGACGCATTCCAACGAAAACACATCTCTATTGAAAATAATTCTTCAAAAGAAAATTACATAATCATTATACATACACATATTGAATTGAATGAGAAAATCTTGTATACCAAGTGAACAAAAGTTTAATAGCTTTTTTCATTCTCCAATTATACTCTATACAAATCTATGTTAATATGGAAAACAATGCAACTATGTTTAACTAAAATTTCATATCGGTTAATAAAAGTTTTGGAGTAAATAAAGTGACATCTTAAACAATAATGGATATGACTATACTATTTAAAATACCCATTGTATTATTAATTAGTTATTTTATAAATAAATTTATAACAAAGTAAAGGATCTAAAAATTAAATTTTATATAGGTTTATAACAAAATAAATGAATAGAGTTGTTTAATAAAGCACATTTCCATCTCCAATTTTCGTGTATATTTCGCAATCGCGTTCTCCCATTCCCGTGGACAAATCATAATCATACAGCTTCATAAATCAAACCTCATCCATGAAGACATTTTTTTATATATTCTTTAATCAATTAATACAAACAATTTAAACATTTTATCATAACTCTTCTAATCTTATGATCCAAATTTGTCTATGATCATACCTATCCAATTACGCTATGATTTTAAAATTCTAATTCAAAACTTAACTAGAACTGTGTTAACGCTAAAATTTGAACGCTAACACCCCGGTGTATGATTTATAGTTGTGAAAGCACCACCCGATAACTCGGGAACAGATTACAAGCAGATAATAGCGGAAAAGCAGTAAACAACAACAATTTTATAGTGGTTCGGCTTAAGGGTATAGCCTACGTCCACTTTAAGTACTTTTATTGATGATCTCGTTACAAGATGATATAATTCTTTTCAAGTACAATACACTTTGAATTACAAGTCACTTAGAACAAGTAGCCTAAACTTCAATGGAGATTAGAGTCTTCAAATCCATGTTGGATGTGTGTGATCTTTTCTCGAAGTTGTTTGTAGCGTTCTTCGTGTCTTGAGAGCTTTAAGTGTTGGATTGGTTTGGAATGCAGCAGAGTAACGGTGCTTGAAGAGAATGAGCCAAAAGTCCTTTGCTAGTTGGAGTTAGGGTCATATTTATAGGCATTTTTCAGAGTAAGGTCGTAGGTCGTGACCGACCTAAGTAAGGTCGTAGGTCGTGACCGACCTAAGTAAGGTTGTAGTCGACCTGAAGAGTATTGGCCCCTCCTTCCTCACGCATGCTGATTTGCACAAGTCCTAGGTCGTGAGCGACCTATCCCCCTGTGGCATTGCATAGTCTTCTATATTCTGGTATTTAGGTCGTTAGCAACCTAACCTAGGTCGCGAGTACTTTCCTGCAGCCATAGTTAATCTTAAGTCGCTGAGTCCCTTAGGCCGCGACCTTCCTTAGGTCGCGGAGCTTCTTAGTTCGGTGGATAGTTAGGTCGCGGAGTTCCTTAGGTCGCGACCTTCCTTAGGTCGCGGAGCTTCTTAGGTCGGTGGATAGTTAGGTCGCGGAATTCCATAGGTCGAGTCCATCTTCAGGTCGCACTCACTCTTAGGTCGCGGCCTCCTTTAGGTTGCAGCTTTCTGTTAGGTCGCAACAATCCTTAGATCGCCAGGTTACTTCTGCAGTTAAGTCGCGCCCTTTTTTAGGTTGCTTGTTCTTTTAGGTCGCGGCCTTTTTGAGTCGCTGCTGCCTTTAGGTCAAGACAATCTTAGGTCGCAACACTTTAGGTCGCAGCTACTCTTAGGTCGCTGGGTTCCGCTAGGTCGTAACCTTCTTCAGATCGCTAGGTCGCTTCACTAATTAGGCCGCTAAATCGTTTCATCTCTTGGATCACTAGGTCGCGTCTTCAGTTCGGTTGCTTACTTTTAGGTCGCGGCAATAATAGGAGTTAACATCTGCCCCTCGAAGTATAGGCCTATGTCATAGGTCGCATGCTTCGACTTATCTTTGCTAGGTCGTGAGCGACCTAAAACATATGCTAACTCGCGTGTCTACTCGCCTTCTTCTTTCAGCTCCATATAAACTGCTAGGTTGCTTCTTCTTCATTATCTAACTGCTTCAATTTCTTGCTCTGCCATTAACAGAATTCCGCGATTTTAAAGACGAACTCATGCAAATCATTCAGCAATTCATTCTTTCTATCAAATCATGTAAGCATCTTCGATCCTTATTCATTCCCTAATCACCATCGAACCACGAATTCTAACCTCTCAACCCCAAATCGATTTTGTACGTCGTGCTTCACTCTGAGTTGCATTGTGATCGATTCCTGTTCGTCACTGGCTATTGTTGTTGTTGTGATTCTCGAACGCACAACAGTGAGTTAGGTCTATGACAGATCAGAGATATATGGAGTCATTTTTCGAATGACTTGGTGGTATGAAAAGACGATGATCTTCACGAATAGAATGAGGGATTCTGCGCTATTAGTGTTAACGAGTTACTAGGTCTGATGTGCTTTAGCGTGGATAGGAAGTCAGCGACCTAGTAGATCTGAGCATTCTAAGATAACTTACGACCTAAGGGAAGCTCGAGGACTTTCAAATTCACGACTTAATTCTTAGGTCGCGTTGGGATTTGAACGACCTAGGACTTGGCAAATTTGCACATGCACTTTGAACAGAACGACTTAACAATTTAGCGACCTATCATTCTTGAATGACTGCATAGCGACTTAATATATCAACGACCTGTACTTTGCGGCATAGGCTTTAGGTCACGGCCGAGTTAGGACTTGGAAAGTTTGTACTGCCTTGAACCTTTTAACTTGCATAGTGCGACCTAATGAAGCCCGACCTATGCTAGGTCGCTGGACGACCTAAGACTTGTGAAATTCTGTGACGACTTGGTTGAATTGTTTGAACTTGAATTCTGTTGCACTTTGTTGTAGGTTATCTCTAATGCTAATAACCTGTTAAACATAATATTTGTAGAAAAATGGGACGAATATACTGTCATTGACCGCCCACATCGAATGACAGATTAGTCGATAAAGAATAATCAACTTAAATGAACTGTGTGAGTGAAATGCTGTGAATCAACCGACTCAAATGAAGTGTTAAAGCAAAGCTAAAATTTTGTTTGAATTAACACTGCGCTTGAGTTTTAAATTAACAAGTCCTGAAATCTCATAATCGATCAGTTGTCAATTAGTTTAATTTCAGTTATTTCGCTTGTTACCTTTATTAGTTTCGCACAACACTTCACACTTTTAGGAAACGTGCACCTTCACACCTGAACATCCAGTTACTCATGTAGAATGACGTCTCAACAAGAAGAGATGATAGAACATGTCGAAGGGGCTTTCCCGGTCGCTATTCCACTAGAGAACCCCCCGGAAAGAACTCCTACCCTTCTGAAACAGCGGGTGCTTAATTAATTATGCATTCAATTTGGCATTGCCGAGGCAGAAGTTTTACTCCCTGGACCAAATGATTTCGCTGATAGACCACGTTCCGGTTTTGTTGCCATTAATCGCCAAATGTGCTTAAGTGGAGCAATTCCTCCCTTTAATGAATTTCTTCAACAAATCCTTCTTCGACTGACGATCTCTCCTTTCCAACTGCATCCCAATGGCTATGCCATCTTGATGGGATTGTGCGTTCTGTTCAGGAGAACTCTTGACCGTCTTCCGAGTTTTGAGGAAATCTGTTACTTGTGCACTTTTGCGAAGAACAAGGACCACCCTTCGATTGTACTTGTAAGAGGTGCGAGGAACCGTAAACTAATTTTGGATTTGCCGGAGAGTGCACATGGTTTTTTGAATCAATTCTTCTATATCCGTTGCCCCGCAGGATTTTACGCAGACTGGAGAATAGGAAGTGAGATCTTTTTTTCCCTTCTTTCTTCAATTCCATTCCAAGTTTTTCATGGTTCGTATTGCTAGATGCTGATTTCATTCCTTATTTTTACAGCACTTCCTCCTCCTTCTAGAGATTCTAGTCATAAACCAGTCTTTGAAAGGCTAAGCATTGTGGCTGCTGAAGAGAGGAGCGCAAAATTTTTATTGACAGATGAACTCCTTCATCGATTTGAGCTTTTACATTCTTCTCATTCTACTCAACTTCATGAAGTTCCGACTGAAGTTCCCGATTCTCCGATGAAAATTCCTGATGCCCCGGTCCCTACTAAAGAGCACATGCAGGGAGGAACCTCTATAGAAACTTCACTAGTAAAGTGTTCAATTCCGAAAGATGTTGCGGGGCCATCTGACAAGTCTGTACTTGCCCCAGTTATCGAAGAGGAAGAACCTCCACGATCTTCCGAAAAATCTACTAACGAAGGAGTCAAGAAAGCAAGTCCCAAAAAACATGATGGTGATGATGTTTTCGAGGGGTTGAGTGATTTAATTGTGACTTCTCAAGAACTTTTCAAAGATGATGTCTCCAAAACTATCTCTTCTATAATCGAGGCGACATCTTCTTTACAACAAAAGTCAACTCCTCCTACTCAAGTTATCACTACCTCTATTCCACAGAGTGGTTTGTAACTCGATGCGTGTAGTTTACACGTTACACGACACTTCGGATTTCTCATCACTTCTATGCACTTATCTTCTTGTACTTTAAAGATTTCTAAGGCTTATTATTTTTATTTCAGATTCTCCTATGGGGCGCAGCGGCTCGTACTATGATGATTTCCAGCGCTACGGGAGGCGTAGCCAGTATGATTACAGGCGTTACCTCCCTTCTTACAGAGAATCGGATGAAGAGAGGGCCATCAGGAAAGCCGACGAGAGACGAGCATATGAAGAACGTCACCGAAGGGAACAAGAAAGACATGACCCTCCCCACAGAGATGATGATACTCAAAAGAGAAAAGCTCACGATGAGAGAGGTAAAGGTCACATAGACGATTCTTCTAGCAAGCGGGCTAGACTTACCGAAGAAACAATGCCGACAGCTTCTGAACATGTTCCTGCTCAATCTCCTGCTCCCGTTCGCTCCGACATTCAAGCAATCATCAACCGGCCTGCATACCAAGTCGGGCAAGGTCCTCCCACTCTTCAAAGTCGATTTCCTCAGTGGTGCTTGAGAGGGATTCGATTTGATCTCGACTTGGTTCCTCTCGACAAACCGGCTATGCTGCGAAATCTTGATACTGTCAGGACCGATATTGAAAGAATGTCGAACTGGCAAAAACTTGTCGACGAGCATCAGAGGGTTAACCGAGCCAATCTCGAGGCCATGCTCACAATGGAGAACGACAAGGCTGAGTGGCAGAAGACTCTCGAACAGCATGACGCCGAAATGAGAAGTATTGCTTCCTATAATGAAAAGCTGGAAGCGGAAGCAGAAAAGCTTAAGGAAGAATTAGCTACTTCATCTACTTTCCATTCTCAAAAGGAGAGCATGCTTCAGCAACAAGTACGAGATGCGCATGCAAGTCAAAGGGCAGTCGAAGATAAGCTTACACACCAAGAGAAGGTCATAGAAGAATATCGTGCTGAAACTTTACAGCTGCGAGAACAGGCCGGCTCTCAAAGCTTGGAGATAGAGATGCTAAAAGATCGACTTGCTATAGCCGAAACGGAGCGTGACGAGGCTGTTGCTGGTAAACTCGCGGCCGAAGAGGCCCATCAAGCAACCAAAGCTGATATTAGCTCCACATTATTTGATTTCTATCTGCATAGAATTTTGGGGCGTGGCAGCCTTGCCTTTCTAGGCCCTAAATACGAAATTACATTAGCTGAAGTCTGGGAGGCAACACTTGATATGCTAGGTGGCAAAGGTGCTGGTTACGCTGAGACAGCTCTTGAAGAGCATTATCTCGATGATGATGCCCGCGCCGCTCTTGCCAAGGGAAAAGAGCAACTCGCCAAGGTACGGGCCGGAATGGCGGAAGGGGAACGTTCTGAGAAAGAAATACCGCCTACCACTTCTGAACGTCCTTTAGTTTCTCCCAAAGTGGACATTACAGGCTCTAGTGCTCATTCGCCGCCTCCTATAAGAACCGGGGTAATCACCCCTACTGATGATGAGGCTTTGGAGGATATCGGGGCTCAGAATTATGAGATTGAACTTACGAAGCAAACATCTTCAGGTAATTTTGATATTGGTCCGATTCAGGTGGATCGCTTGCTTACTCCTCAAAAGTTTGATGAGCTTCTCGATTACTTCTTGAATCTCGACGAACCCATATCTCCCTTCTTTCGGGGAGATACTAATATTTTTAATTTCTCTTCTTCTGCAGTTGAAACGCCAAGTGCTGTGCAGACTTCACTTCTTCCGGTTATCCCTCCTCCGTCTCTTCAGGTGACTCCTCCTTCTGCTTCACAACCCGGGTCACAAGAGGAACAGATTGAGGCTCTTCATGGCTTGGATGACCCTATCGCTTCGCAAGAGCAGAAGGACGAGGGACTTGAAGGAGGCGAGATCTCTCCGGAGCGGACTCCCTCTGATGACGTAGTTTTGTCCGCTCTTGTTACTCCAGGGAGTGAGTCTTCTTCGAAGAGAAGAAAGAAGCATGGAACATCGAAGAGGAGGGGGAAGAAAATCATCACCACTGAAGAGGAACCGGAAGTCGCACCGGTTGCACCTCCCTCTCCTTCTTCCCTTATGCCTATAGATAGACCTGAAAAACTAATCATTCGGCCAGGCAAAGGGTCCAAGGGTGGCAAGAAGAAATGAAGACTTCAGCTTTTAGCTTCTCGTCTTTTGCATGTATTGGTCGAGAATTGTGCGGGTATCGGCCTCCCGCTTTTCTTTTGTTGAAACTTGTACCTGTATATAAAGTAATGTTGAATAAAATGATTCCACTTTCTTTGTATAAACTCCTGTTTGAATTTGAGAATGCATTTATTATTCATTTTTGCACAAGTTTATTTATATGACATTGCAGTGAGCTTATGGTATGTTGTTTGAGCGTACTTTACCGATGTAGCTATATCATATCGTATACAACTATACCATGCTGCCCCCATATCATAAGCTTACTGCAATTTTCTATACTTCGAGGGGACTTGCACTCTTATTTTCTGTAGAATGACTATTTCATTCGTGAAAAGATTTTTCATAGAGTACAACTCCTTTCATATAAGTTTTTACGCTTTGTCCTTCGAAGAAGTCACTTTTTCCTTTTGCGTATGTACACATTTTGCCAAGTGAATTCTTCTATGTGGTAAAGCGGACCTTTGAATGTAGTTTAACATTCTTTCCCCCTTTTTTTTTAGAATAGGTAAATCACTCTTCCTTCGAAAGTTAAAGTATGCTTTTGATGAGGATTTTTCTTTTAAATAGAAATTTGTACCTCTGAGGAGGGATTTTTTCACGTTTCAACGCTTGGAAGTTTTATTTCAATCTTGGTGAAACGTGTACCTCCAAAGAGTTGTGCCTTTGAAGAAAGCCTTTTCACGTTTCAACACTTGGAAGTTTTATTTCAATCTTGGTGAAACGTGGGCTTCCGAAGAGGTCTTTCTTCTTGATTATGCTTCCGGAGGAGGGGGGTTGTACCTCTGAGGAGGGATTTTTCATGTTTCAACACTTGGAAGTTTTATTTCAATCTTGGTGAAACGTGTACCTCCAAAGAGTTGTGCCTTCGAAGAAAGCCTTTTCACGTTTCAACACTTGGAAGTTTTATTTCAATCTCGGTGAAACGTGGGCTTCCAGGAAGGTCTTTCTTTTGTTTTGCATTTCAACTTTGGTGAAGTGAAATTCCGAAGAGCGGTTGTTACACTTCAACTCCTGGTGAAATGTGCCTCCGAAGAGGTCTTTATTTTGTTTGCATTTCAACTCTGGTGAAGTGAAATTTCGAAGAGCGGTCGTAACACTTCAACTCCTGGTGAAATGTGCCTCCGAAGAGGTCTTTTATTTTGTTTGCATTTCAACTCTGGTGAAGTGAAATTCCGAAGAGCGGTCGTAACACTTCAACTCCTGGTGAAATGTGCCTCCGAAGAGGTCTTTATTTTGTTTTCATTTCAACTCTGGTGAAGTGAAATTCCGAAGAGCGGTCGTAACACTTCAACTCCTGGTGAAATGTGCCTTAGAGAGGGTTTTCATCGCCTGGAAGTTACTCTCTCATGGTTGGAGGGTCATGACTCCTCCAATCTTTTTTGTTGAGTAGAGAACTTTCTTTTTTGTGGCGTATGACCCATTAGAGGTCTTTATTCTCCGAATAGTTGCGCCTCCGGAGAGGACTTGTGCTGCCGATGATGGCTTTGGTTGTTCCTCTGTCCACTTGCTTATGCCTTTTCAATGATCCTTTGCTCTTTTTTTTTTTAAGCTTTCATTCCCTTTTCTCACAAGTAACTTGTTTAATCCAAGGAAGTGTGCTTCATTATCAGGCAATTTCGTGAGAACGAGCATTAGCTTCTTAATTGGATGTTTGTTTGTTCAAACGATCTCAATTTATTAGCAAAGACCCGTTTCTGTCGAAATCATAGGCCGTTCAATTGAAGTACTTCCTATCTAGGATTTGAATTCGGGGCTTTTGTGACTTGAAATTTGGCGAGAATCACTTGGTCTTTTTATGTGCAAGTTTCACTTCCATTGTCTGCAAAAATTTAAATCGACATTTCAGCAATACATTCTATGTACTTTTTATATCGAAAGTAAAGCAAACATGTAATAATAATAAGGAACACAAGATTTATAGTGGTTCGGCCAGGAAATTGGGCCTACATCCACTTTATATTCTTTCATTATTTACTTGCATCAGTTTTACAATTGCCTTCAATTACAAGAATCATACATTCATAATTCTTTTTACAATATTTCAACAAAATTTTCAAGTATAGTATGGACGCAAATGGTTGCTGTTCCATGCCCTTGGAATTTGATCTCCTTCAACAGTGGTGAGTTTGAATGTGCCGTCAAGAAGCTTCTGACCTATGACATATGGTCCTTCCCAATTTGGCCCAAACACACCTGTCGCTGTCATAATTCTCTTCAGGACTAGGTTTCCAATCTCAAAGCTGCGTTGGCGAACTTTGGAATTGAAATGTCTGGCTATTCTTTGCTGATGAGCTGCAATTCTGAGATTAGCCTCATCTCTTTTTTCATCAAGGAGATCTAGCGCTTCAAGCTGTAGCTTTTCGTTTTCTGCTTGATTGAAATGGATTCTTCTGTGTGAAGGGACCTCTATTTCTACCGGAATCATTGCCTCTGACCCGTATGCCAATGAAAACGGGGTGTGCCCAGTCGCAGTTTTGTGAGTGGTTCTGTATGCCCATAGTGCCAGTGGTAGCTTATCGACCCAACCACCTTTTGCTCTTTCAAGCTGCTTCTTGATGGTTGACCTAATAATTTTGTTCACGGCTTCCACTTGCCCGTTTGCCTGCGGATGAGCCACTGTTGAGAAGCTTTTCCGGATTTTGAATCGCTTGCAAAAATCTTGGAATTCTTCACTTTCAAACTGAGTTTCGTTGTCTGTAATTATTTTTTGAGGCACACCGTATCTGCAAATGATGTTTTTAGTCACAAAACTTATCATCTTCTTTGAGGTGATAGTAGCCAGTGGTTCAGCTTCTGCCCACTTAGTAAAATAATCTACAGCAACAATAGCGTATTTAATTCCAGATTTGGCAGTTGGTAGCGACCCAATAAGATCCATTCCCCAAATCGCAAATGGCCATGGACTGACCATCTGTGTGAGTTCGGTAGAAGGTGCTCTAGGAATTCTGGCAAATCTTTGGCATCTGTCACATTTTCGGGAATAATCTGCAGCATCTCTATTAATTTCTGGCCAAAAATATCCGTATCGGAGAATTTTCTTTGCTAATGTTTGGCCACCTAAATGATCACCACATTCTCCTCCATGTACCTCAGCTAAGATTGTTTTGGACTCTTCCCTGGATACACATCGAAGTAATGGCATTGAGAATCCCTGTCTGTATAATCGGCCATCCTGGATTACATAGCGAGAGGCTTTCCTTAGTAGCTTCTGTCTCTCTCTTGAATTTTCTGGCAAAGAACCTCTGAGTCGGTAGTCTAGTATTGGAGTCATCCATGACTCTTGTTCTTGAGATACATTCATAATCCAGTCTATATCCACCTCGTCTGTACTTGGTGCTGACAGGACTTCTACGGGGACTAATCCCAATAGCTGAGCTTCACCAGAACTTGAATACTTTGCGAGGGAATCTGCCTTCATATTCTCTTCCCGGGGAATATGGCTTATTGAATAATGATCGAGCTCACGTAGAAGTTCCGAAGCCTTTGACAAGTAGGCAGGCAGGTTTCCCCCTTTCGTTTGAAATTCCTTCTTGACTTGGCATACAATAAGCTGAGAATCACTGAAGATCTGTAATGCTCGGATATTTAGTTCTTTAGCGATTTTCAGTCCTGCGATAAGAGCTTCATATTCTGCTTCATTGTTTGTTGAAGGAAATTCCAATCTTAGTGCATAACATAATGACCGACCTTCAGGGGTTTCAAGTACCACTCCGGCTCCGGAACAGTAATCATTTCTTGCGCCATCAACATATAACTTCCACTGGATTGGGGAATTATTGATTGCTTTTTCCTCACCATTACCTTTTTCTGTGAATTCTACAATGAAATCAGCTAAAGCTTGTCCGTTGATTGCTTTTCGAGGGTGATAAGTGATGTCATATTGACTGAGTTCAATGTTCCACTTTAGAAGGCGACCCGAAGTTTCAGGGAGAAACAGGACTTGCTTTAGAGGTTGATCAGTGAGGACTCTGATAGGATGAGCTTGGAAATATTTCCTCAACTTCCTTGATGCAACTAGTAGACAATAGGCGAGTTTTTCCAACTTGGAGTAATTCAGCTCTGCCCCAGTGAGTCTTTTGCTGATATAGTAAACCGGATGTTGAATCCTTTTGTCTTCTCGTATCAGCGCTGCGCTTAGAGCATGAGATGATACTGCCAAGTATATAAGAAGATCCTCACCATTGCCTGGCCTAGAAAGTATTGGAGGCGCTTCCATATGACGGATCAACTCATCAAAGGCTTTTTGGCATTCGGGAGTCCATTCAAAGTTCTTCTTTCCTTTCTTCAAAGCATCGAAGAATGGGATGCATTTATCAGTAGCTTTGGAAATGAACCGACTCAAGGCGGCGACCTTTCCATTAAGACTTTGCAATTCCTTCTTCGTTCTAGGAGCTTTAACTTCTTTTAAAGCAGTAATTTGAGCTGGACTAGCCTCAATGCCCCTAGCACTGACGATAAAACCTAAGAACTTTCCGGACTCGACCCCAAACGTACATTTCAGAGGGTTAAGCTTCATTTTGTATTTCCGAAGGACTGTAAACATTTCTGCTAAGTGTTCAATGTGATCCGCTGCTTTCTTAGACTTTACTAACATGTCGTCGACGTAGACTTCTATAGTTTTGCCCAATTGCGGTTTGAACATAGCATTAACAAGTCTTTGGTAGGTTGCCCCTGCATTTTTCAATCCGAAGGGCATAACTCTGTAACAATAAAGACCAACATCGGTGATAAAGCTCGTGTCCTCCTGATCAGGTTCATGCATCATGATCTGGTTGTATCCGGAGTAGGCGTCCATAAAAGACAACAACTCATGTCCCGCTGTTCCATCTACCAGTTGATCGATCCTGGGCAATGGGAAGCAATCTTTGGGGCTGGCCTTGTTTAGATCTGAAAAATTGATGCACACTCTCCATTTTCCATTAGCTTTTTTAACTAGCACTGGATTTGACACCCAATTCGGGTAAGTAGATTCTTTGATGAAGTTATTTTCCATGAGTCGATCAACTTCTTCTTTTAATGCTGTTGACCTTTCTGGACCTTGGGTTCTTCTTTTCTGTTTAACTGGCGTAAACTTTGGGTCAATATTCAAAGTGTGTACCGCAACTTCTGGGGATATTCCACACATATCGGCATGAGTCCAAGCGAAGACATCTAGATTTGCTTTTAGGAAAGATATCAAGATATTCTGAATTGACGCATTAAGCTGTAAACCCACATTCAACACCTTATTTGGGTCCTTCGGGTCAACAGGTACCGGTACTGTCGTTTCCACCGGTACTACTCTATTCTCCCCTGCACTGGCTTTTCTGGGATCCATCTCTTTTCGTGCCCCGCTATGCTCACCAGTGCAGGGTCCGCCCCGTAATTGCTACAAGGCTGGTTCTTTGATGCGGACCGGGGCTGCCGCATCCTTTCCCATTTCCCTTTTTCTTGCCTCTCGCAGCTCTGTCAGATAACACTCCCGCGCAGCATTTTGGTCCCCCTTTATAACTCCTACTCCATTGTCTGTAGGGAATTTAATGGTGAGGCACCATGGGGCTAAAACAGCTTTGAATGCTGCGAGCGTTGGACGGCCAAGGAAAGCATTATAAGCAGAAAATTCATCGACAATCACAAATGTTTGCTTGCGGACTACTTTCCTTTCTCCTTCTCCAAGTTCTACAAGCAGATCAATGGTTCCTATTGGTTGCTTTGGCTCCCCAGTGAAGCCAGCGATTTTCTACGATGAGGCTTGTACATCGACCATAAGGATTTTCATTTGGTCGAATATCTTCTTGAAGAGGATATTACATGATGCTCCGCAATCAATGAGAACTCTTCTGACAATGGCTGGTCCGATACCAGCTGAGATGACTAAGGGATCTAGGGTAGGAGCTTCGATACCTGTGGAATCTCTGGCTCTGAAAACAATATCATCACTGAAAGTTTTCTGTTGTTTCAGAGGCGTAGTGTCTTCTAAAACAAAGACATCTTCTTCGGCTGGAACATATTTCAAAGCCCTGGTATATCTCTCCATCTCACCCCAGCTCTTGCCAGCTGGGTGAGGTCCTCCTGTAATGACATTGATAATGGGCCTTCCAGATTCATGCCCTGCAGCCTTCTCACCTGTCCTAGGCTGATGAATAGGAGCTTGTTGCCCCTGACTTGACGATGCAGGATTGTTGCTATTCTTCTTCACAAATTGCTGCAGCTTGTTTTCTCTTAGCAACTCTTCAATCAGATTTTTCAACTGGTGGCATTCATCGGTCTCATGACCGGGTTGATTATGGAAGCGGCAGAACTTCCCACTCTGTATAGCCTTTTTCCCGGTCCTCAGAGGGATAGGTTTAGGAAAATCAACAGAATCTTTAGTGGCAAGGTAGATATGCTCCGGCGTATGCGATAATGGAGTATACTCTGATGGCTTGAAGGATCGAGGCTTCTTCAGATTACTCTGTTTTTTCCCATTATTATTCTCCCTTTTTTGCCCCACCGATTCATTCTTGCGTGGAGCGACAGTGTTATCTTCAGCTTTCTCCAATACTGCCTTTACCGGTACAGGACGGCTTTCCAGGCGTATGAATTCATCTGCTTTTTTATAAAACTTTTCAAGGGAAGTTGGTTCCTTCATGTTTAGCCATTTCCCAAATTCGCTCGACTTATCAATAGCCCTCATCAGATAAGTCAATATCATTCGCGGTTCTGCATTGTCCACCTCAGCCAGTGCTATATTGAAGCGATTCAAGAAAGATCTGATAGATTCACCCGGATTTTGTTCTAAACTCGACAGCGACATGATGTCCTTGGCCTTTGAAGCATATAGTCTGAACTGCTCCTTGAATTTCCGGGTCAAGTCCGAAAACTGATCAATAGATCGGATTGGCAGCTTAGTGAACCACAGTAGAGCCACACCTTCAAGATATACAGGAAAATATCGGCACTTTATCTCATCAGAGGCTCTGGCACCTGTCATGTGCCAATCATATTTATACAAGAATTCATTCGGATCACTTGTCCCTTTGTAAGCTGGAATAGTTGGAGGGACAAACTTCCTCGGAAATTCCGCCTTTAAGATTTTCTCAGTAAATGGAGTTTTACTTGGGGCAAAACCCCATTCTTTTTCGTCTTCAACCCTCTGCATACTTTCTTTCATGATTTGCCGGACCATTCCAGAAAGATACTCCTCATCATGTCGAGTTCTAGATCCATCAGCCTCAGGAAGCGTTTGCTCAAAGGGACTAGCAGCCCTCTCAGGAGCATTCCTTTCATTAGCATCATGAATGTTGCCAGAGTAATTCCTTTCATTTCCAACCGGTTGATTGTTCGCCCCAAGCAAATCGTTCAGCTTATTCAGAATTAGAGCATTTTGGGCACTCTGAGCCTCTAATTGTGCATTCTGGGCGTTTATCTGCTGGTTCAGCCCTAATATTACAGCATCCAACTCCGCTTTCGTAACCCCAGCAGACGGAGTGGGTTGATTAGGTAGAGGAGAAGCGGAGGTTCCCTCTTGAACATTTCCGGACCTGACAGATCTACTCTTCCTTCCAGGAGCCATAATCTCAGATAGACTTCTGGTTTTCAAGGCAATTCTCTCTACAAATCTCTGTGAAGCAATGATGATAATTTTCCTGAGTTCAGTTCTCAGTGAAAGCACCAAAAATGTTAACGCTAAAATTTGAACGCTAACACCCCGGTGTATGAGTTATAGTTGTGAAAGCACCACCCGATAACTCGGGAACAGATTACAAGCAGATAATAGCGGAAAAGCAGTAAACAACAACAATTTTATAGTGGTTCGGCTTAAGGGTATAGCCTACGTCCACTTTAAGTACTTTTATTGATGATCTCGTTACAAGCTGATATAATTCTTTCCAAGTACAATACACTTTGAATTACAAGTCACTTAGAACAAGTAGCCTAAACTTCAATGGAGATTAGAGTCTTCAAATCCATGTTGGATGTGTGTGATCTTTTCTCGAAGTTGTTTGTAGCGTTCTTCGTGTCTTGAGAGCTTTAAGTGTTGGATTGGTTTAGAATGCAGCAGAGTAACGGCGCTTGAAGAGAATGAGCCAAAAGTCCTTTGCTAGTTGGAGTTAGGGTCATATTTATAGGCATTTTTCAGAGTAAGGTCGTAGGTCGTGACCGACCTAAGTAAGGTCGTAGGTCGTGACCGACCTAAGTAAGGTTGTAGTCGACCTGAAGAGTATTGGCCCCTCCTTCCTCACGCATGCTGATTTGCATAAGTCCTAGGTCGTGAGCGACCTATCCCCCTGTGGCATTGCATAGTCTTCTATATTCTGGTATTTAGGTCGTTAGCAACCTAACCTAGGTCGCGAGTACTTTCCTGCAGCCATAGTTAATCTTAAGTCGCTGAGTCCCTTAGGTCGCGACCTTCCTTAGGTCGCGGAGCTTCTTAGGTCGGTGGATAGTTAGGTTGCGGAGTTCCTTAGGTCGCGACCTTCCTTAGGTCGCGGAGCTTCTTAGGTCGGTGGATAGTTAGGTCGCGGAGTTCCATAGGTCGAGTCCATCTTCAGGTCGCACTCACTCTTAGGTCGCGGCCTCCTTTAGGTTGCAGCTTTCTGTTAGGTCGCAACAATCCTTAGATCGCCAGGTTACTTCTGCAGTTAAGTCGCGCCCTTTTTTAGGTTGCTTGTTCTTTTAGGTCGCGGCCTTTTTGGGTCGCTGCTGCCTTTAGGTCGAGACAATCTTAGGTCGCAACACTTTAGGTCGCAGCTACTCTTAGGTCGCTGGGTTCCGCTAGGTCGTAACCTTCTTCAGATCGCTAGGTCGCTTCACTAATTAGGCCGCTAAATCGTTTCATCTCTTGGGTCACTAGGTCGCGCTTCAGTTAGGTTGCTTACTTTTAGGTCGCGGCAATAATAGGAGTTAACAAACTGCAATTGAGATAAATCATTCTAGCCAAGCTAAAATAAAAATACGCTGTCCCGTATCACTGTCCCAGTAGTTACGCGCTCCGGCTTTGATCCGTAAAGTCATAAGTTCGAATCCTACATAGCATAATTCGAGCAATTGGACATATGTTAAATTGTAGTATGTAAAATCAAGTTTGGAATTTATATATAGAGCCTTAACCATTAAATCAATTTCAAATATATAAACTTTTACTATGAAAAGAAGAATTGATGCATTCACATGCCTTAATGCCAATTTCCATACACAAATTTGGAACGCAACTTATCATAACACCCCTTGGAATAAATAAAACATGGTTAATAATTTCCAAGCTCTATGTCAATACAACATATGTATGGATTAGTAAATTTGCTATGCGATTTTTTTTAAATGCATGGTTTTGTCTAAAGAAGACTAAATGAAGTTGTGTGTGGTCTTTTTCAAATGCTTGGATTTGACTAAAGTTTGTTGTGGACAAATAAAATTGTTATGATGTTTACTTCTATATTCCGAAAAAAGCATGAAATTTTTTGTTATACATAAATAAAGTTCGCTATCTTTCTCTAGCTATCCGCTCATTTTCCTCATAGATTTCCTTCTTACTATTATTTTTCTACACAAAATCATGCAGTTCTGAAAATGTCAGCTTCTATAATGTAGAGGAAAAGAAAAAATTGTGGAAGAAACTATACGATGTAGATGCCTATTAAACATATTCTATGCTTATTAACAATAATATAGTTAAGTAGTAAATTTAGTTTCCCTTAGTACAACACGAATCTAGCAATCCCAAAGTTCCCGATTATGTAGAAAGTCGTTCGAGTAAGCAACTGGTAAAAGAAAAAAAAATGTATATCATTAATCAAAGCTACTTATTTTGTTCATATGGATAATGGGATAACAACATGGTTGTCTAGGTTGAATATTATTGTTTAAACTAGTTTAAAAACTGAAGGTAAATTTAATAAATTTAACATGCACAAGTAATGTACATTTATTTAAGTTGAGTATACCTTACAAATTAACAGTATGCAAGTATTGATAGAGAGCTTATTGATTATTAACATTGTTTTCTTAATTCCACCATGGTATAATGATAAGTAGTGTTTGAAATTGTAGTATGGAAATTGACTCTAAATATGTATAGGTGTATGTACAATATGCATAAGGCTGGTAGTGCTTGAAGAAGAAATAGAAAAGCAGCCCTTTTTTCCGTTTTATCTTTTATCTTTTTATTGTATGGTATGTAGTGTTCAGAAATTGTAATTCCGGTTTGTCAAAATAAAAAATATGAAGGAGACCTTTAATTTCACATGTACCTGACATTGACTAATAACTGCAAATTTTGAGCCATTAGCTATCAAAATCACACGCTGGAATTAAGGTATCCTCATTTTAAGGCTATTAAATTAATACTGGAACATTAATTCTAGAATTACTTAATACATGAACATAGTTTAGCGCAATAATTAAGAAACACCACAACAACAAAAAAGGACAATACTTCAAAGTACATTGCACATAAACCATACTTAACAACACATAGAACCAATTACTAAACTCTCAAACTTTTATAAACATGACATTATGAGTTTGCCGATGATCGCTAGGGGTTTCGCCGTAAAATACTCCAAGATATCGTCCTCCGTTGCAATGATTTCATCGCGTGTAAAATCTGCAAATTAGGATGTTTTTTCTTTGCATTTCAAGCATGATGGGAGCTAACTGACAACAAGGAAGAGGAAAGGTTTTTCCTTCTCAACCATTTCAAGTGTGGCGTCCCAAATAGGGAACACTAGGATGAGTGGCCCTATGTTGTTTTCTACATAGGTTAAATAAATGAATTTACATGAAAGAACGCGCTAACGGGTTTGGATTTTAAATTTGGAAATGTTTTCCTGTGTCTAGGATATTAAAACGGTAAATTTATCTAAACGCCTCTACGAATTTCGCATATCCATTATTCTATAAGTGTAAAATAGATATATAACTTAGCTTTTTTTGTCAATCAGTCTGAAACAATCATTGCTAACATATGTTTTTTGGACATATGATAATAAAACCCTTATAAATTTAACATCCATCTAGATTTGCATTGAAATACTTGGTAAATGAATTTATGCTATTGTTTTACTTATTATAATTGGATAGTTGACCATAATTATAAGTTGGCTACCAATTTTCTTTTTAAAGAATTTCAAAGTAATAGATGAATTGAGGGAAAATTTGTCTTTAAATATAGGAATAACAATAATGCTTTAAATATTGTTTTAGTAGATCTTTTAGTGACGACTTATTAGATTCTCTACTTTTATTAGAAAACAAACCTCGTTTTAGTAAGGTTTTTTTCACGTATTGTCTCATTTGCTCCTACTTAGTTTGTGATAACTATTCAAGCTTGATTGAAATGCATTTTTGCAACTCATTATTCCCCATTTGATTATACCGTGTTTTCCCCCTTTCTGCGTTGTTTACTCATGATTCATTTTTTAAATCTTTTCTTTCCCTTATGGTTCTACTTAGTTTTCTTTGTTATTCTTGACTCAATCATGCTTGCATTTTTTAGGTCTTAATTTTTTAAATATAGGTTTTACTTAATTGTTTGCTTAATCAGATTTAGTTATGATGCTCTTTGTTTTCGTTTCAACATACACACACATATATATGTGAGCCTAACTTAGATTATTGAGTCATTGATAATTATATTGGATCCTATTATTTGCATCTGTCTTATTGATGTTAGTGATTAGGTGTTACTGTTGGATTATGGATTCTACGTAATTGGTTCCTCCGAGTATGGATATAATTGATTGGCAATGTCGTATAACTGTCATCAATGGAGGTCGTTGCTAAATTGATACTAAGGATTCGTTGGAGGCGGCCCTTCTTGAGAGTTTATTTCGTCTCTAGTTTTGGTTTATTATATAACATTATGGACTCTAGTTATTATGTTGGAATGTTTATTTTTTATATATTATGCGAGTTTATGGTATAGAGCTACCTACCAAACTTGTTGGTGGCTTCTTTGTAAGTGTATAATAAAATTATACGAATCCTCTCCCCGATAGAGAACCGCTCGTTTCCTTAGAAGTGCATTGAAATCTAGAGATTATTAGATCGATAATTTAACAAACTCGTATTTACATAGTACCCATGTCATACAAATGTTGCAGGGATCTGAATCTTTGTTAAAATGTATGACAGAATGCGAAATGTATTCAAAAAATACAAAGATTATGAAGTTTAAAATACAACATTATCATTTATGTTTATGTTACTTGTTTACACTTAATATGGTAGTTAAGGTAAGTTGAATTTTTAACATGTGCCAAGTGGGTAAACACTAATTTTTCTTTATAAAACATGTACTTTATAACAAACAAAGTGAACAGATCATTACTTGCAAAAATTGGATTGCAATTTTAGAAAAGTTTGTAAAAGATTCTATAAAAATGATAATGGTTAAAACTAATTGTTTCTAAAATAGCATACTACATAACAATGGTGGTACTATTTACACTCATCTAAATACTTACCAACGCCACTAAAATATTTAACAAAATTAAATTATAAAACCTATTTCAAAAACTCACGTTGAACTTAAAAGAGGATCTCCAACTAAACATGAACAGTTGGAAATAAATAGAAAAATAAATGAAATTTAATCATCAAACATAATTATTTTCAATTCTATCAACCATTAGTGATAAAAAAATGAGATGAACAACGGAAGAGGAATATTTTATCAATTTTAGATTAGGATTCGTTAATGTCATTAATTATATTTAGAAGAGGAACAGCTGAGATATTTAATTATATTTAAAATATGCATAATGTCGTTAAATTTCTAAGGAAATAATAATAATAATTAATTATATTTGGTTATATCATAGTATTTTTTTATTACAACTCGTTTCGTTATTCTTTTTTGTTTTTTTATCGAAATAACAACAAAGCAATAGTGATTAGATATTTTTGATCAAAATGTTGGATATGGCATATTTGGTAGTAGGTGAAGCGGGTAAATTTAAAAAAAAAATCTTTATTTGGATCATAACAGGCTCATGTAAACTATTAGAAGTATAAAATCCAATCTACATTTTGAAATAATGTCTTTTTTATTTTAAACTACTTATATTTATTTATTTGATATACGATATACATATTATATATAATATCACAATATATAATGTAATAGCAATAAACATATGTATAAACGTATACATACACGCATAGATATTGAAATTTATACATATTGTAGATATAGATGATAATTTTTATGCATATCAAAGGAATATATATATATATATATATATATATATATATATATATATATATATATATATATGCATAGCTATATAAGTGTGTTTAAATATACTAAGATATATGCATATGGTTGATATAAACATATTATTAGTACGACATATGTTAACCCGCCTTTTTACCAGGCCATGGACATGCGAGATTAACATAATCGGTTGCACGTTCGCCAAGGCTGGTGTACGATAGATTCAGTCGACTGGATGGATGGACGGATGACGCAACGTGCTTAGGAGATGGAAATATGATTGGATAAAGATGAATCAACTATGGTTTGGTCTAGGAAATATGGTTCGGCATTGGCAATCATTCGGCATTGAAGTACGTCCAACATTCCTCCACTCGGCATTTGTACTCGGCATTGAAGTACGTCCGGCATTCTTTCACTCGGCATCTTCCACTCGGCATTTGAACTCAGCATTAAAGTGCGCTCGGCACACCTCACCCCAGCATCGATCGACATGCATCACTCAAATGCCTCGTCCGGCATTATTCTATCAGACTTTGTTCGGCATGCATCACTCAAATGCCTCGACCGACATTATTCTATCAGACTTCGTTCGGCATTCTTCCTCCAGACGCTTCGTTCGGCATGGAACGGGTCGACATTGATGGCTCGGCATTACATGGCTCGGCATATTTGGACCGACCATAAACTCGGTGGGCCTGAATCATGCAAAGGCCTAACAACTCAGGATTTGCCTATAAATACAGCATGTGGGGGTTCAGAAAATGGATCCTGATTCTCTCTCCTGCTCTCTAACTTTCTATCCCCTAAGGCTAAGGCAAGCCTATCACTTTGTAACTGTAATCGATTGTTACAACAATAAAAAAGAAATTACTGGAGTGGACGTAGGCCAGAGTTAGCCGAACCACTATAAATTCCGTGTCTTTACCGCTTTCATTTTAATTTCTATTATTCTTCATATTAAATATCCCCTACATACATCCTACCCGTGAACTGTGATTGTTGTTTAGTACTTTCACTTGGATTTGGGTGTTAGTGACCAATTTTGGCGCTAACATTTTGGTGCTTTCACTGAGAATTGAACTCAGGAAATTTGGAGTTAGAAACTTGGATTTAAAAGAGAAATGGCTAGACCATCAGCAAGGAAGCAAGTAATGGAAAGGAGCAATCAGGAGGGAAGTCAAGAGGCTTCCTCTGGAGATGGAGCAGGTGGAGCATCCATTTACATCACTAGAGAGGAAACGGAAGTCATGATGAAAAGACAAGAGGAGGTGACACAAGCTCTTCTCAGACAACATTACGCGAGCAGGAAATGCCGGAACTCAGATCCATGTAGCTGGATCAGAAATTCTCAACCAGCAAGCAGATGAAATGGCTCAGCAGGGACCCCCAATCAGCAGACGACTATCAATCTGGATGGATCTAGACTCGGGGGCATACCACCAGGAAATGTTGGACCAATCCATAAAAAAAAACACCACCTACCTTGAATGGAGATGGCACTAGATTTGCGCAACGTCGGCTCATTATCAACTAAACAGGTTCATGGTTTTGAATAAGTAATAGTACTCAAAGTAATACGGCTAGGTCACTTACACACGTACGGGATTGAGGACGGTCCCTAGGCGTGCTCTGAGATAACTGAAAACCGTACTACTTGAGTCTATGAAATTCTGCTTTCTTTCTAGTTTTCTGCAAACTTTGGTTCTCTCTTTCGTATTTCGGACATTTACTTTTCTTTGGTATGGTTTTGGAGTTTGGATTGAACTCCCGATTTGGTTGGTTTTTTCTTGGCTTCCCATTCTGGTTTGGATGTTTGATTTTTTGATACGGATTTCTGGTTTTATATTTGGTTTTGGATCAATGTAATAAACAGTTCAGGTTTTATAATTACTGCCCCGACCGGAGAGACGGGGCAATGGTCACAAGTTACGAGTCCCTTTGCCGGAGAGCGAAGAAATGGACTCGGGCAGAATATAAAAAGTCCTTGACCGGAGAGTCGAGGCCGGAGAATATAAAAAGTCCTTGACCGGAGAGTCGAGGCCGGAGAATATAAAAAGTCCTTGACCGGAGAGTCGAGGCTGGAGAATATAAAAAGTCCTTGACCTGAGAGTGGAGGCCGGAGAATATAGAAAGTCCTTGACCGGAGAGTCGAGGCCGGAGAATATAAAAAGTCCTTGACCGGAGAGTCGAGGCCGGAGAATATCAAAATCCTTAGCCGGATTGCTGAGGCCGGTGAATATCAAAGTCTTTGACCGGAGAGTCGAGGCCGGAGAACATACAACCCCGTGATGGAAAAGTCAAGGCTGGAACAGGATAACACGACCCGGCGAGGTCTACAAAATCAAGATTAAGCCCGGAGAGGTCGTGGATTTGATGATATGGTTACAAAAAGGATGTGGACTTTGGATATCAGATTTGAGGCTATTCAAAACAGACCTTCCAATAGCAAGGCATGTTTTGGGGGGCAAGTGTTAACCCGCCTTTTTACCAGGCCATGGACATGCGGGATTAACATAATCGGTTGCACGTTCGCCAAGGCTGGTGTACGATGGATTCAGTCGACTTGATGGATGGATAACGCAACGTGCTTAGGAGATGGAAATATGATTGGATAAAGATGAATCAACAATGGTTTGGTCTAGGAAATATGGTTCGGCATTGGCAATCATTCGGCATTGAAGTACGTCCGGCATTCCTCCACTCGGCATTTGTACTCGGCATTGAAGTACGTCCGACATTCCTCCACTCGGCATCCTCCACTCGCCATTTGTACTCGGCATTGAAGTACGTCCAGCATTCTTTCACTCGGCATCTTCCACTCGGCATTTGAACTCAATATTAAAGTGCGCTCGGCACACCTCACCCCAGCATCGATCGGCATGCATCACTCAAATGCCTCGTCCGGCATTATTCTATCAGACTTTGTTCGGCATGCATCACTCAAATGCCTCGACCGACATTATTCTATCAGACTTCGTTCGGCATTCTTCCTCCAGATGCTTTGTTCGGCATGGAACAGGTCGGCATTGATGGCTCGGCATTACATGGCTCGGCATATGTGGACCGGCCATAAACTCGGTGGGCCTGAATCACGCAAAGGCCCAACAACTCAGGATTTGCCTATAAATATAGCATGTGGGGGTTCATAAAATGGATCCTGATTCTCTCTCCTGCTCTCTAACTTTCTATCCCCTAAGGCTAAGGCAAGCCTATCACTTTGTAACTATAATCGATTGTTACAGCAATAAAAAAGAAATTACTGGAGTGGACGTAGGCCAGAGTTAGCCGAACCACTATAAATTCCGTGTCTTTACCGCTTTCATTTTAATTTCTGTTATTCTTCATATTAAATATCCCCTACATACATCCTACCCGTGAACTGTGATTGTTGTTTAGTACTTTCACTTGGATTTGGGGGTTAGTGACCAATTTTGGCGCTAACATTTTGGTGCTTTCACTGAGAATTGAACTCAGGAATTTTGGAGTTAGAAACTTGGATTTAAAAGAGCAATGGCTAGACCATCAGCAAGGAAGCAAGTAATGGAAAGGAGCAATCAGGAGGGAAGTCAAGAGGCTTCCTCTGGAGATGGAGCAGGTGGAGCATCCATTTACATCACTAGAGAGGAAATGGAAGTCATGATGAAAAGACAAGAGGAGGTGACACAAGCTTTTCTCAGACAACATTACGCGAGCAGGAAATGCCGGAACTCAGATCCATGTAGCTGGATCAGAAATTCTCAACCAGCAAGCAGATGAAATGGCTCAGCAGGGGGCAACCCCCAATCAGCAGACGACTATCAATCTGGATGGATCTAGACTCGGGGGCATACCACCAGGAAATGTTGGACCAATCCATAAAAAAAAACACCACCTACCTTGAATGGAGATGGCACTAGATTTGCGCAACGTCGGCTCATTATCAACTAAACAGGTTCATGGTTTTGAATAAGTAATAGAACTCAAAGTAATACGGCTAGGTCACTTACACACGTACGGGATTGAGGGCGGTCCCTAGGCGTGCTCTGAGATAACTGAAAACCGTACTACTTGAGTCTATGAAATTATGCTTTCTTTCTAGTTTTCTGCAAACTTTGGTTCTCTCTTTCGTATTTCGGACATTTACTTTTCTTTGGTATGGTTTTGGAGTTTGGATTGAACTCCCGATTTGGTTGGTTTTTTCTTGGCTTCCCATTCTGGTTTGGATGTTTGATTTTTTGATACGGATTTCTGGTTTTATATTTGGTTTTGGATCAATGTATTAAACAGTTCAGGTTTTATAATTACTGCCCCGACCGGAGAGACAGGGCAATGGTCACAAGTTACGAGTCCCTTCGCCGGAGAGCGAAGAAATGGACTCGGGCAGAATATAAAAAGTCCTTGACCGGAGAGTCGAGGCTGGAGAATATAAAAAGTCCTTGACTGGAGAGTCGAGGCCGGAGAATATAAAAAGTCCTCAACCGGAGAGTCGAGGCCGGAGAATATAAAAAGTCCTTGACCTGAGAGTTGAGGCCGGAGAATATAAAAATTCCTTGACCGGAGAGTCGAGGCCGGAGAATATAAAAAGTCCTTGACCGGAGAGTCGAGGCCGGAGAATATCAAAATCCTTAGCCGGATTGCTGAGGCCGGTGAATATCAAAGTCTTTGACCGGAGAGTCGAGGCCGGAGAACATACAAGCCCGTGATGGAAAAGTCAAGGCTGGAACAGGATAACACGACCCGACGAGGTCTACAAAATCAAGATTAAGCCCGGAGAGGTCGTGGATTTGATGATATGGTTACAAAAAGGATGTGGACTTTGGATATCAGATTTGAGGCTATTCAAAACAGACCTTCCAATAGCAAGGCATGTTTTGGGGGGCAAGTGTTAACCCGCCTTTTTACCAGGCCATGGACATGCGGGATTAACATAATCGGTTGCACGTTCGCCAAGGCTGGTGTACGATGGATTCAGTCGACTTGATGGATGGATAACGCAACGTGCTTAGGAGATGGAAATATGATTGTATAAAGATGAATCAACTATGGTTTGGTCTAGGAAATATGGTTCGGCATTGGCAATCATTCGGCATTGAAGTACGTCCGGCATTCCTCCACTCGGCATTTGTACTCGGCATTGAAGTACGTCCGGCATTCCTTCACTCGGCATCCTCCACTCGCCATTTGTACTCGGCATTGAAGTACGTCCGGCATTCTTTCACTCGGCATCTTCCACTCGACATTTGAACTCAGCATTAAAGTGCGCTCGGCACACCTCACCCCAGCATCGATCGGCATGCATCACTCAAATGCCTCGTCCGGCATTATTCTATCAGACTTTGTTCGGCATGCATCACTCAAATGCCTCGACCGACATTATTCTATTAGACTTCGTTCGGCATTCTTCCTCCAGACGCTTTGTTCGGCATGGAACGGGTCGACATTGATGGCTCGGCATTACATGGCTCGACATATGTGGACCGGCCATAAACTCGGTGGGCCTGAATCACGCAAAGGCCCAACAACACAGGATTTGCCTATAAATATAGCTTGTGGGGGTTCAGAAAATGGATCCTGATTCTCTCTCCTGCTCTCTAACTTTCTGTCCCCTAAGGCTAAGGCAAGCCTATCACTTTGTAACTGTAATCGATTGTTACAGCAATAAAAAAGAAATTACTGGAGTGGACGTAGGCCAGAGTTAGCCGAACCACTATAAATTCCGTGTCTTTACCGCTTTCATTTTAATTTCTGTTATTCTTCATATTAAATATCCCCTACATACATCCTACCCGTGAATTGTGATTGTTGTTTAGTACTTTCACTTGGATTTGGGTGTTAGTGACCAATTTTGGCGCTAACAACATATATATGGTATATACATACACATGTATATAATGTATTGCCATATATATGTGTGTGTGTGTAAAATCATGAAACATATATTTATATAATTATATAATTCAAATACATATATTTATACATACATATGTATTTACTAAATTTATTAAAATCTATCTAATTTGACTAAGTAAATTATCAATTTTGAATCTGAAAATGTTATAATTCAAATTTTTAATTCGATTCAGTTAAAATATTTTATATGTAATCCGAAGTATTTTTATTTCAAAATAATGCATGAATCGAAATTAAGAAGACAAATATCTAATTTTGTGATTAAGTCAAATATTTGTACATACAATTTTATGGGATACTTAAAATATTTCTTTGGGCCGAAGTATACATTATGTGTAAAATAAATATATTTATATTTTTAATCAGCAACATATTATATATAGATGCATACATAATTTCTTATAAAGTTGTGAGTATATATGTGTGTGTAAAATATTTATTTTATTTTAAATACACACACACATGAACAATTATTTTAAATTTAGGCTAAAATTATTTAATTTTAAATAATAAATATATTTTGATATCCCATATGGTTATTTTGTACAAAACTAATTTTAGTCTTTGGTCAAAATTTATATTTTAGATGGATTAACAAATTTAACTTTTAAATGTATATCGATTTATGATACATATTCAAATAAATTATTTTATCTAAAATAATAAAATGAAATTTGTATATATTCACGTGTCATTAATAATGCATAATATTGTTAAGGTGTGCACATGTGTATGTAGAATTAAAAATAAAAGGACTTTACCTAGTAGATATTGTCATTGGTGATTAAAGGTTATAAGTTCAAATCCAAAATTTTACAAAAATACCTCGTTACTTTTCAATAGGAAAATTGTAAACGATTAAGGTAGTGGATTCAGGTCCTATTTCTAATCATGCTCTTATATTTTTTAGTTGAAATGCTATTATACAAATGAGGTCATGGGTATGAATTTCAACCTTGGCAAAAATACACCTTTATTTTTTTCAAAACTAATACATAAGTAACGTCGTGGGATCGACCCAAAGCTATAACATGAAATATGTAATTTTTTTAAGTTTTCTATCTATTCATTTATATTATTAATATCATTAATTATCTCTTTTAGAATAATAATTCAATGAGTTTTATTTTACATTCCTACATTTAATATTTTACTTATTCAATCATCTTTATGGACATCGATTCTTTTGTTGAAAATTATTTATGGTTAATTGATATTCTTGTTTAAATAAATTCAATACATTACATTATGTTTGAAATAATTCCAAATAAAACTATCTATTGTTTTGTTGAAAATCTTTTTATATAAAATTGTCTTTCATGTGTCTACCTCATTTATACTAATCATTTTCTCATTCACAGTGGTGTGAATGTAGTGTATACTAATTGTTTGCCTTCACCACTTATGGCGTTTTCATTTGAAATGATTACTTTAACTTGAAAATACTTAAATGATTTTTTTAATAATAACAAAATTGTAAACAGTGATTAACAAAACTAAATAAATAACTTTGACTGCTAAAAAACAATACTATTAATTGTCATATAAAGAATGAAATATTCGTCAAGAAAGATTTAAGTACAAAATTACTGCACTAACATTAACAAATACATGGTCAAGATGGCTGAGTGGTCTATGGCGCCACACTCAAGTTTTGGTCTTTGAAAGACGGGGTGAGTTCACATCCCACTTCTGATGGTTTTTTCCTCTTCTTTACTATTTTTCCTATAATGTACAGTGCATTGATAATGGCACCTAAATTTCTCCTTGATAATACGATTTTTCAAAATATTAATGTCATCGAATTTTTACATTTCGTAATATTTTGTCCACCAGTGATATTATATTGAATGAATTAATGTTCGTTTGGCAAAACCTCGTCAAACAAAATAATATCCATTTGTTCAATAATGTATCATCCACTGAGTAAAAGTTTATTCAATGAATCTTTGTCAAACCATCTTTCCATTATTTAGATTTGGTAGCTTAATATTAACAAATCTTATATGAATTAATGTGAAATACATTAGCTATGCTCTAAAATTTTGTATTTACCTTTATTGATAATTGTAATTGGTACATAATATTTTGATCCAACCATGAATTTCTCAAATGCTGTAGTTTTTTTCATTCAACCACGAGTTAGCAAATCTTATTAATAATATGCTTTTACTAGTATTACTGGACATAGGGGAAAAATATCATTTCAAAGGTCAAACTAGAAAAATGTTGAATATGTATGAACAAATGTAAATATGAATTCCATTGTTGTGCGACTGGTTAAGATACCTCGCTATCACCTAAGCGACTCGGGTTCAAATCTCAGTGGTGGAATGTTTTTACTTCTATCCCTATTATGCATATCTGATTTATTTGGAAACATGACGTGAACACATTTATAACTTAATGGAAATATGTTTCTCATTTGACAAAAAACAAGTTCCAAAATACATAAACACACATTTCTAGGGAAAGCAAATATAGATAATATATTGACGTAAATAAAACAAATTGGCTTTTTAATTTGTTATATATTGTCAAATCTAATTTCTAACGTAAATTTTTCCTCTTCTTTCCTTTTCTGCATAATTCGAAAACTTTTAAAAAGCAAGCATTTCTCACTAAGAATTACCTCACTCACAAAGACATATTTTTTATATATTTTTTCTTATTAAAACATATATCGACTTTTATCAGTTACGTTTTCATGACTTGTGTAAAACTTCACTAGTGATTCACAATGATTTTATTTTTATATAGTTAAATGATTGTTGCATATCTCCCTCGTTGTAGCCAACCAGTTAGGATACTTGGCTTTCACCTAGACAAAATGAGTTTGAATCCCAATTAATGGAATTTTGTATTTACTTTATAATCCTTCTACACATGTATCATTAAGCCAAAGGAATAGAATATTAGTTAGCATAATTTATTTTTAAAAAGCCTATTAATTGATAGGACCATCAAAAATAATCGTGTTAACTTTTGAAGGAGATAATAGAAAGCTATTGAAATTAACTAGTATAATAAATAAAATACGTATATATTTTCCTTAGTGTTAGCGAAAAAACTTGTTAACATCCCTGATACTTTATGGTTAGCAAGAAATATTGTTCATGCAATAAAAGAAGATTGTTAGAAGCAATCACTTCTTTTGAAACCCCTCTTCCGATTGGGTTGACTTGGACACACTGCTTTTTGTGGATGGTTTTATGAAAATATTAGTAGTAGTCAATAGGTCTAATCAACCTTCTTGAAATGAAGATTAAGAGGAAAGCACTCCTTTCGAAACCCCATTACTGGGTGAGTCGAAAGTAGTTTATCAGACATTTATCCCTTTTGACCATGTTGAAAGGTCCATTTGGCCTCTAAAGTGAAGCATTTGCTTTCAACGCCATGGTTTATGTTCTTCAGATTGAACCCATTCGAAAGGACTGTATATATTTTCATGGAGTATATCTTTCAAAGGAACTTATCCATATGATATTGCCTGTATACAATTGCAAGATCTATTGTATGTAATGGAAAATCATTTCATATAATGTTAACGCTAAAATTTGAACGCTAACACCCCGGCGTATGAAGTGAGATTGTGAAAACACCACCCGATAGCTCGGGAACAGATTATAAGCAGATAATAGTGAAAAAACAGTCAACAACAGCAATTTTATAGTGGTTCGGCTTAAGAGAGAGCCTACGTCCACTTTGAATATCTTTATTGACGATTTGATTACAAGTCAGTGCAGTTACACTTTGATTACAACACACTTTGAGTTTCAAATGACTTAGAACAAGTAGCCTAAACTTCAATGTCGATCCAAATCTTTGAACACATGTTAGACATGTTTGATTTCTTCGCGAAGTTCCTTGAAGGTGTTGAAGTAGTTCAGAATGCAGCAGAGTAACGGCGCTTGAAATGAATGAGCCAAAAAGTCCTTTTCTAGTTGGAACTAGGGTCGTATTTATAGGCATTTTTCGGAGTTAGGTCGTAGGTCGTGACCGACCTAGGTTAGGTCGTAGGTCGTGGCTGACCTAAGATGCATTGATTCCTCTTTCACAAGAACACGCATGCTGATTTGTACAAGTCCTAGGTCGCGAGCGACCTATCCCCCTGCGGCACAGTATAGGTGACTTCTTTACTCAGGTATTTTAGGTCGTTAGCGACCTATCCTAGGTCGTGAGTACTTTTCTTATAGTTATAACTGGAGTCTTTAGGTCGCGACTTCCCTTAGGTCGCGAAGTATTCCTACTTCTTAGGTCGCAGCTCTCTGTTAGGTCGCGAAGCTTGATAGGTCGAAGCATCTTCTGAGTCGCAGCCTTCCTTAAGTCGCAGCTCTCTGTTAGGTCGCGGAGCTTCATAGGTCGCGGCCTCCTTTAGGTCGCGAAGCATTTTTAGGTCGTTCTCCTTTTTAGGTAGAGCCATTTTCTAGGTCGTGGAGTCTTCTTAGGTCGTTATAACCTTTAGGTCGCCGCTATTTTTTAGGTCGTGGCCTCCTTAGGTCGCAAGTACTTCTAGGTCGCTTCATTAGTTAGGTCGCTGGCAGTGGGGAGTTAACAATTGCCCCTCGAAGTATGTGACCAAGCTATAGGTCGCGTGCTTCGATTTCATTAACTCGTGCTCTGGAGGGTCGTTAGGTCGTAGAGGATTAGGTCGCATGCTGTCGATTCGTGTTCCACTGCCCCTGAATATAAATACCGTAGGTCGCTCCTTCCACTCTTCATTTGCTTCAGCATCCATTCTACCATTAACAAGCTTTTGAACTTCTCGAGGGCGATTCCGATCAGCTCAATCTTCATTCTTTTCCATCATTAGATTGCGTAAGTGAATTCTATCAACATCTGACCACATCCATCATCAAACCGCGAATATTCCACTTGTCGTTCTTAATACATTTCCGTATGCTGCGTTTTCCCATAAGTCACGATTCGATTAACCTTTTGATTGAGTTATCGTGGTGATTCTTGCGAATATGGCAATACATCAGATGTACGGTGGATTTGAGACGATTTGGATTGGATTCTTGGGTAATTCGTGATGATGTAGGAAGAAGATGGTGAATTATGGTGTTTCGAACTAGTTGGCTTGCAAATTTGGAGGAGACGAGGAGGGTTCCGATGGGTTAACGGGTTAATGGATTCTCAGCTACACGGGTAATGGAGGAGATGATGTGGCAGCGTGTGAGTGGAGGATCGACCTTAGGGCTGTCTGCTTGAATACTAACCATGTGACCTAACTTCTTAGCGATCTAACTTTGTAATGACCTAAGTTCTTGCAGCATTGATTTTAGGTCGCGGCCAACCTTAGACTTAAATTCCTGTGGCACGGAAGTTAGGTCGCTGCCGACCTAGTACTTGGATGGTTTGCACATGAACTTTGAACCGAACGACCTAACAGCTTAGCAACTTATCACCTTGGAATGACTGCATAGGGACTTAACACATCAACGACCTATCTTTTGCGACATAAGCTTTAGGTCGCGGCCGAGTTAGGACATGAACAGATTTGCATTGAGCGACTTAAGTTAACCCCGACCTAGGTTAGGTCACCAGACGACCTAGGACTTGACAAATTTGCACATGAATTCCAAGCAGCACGACTTAACAAATTAACGACCTAACTCTTTTGTGGCATAGGCTTTAGGTCATGGCCGAGCTAGGACTTGAACAAATCTGCATTGCTTTGAACCCCTTTAACTTGCACAGTGCGACCTAATATAGCCTTGACCTATGCTAAGTCGCAGGGGACAGTCTGGATGACCTATGACTTGTAAAATTTTGAGAGAATTTGATTGAACTGCTTGGACTTGAATCACTTGAAATTCATTACATTCCTTTGCAGATTGCTCTAACTTTTAATTTAACAACCTGTTTAAACATAACACTTGCAGAAAAAATGGGACGAATATATTGTCACTGACCGCCCACATCGAATGACAGATTAGTCGATAAAGAATAATCAACTTAAATGAACTGTGTGAGTGAAATGCTGTGAATCAACCGACTCAAATGAAGTGTTAAAGCGAAGCTAAAATTTTGTTTGAATTAACACTGCACTCGAGTTTTAAATTAACAAGTCCTGAAATCTCACAATCGATCAGTTGTCAATTAGTTTAATTTCAGTTATTTTGCTTGTTATTTTTATTAGTTTTGCACAACACTTCACACTTTTAGGAAATGTGCACCTTCACATCTGAACATCCAGTTGCTCGTATAGAATGACGTCTCAACAAGAAGAGATGATAGAACACGTCGAAGGGGCTCTTCCGATTGCTATTCCACTAGAGAACCCTCCGGAAAGAACTCCTACCCTTCTGAAACAGCGGGTGCTTAATCAATTATGCGTTCAATTTGGCATTGCCGAGGCAAAAGTTTTACTCCCTGGACCAAATGATTTTGCTGATAGACCACCTTCTGGTTTTGTTTCCATTAATCGCCAAATGTGCTTAAGTGGAGTAATTCCTCCCTTTAATGAATTTCTTCAACAAATCCTTCTTCGACTGACGATCTCTCCTTTCCAACTGCATCCCAATGGCTATGCCATTTTGATGGGATTGTGCGTTCTGTTCAGGAGAACTCTTGACCGTCTTCCGAGTTTTGAGGAAATCTGTTACTTGTGCACTTCTGCGAAGAACAAGGACCACCCTTCAATTGTACTTGTAAGAGGTGCGAGGAACCGTAAACTAGTTTTGGATTTGCCGGAGAGTGCACACGGTTTTTTGAATCAATTCTTCTGTATTCGTTGCCCCGCAGGATTTTACGCAGACTGGAGAATAGGAAGTGAGATCTTCTTTCCCTTCTTTCTTCAATTTTTTCCTAAGTTTCTTATGGTTCGGATTGCTAGATGCTAATTCCATTCCTTGTTTTTACAGCACTTCCTCCTCCTTCTAGAGATTCCAGTCATAAGTCAGTCTTTGAAAGGCTAAGCATTGTGGCCGCTGAAGAGAGGAGCGCAAAATTTCTATTAACAGATGAACTTCTTCATCGGTTTGAGCTTTTACATTCTTCTCGTTCTACTCAACCTCATGAAGTTCCGACTGAAGTTCCCGATTCTCCGATGAAAACTCCTGATGCCCCGGTCTCTATTAAAGAGCACATGCGGGGAGGAACCTCTATAGAAACTTCACTAGTAAAATGTTCAACTGCAAGGGATGATGCGGAACCGTCCGAAAAGCCTGCACTTGCCCCCATAACTGAAGAAGAGGAGCCCCTTCCGCATACTGATAAGAACGTTGATCTTGGAGTTGATATTTTTGGGAGTTTAAGTGACATAATAGTCACTTCTCAAGAACTTTTTAAGGATGATCCTGCCATTACCAAAGTCACATCTCCAGCTATTGAAGCAACTTATACTCTCAAGCACACTTCCACAGCCCCAGAAGTGCAATTTTCCACAATAACTACCACTACTCCTCAGTCGATGACTGGTTTGTAGTCTAGTTTGCCGCGAGTAGTTTTGCACGTCACACGCACTTAAGATGCACTTGATCTTCTTATTCCTGGTAGATTCTCAAACCTTGTTTTTAATTTCAGGTTCTCCAATGAGGCGAAGCGGCTCTTATTATGATGACTTTAAACAATATGGGAGACATAGCCAATTCGACTATAGACGTCATCTCCCCCCTCGAAGAGAAACTGATGAAGAGAGGGCCATCAGAAAAGCAAATGAGAGACGAGCATATGAAGAACGTCACCGAAGAGAACAAGAAAGACATGACCCTCCTCACATAGATGATGATACCCAAAAAAGAAAGGCTCACGATGAGAGAGGTAAATGTCACATGGACGATTCTTCTAGCAAGCGGGCTAAACTTACTGAAGAAACAATGCCGACAGTTTCTGAAAGTGTTCCTGCTCAATCTCCTGCCCCCGTTCGTTCCGACATTCAAACAATCATTAACCGGCCCGCATACCAAGTTGGGCAAGGTCCTCCCACTCTTCAAATTCGATTCCCTCAGTGGTGCCTGAGAGGGGTTCGATTTGATCTCGACTTGGTTCCTCTCGACAAATCGGCTATGTTGCGAAATCTTGATATTGTCAGGACCGATATTGAAAGAATGTCGAACTGGCAAAAACTTGTCGACGAGCTTCAGAGGGTTAACCGAGCCAATCTCGAGGCCATGCTCACAATGGAGAACGATAAGATTGAGTGGCAGAAGACTCTCGAGCAGCATGACACCGAAATGAGAAGTATTGCTTCCTATAATGAAAAGCTGGAAGCGGAAGTAGAAAAGCTTAAGGAAGAATTAGCTACTTCATCTACTTCCTATTCTCAAAAGGAGAGCATGCTTCAGCAACAAGTACGAGATGCGCATGCCAGTCAAAGGGCAGTCGAAGATAAGCTTGCACACAAAGAGAAGGTCATAGAAGAATATCGCGCCAAAACTTTACAGCTGCGAGAACAGACCGGCTCTCAAAGCTTGGAGATCGAGTTGTTAAAAACTCGACTTGCTATGGCCGAAAAGGAGCGTGACGAGGCTGTTGCTGGTAAACTCGCGGCCGAAGAGGCCCATCAAGAAACCAAAGCTGACATTGGCTCCACATTATTTGATTTTTATCTTCAATGTATCTTGGGGCGCGGCAGCCTTTCATTTCTGGGTCCCAAATATGAGATTACATTGGCTGAAGTATGGGAGGCTGCCGTAGATATGCTTGGAGGCGCTGGTTACTCCGAAGATCATCTTCAAGAATATTATTTTGATGAGGCAACTCGGGAAGCACTAGCAAGGGGAAAAGAGCAGCTTGCTAAATTTCGAGCTGAAACGACAGGGGAGGGTTGCTCAGAGAAGGAAACGCTTGTAAATGCCCCTGTTCCTCCTTCGGTTTCAGCTGATGTCGATATAGCTGGCCCTAGCTCATCTTCTATTCCTCAAGATAAAACTAATCTCGGAGTTACAACTCCCCATGTTGTAGAGAAGCCTCAGGAGAGCACCGAAGCCCAGGATTATGAGATTGAACTAACGAAGCAAATATCTTCAGGTAACTTTGACATTGGTCTGATTCAGGTGGATTGCCTGCTTGTTCCCCAAAAGTTTGATGAGCTTCTCGATTACTTCTTGAATCTTGATGAACCCATATCTCCCTTCTTTTCGGGAGATACTAATGTTTTTAATTTCTCTTCTTCTGCAGTTGAAACATCGAGTGCTGTGCAAACTTCGCCTCCTCCGGTTATCCTTCCACCGTCTCTTCAGGTGGCTCCTCCTTCTGCTTCACAGCCTGGGCCACAAGAGGAGCAAATAGAGGCTCTTCATGGCTTAGATGACCCTATCGCTACGCAAGAGCAGAAAGACGCGGGACTTGAGGAAGGTGAGATATCTCCGGAGCGGACTCCTTCTGATGACATAATTTTGTCTGCTCTTGCTACTCCAGGGAGTGAGTCTTCTTCGAAGAGGAGAAAGAAGCACGGAACGTCGAAGAGGAGGGGGAAGAAAATCATTGCTACTGAAGAGGAACCGGAAGTTGCACCGGTTGCACCTCCCTCTCCTTCTTCCCTTATGCCTACAGATAGACCTGAAAAGCTAATCATTCGGCCGGGCAAAGGGTCCAAAGGTGGTAAGAAAAAGTGAAGAGTCGGGCTTCGGACTTTTTGATTCCTTTTTTGTGTAATGGTCGGATGTTGTGCAGGCACCGGCCCCTGCTTTTTTATTTTGAAACCTGTATCTGCAATTGAATAAAATGATCCTTTATTCGTACAGACTCTTGTTTGATTTTGAGAATGCATTTATTATTCATTTTTGCACAAGTTTATTTATATGATATTGCGGTGAGCTTGTGGTATGTTATTTGAGCGTACTTTACCGATGTATCTATATCATTTTGTATGTAACTATACCATGTTGCCCCTATACCATAAGCTCGCTGTAATATTTTATACTTTGAGGGGACTTGCACTCTTATTTTCTGAAGAATAATTACTTCATTCTTGAAGAAATTTTTCGTAGAGTACAACTTCCTTCATATAAGTTTTTACGCTTTGTCCTTCGAAGAAATCACTTTTTTCTTTTGCTTATGTACGCATTTTGCCAAGTGAATTCTTCTATGTGGTAAAGCGGGCCTCTGAAGGGTACTTGGAAGTTTGTACCTCTGAAGGATTTTTTTTTAAAAAAAAAATAGAAATTTGTACCTCTGAGGAGGGATTTTTCACGTTTCAACGCTTGGAAGTTTTATTTCAATCTTGGTGAAACGTGTACCTCCAAAGAGTTGTGCCTTTGAAGAAAGCCTTTTCACGTTTCAACACTTGGAAGTTTTATTTCAATCTCGGTGAAACGTGGGCTTCCGAAGAGGTCTTTCTTCTTAATTGTGTCTCCGGGAGGAGGTTGTACCTCTGAGGAGGGATTTTTCACGTTTCAACACTTGGAAGTTTTATTTCAATCTCGGTGAAACGTGTACCTCCAAAGAGTTGTGCCTTTGAAGAAAGCCTTTTCACGTTTCAACACTTGGAAGTTTTATTTCAATCTCGGTGAAACGTGGGCTTCCGAAGAGGTCTTTATTTTGTTATGCATTTCAACTTTGGTGAAGTGAAATTCCGAAGAGCGGCTGTTACACTTCAACTCCTGGTGAAATGTGCCTCCGAAGAGGGCTTTTATTTTGTTTGCATTTCAGCTCTGGTGAAGTGAAATTCCGAAGAGCGGTCGTAACACTTCAACTCCTGGTGAAATGGGCCTCAGAGAGGGTTTTCGTCGCCTGGAAGTTACTCTCTCATGGTTGGAGGGTCATGACTCCTCCAATCTTTTTTGTTGAGTAGAGAACTTTCTTTTTTGTGGCGTATGACCCATTAGAGGTCTTTATCCTCCGAAGAGTTGTGCCTCCGAAGAGGACTTGTGCTGCCGATGATGGCTTTGGTTGTTCCATTGTCCACTTGCTTATGCCTTTTCAGCGATCCTCTGTTTTTTTTTTTTTAAGCCTTCATTCCCTTTTCTTACAAGTAATTTGTTTAATCCAAGGAAGTCTACTTCATTGTCAGGCAAGTTCGTGAGAACGGGCATTAGCTTCTTAATTGGATGTTTGTTTGTTCAAACGATCTCAATTTATCAGCAAAGGCCCGTTTCTGTCGAAATCATAGGCCGTTCAATTGAAGTACTTCCTATCTAGGATTTGAATTCGGGGCTTTTGTGACTCGAAATTTGGCGAGAATCGCTTGGTCTTGTTATGTGCAAGTTTCACTTCCATTGTCTGCAAAAATTTAAATCGACATTTCAGCATTACATTCTATGTACTTTTTATATCGAACATAAAGCAAACATGTAATAATAATAAGGAACACAAGATTTATAGTGGTTCGGCCAGGAAATTGGGCCTACATCCACTTTATATTCTTTCATTATTTACTTGCATCAGTTTTACAATTGCCTTTAATTACAAGAATCATACATTCATAACTCTTTTTACAATATTTAAACAAAATTTTCAAGTAAAGTATGGACGCAAGTGATTGCTGTTCCATGCCCTTGGAATTTGATCTCCCTCAACAGTAGTGAGTTTGAATGTGCCGTCAAGAAGCTTCTGACCTATGACATATGGTCCTTCCCAATTTGGCCCAAACACACCTGTTGCTGTCATAATTCTCTTCAGGACTAGGTCTCCAATCTCAAAGCTGCGTTGGCGAACTTTGGAATTGAAATGTCTGGCTATCCTTTGCTGATGAGCTGCAATTCTGAGATTAGCCTCGTCTCTTTTTTCATCAAGGAGATCTAGCGCTTCAAGCTGTAGCTCTTCGTTTTCTGCTTGATTGAAATGGATTCTTCTATGTGAAGGGACCTCTATTTCTACCGGAATCATTGCCTCTGACCCGTATGCCAATGAAAACGGGGTGTGCCCAGTCGCAGTTTTATGAGTGGTTCTGTATGCCCATAGTGCCAGTGGTAGCTTATCGACCCAACCACCTTTTGCTCTTTCAAGTTGCTTTTTGATGGTTGACTTAATAATTTTATTCACGGCTTCCACTTGCCCGTTTGCCTGCGGATGAGCCACTGCTGAGAAGCTTTTCCGGATTTTGAATCGCTTGCAAAAATCTTGGAATTCTTCACTTTCAAACTGAGTACCATTGTCTGTAATTATTTTTTGAGGCACGTCGTATCTGCAAATGATGTTTTTAGTCACAAAACTTATCATCTTCTTTGAGGTGATAGTAGCCAGTGGTTCAGCTTCTGCCCATTTAGGGAAATAATCTACAGCGACAATGGCATATTTGATTCTAGATTTGGCAATTGGTAACGGTCCTACAAGGTCTATCCCCCATATTGCAAACGGCCATGGACTGACCATCTGTGTGAGTTCAGTGGAAGGAGCTCTAGGAATTTTGGCGAATCTTTGGCATCTGTCACATTTTCGGGAATACTCTGCTGCGTCTCGATTAATTTCTGGCCAAAAATATCCGTACCGGAGAATTTTTTTGCTAATGTTTGGCCACCTGAATGATCACCACATTCTCCTCCATGTACCTCCGCTAGGATTGTTTTGGACTCTTCCCTGGATACACATCGAAGTAATGGCATTGAGAACCCCCGTCTGTATAATCGGCCATCTTGGATTATATATCGAGAGGCTTTTCTCAGTAGCTTTTGTCGTTCTTTTGAGTTCCCCGGTAAAGATCCATTGAGCAGATATTCTGTTATCGGAGTCATCCATGATTCTTGCTCTTGAGACGTGCTCATGATCCAATCAATATCCATCTCATCAATGCTTGGAGTCGACAGGACCTCCACTGGGATTAACCCTAGAAATTGAGCTTTGCCTGTGCTAGAGTACTTTGCGAGAGAATCTGCTTTCATGTTTTCTTCTCGAGGAATGTGACTTATCATGTAATGATCGAAATCACCCAGGAGTTCCCAAGCCTTTGACAAGTAGGCGGGCAGATTCCCCCCTTTTGCTTGGAATTCCTTTTTGACTTGGCATACAATAAGCTAAGAATCACTGAAGATCTGTAATGCTCGGATGTTTAGTTCTTTAGCAATCCTTAAGCCAGCGATAAGGGCTTCGTATTCTGCTTCATTGTTTGTTGAAGGAAATTCCAATCTTAGTGCATAGCATAATGATCGGCCTTCATGGGTCTCAAGTACAACTCCGGCTCCAGAACAGTAGTCGTTTCTCGCGCCATCGACATATAACTTCCATTGGACTGGGGAATCGTTGACCGTTTCCTCCTCACTGTTACCCTTATCTGTGAATTCTGCGATGAAATCCGCTAAAGCTTGTCCATTGATTGCTTTTCGGGGATGATAAGTGATGTCAAATTGACTGAGTTCAATATTCCACTTTAGAAGACGACCCGAAGTCTCAGGGCGAAACAGGACTTGCTTTAAAGGTTGATCAGTGAGGACTCTGATAGGATGAGGTTGAAAATATTGCCTCAACTTCCTAGATGCAATTATTAGGAAATAGGCGAGTTTTTCCAACTTAGAGTAATTCATCTCTGCCCCAGTGAGTCTTTTGCTGATATAGTAAACTGGATGTTGAATCCTCTTGTCTTCTCGTATCAGCGCTGCACTTAAAGCATGAGATGATACTGCCAAGTATATAAGAAGATCCTCGCCATCGCCAGGCCTAGAAAGTATTGGAGGCGTTTCCATATGGCGAATCAATTCATCAAAGGCTTTTTGGCATTCGGGACTCCAATCGAAGTTTTCTTTCCTTTCTTTAGGGCGTCAAAGAATGGGATGCATTTATCTGTGGCTTTGGAAATGAACCGACTCAAGGCGGCGACTTTTCCATTGAGACTTTGCAATTCCTTCTTTGTTCTAGGAGCTTTGACTTCCTTTAATGCAGTAATTTGAGCTGGACTAGCCTCAATGCCCCTAGCGCTCACGATGAAACCTAAAAACTTGCCGGATTCCACTCCAAATGAACATTTTAAAGGATTGAGCTTCATTCTGTATTTTCGGAGGACTGCGAACATGTCTGCTAAGTGTTCTATGTGATCCACTGCTTTCTTAGACTTTACTAACATGTCATCGACGTAGACTTCTATAGTCTTGCCCAATTGCGGTCTGAACATAGCATTAACAAGTCTTTGGTATGTTGCCCCTGCATTCTTCAGCCCGAAGGGCATAACTCTGTAGAAGTAAAGACCAACGTCGGTGATAAAGCTCGTGTCCTCCTGATCTGGCTCATGCATCATGATCTGGTTATATCCAGAGTAAGCATCCATAAAAGATAACAATTCGTGTCCCGCTGTTCCGTCTACCAGTTGATCGATTCTGGGTAATGGGAAGCAGTCTTTGGGGCAGGCCTTGTTTAGATCTGAGAAATCGATGCATACTCTCCATTTTCCGTTGGCTTTCTTAACCAGCACTGGATTTGAAACCCAATTCGGATAGGTAGATTCTTTGATAAAATTATTCTCCATGAGCCGATCAACTTCTTCTTTTAATGCCGCCGACCTTTCTAGACCTTGAGTTCTCCTTTTCTGCTTCACAGGTGTAAATTTTGGATCAATATTTAGAGCGTGTACTGCAACTTCTGGGGATATTCCGCACATATCGGCATGAGTCCAAGCAAAAACATCCAAATTTGCCTTTAAAAAAGATATTAAGATATTCTGAACTGACACATTAAGTTGTGAACCCACATTCAACACCTTGTTTGGGTCCTTTGGGTCAACAGGTATTGGTATCGTCGTTTCCACTGGTACCACTCTATTCTCCCCTGCACTGACTTTTCTATGATCCATCTCTTTCCTTGCTCCGCTGTGCTCGCCAGTGCAGGGTCCGCCCTGTAATTGCTACAAGGCTGGTTCTTTGATGCGGACTGGGGCTGCCGCAGTCTTTCCCATCTCTCTTTTTCTGGTCTCTCGTAGCTCTGTTAGATAACATTCCCGCCCCGCATTTTGATCCCCTTTTATAACTCCCACTCCATTATCTGTGGGGAATTTAATGGTGAGGCACCACGGGGCCAAAACAATTTTGAATGCTGCGAGAGTTGGACGGCCAAGGAAAGCATTGTAAGCAGAAAATTCGTCGACAATCACAAAAGTTTGCTTGCGGACCACTTTTCTCTCTCCTTCTCCAAGTTCCACAAACAAATCAATGGTTCCTACCGGCTGCTTTGGCTCCCCAGTGAAACCAGCGATTTTCTGTGATGAAGCTTGCACATCAGCCATAGGGATCTTCATTTGGTCGAATGTTTTCTTGAAGAGGATATTGCAAGATGCGCCACAATCAATGAGAACTCTTCTGACAATAGCTGGCCCGATACCAGCCGAGATGACTAAGGGATCCAAGGTAGGAGCTTCAATACCTACGGAATCCCTAGCTTTGAACACAATATCATCATCGGAAGTTCTTTGTTGCTTCAGGGGCATAGCACCTTCTAAAACGAATACATCTTCCTCAGTCGGTACATACTTCAAAGCTCGGGTATACCTTTCCATCTCACCCCAGCTTCTGCCTGCTGGGTGAGGTCCTCCTGTAATGACATTGATAATGGGCCTTCCAGATTCATGCACTGCAGCCTTCTCACTTGTCCTAGGCTGATGAGCCGGAGCTTGTTGCCCCTGACTAGATGAAGCAGGATTGTTGCTATTCTTTTTCACAAATTGCTGCAGCTTGTTTTCCCTTAGCAACTCTTCAATCAGATTTTTCAACTGGCGGCATTCGTCGGTCTCGTGACCGGGTTGATTATGGAAGCGGCAGAACTTCCCACTCTGTATAGCCTTTTTCCCGATCCTTAGAGGAGGAGGTTTAGGAAAGTCAACGGAATCTTTAGTGGCAAGGTAGATACGTTCCGGCGTATCTGATAAAGGAGTATACTCTGATGGCTTGAAAGATCGGGGCTTCTTCAGATTACTCTGCTTCTTCCCATTGTTATTTTCCCTTTTTTGCCCTACCGATTCATTCTTGCGTGGAGCAATAGTGTTGTCTTCAGCTTTTTCCAATACTGCCTTTACCGGTACGGGACGGCTTTCCAAGCGTATGAATTCATCTGCTTTTTTATAGAATTTTTCAAGGGAATTTGGTTCCTTCATGTTTAGCCATTTCCCAAATTCGCTCGACTTGTCGATGGCCCTCATTAGATAGGTCAAGATCATCCGTGGTTCTGCATTGTCTACCTCGGCCAGCGCTATATTAAAGCGATTCAAGAAAGATCTGATAGTTTCACCCGTATTCTGTTCTAAACTTGACAATGACATAATATCTTTGGCTTTTGAAGCGTATAGTCTGAACTGCTCCTTGAACTTCCGGGTTAAGTCAGAAAACTGATCGATAGATCGGACTGGCAGCTTGGTGAACCAAAGCAGAGCTACACCTTCCAGGTATACAGGGAAATATCGGCACTTTATTTCATCAGAAGCCCTGGCACCTGTCATGTGCCAATCATACTTATACAAAAATTCGTTCGGATCACTTGTTCCTTTGTAAGCAGGAATGGTTGGAGGGACAAACTTCCTTGGGAATTCAGCCTTTAAGATTTTCTCAGTAAATGGAGTTTTGCTTGGGGCAAAACCCCATTCTTTCTCGTCCTCAACCCTCTGCATACTCTCTTTCATGATTTGTCGGACCATCCCAGAAAGATACTCCTCATCATGTCGAGTTCTAGATCCACCAACCTCAGGAAGTGTTTGTTCAAAGGGGCTAGCAGCCCTTTCAGGAGCATTCCTTTCTTCAGCATCGTGAATGTTGCCAACAAAGTACCTTTCATTACCTGCCGGTTGGCAGTTTGCCCCAAGCAAATCGTTCAACCTATTCAGAATTAGGGCATTTTGGGCATTCTGAGCCTCGTATTGTGCATTTTGGGCATTTATCTGTTGGTTCAGCCCTAAGATTGCAGCATCCAGCTCTGCCTTTGTAACTCCGACAGCTAGAGTGGCTTGATTCAATATAGGGGAAGCGGAGGTTCCCTCTTGAATATTCCCAGATCTGACAGATCTACTTTTCCTTCCAGGAGCCATAATCTCGGATAGACTTCTGGTTTTCAAGGAAATTCTCTCTACAAACCTCTGTGAAGCAATGATGATAACTCACCTGAGTTCAGCTCTCAATGAAAGCACCAAAAATGTTAACGCTAAAATTTGAACGCTAACACCCCGATGTATGAAGTGAGATTGTGAAAGCACCACCCGATAGCTCGGGAACAGATTATAAGCAGATAATAGTGAAAAAACAGTAAACAACAGCAATTTTATAGTGGATCGGCTTAAGAGAGAGCCTACGTCCACTTTGAATATCTTTATTGACGATTTGATTACAAGTCAATGCAGTTACACTTTGATTACAACACACTTTGAGTTTCAAGTGACTTAGAACAAGTAGCCTAAACTTCAATGTCGATCCAAATCTTTGAACACATGTTAGACATGTTTGATTTCTTCGCGAAGTTCCTTGAAGGTGTTGAAGTAGTTCAGAATGCAGCAGAGTAACGGCGCTTGAAATGAATGAGCCAAAAAGTCCTTTTCTAGTTGGAACTAGGGTCGTATTTATAGGCATTTTTCGGAGTTAGGTCGTAGGTCGTGACCGACCTAGGTTAGGTCGTAGGTCGTGGCTGACCTAAGATGCACTGATTCCTCTTTCACAAGAACACGCATGCTGATTTGTACAAGTCCTAGGTCGCGAGCGACCTATCCCCCTGCGGCACAGTATAGGTGACTTCTTTACTCAGGTATTTTAGGTCGTTAGCGACCTATCCTAGGTCGTGAGTACTTTTCTTATAGTTATAACTGGAGTCTTTAGGTCGCGACTTCCCTTAGGTCGCGAAGTATTCCTACTTCTTAGGTCGCAGCTCTCTGTTAGGTCGCGAAGCTTGATAGGTCGAAGCATCTTCTGAGTCGCAGCCTTCCTTAAGTCGCAGCTCTCTGTTAGGTCGCGGAGCTTCATAGGTCGCGGCCTCCTTTAGGTCGCGAAGCATTTTTAGGTCGTTCTCCTTTTTAGGTCGAGCCATTTTCTATGTCGTGGAGTCTTCTTAGGTCGTTATAACCTTTAGGTCGCCGCTATTTTTTAGGTCGTGGCCTCCTTAGGTCGCAACTACTTCTAGGTCGCTTCATTAGTTAGGTCGCTGGCAGTGGGGAGTTAACATATAATGTTAAGTTTAATGAACTTATTAAGGACAAAATATCAACATCATCATCCTTATTTATCATTATGTTTCAATAAGTACGATGATAATGTGATTCGTATGCATATTATCCAAGTTGATCCCATTGCATAAGAAAATTAAATTTAAAATATAAGCTAGCATCATGTGCAGTTGATCATTAGACTAGCTAATGATCGCCCTTATGATCAAAATCTTTATTGAATCCATGCACTCCTTCTTTTCATCATTAATCTAAAATGAGTTACAAGTAAGAGAGCCTTTTTCCAAATCAATTTAGGGTTACAAAGGTATGATTGTGCTATGAAGTAGAAGTAGAAGAATGAGTTTCGGATTCTAAAATCCGATCCCCAAAATCGGACTCCTGGGGTCATATTTATAGATGCAGATCGATCCCTTCCCACCTTCATCCTTTCGACGAGCTTGAAATGTCTTCATCCAGCCTTCCACGCTCATCCCTTCGAAGAGGTTGTAAGGTCTTTCTTCAATCTCACGTATGTATCCTTTCAACACAGTCAAAAGGTCTTCCTTCATCTTGCATGTGAGTCCTTTCGACATTACCGAAAGGTCTTCCTTCATCTTGCGTATGTATCTTTTCGACCTAGTCGAAAGGCCTATTTCAATTTTGATCATCAAATCTTAGAAATGGTCATCAAATCCATTATGGCCAGCTTAGCGTTCACCCAAATGGCCCAAGCGCAAATCTCAGAAATGGAACTTTGTGTTTACTTCTTTTGCATGTTTTACATATACCATTATACTAGATTAATAAAAAACAATAAACCAATGCAAACATTTTTTATCACAAATCTTATAATCTTACGACGCGAATCTTTTTTATGATCAGACTTATCCATTACATTATGATTTTAAAATTCTAGTTCAAAAATCAATCAGAAAGACAAGTAGGATAAACTTTTCAATCCACAATAAAATAAAAATATGATGTTCACCACCATTGTCCCAATGGTTAGATGCCTCGACTTTCGTCTGTAAGATCACATGTTCGAATCCTACATAGCATGATTCAAACAATTGGGCTGTTTATTTGAACCATAAGCAAGCCTGTAACGACCCGTAAATTTTCGATAATTAAAATATCTAATTTAATAAGATTTCGTGATTTGGTGTTAGAAAAAAATTTGTAAGTCGTTTGGAATAATAATAACTAGAATGAAATGCAACAAATTTATCTAGTTAATTATTTATGAATTGAATGAAATCCCAAATCAATTGAAATAATATGTAGTCAAAGGTAATTGATTCGAAGTAATATAGTAAACCGACTGATAATGAAATTTTATTTAAAATTCCAATATTGAAATCCGTCAAATATTAAACAATTAAATTGTTAAAATTTAATATTTGGAACTTATTGAATAACGGGTTTAATATGATATAAAAGGGATTTGTAAAATTTTATTTTATCATATTAAAGTTAGAATGATGTTGTAGAACTTTTAAAATCGAATTAAAAGTAAATTTGTGAAAATTGAATATTTTAATATTTAATTATCGACTGAAAAATAGCCAAATTTTGAACAGTCTCAGAATTGGACGAAACTAGTTCCATTGGATCCGTAATAGTTAGTTATTATCGGATTTCAATTTTCGTAGCAATCGGAGTTGTCGTTTGACCGTGGCAGCTCGAAACGCGTTGAAATTGTTTTAATATTAATTTGGCGAGTTAAAAAAAGTCATTTTTCAAACGGTCTTGGATTTCGACGAAACTAGTTTCATCGGATCCGTAATGTGATATTATTGTAAGGTTTCAAATTTCGTGTCAATCGGATTTACCGTTTGTCCGGGGCAAGCCAAAACGCATAGAAATTAGTTGAATCGGTTTAATTTAAATTTGATCGTTTATTGTCGTAACTCGCGCATATGATCGAATTAGCCTCCGAAACCTATTCCATTGTGTCCGGAACGCGGGGTAAACCTTAGAAACGCCTGCCGGCACGCTTCGTTTGGAGTTCGAAAAATTTTCGGTGAATAGTGTTTTTGCAGTTTTCTATAAAAGGACCCATCCTCTTTCATTTGCTCCAAACCCTAACTCTTTTTGACCAGCCGTCACTCTCATTTCAATGGCCTGGAAATTTCGAAACTTCCTCCTCATTTTCCTCTCAATCCATCAACAATTAGCAAAAACTCTCAATTACAAAGTTGTAGAGCACGATGAAAGCTTCAAATCCATACGGAGATGATCGAAAACGGAGCCACGGATCAACGGGAAATCGCGTTCAAAGCTGCTGCGTTTTTCACGTTTTTCGAGGCAAAGAGGGCAGCCGAGTTTCATGCTATTCACGGTGTAGGTAGGGTTCGCCGAGAGCTTCGCGATGGAGGTGGCCGATCGTCTTCAAGTCGTGTATTTTGGTCGTGAAAATTCGTTGAAGCTTGACGGCTATGGGTTGTGTTGCGCGTTCGAACACCGGGAAGAAGATAAACGCGTGCAACGGCCTGATCTGCTTGGGCTGGAAATCAACTACTGAGATCGCGTAGGGTTTGGAAAAAAAATGTTAATTTATTTACGTTTTAAATTTGTTCAATCTTTAAAATGCTCTAATTTTTGCATACGAGGTCGGAATTCAACGAAACGAATTGCGTTGCAATCGTTTTGTCGAGCACTATGCAATGCAACAGGATTGGAATCATTTGGTGCTAGAGAAAATTTTGGGTTAAATGGAACGTCGTTCGATTTGATTTAAATCGTAAAAATCAAGGTGAGTGTTTTATAACGCTCACACCGTACTAAATATTTTATGCTAGTTAAATTTGACATTATGAAGTGTTATGATCTTATTTGTCGTTGTTTGATAAAAATTTAATTGTCATATAGCTTGTCTTTTGCATTAACCGTTGAAAATTAAATTGACAGTTAAATTGAAATTAAAATTGAATTGCGATTAAATTACCTGACATTGATAACTATGAAACTGCCATGAATTGTATTGTTTATTGGATCATGTATTTTGATGGATGCTATTGGTTGATAATTGAATGTTTGGATGTTTATTTGCTTGTATAGATCCTGTTATGCATACATATGATACTGAGATTTAATTTAAGTAATATATACTCATCCCTGACATTTAATTGAAATAAATAATTACTTGGCCATAGGATAGAAAATTATATACGGACACCGAATTGGCTAAATTAATAATTTTTGAAATCGTCGATTTGAAATTTATTTAAATGTTTCGATTTAAAAGTGATAAATAGAAATCAATTTATAGAAATCGAATTTGTCGAAAATTTGAGTTGGAATGTTGAAATAAATTTTGCTTAAAAGAAATTGGTAAATAATTTAAGTTGTGACTTTAAAATTTAAAATTTGGATATGATTGAATTTCGAAAATCTATTTATTTTAAAGATTGTACATTATTTCGAGCTTTGAATATTACTAAGTAAAAGTGATATGAAAATGATATTTTGAAATCGAGTTTGGAATTGAATCATATTTGGAATTTGGATTTAAACTTGAATATTGTTGGAAATTTTGTTAAGTGTTATAAATTGATATTTTGAGAAATCAAGCTCCAAATCGATATAAATTGAAATTGAATTAATTAAAGGTGAATGTAGAATTGAATTGATTTGAAGTAAAAGTTGACATTGTTTTGAATTGAAATCGAAATTGAATCGGTAGAATGGAAATTGAAATTGATTTGAATTGGGAAGTTATAATTGAAATGGATTGATTTTGAAGCTGTTTTAATTTGTTTTCAAAATTACTCTGTTATATAAACCATTTTGAATACTTAAATTATTTTAATCTATTTTAAATCTACTTAACCCAATTTAAATTATTTTAAACTAATTTATCTATTTTAAATCCATTTTAAAGATTTTAAGTGTTTTTAACTATTTTAATTATTTAAAACTACTTTTAAACTACTTAAAACTATTTTTCTAAAATCCTAAGCTGGTCAATAAGGTGAAATGTTTATATTTAAATCTTTAATTTAAATATGAAATCTGATATTTTGAAAGATACGATGATATTTGAATGGATTTGATTTTTGAAGCGAATATGATATTTTGATATCAATTATGAATCGATTTGAAATATAAAGAGCCAAAGGTGTAATAATACGTAGTTATTAAAGAGACCGGGATCGGATATGGACATACTCTCTGTCGATACCGAAAACCACTTTAATAACTATTATACACGGAGTGATGATCCAGAATGAAGTGGATGGTTTGGTGAACGCGTTGACTGAAGAAAGAGAACGATTTTTGGATGACCCCTGACATGACTAAAACAGGAGCCGCGCCGGGCCATTGAGGTTCGCCACCTCTAGCGGACACACTTCTTCGATACCATATCTATTACATTTGTGATGCGATTTGGGTGCACCCCTTGATTTCGGAGTGTTGTTTCGCGGTGTTGGGGTAGCTGCTGGCTATGCCCAACATCAGTCCGGATCACGCAACTACTAGTATCCTAGTTGGTATCGCCTCATGTACCTTGTCATACTGATTATCCTATTCGCGACCACTACGTTTTGATTTGTACCTTGAGTATATGGATTGCCCTCTGGTGACTTCCGGTTTTGGGGAAACTACGGTCTTGTATATGCTTTTGGGAATATAAAATGTGTTAAGGGGGATTATGGTAACGCCTTAACGCTATTTTGATACTTTATATTACTGATAGGCATTATCTACTTAGCGTATATTACTACATAGTAGATAGTTTCACGGATCCTTGAGAGATGGAAAATCCCGTAACATCTCTTGAGTTATTGCACGCACGTTGACACTGGATATGAGATGTCAAACCCCGTAAACATCTCTGACGCCGTTACACTCATATTTATTTACGATTGATTTAACTTTCATAAGGATATTTTAGTCCTGACTCGAGTGTTTTGTCTTTTCATTACGCTCGGGTCAGTCCTGAGTTTTCAGTTTAGGTTGAAGATCATTTCCTTGGAGGACGGAGACGAAGATTTGGTATATTATCTACTACTATTATATTCATTCCATTCCGCTTTATTGTTGTATGATATTTGTTGTGTATGTAACTCTGATAAATGTTTTATATTAATAATCAAATGTATTCATTTCAAATGTATTCATTTAATTAACAGCTTCATGAACTGTTATTTTATTATTATACTTTAGCCTTCCGCTGTGAGATTCTGTGTTGTTTCATTTCCTTTATTTCCCTTCCTTTTCTTTTCTTAATTACCCCAATAACTATCTGCCCTTTTAATGGTTTGAAATCGACATGTGTATTTGATCGTCGGTTTAAACTGTCCAAAAAGGCGGGTCGTTATAAAGCCACTTTCAAAGTTTCTTATGATAAAGATCACTTCTTTTAACAAAGCTAATTTAGATATTTCAACCGATATAGTGCAAGTGCTTGTACAAGACCAGCTGTTCATTAAAATTAGTTACATGAAAGCTTGGAAAACATTAAGCAAAGTGATAGAGAAAATACATGGTGATTGGGCAGAATCATATGCGAAAATGCCATAGTATTTTGAGGAGATAAAGAGGACCAATCTTGGCACTATAGTTCATGTGATCCATGATGAAGTTGAAGTATTTGATCGTGTGTAACGACTGAGATTTTCAACCCTCAAAAATCGACACTAATACATCCTCAGGATTCATGTGCCGCAAATCCTAGTGCCGAAAAGTTCGATTGTTAGGGGAAAAAGAAAATAAAGATAGAACAGAATATCATGTTCCAAGCGTCTTTAACTAAACCTGAAACTATTCGGATCTGACCCGAGTATGTAGAATACTCGGATCAGGCATGATAAATGGATGGGTTTTTACCTTATGATAACCAAATCATTTTTATACCAAAATAATTTGATATTATTTCTAATGACATTCCTTTGAAAACACTTTTCAAATAATATATGAAAATAGTCGAAATTGTTACATTGAATAAATTTGACGGCTTACTAGCTACTTTTTAAAAGTAGATTCTACAATCAAAACCGTCAAGGAAACATATTGGAATTGGATTTCCAACATGATAGGGAACTATTGACTATTCAAACCCGAAAAATCCATATGTAACCTTCCTAGTTCACTCCATTGGCTTTACATGATCTCTGTCAGCCTCCGAACTATACTGCTATACTACCATGGAACAGCGTATTACTCAGTGGCTTTACACGATCTCCATCAGCCTCCATACCTTTCCATTCATACAATATGGCAACAAGTGCCTATAGGGGACTTCCAGCAATAATACCCTGAAATATGTCCTTCAGACCACATAGTATCCCGTAACGTTCCTGGAGTGTGAGGCTCGTGAGGCTACGCTCCGTAAAGCCACACATTGCTTTTCCCAAAGCCACGCATTGATCATCACGGCTTCCACTTTTAATGTCACATTGCCATTCCTTTTATCACCATTGACTTCCATGAATATACAACCTCTGAGCTCGTATGTCTCAGAGAAGAGTGTTAAGCTAAGAAAAGTTGCCTTCTCCGCATCCAAACAAGTGTATGTTTGCAAAAGTCAAAGTTGTGATCTTTGAAATGCAATATTAGACATTCGTCCATACAAGTTCATTCTGGGACTGAGCGAAATCCAAGGCACTCCTCCTACCACATCCTATCGGGAATTATCCCTAGGATTAGTTGTGAGTAGTCCTTGCAATCCAAAATTTTCATAACATAGCACTACAACCACATAAATATATGGTATGATAAATTTCACCTTGAGGGACCGGTGGAAAGCAGCTCTTCATCATGAAGATCCTCATCTTCAAAAATCATCATCATCATGTTTTCACTTCCGAACTTATACATTGGTTCGAAGTAGTTTTTAGATAGGAGTTACCCAAATCCAACCCCGGTTCCTCCGAACCAATCATCAATAAAAAGAAGTTAAGTTCACATGTGATTATCAATCATCAATCAATTTAATTCATCTTTTTATTCATTCATAGTAGCCGACCCGAAGCTTATGTGTTGCCGATGCAAAGTAGCCGACCTCTCCAAATGCTGACCCCTTCTAACTACATGCCGACCCCTTGACCCAGTGCCGACCTGAACATGCCGACCCAAAGTCAAGCCTGCCGACCCCTTCTTGATACCAACCCCTTACTTCATGCCAACCCAACTCCAACCCAGTGTCGACCCAAGTATCTCCCAGTGCCAACCCGAGTCTCTCCAAGTTGCTGACCCCTTGCAATAGCCGATCCCTCCAAGATGTATGCCGCTCCCTTTACTCCACCGACCTGAAGCATACCAAAAGCCAACCCGAAGTCTTCACCGACCCCGGGCAAATATGTTGATCCCTTAATTCCTGCTGACCTGAAGTAACACCAATCCTTCTAAAATATGCTGATCCGATTGAACTTGAAGTAGAGCCTAATTTGACCCGAAGTAAACACCATGAAAACTCAAAGCAAGCCTAAGTGCGACTTGAAGTAAACTCTAAACATCCCGAATCACCTCGATTTTTCTCGAATCATATATTGAGTATCCTACATCTTATGACCATCAACTGCACCTAAACCTGGCTTCATAATCATGTTTATCGTCCATGATTGATCGTCTATCCATCCAGTCAACTCAAACCAATCGTATTCTAGTGTCGATAACCGAGCAATGATTTAGTTGAATCATCCATCTATGGCCTTGCCAAAAGGCGGGTTAACAGCTGTTAAAGAAGAATCAAAGCAATTGGTACTATTTTCTTGGATTGTCTACACGATCGAAGTAAATGAGGCGAGGCAATAAGCCTATTTTGTATTAGTGGTACAACGCACTACCGTCTACTAAATCGAGCTCCATCTCAGCATACTCTATAGTGTAACAAGATATGGCTTAAGCCCTTTATACATACAAGTTATGTCACAATCATTCATACAAATCAAAATGAAATCATAGTTGTTAGTACCTACATTACACTACTCGACGTAGCCATGGTCCAAAGAGAGGTTGATTTTAGTTACCAATTAAATACCTGGTAACGATAACCAGTTTATTTTTTGTGATTTATTGGTTGATTTGAATGATGATCGCGATGGATGTTTAATTGTTGATATTTGGATGATTGGATGTATCTTTATTTTATATGTTGTTATCAACTGCAAGTTCTCTTAGTTATTGTTAGGAAAATCACTATGGTTTGAAATGATACATTCCCGAATAGACTTATAGATTAGGGAAAATCATTGTGGGTTGAAATGATAAAGTCGAGCGATATTATGGATTTTGACTTTTATTCGAGATTGCAGGTTAAAATGATATATACCAGTAAATTTAAAATTTATCGTGAGTTGAAGTGATATATATTCGTATAAATGACCATAGGGTAGAAAATTATATACGAACACCAGATTGGTTATGTTAAATGATTTTAAATCCTTAATTTTTGAATCTAATTAAATGATATTTCGAAATAAAATTTGATTCATACAAACTATTTTGTTTCAAAATCCAAGCTTTAAAATGTTGAAATTGAAATTGGTTTAAATGAATTGTTTAAAGAATTTAAATTGAAATCTTAAAGTTGAATTTTGAAATATAAATGAAATTTATCAAAATTGGGATATTGTAAATGTTCAAATATTTATACTTTGAAATCTATTGAATTTGAAGTGGTTTAAATTTATAGTTCAAAAATGGATTTAAAATCGATGTAAATTGAAATATATTTTAATGAGAAATTGAATTGAAACCTGTAGCCTTTTGAAATTGGAATCGTTGAACTGCAGTTGATTTAAATTGAATTTTAAAACTAAAGTTGATATGGATTGATTTGTGAATTGGAAGAAAAAATTCCAATTTGAAACTATTTTCGATATAAACTCTTTTAATATGCAAACTCTTTTAACATATAAAATGTTTTCTCATATAAACCATTTTCATACATTAATAATGTTAGTACATTAACTATTTTAATAATAACCTATTTTAAAAGGATAAACTATTTCTAAAATATATACCATTTAATCTATAACCTATTTTTAAATTATAAACTATTTTAATATATATTATTTTAAGTTTGTAAACAACTTTCAATATATATATATACACACACACACACACACATATACATATTAATATATAACCAGTCTTAATGTATAAACTATTTCTAATGTATAAATTATTTTAATCTATAACCTATTTTTAAAATATAAACAATTTTTAATGTATAACTAATCTAATATATAAACTACTTTCAATATTCAAACTGTTTAAAGTTGGAAATGTTATGATTTAGATTTAATTTATTTAATGACAATATTTTGATATGAGGGTTTAACCTATTTGTGGTTTGATTTTGAAATGAATATGATTTCTAAAGTAAATATGATTTTGAAAGTAAGATGATTTTTAAGTGAATATGACATTTGATATCAAATATGAATCGGTTTTGGAAATGTAAAAGAACCAACTGGTATGAGATAAGCGTATGGTGGTTAAAGAGACCGAAATCAGATATTATCATACTCTATGGCAATACCGAAAACCAGTTTAACAACTATACACATAGTGAAGAATCCAGAACGAAGTAGGAAGGCTTTGCGAATGATTCTGTATGAGGTATGAACGCAGCCCTGACCCCCTCGGGTCAGATTGATGTGACTAAATAGGAGCACGCCCGGCCAAGTGGGGTCGCACCCCCTACCGGGCATATTTCTTCGTTACCATATTATTACTTTGTTATTGATTTGGCGGCCACCCTTCGATTTTATTTTGGTAGTGTATTCCAAGGCGGGCGGTAGTAATCGCTATGCATTACCACTAGTTCGGATCCGTAAAGCGGTAGTATCCTACATTGGGCATTGCCTCGCATGCCTTGTCATATGCCTTACCGCGCCCACTATAAGTTTGGTTTGTGTCGTACACTATGGAATGCCCTCTGATAGCCCTTCAGTTTTGTAACGACCCAACTTCCTTTCTCCAGGAAATCGCATCGCTAATAAGAAAGAAAGGGATAGAGAATAGAAAGAAAGAGAAGAAGAAGAAACAACACATCAGAATCTAAATAGCGGAACGAATAAATTATATTAATAACATAAAATATTTACATAGTTTACAATCACTATCAGAGTACACGGATAATACAACACATACTAGACAGTTATAAACACCTGTCTAGTATTTACAACATAAATGAAATGTATTTCTTTTTATTTCATTTTAAAAATAAATAAAACCCTTTTACTTTATTTGTATTTATATATGTGTAAGTTATTTCCATGAGTAAATGTATATACATTCCTTTTTTTAAAGAAAATGAAGTGAAACAAATTATATAAAAATGAAAACTTATTTACAAGATTCATATAGGTTTATTCATTTGAATTTCAAAATGAATTAAAATTCAAATGCTATTTAAATTTAAAATCCAATTTTAAAACTAATTTATATTAACATATTTATTTTAACAATAATAATTTTGTCTTTTAAAACATATGTACATTTATACATTTATTATTACTAGAAAATAACATATTTATTAATTTTAAATCATTTATAAAAGAAATCATAAAATTACATATCTTATTTATCTTAATTAATTACATTAATGTTTAATGTTTAAATGGTATTTTAAACTTCTAAATAATTCCAAATTATAATTATTAAGCTATATTTAAAATAAACTTTTATTTATCTTATTAAAATTTAAACTATGTTTAAAATACAATTATACAATTTAAAACAATTACTTTAAGTATTTTAAACCATTAGTTATTTATTAAATAAAATAACAATCTTCAAACTATCAAAATGAATATTAAAATTTAAAGACAATATTTTATTTGTTCATTTATCTAAAATCAATACCTATCTATCTATAATATATATATATATATATATATACACACACATTATAAATAGGAAAAAAATTATTAACTTTTAAAAGATAAAATTCACCAATTAAACATTTATTTAATTGGATTATTAAATCAAGTAAATTTTTATTAAAATTTTATCAAACCAATTTAATTTTAAATACAGATTATTAAATTGATATTGCTAAAATTTCAGGGATATCACATTCCTCCCCCTTAAAAGAATTTCGTCCCCGAAATTTAAAAGCAAAAGTAATTTAATAACCCATTTAAAATTTAAAATCACAAACATACATCAATTATATGCTAACAACCATAGCAACTAATCTATCTAATCAAACAAATTTAATTATCCAGATAAAATTCTGGATAAAAACCTCTCGAGTTTCCCCAAGTATATATATATATATATATATATATATATATATATATACCGGGATACTCGCCCTACTAAATACAAACAATATAAATTACGAAGCTACAGAGCTTCTACTCATCTAGACCTATAGAACTAGACAAGATATCAGACTACAGACGAGTCTGACTCAACCACAAAACCTTCCTGAACAACTGGTTCCACTTCTAGAGATAACTCATACACGTACTCCCTCAGAGATACGTGAATCTCACCGAATCCCAGTTATCCAAACTGGAAATTCAACTCTTGAAAACCAAACACCAATCTAACCAAAGCATAGAAGAGATCCAAACAAAACTCCGACTCCAGAATCCAAATTCCTTCGTCTCTTATCACCAAGATTCTTCTGACGATCCCAAGCTGTCTATATCCAAACTGATCAACTCAACTCTTGCTGATTCCCCTAGAAACAATCTAGACCAAAAAACATCCAACACAACGATCTCCTCAAGATCAACCAATACCAAGATCACCAACTCTACTCTTCAAACATCAGAAGAACAAACTCACTTCTTCTATCCAGAAAAGACAAAACAGAAATACTCTCAAACTGCTTTCGCTGCACAACTCTGATCTGGCACAGAAGACACTACTGATGAAGAATATGAGCACAAACTGGGCATCACTTCCCAGAAATATGGCTCAACATATCCAAGAAAACTCAGAAGTTCCACCAATCCTGAGCTGCCTCACCAAACCCAATCTCGAGAAATCATCCTTCTACTAGCTGATCCACCGGTAGCACTCCTGGAATCCGGTCGATAAGAAAACTCAATCTTCAAAAGTAGAAAAACCTTCGACTTCTCTGAAGACAACCAAAAATTCTTCAATAACTCAAAAGAATACTCAAACTATCGCAAGTCACTTTTGCGATGAGTAGAGATCAATTCCCAAACAAAACTATTCTCTCTTTACCAAACAGAACAGCTTACTCTTAATTAGCCAATCCACCGAACAAACGGGTCCACTCTGCTGATTCTGAACTCCACCTTCAGATATTACTCAGCCAGAAAACTTCTACCAACAAAGACACTGCGAGTTGCACTGCTGACACCAATGCCAAAACTTCCTTAGCTGAAGTTCTTCGAGAAACTCGGCCCTCAAAGCCAACTACCACATCCTGCTGAACTCAGCCACAACACCGAAGTAGACACACTTCCTAATTCGTTCCAAAGAAAACATCTTCGGAGACATCCAAAGTCACTGCATCTCATCACGCAGCTACCACTTCCTGAGGTATCAAAATACCATCACACACTTCTGCCAAACCGACAGATCCAAACTCAACTCATCCATCTTCAAAGATGACTCTGAACCTTAACATGTTACCTTCAGAGATCGATGAAATCTCTACACTCTGCACAACTCACTCGAGACGGTATAAGGTCTACAGTCTCGATAAATACTCTTCCAACCTCAAACATTCAAATTCCAACCAATGGTAGTAATCGTGTTACACACACTACCTTATCTACCTTTATAACTTATATTGGAAAACCTGAACGGGAACCCCAACAGATAGGTAGAAATAATAAATATATATATATCAAAACTACAAATACGCTCTCTCAAGATAGACACCACTCCAGAGCCTAGATATTCACGCAACCTAATGCTCTAATACCACTGTAACGACCCAACTTCCTCTCTCCAGGAAATCGCATCGCTAATAAGAAAGAAAGGGATAGAGAATAGAAAGAAAGAGAAGAAGAAGAAACAACACATCAGAATCTAAACAACGGAACGAATAAATTATATTAATAACATAAAATATTTACATAGTTTACAATCACTATCAGAGTACACAGATAATACAACACATACTAGACAGTTATAAACACCTGTCTAGTATTTACAACATAAATGAAATGTATTTCTTTTTATTTTATTTTAAAAATAAATAAAACTCTTTTACTTTATTTGTATTTATATATGTGTAAGTTATTTCCATGAGTAAATGTATATACATTCCTTTTTTTAAAGAAAATGAAGTGAAACAAATTATATAAAAATGAAAACTTATTTACAAGATTCATATAGGTTTATTCATTTGAATTTCAAAATGAATTAAAATTCAAATGCTATTTACATTTAAAATCCAATTTTAAAACTAATTTATATTAACATATTTATTTTAAAAATAATAATTTTGTCTTTTAAAACATATCTACATTTATACATTTATTATTACAAGAAAATAACATATTTATTAATTTTAAATCATTTATAAAAGAAATCATAAAATTACATATCTTATTTATCATAATTAATTACATTAATGTTTAATGTTTAAATGGTATTTTAAATTTCTAAATAATTCCAAATTATAATTATTAAGCTATATTTAAAATAAACTTTTATTTATCTTATTAAAATTTAAACTATGTTTAAAATACAATTATACAATTTAAAACAATTACTTTAAGTATTTTAAACCATTAGTTATTTATTAAATAAAATAATAATCTTCAAACTATCAAAATGAATATTAAAATTTGAAAAATATATTTTATTTGTTCATTTATCTAAAATCAATACCTATCTATCTATAATATATATATAAATATAAATATATATACACATTGTAAATAGGAAAACAATTATTAGCTTTTAAAAGATAAAATTCACCAATTAAACATTTATTTAATTGGATTATTAAATCAAGTAAATTTTTATTAAAATTTTATCAAATCAATTTAATTTTAAATACAGATTATTAAATTGATATTGCTAAAATTTCCGGGATATCACAAGTTTACGGAGGAATTACGATACTGTATAGACTACGACATTTATATAAAATGTGTTAAGGGGGATATGTGTTACGCCTTAACGCTATTTTAATACTTTACTTTAATATAGACATATTATAATAGCGTATTGTACTATGTATGTACATAGTTTAACAGATCCTTAAGAGATGGAATTAAGAACATCCCTTAAGTTATTGCACGCACGTTAGACATTGGATAGAAGATGAAAATCACGTAAACATATCTGAAGCCATTGCGCTCATATTTATTTATTGTTTATTTAACTTACATAAGATCTTTTAGTTCTGACTCGAGTGTTTTGTCTTTTCATCGCTCAGGTCAGCCTGAGTATTTCGGTACATTGAAGACCATCTTTCCAGAGGTGGAAGATAAAGATTTAGCATATTATCACCATTTATTATATATATTCCACTACATCATGTTGTTCCACTACATTATTTATTTATTACTGTTATATGTATAACTTTGATTTATATTGTAAAAGTGTAATCAAATTTTATTTGTAAAATAGCTTCATAAACTGTTTATTTGATTTTTATATTTTTTCATTCCACTGTGAGATTATATTTGTTTTTCATTCTTTTATCTTCTTTTTCGTATTTACCCCACAACAATCCACCCTTTTGAATGGTCTGTGTCCGAAAAGTGTGGTTTATTATCGATTTGAACTGTTCAAAAAGGTGGGTCATTACAAGTGGTATCAGAGCTTTGATTTGGTGACAACCTTAGCATTATGGGGTCTGATTCGTTGGAGATAGGTAGTAATACCCTAGAGTGGGTTTGTTTGAGTGTATATATAAGAAAGCGTACTTGTTAGTGTTACAAAATGTTTTGTATTGCATTAATTTGTTCTGTTTAGTATTTATAAATTCAAATCGATACATAGGATGTTATGGCATCGATAGGGATTTCTAAACACTAAATAGGGCATACTGACACAATATTGTTTAGAAATGTAGGTAAATGAAATAATTTTACCTACTATTATATTTTGTATGTAAAAGAATAATATTATAAATGGATATAGTTTTATGTGATATGTTGTTCGTTTGTTTGTTAGGAAATAAAATTTTATTAATATTGATTGCAAAATAAGATTACAAATAAAATGAATTTAATTGAAAATTTGAGAACTTAAGTTCCGGGGTTTTGAATTTGTTTTCAAAGATTTTGGAATAACATATTAGTATTATTTGGAAGTATTTTGGATATAAATATTTTCAAAGTAATTTGAAAGGAATGTTTTAAAGGAACTTTTAAAGGAAATAAATTTCGTACTCCCTTCTTCTGTCGTTGGAAAATAATTTCGGTAATGATGGCGCATCATCGATATTCATTTTCGAGTCTCAAAGTGGGGGAGGCCACTTAATAACCTTGCTACCCATTTCTTCTGATAAGGAAATTTTGAGTAAAATTCCTTAAGCATAATTTGATATACAAAAATATATAAGTATATATTATTTTTAGATGATATGCAATGAAATCTGGTATTTAGTTCTTAAGTTTACAGTTAAATAAATGATTTTCAATTATTGTAATAGAAAAAATCTAAACTGTTTAATAATTGGAAACTTCTAAAATAAAAAATAGGAAATTGATGCCAAGTGGTTGATGAAATATATAAGAAATTGAAATATAACTTGTAAATCAAAAGATTTGAAAATTGGAAGATGTAATTATTGAGCATTTTGTTAACGAAAATAAATAAGATAAACTTGTGTAACATTCAATTACATATTTAAACATATATATAACTTAACAGAGATGTTTAAAAAGTTGTATATGTAATAGAATATTATACAAATACAACTTAAGTAATGAAAATGTTCAAATGAAATTATTTCTATAAATAAGAACTTTGATGTACAAGAAAGGTTATAAACATGAGTAAATATTCTGAAATGCTTAACAAATTAAATTGAATAGATAAATGTGAATACTATTTAAGTAGATAATTTTAAATGTAAGAAGATGTTGAAATGTATCATTGATATATTTAATATTCATTCATTCATAAGTGGATTTAGTATTAAATGATGTTGTACGTGAAGAAATGAATGCAAATTAAAAAGTTGAAAAAATTAAGTTGAAATGATCCAAAATGAATAGTAATATTAATCAAGCTATATAAATATTAAATGTTAAATAAACTGCAAAGGAATGTGTGTAATTCTTCAATAATGAATTCATTGATGATTTTAAATAGTGCATGAGAAAAACTTATGTAAGTAAATGAATGGAAGAAGAAATGAAATTGTCTGAATGAATGAAAATAAATGAAAGTAAATGATGAGGAAAAAACAAATCGAGAACTTAAAATGTGTTAAATTCTTCGTTGTTTGGCTCGAGGGATGTTTGGAAAATGATACTTCAATTTATTTGTGGTTGTACGAATAATCTATTAATAAATTACCAGAGGCTGCTGAGCGTAAGGTATAATTGGTAGTTATTTATCACTCTTGTATGGAGAAAAGTGTCTGAACCTGAACAAACCGTGCATTTGGTTGCTATTGATTGTTTGATAGTTTCCTTTGTTGAATATGATGGTCATTGTTATTTTGTTTGCATATGTTCTGCGTTTTGTTACTAATTGAAACAACTAAATATTTCTCTTGTGTGTGATTCTCACCCTTTTGGATTATATAAGTGAATTACAGGTTTATGGAAGCAATAACTACTATTTTTAATTTCATAAATTAAGCGTTGTTTGCCCGACTAATAGGTATGTTTTCGGATTATGGTTTTTGTAAAGATATTTTATTGTTTTTCCCATGATTTGGGATGTTTTATTTTTGAAATATGATATATATTGTAATTAATGATATTATTATTTTTGAACCTATCCTTACAAAGAAGACTCTTCCAAAAGTATTCATAAATTTAAGACCTAGAAATTTTTTATGAAAGTGAAAATATTTTCAACTTTTACTAACTTGAATATAAAGTTTTAATTGTTTATAAATTGATATATTTTGTTTAAAATACTTAATCATGTAAGTTTAAAGTGTTTTAAATTGGTTATTCTAAAAAAAAATATTAGTTTCTTAATTCCTCCTTTTTCATTTTCGAGAATGAAAAGTTTTGAGTGGGCGAGAGTATAACAACCCGTAATTTTCGATAATTAAAATATTAAATTAAATAAGATTTTGAAATTTAATATTGTGATAAATTAAAAATTTATGATTTATTAATGAGAAAAATAACTAAAATATGATTTGATATTATTGTTTGAATATTATTGACAATTATTTATTGTAATTTCAGTCAAATGAAATTATTGTAAAGTTAAATTGGTTATAATTGTAAATAAGTAATAAATTAAATTTTATATTAAAAGAGAAATTATATGTAACTAATATGGTAAAAGATGATACCTGTAAAATAATGAATGTAATAAAATGTAAACTATGTTAATAAAATTCATAGGGTATTACCGATTGAATAATAAGAATGTAAATCAAAATAAATGAATTTGTTGGAATTTAAACTATAATCAATGAATTTATTATAGTGTAATTGAATGTTGAATTTAGTTAAATATTTTAATAGTGAATTTAGCATAGAAAATTAATTTTGATGGATAATTAATTTCTGTCCAATCAGAAATGATGAAAATTGTTAACTATTAAAATTAAATTTAAACATGATTAAATCAATTTAATAATAATTTATTTAATTAACATGAATATTTGCCATTTTGGCCACTGTCTTGGATTTCGACTAAACTAGATTCATCTTATCCGTAACAGCAAATTATTGTAAGATTTCAAGTCTCGTAGCGATCGGACATCTTGTTTGATTGTGCGAGCTAGAAACGCGAAGAAATCGATTAATGGAATTTAATTGAATATAATCTGATTTTGAAAGATAACTTCTATATCTTTTGAACTAAGGTTTGAAGCTGGTTGCATTGAGTTTAAAATAATCGAAAACCTATATTTTGATATATTGCATGTTTCATTTTCGTATCAGAAGTGAAATAGGCTTTTCGGGTCGTTGTTATCGTTTAGACCCAATTCGATTTGTCCATTCATTCTTGTCTATCTCAGTGTGTATAAATAGACTTTCCTAACCCCAACAGCCTCTATTTTTTTGATTTCTGTATGTACTGTCATATTTAATCTATCTGCTTCTTCCTCATTCCCAATGGCTGCAAATCCAAAACCCTAATTACAAATTCAAATAGAAATTCAAAATCCTCAAATCATAGTAAAATTTATATCATTGGAAAGACCTTGATGAATGGAACCTATGTCTAGTGTTCGTTTTCAGAGTTAATGCTCGAGTCAACGGAAAATCACCGTCAAAGGTCATAAATTGCGAACCTTAATTGGGGATTTGGGGATTTTCGATTCGCATGCTAATTGGCGAAATTGATTGTGGGTACTATTGAGAGCGGTGTTGGGAGTGGATCTGAGGTGGTCGCATCGCCTATGGTGGCTGGAGGCAGTCGGAATTGGTGATTTACGGTTCGTAATTTGGCGACGGGGGCTGGAGAATTAGGCATCGACATGGGTATGAGTGGAAGCAGCTCGGCGAATGGATGACAGTGGCGTGGCTCGATCTTGGTAAGGCAGCGTCTAACAAACCTAATCAATGGTCAAACGCATGGTGATAGGGTTCTGTTGTGTGTCGCACGCGTTAAGGGGGGAGAGAGTCTTATTTTATTTTTATTCAATTATTCAATTGTTCTAACTATCGTAACTTCTTCATACAAGCTTGGATTCATGCGCGGTTTTCTCCGTTGTGAACGCATCGAAATTCCGAACATTATAGAACTGGTTTGGCTACATTCTGAAACTGTTGGATTTTGGGCTAAAATTTGTAAATTGATTTTTTATCAAAGGTGAGTGTTTTAACTCACTCACAACTACTAAACTATCTTATGTTAGTTAAATTAAATTTACGATGTGATTAGAAATTGATTGATTGTTGTTTGGTACATTCATATTGTCATTCGAGTTTAGTTTGAATTTATATTGAATTGATTTTGCCATTTAAATTAATATTGAATTAATTGTCAGTTAAATACCTGATAATGATAACCAGTTTATTTGTTGTGATTTATTGGTTGATTTGAATGATGATCGTGATGGATGTTTTATTGTTGATATTTTGACGATTGGATGTATGTTTATTTTATATGTTGTTGTCACACTGCAAGTTCCCTTAGTTATTGTTAGGAAAATCACTATGGTTGAAATGGTATGTACCCAAATGGACTTATAGATTAGGGATAAATCGTTATAGGTTTAAATGATAAACTCATGCGATTTTTATGGATTTTGAATTTTATTCGGGATTGCGGGTTGAAATGATATATACTCATAAACTTAAAATTTATTACTCGTTGAAATGATATATATCTATATCACTTGACCATAGGGTAGAAAATTATACATGGACCCTGGATTGTTTAAATTAAATGATTTTAAATCGTTAATTTATGAATCTAGTTAAATGATATTTTGAAATAAAATTTGATTTATATGAACCGAATTGTTTTCAAAATCCAAGCTTTAAATGTTGAAATTGAAATTGGTTTAAATGAATTGTTTAAAGAATTTAAATTGAAATCTTAAAGTTAAATTTTGAAATATAAATGAAATTTATAAAATTGAGTTATTGTAAATGTTCAAATATTTAAACTTTGAAGCCTATTGAATCTGAAATGGTTTAAAATTGTAGTTCAAAAATGCGTTTCAAATCGATGTAAATTTAAATGGTTTTTAATGAGAAATCGAATTGAAACCTTTAGCCTTTTGAAATTGAAATCGTTGAATTCTGATTGATTTAAATAAAATTTTGGAACTAAAGTTGATTAGGATTGTTTTGTGAAATTGGAAGAAACGATTCCAATTTGAAACAATTTTCAATTTAAACTCTTTTAATATACAAACCCTTTTAACATATAAACTATTTTCTCCTATAAATCATTTTTATATACTAATAATTTTAATTAATTAACTATTTTAATATATAACCTATTTTAAAAGGATAAACTATTTCTAAAATATATACCATTTAATCTATAACCTATTTTTAAATTATGAACTATTTTAATATATATTATTTTTAGTTTATAAACAACTTTCAATATATATATATATATATATATATATATATATATATTAATGTATAACCTATCTTAATATATAAACTATTTCTAAAATTTAAATTATTTTAATCAATAACCTATTTTTAAAATATAAACTATTTTTAATGTATAACTATTCCAATATATAAACTACTATCAATATTCAAACTATTTAAAGTTGGAACTTATGATTTTGATTTAATTGATTTAAAGGAAATATTTTGACATGAGGGTTTAACCTTTTTGTGTTTTCATTTTGAAATTAATATGATTTCGAAAGTAATATGATTTTTAGTGAATAAGATATTTTGATACCAAATATGAATTGATTTTGAAACTGTAAAAGAACCAACAGGTGTGAAATAAGCGTTTGGTTGTTAAAGAGACCGGAATCGGATATTGTCATACTCTTTGTCAATACCGAAAACCACTTTAACAACAGTGCACATGGTGGATAATCCAGAACGAAGTTGGATGGTTTGGGGAACGATTTTGTATGAGGTATGAACGTAGCCCTGACCTCCTCGGATCAGCTAGATGTGACTAAAACATGAGCCATGCCGAGCCAAGTGGGGTTGCACACCCTATCGGGAACATTTCTTCGAAACCATATTATTACTTTGTGATTGATTTGGCGGCCACCCTTCGATTTGATTTTGGGAGTGTATTACGAGGTGGGTGGTAGTAGCTTCTATGCGTTACCACCAGTTCGATTCCATAAAACGGTAGTATCCTACATTGGGCATTGCCTTGTGTAACAACCCGCATATTTAACGATTTTATATTTAAATGATTTATTTAAATATAGCATCGTCAATCGGATTTTGGGTCCGAAATGTTACTTTTTGCAAACGGCTGAATTGGAGCTCGAAACCACTTCCATTGAGTTCAAAACGCCGTTTGCGATCTTTTTGAGTATAAGCTTCGATATGTTTGGAGTAAGTCGAATTTTGCAACTTTTTCTATTGGGTTTTCGGTTTGGGTTCAGCCTACTAGCTAACTAAACCCTCTAACTCAGCCCTCTCCTCTCCATTCTCTCATTCTTATTTCTAAAGCTCAATCTAAAACTGAAAATGGTGGAGGGGAAGAGGAAATAGAAATTGCAAGCCATAGTTTCTTCTTGTAAACTTGAATCTTGCTCCAAAACCAAAGAGAAGCCATTGGTAAGCCTCCTCTTCATCTTCTCTATCTCTTTCTCTCTTCAATCTCAGAAATTCCTAAACCTAAATTTAGAAAATACTTGTTTTGATCTTAGATTGAAGCTAGTTGAGTTGAAGTGGAGATTGGTTGGTCTTCTCCTTGCAAATTGAACTCCTTCTTCTTTGTTTTTGGGTTAAAGGTGAGATTTTTATCTCACGTCTATGACTACAATTATCTTTGGTTATTGGGTATGAATTCCTAACACTTCTTCATGTACATTTGCCCTTGATTTGGATTGGTTTTGTGAATATTTCAATTTTTGGGTTTTTAAGTCAATTTGTGTGAAAATCCTTTTATGGATGTTTGATCATGCTTTTGGTGATGCATCGAGGAGCATATAGGGTCGGGTTGTCGATTGGCATAAACCCTTAGAGCCAATGTTCGTCCGGTTGCATTTTGGAAGAGTTTGCTCTTCATTTGAATAAGGCTGAAAAACAGCCCAGGCATGATTCAGTCGACTGAATTCTCTGTTTAGTCGACTGAATCTAGGACCCGAATGTTTCCCGGCATGGTTTAGTCGACTGAATTCTCTGTTCAGTCGACTGAATTCTCTGTTCAGTCGACTGAACCTGGAAACAGAAAGTTCCCAGGCATGGTTTAGTCGACCGAATTCTCTGTTCAGTCGACTGAACCTGGAAACAGAAAGTTCCCAGGCATGGTATAGTCGACCAAATTCTCTGTTCATTCGACTGAACCTGGAAACAGAAAGTTTCCAGGTAGAATTCAGTCAACTGAAAATTTCTGTTTAGTCAACTGAAAATCTCTGTTTAATCAACTGAAAATCTTTGTTTAGTCAACTGAATTTGCTATTTCAGCCCACTTTGCCTTTTGGGATTGAATTTCTAATTTGAATCGATTCGTGTTGATTCCCATTTGTTGTTATTGCATTTTTGACTTTGATGATTCCTTTTTGACTTCATTCACGGGTTTTTATAAAATAATCTTTCAGATCATATTAAAAGCTCCCTTCTCCAATTTATAAATTCTAATTAAAACACACACACATCTTCGCACTCCGAAAAATGTTGGAGGAGAATTAAATGATTAGATAAAACGCGTGCAATGAACATGTGCGTTCATCTTTTCAGTTAATTCCCAATCTGTTCATTTGAACGTTTTGACCCTTGAGTCTGGTCTACCGATGAGATGAGGTAAACTTTGTACTTCTTTGAGTGTGAAAGTGACTGACAGATAGTAAACCGTTTAGTGCGAACGAGTGGTTATGGGACTCACGTTAACACTTTTCGGATTCCTTTCCGAGAGTTGTGACACATTTGGCCAGTTAGTGGTGTCTGGTACTGGGCCTTCGGACCTTTGCCACTACAGTTTGTCGCCTTCGGGTTTGCGCCTTTGGGTTTGCGCCTTCGGGTTTGTTGCCCTTTAGTATCGCTTCCGATGTTGGTCGTTATGAGCCGCATGGGTGATATTGGGTTGCCCTTTAGTATCGCTTTCGATATTGGTCGTTATGAGCCGCATGGGTGATATTGGGTTTGGAGTCTTCGGGCTCATGGATCCTTGTCTATACAGTACTGAGCACGAGCAAATTTTATGATGTTTCATTGATATGTATATTCCCTAGGTATCGCCCTTCGGTGTTGGTCTTTTTGAGCCACATGATATGTAGCGATTACCTTGTGGAACTTGTGTTACCTTCATTGGTATTTGTTATTTTCCTTATGGCTTGTTTTGGGATATTCCTATCCTTTGTTTCTATGATTTGCCGATGATATGAGGCTTGTTACCATATGATTCATCTTTTGTTAGAAGATTGTGATATCTCCTTTAGAGATATTTGTTATACTTTGTAACCTTGCAGGTTTATTGTTGTTCGGTTTATCTAACTGATTTGTTTAGCTAGACTGACCCGTGTATTCATTACTCGGGTCAGACCAAGATGTTTCAGGTTAGGTGCATTTGGATTTAGCCTATTTTTCTTCCGCATGGACTATTCAGCTTGTTCCTTTTTGTTAAAGCTTTTTGTGTAGTCCACTTTGTTGTAACTCTGATATGTATTCTTTTGACTCGTCTGTATACTGTGGTTAGCTAAACCACTTGACATGTATTAGTTTGTATACTCTGTTATGTATCTGTATACGTGTATATGATGATCTACTATTCTGTGATGTATATTACATTTGAGTTGTTATAATCTGTTCTGATAGATCCTCCAACCACCTATGGTTTTGTTTTAAGTATTCGTTGGATATGTTGATCTGCTTGGTATGACTATGGTCGATGTATTCAATAGATAGTTAGAGCAAGGCTATAGATGGTCGCTCCCAACCAGCCTTATTCTCCGTGTTAGTTGATGGAATTACCCTGTAGTGTCCTTGGCAAGCGTGGGTATAGAGGTGGGGCGTCACACCTTGCGTGCCTTGTGTGCCTTGTCATATGCCTTATCGCGCCCACTTCAAGTTTGGTTTGTGTCGACACTATAGTGTGGCCTCTGATAGCCCTCCAGTTTCGGAGGAATTACGGCACTGTATAGACTATGACATTTATGTAAAATGTGTTAATAAGGATACGGGTAATGCCTTAAAGCTATTTTAATACTTTACTTTACCGTAGACATATTATAATAGCGTATTTTACTATGTATGTAGATAGTTTAACGGATCCTTAGGAGATGGAATTCTGAACATCTCATAAGTTGTTGCACACACGTTAGACACTGGATAGAAGATGAAAATCCCGTAAACATCTCTAAAGCCATTGCACTTATATTTATTTATTGTTGATTTAACTTACATAAGCTCTTTTAGTTCTGCTTGAGTGTTTTGTCTTTTCATTACACTTAGGTCAGCCTAAGTGTTTCAGTACATTGAAGACTATCTTTCCGGAGGACGAAGACGGAGATTTAACATGTTATCACCATTTATTATATTTATTCCACTAGATCATGTTGTTCCACTGCATTGTTTATTTATTACCATTGTATGTATAACTTTGATTTATATTGTTAAAGTGTAATCAAATGTTATTTGTAAAACAGCTTCATTAACTATTAATTTGAGTATTATATTTTATCATTCCACTATGAGATTATGTGTTTGTTTTTCATTCTTTTCTCTTCTTTTTCTTATTTACCCCATAACAATCCACTCTTTTGAATGGGCTGAGTCAAACATGTGTGGTTTGTTGTCGATTTAAACCGTCCAAAAAGTTGGATCGTTATAAATAATGACCTTTGATTATCAATTGGACCACTTACGGTTGGCTTCTAGCTATGGAGGCTAGGGAAAGTAGAATATCAAGCATTTGACTATGCTTCAATTATCAATAAGATTTATTTCATTTTCAATTATGATGCGAACCATGACCAACTTGAACTAAACTACCTCCCAATGATGCAGGTGCTAAGCAATTAGATTGGGTGTCAACCAACCTCAACGGACCATGATCGGGACTTTGGATGATCATGATTCAACTTCTCATCGGCTACCATATTCCCTTGACTTGGGAGCAAGGACACGAAATGGAAAGTCGGTGTAACTCGATTATCAACTTCCTATTCTATGCTTCAGTTCTGACAGAACATCTATGCCTTACTCAGAGCCCAACAAGGTTAGAATCTAATACAAAATGGACACGACTAACCGCCCACTCACCAACCTCCATGCTTGACTTGAAGACTGGACTTGGAGTGGATGCAACCCGACCATCCACTCCCAGATCATACTTGAAGTTCTCCAAAATACTTATGTGACGCAGCGGATTATTCAAAATAAACTTCAATCGATGAAATGTAGCAATCGATGAGTTGAAGATACCAAAATGCCCAAGTTCGTTGATCCAAAGATACCGAACTCTAGCTATCTCAAACACGTTGATAGCGCACTATACCGTGTTCAAAGATCTACGATTCTTCGCACGTTGATCTAGCGCACTAGATTCCGTGAATCGGCTTCTACGATCGTTGAATCGAGCGCACTCGATTAACCGAAAGAGGAGATAGGAGATTACACTCAACTACCAATTTATATGAAAGCACAAAGCTAACAAAGAGAATTTTATTCAAAAATCAACAACCACAAAAATTACAACACACACGCTATTTATAGAGTTTCCTGACCCAGCACCTTAAGTCGTCGCCGACTTACGACATAGCTTAAGTCGTGACCGACTCAACACACGCGACTCCACCTCTTTACAACAAAACACAAAGCAAACGACTCATGCAAGATCGTTACCGACTTATCATCAACACAGTTCGCACGACTCATTATACAAAGCGACTCAACATACGAAGTTATACGACTTACGACTCATACTAGGTCGGCAACGACCTACGACTCAGTATAAGTCGGTAGTGACTTAAAGAAGGCCTTCAAAACTCCATACGACTCTCCTCTGGGCGACTCAACTCCATGCCTTCCTTGGGTCGTATAACCATAGGTCGCAGCTCATATGGCACTACCTTCTCCAGTTCCTTGTTAAGTCGTTGACGACTCATGGTTGAGTCGTTGTGTCGTGGACGACTCATCAGACTCGAACTCCTCCAAGCTTCGTTAAACCGGCACCGACTCATGCTTCCACTATCCCGTGACCGACTCATCAAGCATGCACGTCTTAAGCTCGTGTACGACTTAATATGGTTTAACTTTTGAATTCCCATATGCCTTGCTGCATCATCCTCCCCTGGTTGAGAAAAATTCGACCTCGAATTTGCAAATTCTTTCTCATCAAAATGTTCATCCTCATAATATGGCACCAGATGCTTAATATTGAATACGTCAGAAGTGTAAATATCCTCCGGCAGCTTCAACTTATAAGCATTGTCATTAATTCGCTTCACAATTTCGACAGGACCAACTTTTCTGGCTTTCAACTTATTGTAAGCACCCACTGGAAAACGATCTTTGGTTAACACGGCATAAACCAAATCACCTTCTTTAAATTCAACATTTCGACGTTTCAAATCTGCCGACTTCTTATACTTCTCATTCGATTTCTCCAATCGTTCCTGAACGATTTTATGACATTCAGTCAGCTCATCAACAAAATCAACAGCTCGTTTAACTGTTCCCTTTGATTGTGGTACTACTGCCAAATCCAACGGCCCCCTGGGTAAATTTGAATAAACAATCTGAAACGGACTGAATCCTGTGCTTCGATTTACTGCATGATTATGAGCAAATTCTGCCTGGCATAGCTTCATGTCCCAACTTCTCAAATTATCTTGTACAAGACAACGCAACAAATTTCCCAATGACCTGTTAACAACTTCTGTCTGCCCATCAGTTTGCGGATGATAAGCACTACTAAATTTCAGTTTCGTTCCCACCATCTTCCACAAACTCAACCAAAAGTGACTCAGAAAACGAGTATCTCGATCAGAAACAATAGATTCTGGTAAACCATGAAGTCGATAAATTTCCTTGAAAAATAACTGTGCCACTCGAACTGCATCTGCTGTCTTCTTGCAACCAACAAAATGTGCCATCTTTGAAAACCTGTCCACCACAACAAATATCGAATCATTTCCCCTTTGAGTTCTCGGCAAACCCAAGACGAAATCCATGCTAATATCAACCCATGGCTTAGATGGTACTGGTAATGGCATATACAACCCTGCATTCGTTGCTGTTCCTTTTGAAACTTGGCAAATATGACATCGCTCCACAAATCTTTCAACCTCTTTTCTCATCGATGGCCAAAAGTAAGATTGTGAAATCAACTGTAAAGTACGATCACGGCCCACATGTCCTTCCTCATGTAACTCCTTGATAATTTTCAATCTCAAGCTACAGTCCGGTATACATAAACGATTTCCTTTAAACAGGAAACCATCAACTATCATAAATTCATCGGTACTTCCATCCTTCACTTTCTCAACATATTTCACAAAGTAAGGATCTCCTTCAATCATTTCTGGCAGTAATTCAAACCCTGTCACTTCAATCTTCATTGTCGTAAGTAAATGACTCCTCCTACTTAAAGCATCAGCTACTCGATTCGTCACCCCTGATTTGTGTTTAACGACAAAAGTAAACTGCTGCAGATAAGCAATCCATGATGCATGTCTCACAGAAATCTTATCTTGCCCCTGTAAATGTTTCAAAGCTTCATGATCAGTGTAAAGAACAAATTCCTTCTGAAATAGATAATGTCTCCAATGCTTAACAGCTTGCACAACAGCATAGAATTCAACGTCATATGTACTGTATCTCATCTTTGCCCCTGACAACTTTTCGCTGAAATAAGCAACTGGCTTCCCATTCTGACTCAGAACTCCTCCAATACCAACCTTCGAAGCATCAGTATGCAATTCAAACAATAACTGAAAATTAGGTAGAACAAGAATTGGTGCAGACGTCAACAATTCCTTGATTCTCTCAAAGGCAAATCCCGCTTCCTCTGACCATATAAACTGTTTCCCCTTCATGCAATCAGTCACTGGAGCCATCACGCTACTGAAGTGTGGAATGAATCTTCGGTAGAATGACGCTAGCCCATGAAAACTTCTTACTTCTGTAATCGTCTTTGGTTGTGGCCAATTCCTGACTGCTTCAACTTTACTTTGATCAACTTGAATTCCTTCTCCTGAAACAACATAACCCAGCAATAAAACACGAGGTGTCATAAACACACATTTCTTTGTAGCGGCATAAAATTGTTCTTCACGAAGAATAATCAATACTTCCCTCAAATGTAGAACATGCTCCTCCGTACTCCTGCTATAAATCAGAATATCATCGAAATAAACCACGACGAACTTCCCAATGAATGGTCTAAAGATTTGATTCATCACCCGCATGAATGTACTAGGTGCATTAGACAAACCAAATGGCATAACCAACCATTCGTACAACCCCTCTCTCGTCTTGAAAGCTGTCTTCCATTCATCCCCAGGTCTGATTCGAATTTGATGATAACCACTCTTCAAATCAATCTTCGAGAATATAGTTGCCCCACTCAACTGATCCAACAAATCATCCAACCTCGGCATAGGAAATCTATAACGAACAGTGATCTTATTCAAAGCTCTACTATCAGTGCACATCCTCCAAGTTCCGTCCTTGTTGGGTACCAACAATGCTGGCACAGCACATGGACTCAAACTTTCCTGAATACGTCCCTGCTCAAGAAACTCTTCCACTTGCCTTCGTAACTCCTCATGTTCCTTCGGACTCATACGGTAATGTGGTCGATGTGGTAATACTGCTCCTGGAACAAGATCAATTTGATGCTGAATGTCTCTAAGTGGCGGTAACTCCTTTGGCAACTCCTCTGGAAAGACATCCTCAAATTCTTTCAAAACTGGCTTTGCTTCTTCCGGAATTTCAACTTCTTCACTACTCTCTCGCCCAATCAACAAAAATACTTCTGGCTCCTCTTCAACTTCCTTAACAAACTCTTTCAAGGATAATAAAGTTTTCAATTCCTCAATCTCCTCCAGCTTGCTCTCCTTCTGTTGTTGTTTCTTGGGAACCAAAGTGATTTTAGTACCCTCGAACATGAAACTATAACTATTGGCACGACCATCATGTTGAACTGCTCTATCGAATTGCCACGGTCTGCCCAACAACAGATGACAAACATCCATGTCCACTACATCACACCAAACTTCATCTTTGTATTTCTTCCCAATAGAAAAATTAACACAAGCCCTTCGACACACTTTTACTTCACCACCCTTCCTTAACAATGCTAGCTTGTACGGTTTAGGATGCTTTTCAGTCTTTAAGTTCAATTTCCTCACAGCCTCTGTAGAAATAATATTATCACAACTTCCCGCATCAATAACAAACTTGCAGATTTTCCCCAGAATAGTACATGTCGATTGAAAAATATTGCTTCTCAGCCAACTACAATCCTCCTCTTGCTTTGGTGTCAAACAACTTCTCCTCATCATAAGATTACAACCTTCATCACCCGACACTTCTTCTTCCTCCTCAACATAAGGTGTATTTGAACATTCTGCCTCCTCACCATCATCCTCCTCAACTTCTGCAACCATGGTTCTCTTCTTCGGCTTCGGACATTCATTACTTTTGTGACCCAACTCCTGACAATTGTAACATTTGAAAACACTGCTAGCCTTTGCCTTCTCAGTCTCCTTCACCACTGGCTTGATAACAGGTTTAGGAACATTAGAACTTCCACCAACACCCCTAGCTTGATTATTGGAATTAGTAAACACACCACCCCCACGTCTTCCTTGTTTCTCCCAAGCCAACACTTTCTGATGTGCCTCTGCAACGGATCTAGGATCAAACATATTAACCATATCCTGGATCTGCATTCTCAAACCCCCAACAAATCTAGCAGTCAGCTGTTCTTCCGTCTCCATAATATCATTCCTGGCAATGAGTTGGTAAAATTCATCAGCATAATCACTAACAGACTTTGTCCCTTGCCTCAGATTCTGCAACCTTTGATACATAAGTGATTGGTAGTTGTAAGGTAAGAAAGTAGATCTCATTAGCTTCTTCATCTTATCCCATGATTCTATCTTTGACTTCCCCATCCGTTCACGAGTAAGTTTAGTTTGCTGCCACCACGCCAAAGCTCTCCCCCTCAACCTAGTAGCAACCAACTTCACCCTTCTATGCTCAGGAACCTCCTTGAAATCAAAGATCTCTTCAACATTTGAAACCCAATCTAAGAACTCCTCAGCAACCATTCCTTCTTTAAATTCCGGAATCTCCATCTTCATACCCGATTCCCATCGACGATCATCTTCAACATCCCGATAAGAATTTCGAACTTGGTCTCGATCTCGATAATGAACACTAGCTCTATCACCTTCTTCAACAAAATCAAAAGTACGCCTACATCGATCTCGACCATTATCATCCCTTCGCTCATGCATGCTTCTTTGACTATGTCTCTCTTCTTCCCTATATGCTTCATGGTCAAATTCACGTTGACTTCTCCTTTCTTCATGTACATAGTCATGATGATCTCTTTGTGATGAAATTGATGTTTCTCTTCTATCTCTACAAGAATGTGGCGATACCCTCCTCGCTTCCGTAACCGATGGCGAAACTCGGTTTCCTCCATGGTTCGAGTTTGGTGATCTCCTCCTTTGATTCAAATCATTCATCAATTTCTCCAATTTACCAATGCCTTCATCAAACTTTTCATTAATACGTTGTTCCATAAGTTCAGCTTCTTCTCTACGATACAAAGCTTCAACGTTTTGATGACGATTAGCTCTCCTTGGTGGCATGATTGAAAATTTCACAAAACTTCAACAATTCGAACAAAAACTCCAAAGCTTTCACAAACAACAATTTCACAAGGCTCGGCCTTGAACTTAACTCGGCTTGTATGTATACGACTCAAGTAATGTCGGCTCCAACTTCAAGCACAAGGTATAGTTCTACACTTCAAATCTTGGCGCGCAAAATCCCAAGATAGATCCAAACAATTTCCAACTCCTCGATCCAAAATGAAATAGATCAAACACTCCAAACTTGATGCAACTTCAATATGAACACGATGAACAACTTCAAACTTCAAAAGCTTCAAAAACTTGGCTCCAAGAATCAACTTAGCTATAATTGGCTAAGTATGGCTCTGATACCAATAATGACGCAGCGGATTATTCAAAATAAACTTCAATCGATGAAATGTAGCAATCGGTGAGTTGAAGATACCAAAATGCCCAAGTTCGTTGATCCAAAGATACCGAACTCTAGCTATCTCAAACACGTTGATAGCGCACTATACCGTGTTCAAAGATCTACGATTCTTCGCACGTTGATCTAGCGCACTAGATTCCGTGAATCGGCTTCTACGATCGTTGAATCGAGCGCACTCGATTAACCGAAAGAGGAGATAGGAGATTACACTCAACTACCAATTTATATGAAAGCACAAAGCTAACAAAGAGAATTTTATTCAAAAATCAACAACCACAAAAATTACAACACACACGCTATTTATAGAGTTTCCTGACCCAGCACCTTAAGTCGTCGCCGACTTACGACATAGCTTAAGTCGTGACCGACTCAACACACGCGACTCCACCTCTTTACAACAAAACACAAAGCAAACGACTCATGCAAGATCGTTACCGACTTATCATCAACACAGTTCGCACGACTCATTATACAAAGCGACTCAACATACGAAGTTATACGACTTACGACTCATACTAGGTCGGCAACGACCTACGACTCAGTATAAGTCGGTAGTGACTTAAAGAAGGCCTTCAAAACTCCATACGACTCTCCTCTGGGCGACTCAACTCCATGCTTTCCTTGGGTCGTATAACCATAGGTCGCAGCTCATATGGCACTACCTTCTCCAGTTCCTTGTTAAGTCGTTGACGACTCATGGTTGAGTCGTTGTGTCGTGGACGACTCATCAGACTCGAACTCCTCCAAGCTTCGTTAAACCGGCACCGACTCATGCTTCCACTATCCCATAACCGACTCATCAAGCATGCACGTCTTAAGCTCGTGTACGACTTAATATGGTTTAACTTTTGAATTCCCATATGCCTTGCTGCATCATTATGCCTCTCCCAAAGCTCAGCACGATAGAGGACCAACTAAAGTGGATGCGATTTGACCGTCCATGCATTAATTCCTACCCTGGAAACAGGAAATAGTCTAGAAGCTTGATTTAAAGTAGGCATGACTGACTACCAACTCATCAATCATCGCCCTTAACACATGGATACAACTACATCTTGAGGTTGATGTGACTTGATCGTCCACCCAAAAACTTCTCCCTCGACTTTTTGGGAGGAGTACTAAGAAAATTGGACGAGACCTGACCATCCAATGCAGGCATGGATGTGATCTAACCATTCATCACTTACTCCCTTCGTCGACTTGATTAGAGGCTACAATCACAAAGTAGACGTGAATAGAATATCCATTTGTCATGTTTTTCCCTTGATGCTGGGGGTAGAATTCCATTCCATGGATGAACATGGTTCAACTGTACATTTGACAACTCGTCCCTCAACTTGACAACTGGAGCATAAATAAAAATGGGCGTGACTGACCACTCATTGACTAATTATGGTCCTCAAAGTGCGGACTAGAGTACAACACCAAAAAATTAGATGCGGCACAACCATCCATCGACAAACTTTGGTCCCTAGAATGCGGACTAGAGTAGAAACACGAGATGGCTGTGGCTGACCACCCATCGACCGACCCTATATCCCAAAGTGCAGCTGAGTATTAACATCAAGTGGGTGTGATTGAACACTCATTATAAAACTCTGGTCCCCGAAGCATAGACAAAAGGATGGACGTGGTTTGACCGTTTACTGATCAACTCTGATCCCTTAGTGGTCTGGAGTACAAATACCATAAAAATGGACGTAATTCGACCATCCACTCCTCAACTCTTGCCTGGACTTGGGAGCAAACACACAACTCAAAGTGGATGCGGCCTGACCATCTCCTCCCTGCTCGACCTCAAAGTTCTACAGAACACTCATCTTACTCCCAAGGCTCGATGGAAATGGATCCAACTGGAAGTGGACGTGGTACAACTGTCCATGCATCGACTTCTACCTTGGGTTCAGGGCTACTTTGAGCGCCCAAGCCTAAATTGGACATAGTTCTACTATCTAATCCAAAGATTAGATATTACCTTTTTATATACCGTACTTAGTGGAAAATTTAATTAGTTAGCCCTAACATGACTAATTTAGACTGCACAGGCTATTGAGCTCTAGTACCATTGAAGGAACTAGGCTAACGCGTAGTGGAAGAAATGAGTGAATTTCAAAAAAAAATTCCATTTTGGAACTTTAATGGGTCTATGAAGTCCATATTTCGTTTAGAACTTTTTCTAATTTGATTTAAATAAAATTTTGTATTTTATTTAATAATAGTTAAAGGGAAGTTTAAATAAATTTAATTTTAAATATATAGTGTATCAAATACACCTAACATTTATTTACAAGTGTTAATGTACAGGGAATGAAACATTTCATTTATTTCCCTAAAACAAGAATTAATTAGAGCATTAATTGTTTTAAATAGAGGGAGAAAACTTTCTTTTTCTTTCTTTAATTTTAATTGATTGATTCATTAAATTTCATTAATAATAATTTATTCATGGCAATATTTATTACTATGTCATATGTATTCTAAGTATACAATTTGTAGTTTGAGACTTATTTTATTTTATTTATTTATACAAGTATATAAATACGTACATACATATATATATATATATATATATATATATATATATATATATCATATACACACACATATATATGTGTGTTTGTGTGCATGCATGTGTAACAACATAATCCTTGAAGGGTATAGCATGCTGGTATATAGATATTAGGATTTACATTGCAACGGACATATTAGCTCATTTTGTATGTACTGTAATTTGTCCAAATATTTGCTTGTATAACATGTCAAAACAAAATACTAATATATGTATGTTAACATAAGAGTGTGTGTGTGTACACACACACACATATAATTTATTTGATAAAATAGTTCCGCCATAACAAATTAATGTAAAATAATTATATGTTAATAATACAAGTTTTAAAAATTTTAGGAAATGAAAACATAGTTTGGGCTTAAGATTAATTTAGGGAATCTTTTACAATTAAAATAATATTTATTATTAAATAATTGATGAATATCCCATAATCAAATTAATTCTTAAAAATAAGAAATCAAGTTGATTTTTTTTTTAAATTCTAAATGTCTCTTAGACAAATTTTGGCCTTAGAAATAATTTTTGAAATTTTATCAATTGAAATTATATTTTTAATTAAATAATAATTGCATTTCAAAAATAAATTAGTTAAAAATTTTAATAAATTTAATTTTTGTTTTCAAAAGGTTCCATATATACATATAAACCTTGGTAAAAATTTATGAAAAATTTCATTTGAAATTATATTCTTAATTAAAAAATTGATTGCAGGCCTAAAGTAAATTAATTTTTAAAAATAATAAATTAAGTTTAAAAAATATTAAAATTTTACTATAATAAAAATTACATGGTGCAGTAAATATAAAAAATGTAAAATTTAAATTTTGAATAGTTAATTATTTTATTCATATTAAACAATTCACAAAATCATCAAATAATAACAAAATACGTATATGCATATTTAATAAAATATTTTATACTTTATGAGTTATAATAGGTACAAATCATCAAAAGAAAATTTTAGGATTAAATATGTATGAAATATAAACACATACAATTATACAAATTCATAATATGTAGATATACATATTTAATCTAGATATATATATAAACATAAATAAAAATGAAAATTAAAATATTTTTATAGAAACAATAAATCAATAAACAAAATATTATAACAAGCACATCACTAGTCTAACTGTAAGAAACACATGTACCCACAAAAATCTCACATAATCTAAACAATATACAGATCTGAACACAAACAGAGGATTTGGATGTAAATCAACTTTTATATGATAAACTTAAAATCAAAACAGTGATAATTAATAAAAGTGCACCTCCTAATGAAGCCTTTGAGTCCACATTGAGCAATGATTTATCTTCTAAGAACAATGATAATTAATAAAGTGCACCTCCTAACGAACTATTCGAACGTCAACGTTCACACTTCAATTAGTAGGTGGTGTGATATTATGGCCAAATTTATCACTTACTCATTTTTTGAAAAAAATCTCATTTTAATTTAACAAGCATTACCCAGTTGTGACAATTACTTACACCAATTATCTTCGTTAAAACTATATCACTTTGGACTTGTTGAATTTGGTAATGGTCAAAATTCCAACTTCATCCACATTTAACTCTATAATCCAAACACAAAGTCTTTGGTTCAATAGTAACAATTATTATCAATCGAACTACACCGACCAGAGATTTTAACTTTGAGTTGACTTGAGTTAACCGTGAAACTAACCCCATATAACCGAGGAGACGAATCCTCTCTTGAATAGTGCTTCACTTTCAATACTTCCACTCGACCCAACTGTAGTCACTCGATGGACGCTATGACATGATTTGATAATTAAAGTGGAGTTTTATATTGAAGATTCATAGCATTCTCAAGTTGAAAGAACTGTGTAAAGTAGTCACATCTATGTTTTCTATTTGACCTTATTTATATTAACCAACAGAAAACTACAAAGTGAGTCATTCCATAGTTATCTAATAACTATTAGGACGTAATCCCTAGGTGCCTCCAGTAGTCATGAGTAATACACTACCCAACATTTGGAGAGTCATACATACTCTAGTCTCAACGGATATATCGATATCCAGTCTCGATGCATCTTTACTACGAACATTAAACGATACATTTTTTCATTGTGATAAATTACTCATGGATACAATACTTTATATAACTATTATCACAAAACATATCATTTATGAATTTCTATTAAATATACTTTTAATTAAATAAATTAATATAACTACGTTATATCAAGTATATAATAGGAAGAAAACACCTTTATTTCAAAAAAGATTGGTCAACGAGTTAGATATATGTAACAAAAAATACATAATTGCCCATATGGCATACCCTTAACTCTATCATTGGTGAGTAAAGTTCACTCATTATGCAAGATTTAAACTTTATAAGTTAGCAATAGATTCTTGTTGGTTGTATGGTTGGAAGTAGTGCTTTGTATTGCATTTCTATGTGTTTATTGTTATATTTGTTATGGACTTGGAAACGAAGTCAAAAAATGAAGTTATGGTTTAAAGCAATGATTTTTATTACTTATGTATGAGCTTATGTTGGGTTATTGTAAGTTTAAGGAATGCTAGCCCTTTTTTTGTGTGACGTTAAGATCCCTTAAATTTAACTTGTTTTACTTATTATGAATTTCTAAAAAAGTTTTACAAAGTTTCCAAAACTTTACCTTTTGGTTTCCATAAAACTTTATAAAAAGTTTTAAGTAAGTTAAATGTAAAAACGAAAAGCCTTAAAGAGCATGGGATATGTTATATTAGTTTAAAAGTATGGTATCCATAGCGACAGTCACTATGGATGCAGTATCGATATGGATGCAGTTCGTGAAATCGAACACTATTTTTAAAATTAAAAATGTTTTCACCTTTACTTTTGAAAAGTATTTTCAAAAAAATCCATAAGTATGATAAAGGAATTATTACTTATTGATTAAGTCAATTTGAATGATTTTTAACTAATTAATTAAGGTAAAGATTATTCATACTTAATTAATTAAGTAAAGGTAATTATATTTTAATTATTAATTAAGTAAGATAATTATAATTAGTTAATTAAGAAAGATTTGATTATTTATAAATTAAGAAAAAGTTAATTATTAAATTAATAATTATTTAAGTAAGATTTAATTATTAGTCAACCTTTAATTAAGATTTACTTGTTATTAAATAAAGATTTTATTTTTAATTACTTTATTTTCAAGGATTGGTTTGTTTAAAAAGCAGCTTTCTTTTACAAAGAATAGTTTACATACAAGGGATTCTCTTTCCCTATGCCACTAAGTAGCCAAACAAATATGAATAACTTATACTAGAATATTGACACGTTTTATTAGAAATAAGTCATCTTGTATTTAGTACCAAAAGCTGATGAGTAGGCTTATTTATGAGATCTCAGACTTGATTTTCTGATGAGGGATGGAGAAGTCGAAATGTCAAAAATGTGATAAATAGAAGGGAGTTAATTTCGATAAATAGGTCTGGATAAATTAAGTATATGTAAGATGCTTCATCGTATACTTAACACCAAATTCCGAGGTATGAATCTCATATCTATCCCGAGAAGTAGGAATGTATGTTGAGTCAAGTTTAGTTTTCTAGCTTGTCCGACTTTATTGTTAATCAAGAGATAATACGGTTTGAAATCGAAAAGTGAGGATAAGTACAAGATGTCTTATTTTTCATATGAAAATCTATACACACTTCTGATTGTGGAGTTGTCCACCATCTATAACTTGACCTTTTTTAAATTATCAAATGTTGGTTCAAAGAGACCGAGATCGGATAGCATGAGTTACCAGAAACCACTTCGAATCAACGTAAGTGTTCGAATTGGTAACATATAAAAGATGATGGAATAGAAGACGAAGATCTTTGAAGTGCAAGGGCAACGTGACACTAATCCAGAGAGTGATTCCAAAATGAATGTAATAAAAGTAGTGTCTTCAGTTTTTTCATAACCTAATCAACTAGTGTGAACGAATGCTAGCATTGCATTGTCACCTAGAGGGAAATGTTAACATTTCAAGTGTGATTGTTATAAAAAAGGCAAAGCGTAGCCTTGGGCTTCACAACGAGGAATGATTAAAACATGGGATATGCAGCATGGCTGCGTGGGTCGCACCCATTAGGGTATAGTCACCACCAGATCTAGATTGACATTTTAGATTTTGTATGCTAGTGACCCGAGTACGGTCGTTGATCACAACCGAGGTGGTGATATGTTCAGTACTATCCGGTAAAGGGTTGTCGGTTCTGTGTTGGTGGTGGTTTACGTGAGGGTCTCGATACATTCTATCTAAAGGTGTACTGTGGTAGGAAGTACCCTAGTAGCCCTATCATTGATGGAACTAAACTTTCAATAAGTGATTTACAGACTTAGTTGTGCCCAAATATGCTGGAATGTGAGATGCAAGCACTCGGCTATATTCTTAATTTACTTTAAACCCTAGATATTCTTATAATATCACTGGTTTTTCTGTAGAAATGTTTTGATTATCGTAAGGTAAAAGCTCATCCATATTCATGTATGGCATGGTCTTTAGAGATATCTTTGTTTTAAAAGAGTTTTATAAGCTTGGTAATTAAGTTGTTTGGAGTTTACTCACACCTATGTATGATCTGAATTTTTTCTTTGTTTCCCTAGAACTCTTGGGTGCCCAAATTTGTATAAGTAGCCAAATAGTCCAGGTTTCTACGGATGCATTTTGAAGGAGCATGGAACAGGTGGCTTCACTGTTATCTAGCTATTTTATATTTTTCCAATGTGCATGTGTATATTTTGTGTTAGCATTCATGTTGAGAGACAGTTATAATCATCCCTGGCTGAAGTTGTATTTATGTAACTCTGATGTTCATTGGGAATGATGTAATGTTACTATCTTATGTTGGCTATCATATGTGATTGCTTTACATTGTTAGATTCTGTGATTCTTTCTTGTTTTTTTACTCCAACGACTTGTCTTTTGGACTCTTAGATGACCGATACACGAACATTGTGGGTGTATTAAGTGTCATGTTTAGGAGTAAGAAAGACATATCGTCACAATATGTCAACGTTTTAGCAACACTTATCATGTTTGTTTGGCTACTTAATGACACGAACAAAGAGATCGCTTGTATTTTAAAAAATCTTTTGGAAAAGATAGTTCCTTTTAAACAAATCCGACTTTTGGGAAATAAAGCGATTTAAATTTTTTAACCTTTTTAAAAAATATTTAAGTAATAATATTAAAACTTTTATTTAAATAACTAAATAATGATATTAAACATTTTATTTAAATAGTTAAATAATCACATTACACCTTTTATTTAAATGAAATAATAATTTTCGAAAATATTGTTAATATTTAAAAATTATTTTTAATATTTATAAAATATTTTAAAAGACCATTCAAAATATCTAAAGTATAAACTATTTTTAGTTTACACAAAAATTATCGATTCACAAACTGCATCTATAGGGACTATCGCTATACGAAACATAACTTTTAAACTTGTTTTATAAATCAAAATAGCCTTTTAAATCCTTTGCTTCTACATTTAAATTACTTAAATAATTTTGTGTAAAGGTTTTGAAAGCAAAATAAAAGTTTGGAAAACCTTTTATGTAACGACCCAGAATTTTTATTAATTAAAAATTTGAATATTTAATTAATTTTAAATATTAATAAGTGAAATTTATAAGTCGAATAAATTTTATTTCGAATAATTGGATTTAATTGAATAATTAAATCAATAATTTAATATGTTAAATTATGGAAATAATTGAAAATTGAGTTAAATATGATTGAAAATGATTTGTAAAATTTTATTTTATCATATTGAAGTTAGAATGATATTTTAAAACTTTTAAAATCGAATTAAAAGTTTATTGGTGAAAATTGAATATTTTAATATTTAATCGACTGTGAAATTAGTCAATTTTCGAACAGTCTCAGAATTGGACGAGACCAGTTCCATTGGATCCGTAATAGTTAGTTGTTACCGTATTTAAATTTTCGTGTCAATCGGAGCTATCGTTTGATCATGGCAGCTCGAAACGCATCGAATTGTTTTTAATATTAATTTGGCGAGTTAAAATAGCCATTTTTCAAAAAGTCTCGGATTTCGACGAAACCAGTTTCATCGAATCCGTAATGTGATATTATTGTAAGGTTTCAAATTTCGTGTCAATTGGATTTACCGTTCGTCCGGTACAAATTAAAACGCCTAGAAAATCGTTTAAATCAGTTTAATTTAAATTGAGCGTTTGTTGCCATATCTCGCACATATGATCGAATTAGCTTTCGAAACCTATTCCATTGTGTCCGGAACGCGGGATAAACCCTAGGAACGTCAGTTTCGGCGCGTAAATCGGAGTTCGAAATTTCCGGAATGAATAGTGTTTCGTTCGTTTCCTATAAATAGACCAACACCCCCCCTTCATAAATAAAAATATATATATATATATATATCAAAACCCTAATCAAAATTGCAGCCGCCACTACCATGATCAAAGGCCAGAAACTCATGAATTTCATTCCTTAATCTCTTCCAATTCGTGAAGTTTTAGCCAAAATTATTAACTACAACATTGAAGAGGAAGGAGAGCTCTACGATTCTATACGGATTTGATCGCGAATGGAGCAGTGTGGTGATCGTTGGGGAGCCATGAAGGCAGGCTGTTCGGCCTCGATGTGCGTGCTGGGGGCTTGACCGAGCTCTGCAAAATTATGGTCGTGCATTGAGGTCGTGAAGGGCTTCGATGCTATGGTGCTTGATCGAGTTCAAGTTCAACATGGAGGGTGAAAAATCAAACCCTAAATAATCAAAAATGGGTTCATGCGTATTCCATTGTCTGTAGCGTGCATGTGTTAGGAAGAAGGGGGGGAGAGCCGTAGGATTTGGGTATGGAGGGTGATGATTAGGGTATGTTAAAAAATTAATTATAAAATGTTGTAAATTAGTTGATTTAATTTCGTGTAACTTCAAAAATGTATATCTTTTTCATACGAGGACGAAAACGCGCGAAACCAGTTGCGTTGGAATCGTATGGACGAGCACTACGCGATGAAATTGGATTGGAGTCGTTTGGAGTTAGTGAGAATTTCGTGTAAAATTAAACGTCCGTTTAATTTTATTCGAAATAAATCGCTAAAACGAAATTGAAATCAAGGTGAGAACTTCTCACTCAATCGAATCGGTTTCGATTTTATTTTAAATAGTTAGATTTAAAATTGTTGAATGCATGTTTGAATGATAATTGTATCTATTGATTGTTAAAATAGACATTATACGCCGTTAGTAAGCGGATGTTATTTATTAAAAACATATACCGCGAATATTTCATAAACAGTGAAATTGGTATTATATATAATATCAATATATATATATTGGCATATGTATATATTGCAGTTGTTGATTTCCCGTATTTTTTAGCGGATGAGACCCTATTGCGCCGTTATTAAGCGGATAATATTTAATAAAAACATATACCGCGATAATTCCGTACTGGAGCGGAATTGGTATTGTGCTAATGTTTGTGGATGCAGGAAAACAGGTTGGAGGGATCCAACTGGATTCCTCAATAGTTTTTATTTGATTTCAGATATTTTGATATTTGATGGATTATCATATCGATATATGATATCGTTGTAGTCGTGATTGACTATTTGGTGTGTAGCATCATTGGACCAAATTTTGGGAATTTTAAAAAGGTTTTTAAAGTGATCTTTGAAAATATAAAATATTTTTGGAATTGATCCATTTTAAATAAATAAACGTTATAATTTTAAAAGTTATAAAATTATGGTTTTTGTGAAATATGGTTAAAAGCTGATTTTTGAGAAATATGGGTTAATGATTTTATAAAATAGTTTAAATTGGATTTTTGAATTTATTATGAAAAGTTTAAGAATGGGATTTATAAAATTTGATTATTTTATAAATCAAAATGATGAAGTTTTTAAAGGAGTTTAAAAACGTTTTAAAGATTAATATGAATTGATTTATATAAGAGATTTATAAATGGATATTTATAAATTGAAATATTGACATTATAAAACGAGTTTTTATAAGTGTTGGAATGAAGTGAAAATGAATTTCATAAATGAATGAAATTTATAAAATTATAAACGGTGAAGTTATAAATGAAACTTTATAAACATTAGGTTTATAAAATTTATAAAGTTATTGAAAGAATGAATTTTGGATAAATAAACAATCTTATAAGTTATAAGATTTATAATTTAGGAAGTTAAAAGAACGATTTTGTAAAATAATCGTTTTATAAGTGTTTAACTTATAATGTGAACCTTTGGTATATAATTGAGTTATAAATCGAATAGGTTAATAAAGGAAATTTGTAAAAGGAAGTTTTTATAAATAAATAGAAATGGAATTTATAAACGTTGTTTTATAAATTCACAAACGACTTATTTTGATAAGTAAAATTGTTATAACTTACTTATGGAGTTATATTCACGTTTTTGAATAGTGAATAACATGTTAAAGAAATTGTTTTGAATGTGATGTTTTAAATCGAATTAAAACGATCTAACGATGTTTTAAAAAGTGTTGAGATTCGAAACCATAGATTTCAACATTCATTGTTGAAATAGACGTTTTCGAGAAATAAAAGGAAATGGTGGACTATAACACTGTTGTTATAGTAAATGATTTCCGAAAGGAAATGTTTTGAATAGTATTGGGATTTATATATCTATTTTAATTTCGAATCCCTATACTAGTGATTTTGGGTTGTCGTAACGATGTTTTACGTAACATTCGTTTTGGCCCAAATAAATATGTTAAAGTGAATGATTTTCTTAAAAGAATGAAATATATACTTAATTTCGATTTAAGTATATTGAATATTTTCCAAGTGTTGAAAATAAATAGGTTCGTGAATTACTTATTTTTAATAAGTATGGAATCGTTTTCCAATAAATAAGTGAATATTTTGAGAGTTTATCTTTTTGAAGATAAATGGAAAATGAATATCAGAAATCGAATTGAAACGTATATTCACAGATATTTTGGGAATATAAATTCACTATAGAGTTTATATGTGAAAGTGGAATTTGTATGAAAATAAATATTGATTTATTTTTGAAGTATTGAAATTATATATCTTGTAAAGATATTTTGGAAAGTAAATAATTTGGAAAATTATTTGAAATCTGGTGATGTGTGCATATCCATTGATAGTTCAATAACCGACTATCAATATTCCCTTTGAATGGGTATTTGATGTGATTTGATTGAATTTGAATGTCACACTTATTTTTGAATAAGCGCTCACTATTCGGGTTAACCGGGAAAGGACCATGGGGTCGTATAACCCATTCCGAATATGTGATACGTCGTTGTGAATTGCATTTGAAGATCGGTGTTGAAGACCGGATATTTGCGAGAGCGATAGGATGACCTATCGATTGTCTCTGCACTGGGTAGCTCCTGGTATAGAGATTCCCTAAGTGATGGGAAATCCGATCAGGATTGTGGATATCCGGATTGCAAGGACTTCTTTGTAAGTACCTTCGGTTCTGTTCGAGCCCGGAATAGACTTGTATGGATTGTATGCCTGACATTACAAGTTGAGATATAAAGCCGATTTCTTTCAAATATATTTCTGTTGGTGGCGGAGAATTTATTCTTTTAGCTTAACACCCTTCTCTGAGACGTACGAGCTCAGAGGTTATGTAGTTGAAGGTTATCAGCGATATATTCCCAATTTGGTAATGTGACATGCTGAGTGTTGCTGAAATGATCATTGTGTTGATTATTTGTGATAGGATCATTTATTTGATCGTCTATCTTGGTGATCATTTCTATGATCATTTGTTGACCCAAAGCATGGCTTTTGTATAAAGTATGTTTTTGTGGACGTGACTTCGTCGAGCCTCACACCCCGGAAATGGTTAAAACAGGAAAGATGCAGCAAGGTTATGAGGGGTAGCGCCCTTTAGGATATGTGCATTTCCTTCTGGAAAGGGTGGTATCATGGTATGGAGCCCAGATACTTACTCATGTTGGAACACTTTATTATTATGATTGTGTGAATTGATTAGAGAGCTCTCGGATAAAGGTCCCAAAGGACCGGGGATGGCATATTCGGTCAGTTGTTACTCAGTTAGGGGTAACCCGGCCTTGTGTTGGTAGAGATCCGGTTTGGTTCTCGGGGATGTCCATCCAGAGGCATTCTCATGTGGCAATGGGAAGTTCCTTGGCCTGACCATTTGTTGGAAATCCAAAGAAACAATATGAAACTTGTACGGTTTTAGTTGTATAACCTGCCATGGAATGTGGCGGTAACCTGCTATTGAACATGGTTAGCTATAGTAGGCATACGATAATGGTCGTATGTTGGCTAAGATTTATATTCTACTTTCGAAATAATTTTTCCTACACTATGCACTAGTAATAATATCAAATGTTCTTTTTAATGCGTATCAAGCATCTTTGACTATCATAAGGAGAAATCTCCTCCGATTCTGCGTTTGCATGTGTGTGTGTGCGGGAGGCCTTATGGTAGTCTCATTTTTAAAAGCATTTCGAATTGAATTTAAAAAAATATTCCTCTATTTTGATTTTAAAGTAAATAAACTGTTTTGAGTTCTCACACCAGTCACATGACTGACTCGGAGTTTATTGTTTTCCTTCCTAAACTCTGGTGCCCACCAATTTTCCACACGGGCAGTTAAGAGTTAGGTTTATCAGGATATTCTGGATATTCTGGAGTTGCTGGAGGCAAGCTGGATGGCATGGCGTATTACCAGTATATAGTATTTCTTTTCCGCTGTTTGTTTGTTGTTGTATGATGTTGTACACTCTGATGATATGATGTAATGTAATGTAATGTAATAACTGATATAATTCTTTGTTTAAAGATTATTCATTTATTATTATATGTTGTTCCGCTGCGAATTGTGAGATTCTGATGTTGTTCTGTTATTTTCTTTCTGTTCCATTCTATTTTCTGTTTTCTTTTCCCTCTATTTTCTATCATCTTCTCTCTTTTTCTTTTCTTAAATTCTTTTTAAAACCCTAACTATTCAGTTTTTCGGCAACGAAAAATCGCGTATGTTACAATGTGGTGTCAGAGCATATGGTTAAGCAACAACCATGGTTCTGTTGGGTATTACTCATTAGAGATAGAGTTAGTAGTACTCTAGAATGAGTTTGAGTGTAATAATAGCTACAAGAGCGTATTTGTTAGTGAATATATAAAATTGTTTTATATTGTGATGATTGGTTTGTTGAGTGGCAAATGAACCTTCGTCAGCGTGGTCTCGACAACTATGCCGAAGGGGTTTCTAAACACTTGAACAGAACAATTCGACACAGTATTGTTTTAAATTGGGTAAATGAAATAATTTTGCCTTGATTATATTTTATATATATAAAGAAATAATTTTTCAGAATTATTAAAGTATATATACATTGATTGGTTAGTTGTTTGAATAATCTAAATAAAAGAATAATTGTATAAGTAAAATGAATTATAAGAATTGAATTATAATTAAAGTGATTTACAATTGTGAAATAAACTTATATATATAAGGAGTGAAACTATATGGATGGATTGAATGTTAATCAATTAAATGTGAATAATTGATATGAAATAATGAATATAAGTGTTAATTCATTAAAATCTAATGTTATTGAAAGAATAGTTGAATAAAAAAAATCAATTAATTAAACCAATTGAAAGTGATGGTGTTAAACCAAATTGAATGAATATAAGCAAAGGAATTTGGTTGCAAATGATATACATTGATTGTTATATGGTTGTTAGTTGATTGTATATAATTCATTTAGTGTTAATGAAATTGAGTTAATGAAATTGGAAGCTAAAGTAATTGAAATTCAATTGGAAGTTAAGTGAATCTTAAATAGAATTGAATTTGATTGGGAGTGAACCAACGTGAATATGAATTAGTGAATATAAACTAATTGAAAATGAATGTTAGTAAAATCCAATGTTAATGAATCAAAGGTGATTAAAATTGAAAACCAATTCATTGAATATTAATGAGAATATGAGTGAATATTTATTGGTTATGAATGATAGTTGGTTGATGGTTGAGTATATTGCTTTTATTGCATTTGCTATGTTGGCATATATAGTTATTATGTTGTTATATCTTGTATATTGATACTATTTTCATATATACATGTTCTCATGTTGTTTGTTAAGTGTTTAGTAGGTGCGGATCGCGTTTGCTTCGCATTTGGAGCTCGCTTTCGCGCTATATTAGCCGTATATGCTCGCTAATAAAACATAAGGTACATATCTCGGATTACATACCGTACTTTTATACTTTTTCCCTTCGGGATGCCTCATTACTTGATGAGATGTATATTTGTGATATATATACTGTCATTTTTTTTCGGATCGAGCCGCGCAAAGGAGACTATGGCGAATTTTTCCGAAAATTTAAGGCGTTAGAAAAAATTTGAGAAAATTGGAAATTTTTTGAAAACTTTAACTTTGTTTTGGAGTTGAAAGTTAAATAATAGTTGTTGTTTTTGAAAAGATAACTAAGTATGATTTGAAAACTCAGTAAGTTATTGTAAGAAGTTTAACTATGAATTTTGGGAAAATTAATAGATTCTGTAACTTTTCTTACTTGGTAATTTCGAGGACGAAATTCTTTTAAGGAGGGAAGATTGTAACGACCCAGAATTTTTATTAATTAAAAATTTGAATATTTAATTAATTTTAAATATTAATAAGTGAAATTTAAAAGTCGAATAAATTTTATTTCGAATAATTGGATTTAATTGAATAATTAAATCAATAATTTAATATGTTAAATTATGGAAATAATTGAAAATTGAGTTAAATATGATTGAAAATGATTTGTAAAATTTTATTTTATCATATTGAAGTTAGAATTATATTTTAGAACTTTTAAAATCGAATTAAAAGTTTATTGGTGAAAATTGAATATTTTAATATTTAATCGACTGTAAAATTAGTCAATTTTCGAACAGTCTCAGAATTGGACGAGACCAGTTCCATTGGATCCGTAATAGTTAGTTGTTACCGAATTTAAATTTTCGTGTCAATCGGAGCTATCGTTTGATCGTGGCAGCTCGAAACGCATCGAATTGTTTTTAATATTAATTTGGCGAGTTAAAATAGCCATTTTTCAAAAAGTCTCGGATTTCGACGAAACTAGTTTCATCGGATCCGTAATGTGATATTATTGTAAGGTTTCAAATTTCGTGTCAATTGGATATACCGTTTGTCCGGTACAAATTAAAACTCCAAGAAAATAGTTTAAATCGGTTTAATTTAAATTGAGCGTTTGTTGCCATATCTCGCACATATGATCGAATTAGCTTTCAAAACCTGTTCCACTGTGTCCGGAACGCGGGATAAACCCTAGGAACGTCAGTTTCGGCACGTAAATCGGAGTTCGAAATTTCCGGAATGAATAGTGTTTCGTTCGTTTCCTATAAATAGACCAACATCCCCCTTCATAAATAAAAAATATATATATATATATATATCAAAACCCTAATCAAAACTGCAGCCGCCACTACCATGATCAAAGGCCAGAAACTCACGAATTTCATTCCTTAATCTCTTCCAATCCGTGAAGTTTTAGCCAAAATTATTAACTACAACATTGAAGAGGAAGGAGAGCTCTACGATTCTATACGGATTTGATCGCGAATGGAGCAGTGTGGTGGTCGTTGGGGAGCCATGAAGGCAGGCCGTTCGGCCTCGATGTGCGTGCTGGGGGCTTGACCGAGCTCTGCAAAATTATGGCCGTGCATTGAGGTCGTGAAGGGCTTCGATGCTATGGTGCTTGATCGAGTTCAAGTTCAACATGGAGGGTGAAAAGTCAAACCCTAAATAATCAAAAATGGGTTCATGCGTGTTCCATTGTCTGTAGCGTGCGTGTGTTAGGAAGAAGGGGGGGAGAGCCGTAGGATTTGGGTATGGAGGGTGATGATTAGGGTATGTTAAAAAATTAATTATAAAATGTTGTAAATTAGTTGATTTAAATTCGTGTAACTTGAAAAATGTATATCTTTTTCATACGAGGTCGAAAACGCGCGAAACTAGTTGCGTTGGAATCGTATGGACGAGCACTACGCGATGAAATTGGATTGGAATCGTTTGGAGTTAGTGAGAATTTCGTGTAAAATTAAACGTCCGTTTAATTTTATTCGAAATAAATCGCTAAAACGAAATTGAAATCAAGGTGAGAACTTCTCACTCAATCGAATCGGTTTCGATTTTATTTTAAATAGTTAGATTTAAAATTGTTGAATGCATGTTTGAATGATAATTGTATCTATTGATTGTTAAAATAGACATTATACGCCGTTAGTAAGCGGATGTTATTTATTAAAAACATATACCGCGAATATTTCATAAACAGTGAAATTGGTATTATATATAATATCAATATATATATATATATATATATATATATATATTAGCATATGTATATATTGCAGTTGTTGATTTCCCGTATTTTTTAGCGGATGAGACCCTATTGCGCCGTTATTAAGCGGATAATATTTAATAAAAACGTATACCGCGATAATTCCGTACTGGAGCGGAATTGGTATTGTGCTAATGTTTGTGGATGCAGGAAAACAGGTTGGAGGGATCCAACTGGATTCCTCAACAGTTTTTATTTGATTTCAGATATTTTGATATTTGATGGATTATCATATCGATATATGATGTCGTTGTAGTCGTGATTGACTATTTGGTGTGTAGCATCATTGGACCAAATTTTGGGAATTTTAAAAAGGTTTTTAAAGTGATCTTTGAAAATATAAAATATTTTTGGAATTGATCCATTTTATATAAATAAACGTTATAATTTTAAAAGTTATAAAATTATGGTTTTTGTGAAATATAGTTAAAAGCTGATTTTAGGGAAATATGGGTTAATGATTTTATAAAATAGTTTAAATTGGATTTTTGAATTTATTATGAAAAGTTTAAGAATGGGATTTATAAAATTTGATTATTTTATAAATCAAAATGATGAAGTTTTTAAAGGAGTTTAAAAACGTTTTAAAGATTAATATGAATTGATTTATATAAGAGATTTATAAATGGATATTTATAAATTGAAATATTGACATTATAAAACGAGTTTTTATAAGTGTTGGAATGAAGTGAAAATGAATTTCATAAATGAATGAAATTTATAAAATTATAAACGGTGAAGTTATAAATGAAACTTTATAAACAGTAGGTTTATAAAATTTATAAAGTTATTGAAAGAATGAATTTTGGATAAATAAACAATCTTATAAGTTATAAGATTTATAATTTGGGAAGTTAAAAGAACGATTTTGTAAAATAATCGTTTTATAAGTGTTTAACTTATAATGTGAACCTTTGGTATATAATTGAGTTATAAATCGAATAGGTTAATAAAGGAAATTTGTAAAAGGAAGTTGTTATAAATAAATAGAAATGGAATTTATAAACGTTGTTTTATAAATTCACAAACGACTTATTTTGATAAGTAAAATTGTTATAACTTACTTATGGAGTTATATTTACGTTTTTGAATAGTGAATAACATGTTAAAGAAATTGTTTTGAATGTGATGTTTTAAATCGAATTAAAACGATCTAACGATGTTTTAAAAAGTGTTGAGATTCGAAACCATAGATTTCAACATTCATTGTTGAAATAGACGTTTTCGAGAAATAAAAGGAAATGGTGGACTATAACACTGTTGTTATAGTAAATGATTTCCGAAAGGAAATGTTTTGAATAGTATTGGGATTTATATATCTATTTTAATTTCGAATCCCTATACTAGTGATTTTGGGTTGTCGTAACGATATTTTACGTAACATTCGTTTTGGCCCAAATAAATATGTTAAAGTGAATGATTTTCTTAAAAGAATGAAATATATACTTAATTTCGATTTAAGTATATTGAATATTTTCCAAGTGTTGAAAATAAATAGGTTCGTGAATTACTTATTTTTAATAAGCATGGAATCGTTTTCCAATAAATAAGTGAATATTTTGAGAGTTTATCTTTTTGAAGATAAATGGAAAATGAATATTAGAAATCGAATTGAAACGTATATTCACAGATATTTTGGGAATATAAATTCACTATAGAGTTTATATGTGAAAGTGGAATTTGTACGAAAATAAATATTGATTTATTTTTGAAGTATTGAAATTATATATCTTGTAAAGATATTTTGGAAAGTAAATAATTTGGAAAATTATTTGAAATCTGGTGATGTGTGCATATCCATTGATAGTTCAATAACCGACTATCAATATTCCCTTTGAATGGGTATTTGATGTGATTTGATTGAATTTGAATGTCACACTTATTTTTGAATAAGCGCTCACTATTCGGGTTAACCGGGAAAGGACCATGGGGTCGTATAACCCATTCCGAATATGTGATACGTCGTTGTGAATTGCATTTGAAGATCGGTGTTGAAGACCGGATATTTGCGAGAGCGATAGGATGACCTATCGATTGTCTCTGCACTGGGTAGCTCTTGGTATAGAGATTCCCTAAGTGATGGGAAATCCGATCAGGATTGTGGATATCCGGATTGCAAGGACTTCTTTGTAAGTGCCTTCGGTTCTGTTCGAGCCCGGAACAGACTTGTATGGATCGTATGCCTGACATTACAAGTTGAGATATAAAGCCGATTTCTTTCAAATATATTTCTGTTGGTGGCGGAGAATTTATTCTTTTAGCTTAACACCCTTCTCTAAGACGTACGAGCTCAGAGGTTATGTAGTTGAAGGTTGTCAGCGATATATTCCCAATTTGGTAATGTGACATACTGAGTGTTGCTGAAATGATCATTGTGTTGATTATTTGTGATAGGATCATTTACTTGATCGTCTATCTTGGTGATCATTTCTATGTCATTTGTTGACCCAAAGCATGGCTTTTGTATAAAGTGTGTTTTTGTGGACGTGACTTCGTCGAGCCTCGCACCCCGGAAATGGTCAAAACAGGAAAGATGCAGCAAGGTTATGAGGGGTAGCGCCCTTTAGGATATGTGCATTTCCTTCTGGAAAAGGGTGGTATCATGGTATGGAGCCCAGATACTTACTCATGTTGGAACACTTTATTATTATGATTGTGTGAATTGATTAGAGAGCTCCCAGATAAAGGTCCCAAAGGACCGGGGGATGTCATATTCGGTCAGTTGTTACTCAGTTAGGGGTAACCCGGCCTTGTGTTGGTAGAGATCCGGTTTGGTTCTCGGGGATGTCCATCCAGAGGCATTCTCATGTGGCAATGGGAAGTTCCTTGGCCTGACCATTTGTTGGAAATCCAAAGAAACAATACGAAACTTGTACGGTTTTAGTTGTATAACCTGCCATGGAATGTGGCGGTAACCTGCTATTGAACATGGTTAGCTATAGTAGGCATACGATAATGGTCGTATGTTGGCTAAGATTTATATTCTACTTTCGAAATAATTTTTCCTACACTATGCACTAGTAATAATATCAAATGTTCTTTTTAATGCGTATCAAGCATCTTTGACTGTCATAAGGAGAAATCTCCTCCGATTCTGCGTTTGCATGTGTGTGTGCGGGAGGCCTTATGGTAGTCTCATTTTTAAAAGCATTGCGAATTGAATTTAAAAAAATATTCCTCTATTTTGATTTTAAAGTAAATAAACTGTTTTGAGTTCTCACACCAGTCACATGACTGACTCAGAGTTTATTGTTTTCCTTCCTAAACTCTGGGTGCCCACCAATTTTCCACACGGGCAGTTAAGGGTTAGGTTTATCAGGATATTCTGGATATTCTGGAGTTGCTGGAGGCAAGCTGGATGGCATGGCGTATTACTAGTATATAGTATTTCTTTTCTGCTGTTTTTTTGTTGTTGTATGATGTTGTACACTCTGATGATATGATGTAATGTAATGTAATGTAATAACTGATATAATTCTTTGTTTAAAGATTATTCATTTATTATTATATGTTGTTCCGCTGCGAATTGTGAGATTCTAATGTTGTTCTGTTATTTTCTTTATGTTCCGTTCTATTTTCTTTTTTCTTTTCCCTCTATTTTCTATCATCTTCTCTCTTTTTCTTTTCTTAAATTCTTTTTAAAACCCTAACTATTCGGTTTTTCGGCAACGAAAAATCGAGTTCGTTACATTTTAGAAACATTTATAGAAAACAAGAAAGTAAACTTTGTTTTAAAAGAACACGGGATCTGGATATTGAAACATAAACCAATTCAAGTATTAACTTTCGAGCAACATACAATCATCCATATACATAAGCACATACATACATACGTATATACATATATACATATATGTATGTATGTATGTATGTAAATGACATTCATAAGGCAAGGAAAGATCATCACTTTTGAATAATTACTAAAGCACTTCGACTACATCTCAAGTCATCAACAAAACATCACATATACCATCCGTTACAAGCAGGAACCAAACCAAACAGCATCATTTCCAAACACTTATCAGTTATAACACAAGAAACTAACTAATATTATTGTTACAAATAATAATGTTTAAATCTTGCATTTTAACAGTGAGATTTACTTACCAAAATCAACATGAATACAAAGCAAAGCTACCACAACTTCTACACTGAAATAGGGACTTAGTTTCCCCTTTGAAAAACTTGATTTTTAGGACCCTAACGAGGGGAGATGGGCTCGGCCTAGGTGGTGGAGGGCTCGGCCATGCTTGAGGAAGGGAGTTTTTGGTTTTGTCTTGAAAGATAAGAGAAGTAGGGAGGAATAAGGTGTTTTTAGCTAGGTTTTAAGGATTTAAAGTGGAAAAATGAGATATTTTTTAAATTGAAAATTTTAAGGAAGCCATGGAAAGTAAAATGGAAGTTTGGAAAATAAAAGATAAGAGTTTGAAAATGAAGAGAGTGAAATGAAATAAGAAATGATAAAAACTAAAATACTTTTATATAAAATGAAAAAAGGAAATTACTAAAATGCCTTAATTATTAATATGTACAATACCTCCACATCATGATGCCACATCACCCTCTCCTTTCCCACCTTGCGCATGCCACCAATCACTCCCTCTCATCACCATCACTTCACATCTTTTGACACGAACTTGATGTGTTGTCATTTTGTACCATTTTCATTTTAAAATTTAAAAGAAAAATTAAAACTTATTTTATTTATTTAAGTATAAATTTAAACTTGTTTAACCCTAACCACTTTCTTGATCAAAGCATATGATATTTATGTATAAGTATGTGTGTGTATATACGTATGTGTGTATATACATATACTCCACTGTACACAAGATGTTCCAACAACTTCCAGACAATGAAAAGTCGAAACTTCGAAAAACGGTTTTTGGTCACATTTTCGATTTTTCCCCGAACTAACTAGTTTTATAAACCAAATTTTAAATCTACTCAACTATCATTAGTTATTACTTAAAAGTAGTTTATTTGAGTTATAAAATCCATTAATAAATTATTTCAAAATATATCAAATATTCGTATTTAAAATGATTAAATTACGGATCGTTACAATCATCCCATGTAAAGTGTTATCCTTGCATCATTTGTATATTTTATTATATTTTGGTGATACAAAATCACAAATAGAAGGAGATAAATATGCAAAAAGAAAGGCAATCACATATATTTTATTATGGAAATGCATTAATTATTGGATTACATTTCCATTAGATGGCAAGGAAATAAATGCATGCACACGTTATGGAATAATATATATATGCAAAAAGTTATCATATTATTTCTTTCTTGGTAATCGCATTGCTTTGGGACTATTTTCTTCCAATTTTGGAACGAGTGAATTATTTGCTATGTTTGCGCGATTTGTTACCATTATAACTTGCCTCCACTATCTTTTTACCACATCTTGGTAATTTAATCGATGGTTCTTATGGATTTGCACTGGCTATATATTGAAGGTAGACTTTATTGTAAACCCACTCTTCCATTCAGCCAGCGATCTCCAAATAGAGTCTCTTCTTGTTATCCTTAATTTAGGGCTTTGGTATGTAAACTCTTATCTTGTAATCTCTTGTAATTCTCTCATGTGTAATAAAATCTCTATTTTGGACTGGACGTACACTACCTTGATGATAATAGAACCTGTATAAATATTGCTCGTCTTTTTTCTTTATAGTTATTTACTATTTACTTGGAGCAATAGAATAATTATTGCTAGATTGAGTGATGTTCAAATCGGTAAATCTAGACCCATTTTATTATTTTTCCGTACTTATGCAGTTTTTGCACAATAAATTGGTATTAGAGCAAGGCGATTTGTTTAAATTTTTGCATCAATGGCTTAAAAGCGGTAGATCCAGTAGTAATCTGTTATTACTCATTTGGACGGAAAAAGATATTTTGTACAATATCGAAAATAAAGACTGAGGAGATTATGCTGAGAGAGAAGAGCGTTCCAGTTTTGGAACTTTGATGATAAGGAGTTTAGTGTGTTGAAGGGACATCTAGATTTGGGAACCTATATCTACTTCATGTGTTGTTGTAAGAGTATTATGTTGTTTTCCATGGGAAATTTGCTATTTGGCAGATAAGGTATGTAGAAGGAGAGAGATTTGTCTTACATACTGAGATTTGGATTAGCCTTGTTATTTCCATTGGCTTTTGATTTTGACTCTGTATTTGAATTAGTGATTAAAAGAATTTTTAGGACTTGGTATGTTTTGATATTATTTTGATATCAACCTTCTTTTGATTTTGGATATTTGCAACATTTTATTGGCGGGCGGGGACATAGTCTGAGCTCATTAGCAAGGTGTGATGGGGGGTGGCCTTGTCGGAACCCATTGGGTATATATTCATTTTTGGTTTTTATATGTTAAGAGATTTTGGTTGAAGGTGGAGTTCACTTTTAAGAGTTTTATGTTGAAATGAGAATTTGATTCGATGTGGGGTATTAGAGATTTGTGATTTTGCATCAAGGTGGAGTGTTAAATTTTGGTGATACAAAAACGTAAACAAAAAGAAACAAATATGCAAAAAGGAAAGTAATCACGTATGTTTATTATGGAATTGCATTAATTATTGGATTGCATTTCCATTAGATGGCAAAGAAATAAATGCACGTGCACGTTATGGTATAATATATATGCCAAAAAAGATATGCATATTATTTATTTCTTTGTAATCGCATTGCTTTGCAATTATTTTCTTCCATCTTTGAAATGAGTGAATTACTTGCTATGTTCGCACGATTTGTTACCATTGTAACTTGCATCCATTATCTTTTTACCACATCTTGATAATTTAATCGATGGCTCTTATGGATTTGCACTACCTATATATTGAGGGTTGACTTTATTGTAAGCCCATCCTGGTATTCAGCCAACGATCTCCAAATAGAGTGTCTCTTCTTGTTACCCCTAATTTAGGGCTTTGGTATATAAATTCTTATATTGTAATCTCTTGTAACTCTCTCATGTGTAATAAAATCTCTCTCCTTTGGACTAAACGTACGCTACATTGATGATAATGGAACCGGTATAAATATTGTGCGTCTTTTTTTCTTTATAGTTATTTACTAGTTATTTGGAGCAATAGAATAATTGTTTCTAGATTGAGTGATGTTCAAATTGGCAAATCTAGATCTTGTTTATTGTTTTTTCCCACATTAGTGCAATTTTTGCACAACATATTTTCATTCCAAAGCTAAAGATGTCAACTATAGTATTATCTCTAAATTGGCTAGTTACCTCATGATACAATTACAATTGTGACATTAAATGTTAACAAAATTTGTTCGGCTTATTCATTGAATAATCTTTCATCTTAAATTTTGTTCTTTCTTTTCTCTCAAAATTTGAAGAACATTAATGGTGGTGCAAAAGGATCATTACTGCAGGTTATGAGCATAGTTGTACTGCATTTGGTTCAAGACTTCTTAGATATTTGGTAAAATACTTATCTGACAAGAGTTTATTATCTTCAGTTTAATTACAATATAAAAGGAGAGAAGTGTGCTTATTAACAATGGTTATTAACAATGACACCTTTTTTCCTTGATTAATATGTTTCTTGAAGCAAATATCACTCTTTTGATTAACTGTCATCTAAACATTACCGATAATATACTTAACCATATTACTTGTGTGCCCCTATTTTTGATATATTTCTCAAGATGACAATGTGAAAAAAAAATCACATTTTTGGGTAAGGCATAAAGGTTAATATAGAGAAGGAATTGTTATGTCATACAAAATATATAATGCTACAGGAATAATTCATGTGGATTAATTTACATTTTTTCATCCCAAGTACCTTTGTATAACATGTATAGTGAGTTAATACTGATGCTTTGGTAAATTAGAATGAAAGGATACATTAAATTGGTTATAGGAACATGTTTATCATGTTTGAGACATCGTCTTCATAAACGTTATTCATGATATACTGATTTTTGTTTAATATTTTGTTGTTGGCTTTAGGACAAGGATCCATATATGTTGAAAGCTCAATAATTGAAGACAGGATTTCAAAAGGAAATACTTGACTAAAGAAGGTAAACTAATTTTCTTCTTCACACTTTGGTACAACATTTTTACAAGTTTTGATGCTTCCTGGAAAAGAATAAGGGCAAATTTTCATATAGGACTTCGAGATAAAAACAAATTACAAATTTAGGCCTCATTGAAAAATTAATGCAAAAATAGACCTCCATTTGAAATAAGTTTGCGTAAATATGGATTGCGCAATTTTTAACAAAAGGCTTGCGCAATCCATATTTGTGCAAGCTATATATCTAATGCTTGTGCAAATATGGTTGCGCAAGCATTATTTAGGGCATCATAATTCCAGTTTGCTTAGATCTGATTCTCATTTTATCAAAAACCCTCCTCCAAATTCCATCCTCAATCCATTTTTTCCCAAATCTAAACTTCTCAATTACCTTATTCTCAAGTCTACCTTGAAGCAACTAATTTATTTAGCTAAAAATTGAAGGAATTTCTTCATCCATGGCGATTAGAGGTAAAAAAAAATTTGTTGAAACTGATGTTAAATTAACAAATGATTGTTGTTGATAATGTACTAAATATTATTGTTGCTCTCGACGATAATTTTTGCCTAAGGTTGTGTCATAGTTGAAAATGTAAATAGTAATAGATCAGTCCTAAACTCTAACTGTAAAATTGATTTTTTTAATGATTAATTAGTTGATGTATATATCGTAGAATCACCTCCCGGACCCGAAGATAGAAGTGTTCTTTTCTTCCTAGAGAATCATAGAAGCCAAAATGATGCGCTTATGGAGGTATTTATTTTAAACACAACGAATTATTGTTACTAGTTGAAATTCTTTGTTATAAATCAGGATGTAGAAACATTTAAGCTTTGCGACCGTTCAAGCAAGCTAAAGGAAATGGACTTTAAAGATCCTAGGTTGGAACAAAAGCTAAGAATTATCGGGATTAGGAAAGCTATGCAAGTTGACTACATTCGACTAGACCATTACCTTATTACGGAATTATGTGATAGATGGAGACCGGAGACAGATATTTTTAATCTAAGACTGGGTGTCTAGCCGATGTTTACTTTATGTTTGGTCTGGGCATAGGTATGTTCAAAAAATATGGATATTGATTATTCTAAATTGTGTCATGAATTGCTTGGTTTTTTTTTTACCAAAAGAGGCTATAAAGTATAAAAGTAAGCTAGCAATGACATGGTTTAAAAGTAAATTCCCTGAATCACTACCTGAAAGAGCGATGGATTTAGATATACTTCATCGTAGTCGTGTTGTCATATTGTACCTTTTAATTGTCATCTTTTTTTAGATATTCGAAAGGAAGATTGAATTTGAAATTGTGTCATATTGAATTTGATGTTATTATGTGCAGTTCTTTGCTTTTGAAGCTGGTTTTTCGCATTGCCCAGTTGATTTGGCTTCTTATTGTGTTGTTTTTGCATTGTCAATGCGGTTTTAGCAATAATTTCTAGTTGATTTCCGTATGTCTTGCTGAAAATTGAGTTATTTGTATGATACAATTTCAATATAAACGGGCTTAATGGATTGGGTTGAACCAACCCATTGAATAATGGGCTAGGTTGGATTGATCCATTTTATCAACGGATTAAATGGGTTGGGTTAGCCGTGTTGCATGAAGCAATCACTTATTGTTTCTGAAGTAATATCAATGACTAGGTTGATAACATTTTTCTGATAATGTAAAAAATGAGAATAAAGACATCCTCTCTGAGAATTTTGTAATAATAAGCTATTAGCTTTCTTCAGTTTTACTATAGGAAAGACTAAGCGTACAATTCAAAATATATAATCATTAGGATTTCTCTGATGTTATTATCTATTAGTTTTCTTTGAAGTCGCCAACAGTTGACATAACAAGTGCCTTAAGCTCCACACCAAAAAGTTTATCTGCTTCTTTTACCTAATAGATATGTTATAACTAACTATATTCATACCTTAATGCAACACACTGTTTGGGTGAAGCCAGAGAAGTCTAACAAGTTAATTTCAGCTATGCCAATGCCACGTCTTGCAATGGCCTGTAGAAATTTAGTGAAATTTCCAAGGGTTTTCTTGGATATTATCTTCACATGAAATTTATTTTTTGCAATTTACAAAATATCAACCTTTCCCTACAATGGCCCAATAACCCAACTAAAGTTCAAAATAAAGAACTTGTAATAAGAAGTGAATTAATTGCAAACCAGAGAGAGGTTATGAAGTTAACTCACTAGACATTGGATTATGACAGGAGTATTACTACAACAGCTTACATTACTTTATCATGATTTTCATCAGGAATATCATTACTGTGTGATAGTTCAAGCTTCAATTTAGAAATTAGTTTCTTAAGACTTCTTATGTATTCGGTTGCATCCACAAGGGTAGCTTCCTTGCTCATCTACATTTAATCAATCAAATCGGTGAATTTGATATATTGCCAACATTATTATCATCCGACAAGTCCATCCCAAAGCCAGTCATATATTATATTGCCTAGAAATCGAACAACGAAATTACAACTGATGTATGTTCCAGTGTTGTATAAAGTATATTTTATTGGTGAGATGCAAAAGAAAATAATTCAAGCAATCAAACAAAGAAAAAGGAATGAAGAGAAAGATGAGAAAAAAAATCTCATGCAAATTATGTTCCTTTGTACCACTATATTATTATTCCCTTGCATTTTGTATTTTCACCAGAAAAAACAACTGGTTAGCTTTCTTGAAATTTATGTCAGTGAGAATTATGTTCAGTTAAAGGTCATACTGAGAGGAAACAATGAACATTTAGCAATTTACATTTATTGAGGTATAGAATAGGTTTACAATAGTATTCAGACGACAACAGATGAATTTGGCCACAATTTCAGAAACAATGGACTAATATGTACCTATTATTTTCAGGTCTCTGATCTTTTGCTTTAATTTATCAAAAAGCTTTGCTGCAACCTGTGAAAATCAGAAACTAATTTAGTTGTATTGTTGATGATGATTCATGTATAAACAAAACTTTTCCCCATTTTGCAATTATATTTCATTTTGTGCGGAGAAGACTGTATAGAGCCAATGCGAAGCGAATTTCACATATGAATGAAACGTTGACAACTTTATTAGTTTTAAACTGGGAAAGGACTGTATAGAGTAACAAAAAAGCTTTTGATACTCGGTGTCGTTAGGTAAATTTCAGTCAAGAAAAGAAGGGAAAAAAATACTAATATTTACTTGTTTTGCACATATATTTTTTTTTCTTTTTTTTTCTTGTTTTGCATACACAATTCACATACAAATATTTACTTTATTCTTGCTTCTATCTTCTTACTTTGGTGGGCTAAAGATACTTGTACTAATTTTCTTTGTTTTATTGTCCACGCTTACATACTTATCTATATATTGTTCATAATTGAATATATACATTAGTGTCTTCTTTTGCAAGCTCAAAGATATTTATATTTTCTAATGTATTCACTTTATATTTTAATTTATATTATATATATATATATCTATTTCTATTTCTAATTTAAATATGCATTTCTAACAAAAATGCTTATTGTCTTACTTTACATTTGCATTCCTATATATATATATATATATATATATATATATAAATATATATATATATATTTAACTTTTAAAGAAATCATTTTTTTTAAACTTAATTATACTTCAATAAAATAAACACGCATATTTTTATTCGAGTTTGGAGAAACTCAATTCAATTTACCAATTAATTTCACAATTTTAATTCAAAAACTAAATTAATTATCAATTTAAACTTGGAAAAAATCCAGGATCGTTACAGATTCTCCCCTTAAGAAATTTCATTCCCGAAATTTGCAGGCAGAGAAACAACGAAGATAGATACACAAAGATAGAGAAACAGTTTTCCAGGTCAAACTGGATATATATTCTGTATTTGGTTTACCTGATCAGAATATCACTAATATGACAACAAACTCATTTAATATTGCACAAGATATTCGGGTCACCAGATCTACGAATATGCAGGGGCACTGGTTAGTTCGAAGGGGTAACTAACCATTCGTAGAATATATCGGACCCCAGAGAAGAGATAGATAGATTCAATCTCCTACAATTTCCTAAACACTAGATATGGATTCCAACTCAAGTCGGAATACCCCAAAGTATATACCAACTAGCCCCTCTTCGGACTTCAGTCTACACAAGAAATTATAATAGAATTTTAAATTCAGTTTTAAACGAAATCGTTTTATCGATTCAATTCAAATTTAGCTTCATATTCTATTAATCAATTTAACTCAATTTAAAAGTTTCAATTTATTTAAAATTTCAATTTCAAACTTCAAATTCATTAAAATTTAGATCGAAAAGCTGATAAGAAACCGATGAAGATACGAAGTAAGGATTTTCTACAACGATTCGTTTGCCACCATCACACCGAAACTTCTTTCTGGAGCTATCACGAAGATATCAAAGAATTTGGAATCGAATCAAAGGAGATTGAGAAGAAAGTTGTTTCCACTGTCGCAGGGTATTGACCATTTGTAGTGGTACTCTCATGTCCCTTATCTCGTTCTCTTCTTGCACTCATACTTACTATCAGTGGATAGTAAGAGAATTTACTAAGGCCTTCGAACGGATATCTTAGGGATTACTCATTCTAGGGTATACTCCACCCTATCTCTAGTGAGTTACTTAATGTGTTATACTCCTGATCTAAATTTTAACCGTCAGCTCTAATACCAAATGTGACGGCCCTGACTCGACCTTCGAAAATCGGCATCGAATACGACACTCGTATTTAAATGCCGCAGATCCAAACGTCGAATCTGGTTCGCCTGAGCTTATAACACATTGAGTATCACAACACAACGGAAGGAAAAGAATATCAATACATATATATAACATTGATACAATGACAGATACAATATCTGATATATATGATACAATAGATATCATACTATCAGAGATACAAGAAATAGCAGCGGAAAGATAATGACAACACCAACATCGGAACAATATCTCCAATGTGGTCTTCAAGAGAGAAAGAGGAATAGAATCCAGAACTGTAACTCCCTCTCCAAAGCTCCAATCCAAAAATAGCTCGAACTCCCAATAACGATGCACAAAGATAAGCAAGTGCAGTTGTGATCCAAAGACTGGACAAACCCCAGATAATCTACTAAACTTGACTATCAGAAAATGTAACGACCCAGAATTTCTGTCAATTAAAATTTGTATATTTAATTGATTTTAAATATTGATAAGTGAAATTAAATAGTCGAATAATTTATTTTTCAAATAATTGGATTTAATTGGATAATTAAACCGATAATTTAATATTTGGAAATACAGAAATAATTTAAAATTGGGTTTAATATGATTGAAAATGATTTGTAAACTTTTATTATATCATGTTGGAGTTAGAATGATGTTATAGAACTTTTAAAATCAAATTTAAAATTAAATTGTGAAAATTGAATATTTTAATATTTAATTGACGAGTTAAAATAGCCATTTTTCAAACAGTCTCGGATTTCGACGAAACCAGTTTCATCGGATCCGTAATGTTATATAATAGTAAGGTTTCAAATTCGTGTCAATCGGATTTGCCGTTTGTCCGAGGCAAGCCAAAACGCAAAGAAATTAGTTTAAATCGGTTTAATTTAAATTTGATCATTTATTTCCGTAAGTCGCACATATGATCGAATTAGCCTCCGAAACACTTTCCATTGTGTCCAGAACACGGGGTAAACCTTAGAAATGCCAGCCGGCACGCTTCGTTTGGAGTTTGGAACATTTCGGATGAATAGTGTTTTTGGAAATTTTCTATATAAGGACTTCATAACATCAATTTGCAAACAAAAGCCCAAAACCCTAATTCCTTTGCTTAAGCCGCCACTTTTCTGTTAATGGCCAGAAATGAACGATCTTCTCTTCTTAATCTCTTCCAATCCGTCAACAACTAGAAAAACTTGTCAACCGCAAAGTTGAAGAGGATCAGAAGAGCTTTCAATCCATACGGGTACTTCGTCGAATCATCGACCAGAGGAGGAGCTATCTGCTCGCGTTCACATCAGGTCACACACGAATTTCGAGGCAAATTAGGTGGCTGAGCTCCACCAGGTCACGGCCGAAGATAGCTCTCGCGATGAACTTCGAAACCCATGTCGTTGATTGCCTTCAAATCGCTTGTAGTGGCCGTGAAAATTCGAGGAAGGGGGGCGGCTATGGGTTTGGTTTACTGGGTAACGAACGTAGGAGGGAGATGATGGAGGACGGCCGAGATTTTCTTGTGGAAAAATGGAAGGCTCTGATTTGATCTAGGTATAAAAATATTAAAAGAAATGTAAATTTATATTATATAAATTGTGTAAACTTCTAAAATGCATATCTCTTTCATACGAGGTCTGTTTTGGACGAAACGAATTGCGTTGGCTTCGTTTTGTCGAGTACTATGCAATAGAGCTGGTTTGGAGTCGTCTGGAGCTAGTTTGAATTTCGGATAAAATTAAACGTACGTTTAATTTTATTTGAAATAAAACGCTGAAACTGAATTGAAAGCAAGGTGAGAACTTCTCACTCAATCGAATTGTTTCGATTTAAATTTTAAATAGTTAGATTTAAAAGTATTGATTGTATGCCTGCATGATAAATTATTATCTATTATTGATTGAAATAGACATTATACGCCGTTATTAAGCGGAGGTTATTTATTAAAAACATATACCGCGATAACTCCATCTTGATTGGAATTGGTATTATATATGTACTTGGAGTTATTTCACGCATTATATAGCGGATGAGACCCTATTGCGCCGCATAATAGCGGATACTATTTTATAAATACCATATACCGCGATATTCCGTACTGGAACGGAATTGGTATTGTGCTAATGTCTGTGGATGCAGGGAAACAGGTTGGAGTGATCCAACTGGATATCTCACCAATATTTATTTGATTACAGATATTATGGTATTTGTTGATTATCATATGGATATATGATGTTTGTTGTCGTGATTGACTATTTGGTGTTGCATCATTGGACCGATTTTTTGAGTTTTAAAATGTTAAAACAACGATTTTTAATTTAAAAGAATTTTTAAGTGATTTCAAAAGTATACGTTTTATTAAAATTTGGAATTGATTTATTTTAAATAAATAAACGTTATAATATTTAAAGTTATAAAAGTTATGATTTTTGATAAATATAACCGAAATGTGATTTTTGAAATAAATAGTCAATTAATTTATAAAAAGGTTTAAATTGGGATTTTTGAATTATTATAAACGATTTATATAAAAGATTTAGAATATTGATATTTATAAAATTAAAATATAGGAATTATAAAATGAGTTTTTATAAGTGTTAAAAAGAAGTATAAATGGATTTCATAAATGAATGAAATTATAGATTTATAAATTGTGAAGTTATAAATCGAATAGATTTTGTAAAATAGAAAATTAAGAATAATTAACTTGAAATTTTGATTTTCCACATCTAAATGAGATTTAAATAGAATTGGTTAATAAAGAGATTTTTTTTATAACTTGAAGTGTTTATAATATATAAATGTGAATTTATAAACATTGATTTATAAATTCAAGATTGATTGAATTTGATAAGTAAATTTTTATAGCTTATAAGAGGAGTATATTCACGATTTTGGGACAGTGGATAATTTTTGAATTGAATATGTAAAAAGTGTTGAATTTGGTTAATGATTTATATTCACGATTTTGAACAGTGAATAATATATTAAAGGAATGTTTAGGGGGTGATCTTTTAATGGAATTAAAACGATTGAGGTTGTTTTAAAATGCATTAAGTGTCGAAACCATAGACTTCAACATTCATTGTTGAAATAGATGTTTTCGAGAAACAGAAGGAAATGGTAGACTATAACACTGTTGTTATAGTAAATGATTTGTGAAAGGAAATGTTTTATATAGTATTGGGATTTATATATCTATCTTAAGTTCGAATCCCTATACTAGTGATTTTGGGTCTTCGTAACGATGTTTTACGAAACATTCGTTTTGGCCCAAATAAATGTGTTTGAGCGAACGTTTTCTTTAAAGAATGAAATATATACTTAATTTCGATTTAAGTATATTGAATATTTTCCAAGTGTTGAAAATAAATGGATTTGTGAATTACTTATTATTAAATAAGTATGGAAATGTTTTCCAATATGAAGTGAATATTTTGAGATTTTATCTTTTAAAGATAAATTGAAAATGAATATTAGAAATCGATTGGAAAATCGTATATTCATAGATATTTTGGAATTGTAAATTCACTATGGAATTTATAAAAGAAAGGGAAATTTGTTTAAAAATAAACGTTGATTTATTTTTGAAGTGTGGGAGTAAATTTACGGATTCGGGACGTAAGTATAAAATAAATCGGTAGGGATTTATTTGATTGATTTAAATGAACCATTTTAAATTTAAAATGGATAAATATTTGGAAGTGTTTCCGTTTAACGAAATTGATTTGAAATTTGTTTTCAAACGGTTGAAGTGTGTAAATTATATATATAGTAAAGATATTTTTGGAAAATAAATAATTTGGAAAATTATTTGGAATTTGGTGATGTTGAACATACCTATTGATAGTTAAATAACCGACAATAAATATTTACCTTTGAATGGGTATTTGTTGTAATTTGCTTAAATTTGAATGCCACACTTATTTTTTAAAATAAGCGCTCACTATTCGGGTTAGCCGGGAAAGGACCTTGGGGTTGTATAACCCATTCCGAATATGTGATACGTCGTTATGGATTGCATTTGAAGACCGGTGTTGAAGACCGGATATTTGTGAAAACGGAAGGATTACCGTCGAATGTTTCTACATCGGCTGATCTCCGATATAGAAATTTATTAACTTTTGTGAAGGGTAGTCCAGTCTTGTTTAGTGAATATCCGAATTGCAAGGGCTTCTTTGGAAGTGCCTTTGGTTCCGTTCGATCCCGGAACGGACTTGTATGGATGTGTGTCTGACGTTACAATTTGAGATGTAAAGCTGGTTTCTATCAAATATATTTCCATTGGTGGCGGAGAATTTATTCTCTTAGCTTAACACCCTAGAGGTTATGTAGTTGATGGTTACTAGTGATACATTCCCAAATTGGTAATGTGGCATACGAAGTGTTGTTGAGCATTTGATGATCAAAGCACAGCTTTTGTACAAAGCGTGGCTTTGTGGACGAGACTTCGTCGGACCTCACACCCCGAAAATGGTCAATACAGGAAGGATGCAACAAGGTTATTAAGGGGTAGCGCCCCTTTAGGTATGTCATTCCTTCTGGATAGAGGTGGTATCATGGTATGGAGCCCAGAAACTTAACCTATGTTGTTGCTGCAAATTTAGTACTTTGTGGTTGTTGGAATCGAGGATCCTCGGATATAGATCGGTTACGATCGGGGATTGACATATTTGTGTCAGTAGTTACCTAGTTTGAAAGGTAACCTGGCCTTGTGTTGACAGAGATCCGGTTAGGTTCTCGGGTCGTCTTTACAGAGGCGTATCCATGTGGCAATGGGAAGTTCCTTGGCCTGACCATTTATAGGAAATCCAAAGAAACAATACGATCTTGTACGGTTTTAGTTGTAGAACCTATCATTCACTTATGGTGGCGCTCCACTGTTTGGATGGTAGCTATAGTAGGCATAAGTGCGAAATGCCTATGTTGGCTAAGATTTGTATCTTTACTTTCGAAATGATTTTTCCTACACTATGCACTAATAATAATATCAAATGTTTCTTTTTAATGCATATCAAGCATCTTTGACTATCATAAGGAGAAATCTCCTCCGATTCTGCGTTTGCATTATGTGTGTGTGCGGGACGCCTTATGGTAGTCTCATTTTCTAAAAAGCTTTGCGAATCTATTTTAAAAAAATTATCCTGTACTTTGTTTTAAAAATAAACTGTTTTAGTTCTCACACCAGTCACATGACTGATTCGGAGTTTATTGTTATCCTTCCTAAACTCTGGGTGCCCACGAATTTCCACACGGGCAGTCTAGAGTAAGGTTTATTAGGATATTCTGGAATTCGGGAGTTGCTGTAGAGAATTGGAGGCAAGCTGAAGGGCATGGCGTATCATTTAGTATATAGTACTTCTTTTCCGCTGTTCGTTGTTGTTTGTTGTTGTATACTCTGATGATGTAATGTAATGTACTGTGATGTAATGAAATAACTGATATAGTTTTTGTTTAAAGATTATTCATTTATCTATTATATGTTGTTCCGCTGCGATTGTGAGATTATGATATTATTCTGTTGTTTCTTTCTGTTCTGTTCTACCTTTTCCTCTCTTCTTCTATCTTTTTCTTCTTCTTTAACCCTAATGGTACGGTTTTCCGGCCTTCGATTTCTCGGCAGTTGATACAGTGGACGTATTGATGTCGGTTTTCGAGCGTCGAAAAGTCGCAACGTTACATTTGGTATCAGAGCATATGGTTAAGCGACAACCATGGCTCTGTTGGGTGTTACTCATTAGAGATAGAGTCAGTAGTACTCTAGAATGAGTTTGAGTGTAATAATAGATACGAGCGCGTATCTATTAGTGAATATGAAATTGTCTTATATTGTGATAATTGGTTTGTTGACTGGTATATGAATTCTGGTCAACACGAGTAATTAACGTTGTTGATAGGGATCTCTAAACACTTGTACAGAACAATTTGACACGATATTGTTTTAAAATAGGGTAAATGAAATAATTTTACCTTGATTATATTTTATATATAAAGGAATAATTTTTCAGAATCATTAAAGTGGATATGAATTGATTGTTTGGTTATTGAATAAGTTAAATAAAAACAACAGCTGTAAAAGAACGAATTGTATAAGCGAAGAATTATAAGTATAAAGTTATAATTAAAATGATTTACAATTGTGGAATAATCTTATATATAAGAAGTGAAATTATATAAGTAAAAGATTTATAAATGTGATTTATAATCTGAAAATAAAATTCCAGAGAAGTGTTTTGAAAGGATTTGATATTTTGGAAAATTGTTTTGGAGAAATTAAAGCTCTAAACTCTTTTCGGTCGCTGGAAAATAATTCCGATGATGATTGCAACATCATCGGTGTTCATTTTCAGGTTTCCAAAAGAGGGATTGCTGCCAAATTATTTTAAATGAAAGTTGTTTGGAAAATTTGGGTTTGGGTTTTGAAATTCAAAGGATAATTGAATTGGTTTCAAAAATGGTTTTGAAAGATTGAAAAGACTCTAGAATATTATATCAAATGATTGGAATACAATTATTAAGTTGGAAAATAAATTGTGAATGAATAAATAAAATTTGCAAGTGCAAGAAAATGAAATTAAAATCCAAGTTGAAATAAATTTGAGTTGTCATCAAACACATGTGATTTGAAATTTAACTAAATAAGAGTTAAATAAATTGATTTGGATTAGATAAACTATTGAAATTGATGAATATAAGTGAAATAAGTTTTGAACTTATAATATGAGTTAATAAATTTAGCTTTGGTAAAAGTTAAATAGAATTGACTTTAGAATTGAAATCTGAATTGGATTTATAAATGAAAATTTAAGTTAAGTTAAACAAAGGATGTTGAAATGAATATAACTTAAGTTGTGTAGTGAAAGTAAATGTAAGTGAAAATTTGAAATGGAATATAACTTAAGTGATGTTGAATAAAGTTGATTTTGGTATCGAAGTAAAATAGGAAATGATGAATATGAACTTGAGTTATATCAGTGAAATTCAACCTTATTTGTTAAAGGAATTAGCAATTGAATTAATTGATGGATTGAATGTTAATCAATCGAATGTAAAAAAATTAATATGGGATAATGAATGTAAGTGTAAATTCATTAAAATCTAATGTTATTGAGAAACTGAATAATGGAATGAAAATCAATTTAATATGAACCAATTGGAATTAAAAGTGTTAAACCAAATAGAATGTAAATTAAATAATTTGGTTATGTTGAATATACATTGGTTGTTATATGGTTGTTAATTGATTTTATATAACTCATTAAGTGTTAATGAAATTGAATTAAGGAAAATTGAAAGCTATAAATCAAATTGGAAGTTAAGTAAATTTGTTTTGAATGTGGAAGTAAACTAACTTGAATGTAAATTAGTGAATGCAAACTAATTGAAATTGAATATGAATGAATATTAGTAAATCCAATGTTAATGAATCAAATGTGATTTAAATTGGAAAACTTGGTTATGGATTTGTTGGATGTTTATTGGTTGGATAGTTGTTTGATGGTTGCATTTGTTGATTGAATGCCTTTTCTATGTTGGCACATGTAGTTGTTATGTTGCTATATGATGTATATTGATATTATTTTCATATATACATGTTTCTCATTGGTTTGTTGAGTGTTTAGTAGGTGCAGATTGCGCATGCTTCACATTTTGAGCTCGCTTTCACGCTATATTAACCGTATATGCTCGCTAATAATAAATAAGGTACATATCTCGGATTACATATTGTACTTTACACTTTTTTCCCTGCGGGATGCCTCATCACTTGATGAGATGTATATTTGTGATATATATACTGTCATTTTTTTTGGATCGAGCCGCGTAAAGGAGACTCTGGAGAATTTTTCCGAAAATTTAAGGCGTCAGAATTTTTTTGAGAAAATTGAGAAATTTTTGAAAACTAAGTTGGATTTGGAAACTTAATAAAGATTTTGTAAGAAGTTTAACTAATTGACTTTGGGAAATTTAAACACCTAAGAGATTTGCAAAATCTTATTGGAACGGTTTGTTTTGGAAAGTTAATGGATTCTGTAACTTTTTCTTACTTGGTAATTTCGAGGACGAAATTCTTTTAAGGGGGAAGTTTGTAACGACCCAGAATTTCTGTTAATTAAAATTTGTATATTTAATTGATTTTAAATATTAATAAGTGAAATTAAACAGCCGAATAATTTATTTTTCGAATAATTGGATTTAATTGGATAATTAAATCGATAATTTAATATTTGGAAATACAGAAATAATTGAAAATTGGGTTTAATATGATTGAAAATGATTTGTAAACTTTTATTATATCATATTGGAGTTAGAATGATGTTATAGAACTTTTAAAATCGAATTTAAAGTTAAATTGTGAAAATTGAATATTTTAATATTTAATTGACAAGTTAAAATAGCCATTTTTCAAATAGTCTCGGATTTCGATGAAACTAGTTTCATCGGATCCGTAATGTTATATTATAGTAAGGTTTTAAATTTCGTGTCAATCAGATTTACCGTTTGTCCGGGACAAGCCAAAACGCATAGAAATTAGTTCAAATCGGTTTAATTTAAATTTGATCGTTTATTTCCATAATTCGCACATATGATCGAATTAGCCTCTGAAACACATTCCATTGTGTTCGGAACGCGGGGTAAACCTTAGAAACGCCAGCCGGCATGCTTCGTTTGGAGTTCGGAAAATTTCGGATGAATGGTGTTTTTGGAAATTTTCTATATAAGGACTTCATAATTTCAATTTGCAAACAAAAGCCCAAAACCCTAATTCCTTTGCTTCAGCCGCGGCATTTCTGTTAATGGCCAGAAATGAACGATCTTCTCTCCTTAATCTCTTCCAATCCGTCAACAACTAGAAAAACTTGTCAACCGCAAAGTTGAAGAGCATCAGAAGAGCTATCAATCCATACGGGTACTTCGTCGAATCGTCGACCATAGGAGGAGCTATCTGCTCGCGTTCGCATCAGGTCACGCATGAATTTCGAGGCAAATTAGGTGGCCGAGCTCCACCAGGTCACGGCCGAAGATAGCTCTCGCAATGAACTTTGAAACCCATGTCATTGACTGCGTTCAAATCGCTTGTAGTGGCCGTGAAAATTCGAGAAAGTGGGGAGGCTATGGGTTTGGTTTACTGGGTAACGAACATGGGAGGGAGATGATGGGGGACGGCTGAGATTTTCTGGAGGAAAAAATGGAAGGCTCTAATTTGATCTAGGTTTAAAATATTAAAAGAAATGTAAATTTATATTATATAAATTGTGTAAACTTCTAAAATGCATATCTCTTTCGTACGAGGTCCGTTTTGGACGAAACGAATTGCATTGGCTTCGTTTGTCGAGCACTATGCAATGGAGCAGGTTTGGAGTCGTTTGGAGCTAGTTTGAATTTCGGGTAAAATTTATTCGAAATAAAATGCTGAAACTGAATTGAAAGCAAGGTGAGAACTTCTCACTCAGTCGAATTGTATCGATTTAAATTTTAAACAGTTAGATTTAAAATTATTGATTGTATGCCTAGATGATAAATTATTATCTGTTATTGATTGAAACAGACATTATACACCGTTATTAAGCGGGCGTTATTTATTAAAAACATATACCGCAATAATTCCATCTTGATTGGAATTGGTATTATATATGTACTTGGAGTTGATTTCCTGCATTGTATAGCGGATGAGACCCTATTGCGCCGCATAATAGCGGACGATATTTTATAAATCCCATATACCGCGATGTTTCATACTGGAACGGAATTGGTATTGTGCTAATGTCTGCGGATGCAGGGAAACAGGTTGGAGGGATCAAACTGGATTTCTCACCAGTATTTATTTGATTACAGATATTATGATATTTGTTGATTATCATATCGGTATATGATGTTTGTTGTCGTGATTGACTATTTGGTGTGTTGCGTCATTGGACCGATTTTTTGAGTTTTAAAATGTTAAAGGAACGATTTTTAATTTAAAAGAATTTTTAAGTGATTTCGCAAGTATACGTTTTATTAAAATTTGGAATTGATTTATTTTAAATAAATAAACGTTATAATATTTGAAGTTATAAAATTGATGATTTTTGATAAATATAACCGAAATGTGAGTTTCGAAATAAATAGTCAATTAATTTATAAAAAGGTTTAAATTGGGATTTTTGAATTATTATAAACGATTTATATAAAACATTTAGAATATTGATATTTATAAATTTAAAATATAGGAATTATAAAACGAGTTTTTATAAGTGTTAAAAGGAAGTATAAATGGATTTCATAAGTGAATGAAATTATAGATTTACAAAATGGTGAAGTTATAAATTGAATAGATTTTGTAAAATAGAAAATTATAAATAATTAACTTGAAATTTTGATTTTTCACATCTAAATGAGATTTAAATAGAATTGGTTAATAAAGAGATTTTTTTTATAACTTGAAGTGTTTATAATATATAAATGTGAATTTATAAACATTGATTTATAAATTCAAGATTGATTGAATTTGATAAGTAAATTTTTATAGCTTACTAAAGGAGTATATTCACGATTTTGGGACAGTGGATGATTTTTCAATTGAATATGTAAAAAGTGTTGAATTTGGTTAATGGTTTATATTCACGATTTTCAACAGTGAATAATATATTAAAGGAATGTTTAGGGGGTGATCTTTTAAATGGAATTAAAACGATTGAGGTTTTTTAAAAATGCATTAAGTGTCGAAACCATAGATTTCAACATTCATTGTTGAAATAGACGTTTTGGAGAAATAGAAGGAAATGGTAGACTATAAGACTGTTGTTATAATAAATGATTTCTGAAAGGAAATGTTTTATATAGTATTGGGATTTATATATCTATCTTAAGTTTGAATCCTTATACTAGTGATTTTGAATCGTCGTAACGATGTTTTACGCAACATTCGTTTTGGCCCAAATAAATGTGTTTGAGCGAACGTTTTCTTTAAAGAATAAAATATATACTTAATTTCGATTTAAGTATATTGAATATTTTCCAAGTGTTGAAAATAAATGGATTTGTGATTTACTTATTATTAGATAAGTATGGAAATGTTTTCCAATATGAAGTGAATATTTTGAGATTTTATCTTTTAAAGATAAATTAAAAATGAATATCAGAAATCGATTGGAAAATCGTATATTCATAGATATTTTGGAATTGTAAATTCACTATGGAATTTATAAAAGAAAGAAAAATTTGTTTAAAAATAAACGTTGATTTATGTTTGAAGTATGGAAATAAATTTACGGATTTGGAACGTAAGTTTAAAATAAATCGGTAGGGATTTATTTGATTGATTTAAATGAACCATTTTAAATTTAAAATGGATAAATATTTGGAAGTGTTTCCGTTTAAGGAAATTGATTTGAAATTTGTTTTCAAACGGTTGAAGTGTGGAAATTATATATACAGTAAAGATATTTTTGGAAAATAAATAATTTGGAAAATATTTTGGAATTTGGTGATGTTGAACATACCTATTGATAGTTAAATAACCGACTATCAATATTTACCTTTGAATGGGCATTTGTTGTGATTTGCTTGAATTTGAATGCCACACTTATTTTTTAAAATAAGCGCTCACTATCGGGTTAGCCGGGAAAGGACCTAGGGGTCGTATAACCCATTCCGAATATGTGATACATCGTTATGGATTGCATTTAAAGACCGGTGTTGAAGACCGGATATTTGTGAAAACGGAAGGATTGTCGTCGAATGTTTCTGCATCGGCTGATCTCCGATATAGAAATTTATTACCCTTTGTGATGGGAAGTCCGGTCATGATTAGGGAATATCCGGATTGCAAGGACTTCTCTAGAAATGCCTTCAGTTCCGTTCGATCCCGGAACGGACTTGTATGGATGTGTGTCTGACGTTACAATTTGAGATGTAAAGCTGGTTTCTATCAAATATATTTCCGTTGGTGGCGGAGAATTTATTCTCTTAGCTTAACACCCTAGAGGTTATGTAGTTGATGGTTACTAGTGATACATTCCTAAATTGGTAATGTGGCATACGAAGTGCTATTGAGCATTTGATGATCAAAGCACAGCTTTTGTATAAAGCGTGGCTTTGTGGACGAGACTTCGTCGGACCTCACACCCCGAAAATGGTCAAAACAGGAAGAATGCAGCAAGGTTATTAGGGGGTAGCACCCCTTTAGTGTATGTCATTCCTTCTGGATAGAGGTGGTATCATGGTATGGAGCCCAGATACTTAACCTATGTTGTTGCTGCAAATTTAGTATTTTGTGGTTGTTGGAATCGAGGACCCTCGGATATAGATCGGTTACGATCGGGGAATGACATATTCGTGCCAGTAGTTACCTAGTTTGAAAGGTAACCTGGCCTTGTGTTGACAGAGATCCGGTTAGGTTCTCGGGTCGTCTTTCCAGAGGCGTACCCATGTGGCAATGGGAAGTTCCTTGGCCTGACCATTTGTTGGAAATCCAAAGAAACAATACGATCTTTTACGGTTTTAGTTGTAGAACCTATCATTCACTTATGGTGGCGCCCCACTGTTTGGATGGTAGCTATAGTAGACATAAGTGCGAAATGCCTATGTTGGCTAAGATTTGTATCTTTACTTTCGAAATGATTTTTCCTATACTATGCACTGGTAATAATATCAAATGTTTCTTTTTAATGCGTATCAAGCATCTTTGACTATCATAAGGAGAAATCTCCTCCGATTCTGCGTTTGCATTGTTTGTGTGCGGGAGGCGTTATGGTAGTCTCATTTTCTAAAAAGCATTGCGAATCTATTTTAAAAAAATTATCCTGTACTTTGTTTTAAAAATAAACTGTTTTAGTTCTCACACCAGTCACATGACTGACTCTGAGTTTATTGTTTTCCTTCCTAAACTCTGGGTGCCCACGAATTTCCACACGGGCAGTCTAGAGTAAGGTTTATCAGGATATTCTGGAATTCGGGAGTTGCTGTAGAGAATTGGAGGCAAGCTGGAGGGCATGGCGTATCATTTAGTATATAGTATTTCTTTTCCGCTGTTCGTTGTTGTTTGTTGTTGTATACTCTGACGATGTAATGTAATGTACTGTGATGTAATTAAATAACTGATATAGTTCTTTGTTTAAAGACTATTCATTTGTCTGTTATATGTTGTTCCGCTGCGATTGTGAGATTCTGATATTATTCTGTTGTTTCTTTCTGTTCTGTTCTATCTTTTCCTCTCTTCTTCTATATTTTTCTTCTTCTTTAACCCTAACGGTTTTCCGGCCTTCGATTTCTCGGCAGTTGATACAGTGGACGTATTGATGTCGGTTTTCGAGCGTCGAAAAGTCGCGACGTTACGGAAAAACCCAACTCTAGACTGCCCGTGTGGAAGAATTGTGGGCACCTAGAATTTTGGAAAGGAACAATAAACTCCAAGTCAGTCATGAGACTGTTATGAGTAAACAAAAAATAGTTTATCTTTAAAACATACAACAAAAGAATTTAAAATAAATCCGCAATGCTTTTTGAAAAATGAAACTACCATAAGTCCTCCCGCCACATACACAATACAAACGCAGAATTGAAGGAGATTTCTCCTTATGATAGTCAAATACGCTTGATATGAGAAAATTTCTTTAATATTATTACTAGTTCATAGTGTAGAAAACCTTTTTAAAGTATAATATTAATCCTAGCCAGCATAGACATTCCGAACTATGCCTACTATAGCTACCATCTAAACAGTGGTGACCACCATAAGTAAATGGCAGGTTCTACAACTAAAACCGTACAAGGCACGTATTAAAGATTGGATTTCCAACAAATGGTCAGGCTAAGGAACTTCCTACTGTCCATGGGTATGCCTCTGGCGGGACGTCCCGAGAACCTAACCGGATCTCTGCCAACACAAGGTCGGATTGCCTCTGTAACTAGGTAACTACTACTCGAGCATGCCATCCCCCGGTCCTTTACGACCTTTATCCGAGGCGCCTCTAAACCACAAAGCAATCACAAAGTAATAGATCTGCAGTACCCACATGAGTAAGCATCTGGGCTCCATACCATGACACCACCCTTTCCCAGAAGGGAATGACACACCCTAAAGGGCACGACCCTCATAACCTTGCCGCATCTTTCCTGTTTCGACCATTTCCGGGGTGTGAGGTCCTAATGCAGTCTCGTCCACAAAGCTACGCTTTATACAAAAGCCATGCTTTGATCACAAATGATCAACAAATGATCATCAACACACAGCAGCACTCAGCATGTCACACTATCAAATTGGGAGTATATCACTGATAACCTTCAACTACATAACCTCTGAGCTCGTACGTCTCAAAGAAGGGTGTTAAGCTAAGAGAATAATTTCTCCGCCACCAACAGATATGTATTTGAAAGAAATCTGCTTTATATCTCGAAGTGTAGTGTCAGACATACAACCATACAAATCTGTCCGAACAGAACCGAAGGCATTTCCGAAGAAGCCCTTGCAATCTGGGTATCCACAATCACGATCGAACTTCCAATCACTTAGGGAATCTCTATACTGTAGCTACTCGGTGCAGAGACAATCGGTAGGTTATCCTATCGTTCTCGCAAACACCCGGTCTTCAACACCGGTCTTCAATGCAATCCATAATGTCGTATTATTATTTGGAATGGGTTATATGACACAAGGTCCTCTCCCGGCTAAATCGAATTATGAGCGCAATATTTAAAACATATGGATATTGGATTTCAGTTAAGTCACAACTTCTAAAAATCCAAAGCTTTTCTTTCATATAGTTTAAACAAATTACCATTTCAAATCTTTAAACAACAAGATTTATTTCACAAAATTCACCCAGTTTCACAAAGATCCTTTTATGGATTTCAAAACAATTCCCAAATCAATACCGTTAAAATGGTTTAATCCATATATAAATTGTATAACATCTTTGATCCCTAGTTTCAAATCATAGAATTCAGTTTCAAATTTAAATTGTAAATTTAAATCAAATTATATAAACTTCAAGGCATAATCAAGTTATTCAAAAATAAATTTTATCTTTGAAACTCCTTTTCGAAAGCTTTTTTACTTTAATCCCCATCAATTTCCAACCTATTTGGATTCAAAATTCAAATTCAAAACTATTTCAAAAATCTGCGACTTAACCAATTTCCACGTGCAATCCATATTTGTGTGTGTATGGTATAGTCCAAGGATTTCACACAATAGTGCAACATCATAAATCATCACATCCCATATTTAAGCTTATCGATATTGATAAGCGGGATAATCTATAACGCTTATCGTTCATCCACAGATACATAGATAAATAATATAAATTTAACACAGGTCACACTGAAATAATTCATAGCACGAAGCATAACATATCAGAAATATCAAACAGTTTGACAATCAATAAAATTCAACCATCCCTAAGTAAGCTCAATTAATTGTCTAATTAATTTAAATCAGATAAGTCATCAATCATGGTTAATTAACTAATTTCAAATCATTTGATTAATTATCCTTTAATCATTTATTAATTAAATTAGTCAACCATTAATTATTAACTTTTAATTATTCAATTATCCTTTAGTTCATTTCCCTTAATTAATTCATTAATAAATTAATCAACCCTTAATTAATTACCATTTAATTAATTTTTCTTAATTAATTACAATAAATGATTATTCCTAATCACTTAATCAACTTTAATTAATTAATTGCTTTTTAATCTTTAATTTATTTCATGAATTATCATAATCTTAATTATACTTAAGTTAAACATCCTCTTTGTTAAATACTAAATCACATTTCAAAAATCTTTACCTTTAATTATAATTTAACTTTATTTATAAAATAATTAAATTTAAAATATCTTTAAGTATTTAACATACTTAATTTAACAATCAAACTGTTCCTTAATTAAGGTTTTGAAAGACATTTAATTTAAAGAATTTATAAAGGATTAAAACAATTTCATCTTTACATTTCCAAAAGAACTTATTAAAACAAGTTTTTTTAAATTTTAGTTGCCCCGACTTCGTGTTAGATCTGATGATAACTCGACCCTGCATCGAGTTGTCTCTCCTATTTTCCGGAGTTAAATTTAGATTTAAAACTCTGTTAAATCTTCAATTTCATAATTTAAAAATCACTTTATAAAATACTTTAACAATTTAAAGTTGTTTAAAACATTTCATTTTTTATAAAGCTTATTTTTAAAAAAAACTGGAATTCAAATTCATTTTGAATTCAGATTTTAAACTTGTTTCAAAACCTTTGTTTTAAATTTGCTTTGCACTTTTAAATTTGGTTTAAGTTTAGAAACTTAAACACTATCAGGTTTTAAACAAAACCTGTCAAAAAAAATTACTTGAGCCAGACAAAAAATGACTTCGAGTCAAACCCTACCCAACTTCGAGCAAATCACGAAATAACTCGAGTAAAACTCGAGTATCCATCTCCTACTCCAATCAAAAATAACATCACCAGAATTTATGAACCGTGCACACGCACATCGCCGCCGTGCAACTCCAGTCAACGCTGCATCGTCGAACAAGTCGACGATCCTCTATGCTCCACTCCCCGAACATCAGAAACTCCATCATCCCCTCAAAAAACGAATTTGAGTTAAAACCCAAACCTGGAAACAGCAAAACCAACCACCACCAAACCTGTCATCGCCTCGTTCTCGCAGCTTCGACCACCAGAATTCATACAACTCCGGCCATGACCTCGTCTACGACCAAGCTACCATCACCCGAAGCCCTGAAACACTCGATCAACTATACAAGCCGTGGTGATCGATTAATTAAACACAGCAAAACTAGGGTTCCAGAAGAAATCCCACTGCTGCAACTTCCTTGGTGAATTACAACACCATCAACCATTTTTCCTAGTATCTTTGATCACGCCGCCATCATCAGGAAGAACCCCGATGCCTCCAAACCTTTGGATCTCCAGAAAACCCAAATTCCCCCTATTTTGTTCAACCCAGAACTGCACCTTCAATTCCAAACTAAAAACTATGATTCTCGTTTTAAAATTCATATTTTTGTTGATGTATTCAATTTATATTAATGAATTTACAAATTACACAGTTTGGATTTTCACATATATTGACATGCACTGTTGTTTTTTATATTTCATAGACACTCACTCGGGTCAGACTGAGTATTACAGATTTGCAGGTAAGGACGTTCTGGAGCTCAAGAGGAGAGCTGGAGGACAGGAACGTATTGAGTGTTTATCCGCTATGATATATATTGTTATTTATCTTGGACAAGTTATTTTTAACTGTCCATTGATTGTGTAAATATGGTTACTCTGATGTATTAAAATGTAATCAACTGATATAGTTTTTCCTTTATAAACCGTTATTTATGTTATATTATATTTTGATCCGCTGCGAATGTGAGTTTTATGTGACTTCTTTTCTGCTTTTCTTCTATCTCTTTCTTTCTTTACTAACTATCTGGAAATTTCGGGATTGAAATTTTCGGGTCGTTTCGGGTCAGACCGAGTATTATAGATTTTCAGGTAAGGACGTTCTGGAGCTCAGGAGGCGAGCTGGATGGCAAGAACGTATGGAGTGTTTCCGCTCTATTTTGTTTCTGTATATCTGTGACATGAAAATTTGTATATTCAGTGACTGTATATATGTGAAACTTCGATGTATTAAAATGTAATCGACAGATATAATATTCTTTTGTAGACTGTTATTATTTATTATTATATTTTATCCGCTGCGAATGTGAGATGTTGGTGTTTCTGTTCTTCTCCTTCTTCTTTCTCTTTCTTTCTTTCCATAACTGTTTGGAATTTTCGACTTCGAGAATTTGGGTCGTTACATTCGGGTCAGGCCGAGTATTACAGATTTTCAGGTAAGGACGTTCTGGAGCTCAGGAGGCGAGCAGATGGCTGGAACGTATGGAGAGTATTCCGCTATGTATATATTGTAGATTGTCTGGGACATATGATATTAACTGTCCAGTGTTCGTGTAAATATTGAAACTCTGATGTATAAAAATATAAGTGTAATGATACAGATCTTCTTTGTAAAACTATTATTTATGTAATATTATATCTTATCCGCTGCTAATGTGAGATTCTAAGTTTGAGTTTTCTGTTTCTTCTTCTTTCTCTTTCTTCTTTTCACTAACTATCTGGAATTTTCGAGATCGAAATTCTAGGTCGTTACACTCGGGCTATTTTTAACTTAATCAAAATTTTAAAACTTAGTCTATGATAAATCAAACAACATTGGTTTGTAACTTACACCCTAACAAAAACCAGATCAAGTGATAAGGATTTAAATAGAATTTTTTTTATTTTAGCTTGGGTACAAAAAACAGAACAAAGCGCATATATTAAACAGCATGCACACTATATCAGATTTCGCTTATACATACATATAATACATATTTATTTCAATCATACTAGCATGCAACCAAAATATTTTTAAAATTTTAAAAGTTACTCACGGTTGTTTTGAGAAGATGAACAAAGCTCTTTGACACAGGCTTGAAATTGCAAGCTGAAACTTTTCTCTTGATCTTTGGCTTATATGAATTTGTATTGTTGTTTATGTTGAATTTTTTGTTTAAGTTTTTAGATGGTATTTACTTCAGATTTTCTCAGCTTTTGATGAACGAACTGTAACGAGAAGCTTGATATATAGGAAAGAAGTTTATAGGATGATTATATTTTATACAATGGTCAGAGATTTTTTCCCTTACTTTGACTAAGGCAAGATTTCGGCTGAAATGATTTTCTGCATATTTTGAATGGCCATATTTGTGCCGAGATTAGACAGAAATAAATGCATATGTTTCTTTCCTTAGTTACAGCCTATCCTATTTGTGTGTACTTATTTGTTTTGTTGATTCTCGTATGCAGATATTTTTTTTCTCTTTTTTTTTCTTGTTTTGCATACACAATTCACGTACAAATATTTACTTTAGCCTTGCTTCTGTCTTCTTGCTTTGGTGGGCAAAAGATACTTGTATTAATTTTCTTTGTCTTATTGTCCAAGCTTACATACTTATCTATATATATTGTTCATACTTGAATATATACATTAGTGTCTTCTTTTGCAAGCCCAAAGATATTTATATTTTCTTTCTTATGTCTACATACATATCCTATTTTGTTTGAATGTAGTTGAATGTATAAATTTTTTCTTGTCTTATGGCTTTATAATATAAATGAATTTCTATAGTTGATATGTTATTATAATTTTTCTAATGTATTCACTTTATATTTTAGTTTATCTTATATATATCTATTTCTATTTCTAACTTGAATGTGTATTTCTAACTTAAATGCTTATTGTCTTATTTTACATTTACATTCCTATATATATAGATATTTTATTTTTAAAGAAATCATTTTTTTTTAAACTTAATTATACTTTAATAAAATAAACACACATATTTTTATTCGAATTTGGAGAAACTCAATTCAATTTACCAATTAATTTCACAATTTTTATTCAAAAATTAAATTAATTATCAATTTAAACTTGGAAAAAATCCGGGATCGTTACACATATGATACCAATAATTATTAGTTACTTTTATGACAGCAATATATCCAGTTTTGCAAATATAATTAACGAAAGTAAGTCTCATTATTTTAGGCATGAATCAAACATTAATACATCACATTTTAAGTCAAGTTTACAGCAAAATATAAATAACTACGTTTCAATTAACACATCAAAAGTCATGACAATAACAATAAATGAGGTTCAAATGGCGAGAATTTGATGCTATATAGATAAAAGTCACTTCTTTCCTACCCAATTTGATACTAACAGTTAACTTATGAAAAATGATTAAAATAACAGATTTCAAAGTTAAATCATGTTGATTAATATCCATTCGCCTTACGATGAATTTTTTGGCGCCAAACTCCTTCGTGCAAACGAAGAGATGTAGATTTATTTTAAATTTCTTACTTTATTTACGCCCTTCTATCTGATAAATAAAAATAAATAAAAAAGTTTGAATTATCCACTACAATGTCATACGGACGTGATACTGAGAAAATGTAAACACGAACTTTTTTTTAAGATTCAAATGTGCACATTACCTTGGGACTATATATCCACTAATATTTAGCGAATGAATCCACCTAAGTTTACATAGATTTGTTAGTGGAAATGCATTTAGAAAAAAATCATTGAGTTACTGTTTTTCCTTTTTATTAAGAACAGTAAAATCTTCTTTTTTCCTTAGTCTGTTACCGTCATGTATTTAAATTCAACTCACTGTGTGAAAAGAAGATGTTTAGAGCCAATACGCCTATATGTGAATGGATAGATTTAGATTTGTTCTAATTTTATTGCACCTTTTTATGCATTTTATTTTTCTAAAGAAATGAATACTAAGCAAAGAGTTTCTTTTTCCAATGGGTGATTTATAGGAAATAAAAGGCTAAATTTTAAATATGAATGTACATACTATCTTAGCGCTAGCAAACTATTAAACTAGTCAAGTACTCTTAGTCTAGTAGTAAGACTCTAGAACGAGAATTTAGATGTCTTTGGTTCCAAACCCAGAACATTGATTACCAACTTAAAACAAATATATCTTAATATATTTAGCACCACATAAATTCATGTTACTTAAAAATGAAGGTAGACTTGTTATTACAAATGATTCAGGAACATTTGAAAACTCCTCAATTATCATTCAATCATTTTTACAAGAAAATGGCAGTAGTTTTTTTTGTCTTACTTTATTAATAAACCATCACACGTTGTTGAAATAACTTAATGTTACACTTAATTGGTGTAACGTGAACTTCCAAAATTGTCCTCATTTTTTTAATTAAAAATTGATGTATCTAAAGGTCATAAGTTTGAATCCCAACCTTTACAAAAATACCATTTTACTTTTTAACAAGAAAAATGTAAATAATTAAGGTTATGGACTCATAATCCTATTCTAACAATGCTCTTATATTTTGGGGCAGCTACTTAGACACAAAATTAGACACAAATTGGAAACACAAAGCATCTCACCCGTTGGATATTTTTGTCCTCATATAGAAGGTGAAAATCAAGGGGCAATCTAATGATGAAAATCAATTGTGTCACCAATTGTGTCCATATTTTGTGTCTAAATAGACTTTCCCTATATTTTTAGTCCAAAAACTGTTATACGAATGAGGTCGTGAGTTCGAATTTCAATCTTCACAAAATGCTTCTTTATTTTTTGTCAAAAATAATACATAAATAAGGTCACGGGATCGACCCAAAGCTATAACACAAACTATGTATTTTTTTTCTTTCACATTTTTAGTTTATCTCTTCTAGAATATTAATTCCTAGCGGTTTATTTTACATTCGTACATTCAATACCTTAATTATTTAGCTATATATCTTCATGGACATCAATTCTTTTGTTGGAAATTACTTATGGTTTATTGATATTCCCAATAAAAATAATAATTCAATGCATCGCATTATGTTTGAAATAACTTCAAATACAAATTATTTATTGTTTATTGAAAATCTTTTTACATAAAATTATCTTTCACGTGTCTGTCTAATTTATACTAATTATTTTGTCTATCATAATGGAGCGAATGTAGTTTATACTAATAATTTATCCTTCATCGCTTAGGGCGCTTCCATTTGTAAGATAATTTTAACTTGAAAAATGTTATAGCTTTGGGTAAAGGTGAAGCAATATTATTTCAAAGGTCAAATTAGAAAAATGTTGAATATGTATGAACGAATGTAAGTTTCAATTCCATTGTAGTCCAGCCCGGTTAGGATACCAGGCTTTCACCTAGTCCACCCGGGTTCAAATCCCGACAGTGGAATTCTTTTTTTTATCACTATTATTCATGTATCCCTTCTTATAAAATCCACCGTATATAAAAAATGTTAGAAATAAATTTTAATACAAATATAATAAATTGCTTTCTTTTAAAGTTAAATATGGCCAAATGCAATTTCTAGTATACCTCTATTTTTTTCTACTTTTCCATTAGAAGTTCAACGTTTTAGAAGTTGGAAACATGATAAGAACACATATATAACTTGATGGAAACATGTTTCACATTTGATAAAAACAAGTCCCAAAATATATGAACGCACATTTCTAATTAAAGCAATTATTTGAAAGAAATATAGATAAATATATTGATGTAAATATAATAAACTAGCATTTTAGTTTCTTCAATTGATTAAGTATTGTAAAATCACTTTTCTATCATAACTTTTATTTCTCTTCCTGCTTTTTCCTGCAAAAGTTGGAAACTTTTAGAAAGCAAGTGTTTCTCACTAAGAATTACAATTTGACGTTTTCATATTCAAAAAAGGATAGGAGCCCGTTTGAAAATTGATGGAGACGCATTTCAACGAAAGCATATCTCTATTGAAAATAATTCTTCAAAAGAAAATTATATAATCATTATACATACACATATTGAATTGGATGAGAAAATCTAGTATACCAAGTGAACCAAAGTTGAATAGCCTTTTTTTCATTCTCCAATTAAACTCTATACAAATCTATGTTAATATAGAAAACAATGCTACTATGTTTAGACTAAAAATTCATATCAGTTAATAAAGGTTTTGGAGTAAATAAAGTAACATCTTAAACAATAATGGATATGACTATAGTATTTAAAATGCCCATTGTACTATTAACTAGTTATTTTATAAATAAATTTATAACAAAGTAAAGGCTCTAAAAATTAAATTTTATATAGGTTTATAACAAAATAAATGGATAGAGTTGTTTGATAGAGCACATTTCGATCTCCAATTTTCGTGTATATTTCCCAATCGCGTTCTCTCATTCTCGTGAACAAATCATAATCATACAGCTTCATAAATCAAACCTCACCCACGAAGACATTTTTTGTATATTCTTTGATCAATTAATACAAACAATTTAAACATTTTATCAGAACTCTTATAATCTTATGATTCAAATTTTGTTTATGATCATACCTATCCAATTACGGTATGATTTTAAAATTCTAATTCAAAACTTAATTAGAACTGCAATTAAGATAAATCATTAAACCCATACTGAAATGAGAATACGCTGTCCAACATCACTGTCCCAGCAGTTACGCGCTCCGACTTTGATCCGTAAAATCATAAGTTCGAATCCTACATAGCGTAATTCGAGTAATTGGAATATGTTAAATTATAGTATGTAAAATCAAGTTTAAAATTTATATATACCTTAACCATTAAATCAATTTCAAATATAAAAACTTTTACTATGAAAAGAAGAATTGATGCATTCGCATGCCATAATGTCAATTTCCATACACAAATTTTGAACGCAACTTATCACAACACCCCTTGGAATAAATAAAACATGATTAATAATTGCCAAGCTCTACGTCAATACAATATATGTACGGATTAGTAAATTTGCTATGCGATTTTTTTTAAATGCATGGTTTTGTCTAATGATGACTAAATGAAGTTGTGTGTGGTCTTTTTCAAATGCTTGGATTTGTCTAAATTTTGATGTGGACAAATAAAATTGTTATGATGTTTACTTCTATATTCCGAAAAAAGCAAGAAAAAATTTGTTATGCACAAATAAAGTTCGCTATCTTTCTCTAGCTATCCGCTCGTTTTCCTCACAGATTTCCTTCTTACTATTATTTTTCTTCACAAAATCATGCAGTTCTGAAAATGTCAGGTTCTATAATGTAAAGGAAAAGAAAAGGTTGTAGAAGAAACTATACGATGTAGATGCCTATTAAACATAATCTATGCTTATTAACAATAATATAGTTAAGTAGTATTCCAGGTTCAAACTCGCTTAATTCCATTGAATGAGGGTTTGCATCTGATCTCTAGATTTTGTATCATTTAATGATATAGTTTTCTACATGGTAAGCTTATGCTTTGGCTTTCATTTTTTGAATCACATTCAGTCAAATCAATAGCATGTTGATAAATCTGAAAATTTAGAAATCCAAAACAATAGAAGGGATTAGAAGTTAAGCTACATCAAAAAGTTTTTGTACATGCAATACTCCATTAATAGAAAATGACTTGATAATAGAACCAAAATATGATGGTCACCGAACTGCTAATAAATAGTGGTAAAGAAGAAGAAGTGACGCTTTTTTTCTAATTCATTTGGCGTCGGTTGAAAAAAAAATCAAAAAAATTGAGATATTAATATTATTAGTTTTGATCGAATTCTAAGTTAATCTGATATACAACGACGACTATTGTTAGACGTATAAATAGATGTTATATTTTAGTAACTTCTTTTAGTGTGAATTCGTTGAAGAAGGAAAAAAACTAATCATGTATGCAATATGCAATAGAGATAATAAAAAGGAAAAGTAAAGTTCTTAAATAATCAATAAAATTGATCAAGCAATATGGTCGTTGTTAGTTAATTTAGTTTCCCTTAGTACAACATAAATCTAGCAATCCCAAAGTTCCCGATTATGTAGAAAGTCGTTCGAGTAAGAAACTGGTAAAAGAAAAAGAAAAAATGTATATCATTAAGCAATGCTACTTATTTTGTTCATATGTACAATAGGATAACAACATGGATGTCTAGGTTGAATATTATTGTTTAAACTAGTTTTAAAACTGAAAGTAAATTTCATGAATTCAACATGCATAATTAATGTACATTTATTTAAGTTGAGCATACCTCATAAATTCAACCTACACAATTAATGTACATTTATTTAAGTTGAGCATACCTTACAAATTAACAGTTAATTTCATAAATTCAACATGCACAATGTACATTTCTTGATGGAGAGCTTATTGATTATTAATATTGTTTTCTTATTGCCACCATGGTATTGTGATAAGTAGTGTTTGAAATTGTAGTGAGTATGGAAATTGACTCTAAATATGTCTAGGTGTATGTACAATATGCATAAGGCTAGTAGTGCTTGAAGAAGAAATAGAAAAGCAGCCCTTCTTTTCGTTTTCTCTCTTATCTTTTTATTGTATGGTATGTAGTGTTCAGAAATTGTAATTCCGGTTTGTCAAAATTAAAAATATGAAGGAGATCTTTAATTTCACATGTACCTGACATTGACTAACAACTGCAAATTTTGAGCCATTAGCTATCAAAATCACACTGGAATTAAGGTATCCTCATTTTAAGGCTATTATATTAATACTGGAACATTAATTCTAGAATTACTTGATACATGAACATAGTTTAGGGCAATAATTAAGAAACTCCACAACAACAAAAAAGGACAGTACTTCAAAGTACATTGCACATAAACCGTACTTAACAACACATAGAACCAATTACCAAACTCTCAAACTTTTATAAACATGTCATCATGTATTCCAATAGTGAAACTACACAAGTTGGCTTGGGATCTAGTGATACTTGTTTTTTGATGAATCTGAGATTTTAGTTGATTTAAAACATCAGAAAGGCAAATATTAACCAAAAACAGGCTAAAATTTTTATGTACTTCATAATTGAACAGAAAATAAACACAAATAATGCAAAAACTTAAACACTTCCGTCCGCGCATAAGCAAACGGGGAATGTGAAAAAAAAGAACATACATGGTCTTCTATATGAGCTTGCCGATGATAGCTAGGTGTTTCGCTAAAATACTCCAAGATCGTGTTCTCCGTTTGCAATGATTTCATCGCCTGTAAAATCTGCGAATTAGAATGTTTTTTCTTTGCATTTCAAGCGTTATGGGAGCCGACTGACCACAGCGAAGAGGAAAGGTTTCCTTTTCAACCATTTCAAGCATGGCATCCCAAATAGGGAACTTAAGGATGAGTGCTAGCCCTATTCTATTTTGTAAAGGAAAATTTGCTAACCTAGACTCGTTTTTGTAAACAATAAAAGAAATAGCCCATTTTTGAAAATAATTACAAACGTAGATCTGTTTTTGCTAGATAGACGTTGTATATTGTAACGACCCGATTTTTCGATGTCCGAAAGTCGACATCAATACGTCCACTATATCAAATGCCGCACAATCGAATACCAGAAAACCGAACCGTTAGGGTTAAAGAAGAAGAAGATAGAAAAAAAAATAGAAAACAATAACAGAATCTCACATTTCGCAGCGGAACAAATATAATAGATAACTGGATAATATTTAAAACAAAGAGACATATCTGTTATTACAATACATCATCAGAGTTTTACAACAACACAATACAATACTGGCAGTTATTTTGACCTGCTTACATAGACATTTTGACTTGCACCAACCTCAACGCAACGGACACTATAGTATAAGTGATACGTCTCGCTATCCAGCTTGAACTCCATACCTCCACAGCAACTTTTCTAACTTCGCTCCAAAATAGTGATAACCTGACTCTAGGCTGCCCGTGTGGAAAATTATGGACACCCAGAATTTAGAAAGGGAAAATAAACTCCAGGTCAGTCATGGGACCGGTTTGAGATCTTAAAACAGTTATTTTCACAAAGAAAATAAAAAGAAATCCGCTATGATTTTGGAAAATGAAACTACCATAAGGCCTCCCGCCACACACAATGCAAACACAGAATTGGAGGAGATTTCTTCTTATGATAGTCAGACATGCTTGATATGCAAAATTCTTTTGATACTATTATTAGTGCATAGTGTAGAAAACCTTTCGAAAGTATAATATTAATCTTAGCCAGCATACTACCATTATTGTATGCCTATTATAGCTACCATCTAAACTGTGATGACCACCATAAGTAAATGGCAGGTTATGCAACTACCGTACAAGGCGCGTATTGGATGATCGGATTTCCAACAACGGTCAGGCAAAGGAACTTCCTACACCGAAATGGAATGTCTCTGGTGGGACGTCCCCGAGAACCTAACCGGATCTCTGCCAACACTAGGCCGAGTTACCCCATGCTGAAATATAGCTATAACATGAGTAACTACCACAAGTATATGCCATCCCCGGTCGTTACCAACCTTTATCTGAGGATCCTCAACCATAAAGAAATAGATTTGCAGTAACCACATAAGTTAAGTATCTGAGCTCCATACCATGATACCACCCTTTTCCAGAAGGAAATGGACATACCCCGAGGGCGCTATCCCCAAATTGTCTTGCTGCAACATTCCTGTTTCGACCATTTCCGGGTTGTGAGATTCGACGAAGTCTCGTCTACAAAGCTATGCTTTTCACAAAAACCATGCTTTGATCAACAAATGATCATCAGCACTTTGTACGCCACATTATCAAATTGGGAATGTATCACTAGTAACCATCAACTATATAACCTCTGAGCTCGTACGTCTCAAAGAAGAGTGTTAAGCTAAGAGAATAAATTCTCCGCCACCAACAGAAATGTATTTGATAGAAACAAGCTTTACATCTCAAAGTGTAATGTCAGACACACATCCATACAAGTCCGTTCCGGGATCGAACGGAACCGAAGGCACTTCCAAAGAAGCCGTTGCAATCCGGATATTCACTAATCACGTTCGGAATCCCCATCACAAAGGGTGATAAAATCTCTATACCGGAGCAACTCGGTGCAGAGATATTCGACAGGTAATCCTTTCGCTTTTGAAAATACTCGGTCTTCAACACCATCTTGAAATGCAATCCCATTTCATCGTATCATTATTTGAATGGATATTATGACACAAAGTCCTCTCTCGGCTAATCCGAATAACGAGCGCTTATTTTAAAAATAAGTGTTACGTTTAGATTTCAAACAAATCACAACAATTTTCACTTTGATCTTTTTAAACAAAAGATCCAACACAAAGATTCAAGATTCGACATGGATTTTGAATATCCATTTGGAATCTGACCCCGGGTCGCATCGAAGTCCAAATGTCATTAAAGGCCAATATTAATAGTCGATTATTTAACTATCAGTCAACATTCACAACAATCACCAGATTTAAATAATTTTCCCATATTATTTATTTTCAAAATAACTTCGCAAGATATAATTTAACACTTCAACTATTTGAAAACAAATTTCAAATCAATTTCCACATTTCAATCCTTTGAAAACAAATTTCAAATCACTTTTCACTTTTCAAACATTTGAAAACAAATTTCAAATCACTTTTCACTTTTCAAACCTTTGAAAACAAATTTCAAATCACTTTTCACTTTTCAAACCTTTGAAAACAAATTTCAAATCACTTTTCACTTTTCAAACATTTGAAAACAAATTTCAAATCACTTTTCACTTTTCAAACCTTTGAAAACAAATTTCAAATCACTTTGCTCATGTGGAATAAATTTCAAAATATTTAATTCCACTGAAAATCTGCCGAGTTCAAATATTTTAAAATAATTTAAGTACTTATCCAAAATATACTTGGAAATATTTAAAATAAAACTATTTTGAAACACTTGCTTAAATATTAGTTATGAAAATATTATACTAATGTCACATATAAAAAATAAAGTCCAAACTAATTTTAAAATAAAATTAGTAGATAGGATATAACTATTTAAATATCCAATTTTTAAAACCAATATCAATTAAATCTTTAAATCGTTACTTCTATAATTAATTAATTAAATCTCTATTTTAAAGATTAATAAAATAACTTAAGAAACTAATTTCTCCAAAATATTCTTTTAAAACCAACTCTAGAGCTTTTAGTTTATATTTCAAAAGCTATTTTACAAACATACTCGGCTTTTCAGGGAAAATACACCTACCTTTTCAAAATGGATCATTTTTAATCCACTAATAAATCCTTCTGGATTTATTTTAAATTTACTTTCCAAATCCGTAAATTCCTTTCCATACTTGTTCAAAAATAAAATAATATTTATTTTTAAAACAATATTCCCTTTCCATTATAAAACTCCCATTGTGAATTTATATTTCCAAATATCGACTGATATACAATTTTCAAATCATTTTCCAAATATTCACTTTCAAATGCCGAATCAAATTTCAAATTAATTTCCAAAATTTGTTTCAGACACCAATTCAAATTTCAAATTGATTTCCCATAGATTCATTTTACTTTTTAACACCAAATCAATTTCCAAATTGATTTCCAAAATTTATTTCAAACACCAAATCAATTTTAAAATCTAGTTTCTAAATTTATTTCTTTTTAAAATAAATCCTTTATCTCTTCCCAATTATTTAAAATTCGAATATTAAATAAATTCTTCAACTAATAAACAATATACTTAAAACCTATTTATTAAATTCTTTCCTACAATGTGGAATTTGTTTAATAGGTTTTCAAAAAATAATTCTCAAAAATAATTCTTTTTACTATAAACTTTCAACTTGAACTTTCTTTTAAAAAAATTCAATTTTACTTATTTCTGGTATCCTACTATACGAAAAATATATTCAGCTAAATTATAGCCTTCATGGTTTTTCAATCACAAATATAATCAAACACAGATAATAAATAATCAACACATAACATCGAACAAATTCAAATGTTTTAAGGAATCCAGTTGGATCCCTCCAACCTGTTTCCCTGTATCCACAGACGTTAGCACAACAATTAAATACCAATTCTACTTCGAGGTGGAATATCGCGGTATATGCGATTTAATATAATATCATGCACTATTATGCGACACATAGGGTCTCATCCACTATATAATGCGGGAAATCAATCACTCCAAATACATATATAATACCAATCCCACTTCATGGTGGAATATCGCGGTATATGGGTTTAATATAATATCATTCGCTATTATGCGGCGCATGGGGTCTAATTCAATATAACTGATAATATTTATCATTCAAGCACACAATCAACACAATCAACAATTTTAAATCTAACTATTTAAAATTAAATCGAAAAAATCTGATTGATTGAGAAGATCTCACCTTTGCTTTTTGGTATTGCAATCCGATCCAAACCAGCTTGTTTCTTCTTGATTTTAGACCTTGTATAACATTATACGATTTTATTAATATTTGAATTAACCACACTATTAATTACCATTTAACAAATTTAATTTGCTAATAATTTAATTTAAACTAATCATTTGGATTTTTAAACTAATAGTTTGATTTTATATTAATTTCCCTTTTGTAACTATAATAAGTTAAATAAGTTCCTAAATCACCAAATCCCTTATTTTAAAATTTTAACTAGTAAGTTGAAATGTGTATAAGTATATTTTTATTTTCACTTTTGAACTACATATAAAAAAATCTACATAAGTCGAAAAAAATCAAATTTCGTTATAAGCCCCTATAAAATTTCTTCTTCCAAAATCTTATATAAATTTTTTTTGTACATAGATATATATATATATATATATATATATATAAATTTAAACCTCTACAATTTGAAAACTAGACGGTAAACGTTCTTTACTGAAAAGAAAAAAAACAAAATATTGTTATATATATATATATATATATATATATATATATATATATTCTGTAACAATAAAACAGTAAATTGCTTTAGTGTAAAACTTCCTTCCAAACATTTTATATACTAAAATAAAAACGTTTATACTTTCCTCAAACATTTATCTTCTCTCTTCTATACAAATTACAAAAAATACATATACATATACATATATATATATATATATATATATATTTAAATATCATAGCAAATAACCTAAGCAGGTTCTAACATAATTTTTCTTTGTAAAAAAAATTCTGATGAACAAGTTGAATTCAAAAGTTTTTAACTTACTTAAGTAAAGAAAAAAAATTGATTACCTTACTAGGAACTGGAACCCAAGCCACGAGCTCAACTCTACACGAGACCATCCCTACCGCTCACCAACGATGCGCCCATCAACGAGTGCCACTGCCACGACGTTGTGCTCGCCGTCGTGAAAAATAGCAAAGTTGATGCCCCAAAAATCATTGCGAACCCCAAATTGACATGCCCTCAAATTTGCGACCATCCCCTGATAGTGATTTATAATTTAAAAAAGAATTCTATAGAAGTGTTTTGAAAGGATTTGAAATTTGGCAAATTTGGAAAGTAAATCCCTTTTGAGTTTGAAAATGATTTTCAAAGGTTTTGAAAAACTGTATTAGAGGGATAAAAGCACTAAACTCTTTTAGGTTGTTGAAAAATAACTTAGTGATGACTGCAGCATCATCGATGTTCATTTTCAAGTTTCCAGGAGAGGAATTGCTACTAAATGGTTTTAAATGGGAGTTGTTTGCAAATTGGGTTTGGATTTTGAAATTCAAAAGATAATTTGAATTGATTTCAAAAATGATTTTTAAATATTGAATTGGAATTGAATTTGATTTGCGATAAACAAAGCGAAGTATTGAAATAAAATAAATAAGTGAAACTAATTAAAGGAATGACAAATTCAATATGGTTTGAAATGAATTCAATATGGTTTGAAATCAATTATATGGAATTGGAAATTCAATTTAAATATAAGTAGATATAATCCAAAATAGTTAATTGAAATTAAATTTTTGAGAATGAACAAAAGAATAAAATTGGAATTAAAACTGAATATTGAAAGCTAATTTGAATTGTGTGAAATAAAATGAAGTTGTAAAATTAGTTCGAAGTGAACTAAAGATAATAAAGGTGGAAATAAATAAAAAAATGGTATAAGAAGTAACTATTCAAACATTTTTAATGTAATGTGCAAAATGATTTTTGAATGCAGAAACTGGATATGGTTGTTATATAGTATACAGGTATTATAGAGGAAATGGAATTGGGATTTTGATTTCGAAGATAAATTTGAATTACTCGAAAAAGGTATGTATTTTAAATTTCAATATGAAATTTGATGATCTTCTTGTCCAGCCGCTTGGCTTTCCGTTTTCTTTTTGAATCCGAGGGCCCATTGTGGCGTTTTGTAGTCGTACCGAGCTAGCTGCGCAAAGGAGACGCTGGCGAAATTTTTCGAAAATTTAGGGAGATAGAAAAATTTAAAGAAAATTTTGAAAATTTAAAATTTGAATTTTAATTGTTAAAGGAAACAATATTGTTTGAAACTTATGATTAATTGTGGAAAGATAGTTGAAGTGATAACGGGTCTTTAAATAAAAAGATTTGTTTGGAAAATTGATAAAATTGTTTGGTTTTGGGAAAATAGTTATCGGGTTAAGGATCATTCTTCTTAACTGGTAATTTCGGGATAAAATTCTTTTAAGGGGGAAGAATGTGACGATCAAGAAAATTTGAACATTTGAAATCGAAATATTTAATTGATTTTAGATATTTAACTTGAATTTCAAATATCAGGATGAATTTGGCAATTAAATTATTGAATTTATTTTATTGAAATTAGGTAAAAATTTGAATCTTCAGTTTTAAGCCTGTTAAAATAATTTGAGGGCTTAGAAAATTCATATTGATAATACTGAAGATAATGAAAGCTTCGGAATCGGATTTGAAAATGCTTTGAACAGTTTTGAATCTATATTGTTCAAATCGATATTTAAAAATAGCCTTCCAAGGCACAGTCTCGGATTTCGATGAAACCAGTTCCATTGGATCCATAATATGCCTTATTATTATATTCCAATTTTCGTAGTGTTTGGAGTGATCGTTTAGCCACACAGTGAGCAAACGCGCTGAAAATAATATCGAAATTTAATTTAATAGCTGGGTCTGAAAAGCTATCTTCTCCATACGATCAAATTTGGACTCGAAACCTTTTTCATTACGTTCGGAATAAGCGTGTAATATAATAAACGCCTGGTGGAATGCTTCAATTGGAGGTCGAGATTTTGAGTGCGAAAATCGAAACGGTTTAAATTTGAATTTGAAATTTAACATAAACAACATAAGCAAAACACTGTAGCTAGTTTCAACACGTATTTGCCTTTTTCATACATGTTCCACTTTCTCTGTGAAAATCCCACACATGTCTCCTTCCATCTTCAAAATCATAGTCGTGCGCTTTTAAAGTAAAAATAAAAGTTCATTACAAAGAATATTTTTTCTTTTCGTTCAAAGACGAAATAATGGCTGAAGCCTCCCTGTTTCATAAAAAACAAAAGGAAATTCGTTCTTCTCTAAAAAGAAATATAATCGCATCCCTTCCTGCTGGTTCAATTCAAATCGATTGAAGCAAGCTCGAGGTCGTAGAAGGGGCGGAGCAAAGTATCGATTTGATTGAATTTTCAAATTACGGTGAACTTCGAGGGAGCAAGCGTTGTGCGGCATTGGATACCGTGGATGTATCGATGTCGACTTTTGGACGTCGTAAAACTGGGTCGTTACACGTTGGCGCATTTTTAAAATGCGCCTTCGGACGACTTTTTTTTCAAAATGTGCCTTTGTGTGCATTTTGAAAAAAAGTCGTCCGAAGGCGCATTTTAAAAATGCACCTTTGCAAAAACCCTACACACAAACAAGATAGTAGACAGAGAGTTTATCAAATCTAACAACTGCATAAATATACACTTTCAAATCTAACAATTTTCATAAATATCAGCTTTTAAATCTAACAATTGCGAAGTTCATTTAAGTCCGATACATAACTGGTTAGTTTGATACATAGAAATTACATTCGTTCAAAACTGAATACACAGAAATCTTAATTCATTACGCAGTTATACATTTGATAACGGAAGTTTAGGTCGCTGAAGTACATCACTTTCTGTTATGGCCCTGCGATCCACATTTGCTACACCTGTTTGTTTTAGCGTTTGATGCTCGTCCATAATATTTTTTATCCTCGTAGATTTAGGTCGTCCAAGTTGTCTTCTTATAGGTGGAGGCAATATACGTGGACTGGTGTATGGTCTCCAGTATCTCTTATCTCGCACGGGACGAAACTCTGGCTGATATGAATTGTAACTTTGAATAGAGTGCCATTCTGATGCGAACTCATAATGCGCTCTATTAGCACCGTAATCATGTGCCGAACAAGCCGTCATTACATTGGTAATAGGGTAATTTTTGCAGTTGGGGGATGTTGCATATATATTGTGACGACCTGGAATTTTTGAGCATTTGAAATTGGAATATTTAATTGATTTTAAATATTTCAAAGTTAATTTTAAATCGAATTCAAATATTACCAATTATTTGATAATTAAAATTTTGAATTAAATAAGTTGAAGTTGGGTAAAATGTTGAATCTAGAGTTTTAAAGCCTGTTAAAAGTAGTTTGAAGGCTTATAAAATTTATATTGATAATACTGAGGATAATAGAAGTGGTAAAATTGAATTTAACAATGATCTGTTCAGTTTTGAAATTTCATCGTTTAAATTGAATTTAAAAATAGCCTTCCGAGGCATAGTCTCAGAATTCAACGAAACCAGTTCCATTGGATTCGTAATATTGTACTATTATCAAAGTCCAAGTTTCGTAGTGATCGGAGTTGTTGTGTGAGCGTACGATATATAAACGCGTTGAAATCTATATCGAAAATTCAATATAATAACTGGTCTAAAAGGCTATCTTCTCCATACGTTCAAATTAGGAATTGAAACCCTTTCCAGTACATTGGGTATAATATTGTAAACGCCTAGCGGCACACCTCGGTAGGAGGTTGGGATTTTAAGCTACGTAATTCGGAACGATTCAAATTTAAATACACACTTATATATATACACATTTCAAAATCAAAAAATAAAATCTTTTCCCATCAACCACCCTATTCTGGACCTATGTACGCTTAGCCGACCATCCTGTAGCCTTTTTCTCCAACACGCGACAGCCTTTTCTCTGTTAAATCACCACAAATTTCAATGTGATCTCTGAGAGAGAAAAAAATATCTAGCTCCTGGTAAAAACGGCCATTCATATTTGATAATCAAAATCACGAGCTAGCTCCGTTCATTTCAGTCCTTCCTCAGATCCAAATAAACGAAATCAACTTGCACAAAATAAAGAGATCGAGGCCTTCCTTTTATTCGCGAATCTGAAATCAAGCACACTTCTTCCCCTCTTTCTCTTATCGACCTTCGGTCGATCCTCAAAGAGTCATGCGGCTGGAGGTATATCTCGCGAATCGACCTCGCGATGTGGTTGGAGGCTACATCGACGACAGGGTGGTAGGGCTTGTCATCGAGAGTGTGGCGACGTTGCGCTTCAGGACAGGTCGAGATGACAGAGTGGAAGTCGTATTGGCACTTGTGAAGTGTTCGAGTGGGTGGCGCTCACAGGTGGGATGAGGCTGAGCCGAGGGTGAAGCGTAGGCGACTTCGGCGAGTGATGAGGGAGGTTCGTTCGATGGCAGAAGCTTGTATTTGAGGCAGTAAGGTATAGCTGTCTTGTTTTATATATATATATATATATATATATATATATATATATGTGTGTGTAGATTAGGAAAGAAAGGGAATAAATAAAAACTTTTAAAATAGAAAAAAAGATGGGAAGTTTTTACAGTAAGGGGAAATTATTGTTTTGTTATCTGTAGTAAGTTATAAATTTTTTGTCCTAGTTTAAAAGTAATAAATAGGTAGATAAACAGAAAATATATTTTTATAGATAAGGCTTGGGAAAAATAAATATGAATTTGAAAATATTTGAGGGTTTACGTGAAAATAGATTTTTGGAATCTATAATATGTAGTTTCAAGAGAGATAAATATACATATTCATATTTCAAGGCTATTAATTATTTTAAAAAAAATAACGGTGACTAATCTATTAATAAACTTATTTAATTATTTCAGCCACTAAATTATTTTATTAAAAGAAAAATTGTTTAAACTTTAATTATTAGTTTAAAACAAATTTATTAATTTATATTAAATTAATAAATGACAATTGATTGTTCGATTTAGTTCGAATATTAATAAAACATCTAATAATTTTACAAGGTCATTAATGACGAGAATCAAGTTAGGGATGAAGTAGACTACAACTAGGAAAGATGAGTTAATCTCACTCAGTTAAATTTAAATTCAAATTTAAATTTAAATGATTAAATTTAAATAATTGTTTGAATAGTTAAACTGATTGATGTGCTATAGTATGGTATATTTTGGAATTGGCATTTTATATTGTGCTAACATTTGTGGATGCAGGGAAAACAGGTTGGAGGGATCCAACTGGATCCCTCAACATTTATATAAATTATTTAATACCCTCTGTTGTGGTTATTTTATATTCTGTGATGAATATTATTGTTAACTGGAATATTGGATGTTATGGTATACCTGAATATATTCCAGTGCACTAAGTTATCAAGATATATAGAATTGGATACTGAAAATAAAATGGAGAGAATTTGAAAGTGAAATAATTATATAAAATTTAAATAAATGAAGAATAAATTGGATAAGAATAATAGTAGTTTTAAATTCTAATAAATAAATTCCGTGTATGGAAGGGAAATTTTAAATAAACAAGAGATTCATGAATTTTAAACTTCAGTATTATTATTTTAAAAGAACAAACATTTATTTAATATTTAAGATTTAAATTATTTAAGAAGAATAAAGAATAAATTGGAAAAATCTGAAATTGGTATATTTTATTTAAAAGATTTAAAATCAAAGGGAAAATAATAACAATAATAATTAAGTCTATGATTAATGAATTTTGAAATAAATTGAGAAATTAAAGAAACTTATTTCAAATGGAATAAATTGGAAATCAATTGGGGAAACTGATTTAAGTGATTGAAGTTGGAATTCTCCCTGAATAACCAAGTACGTTTACAAAGTAAATTTTTAAATATAAGTCAAATGTTTTAAAGTTGTTTTAAAAAGCAAGTTTTGGAAAATTTATTATTTTTAATATTTAAAGTCTAAAGTAAGTATTTGCTTTAATCTATTATGGTAGTAATTATTTAAAGAGTGATTTAGTATCTTGTTTTTAAAAGTGAAAATCTAGTTTATATTTTATTAAGTAACCTTACTTTCATATATTCATATAGCATATTTTTAACAAATTATTGAAGCAGTTTTAAAATAAATGTTTTAAAGTATATTTTAAAGTAAAGTGTTTCAAATTATTTTAAAAATCTAGTTTTGTGCTTGGTGATCTCAGTGGAGATAGAAAATATTTTGGAAAGTTTATTCTGAAAAGAAAGATGATTTGAAAACTATTTTCAAAAGGTTGAAAATAGAAATATATCTTGTAAAGATATTTTTGAGGTTAGTAAATAATTTGAGAAATTATTTATTGATTGATGGATGGATGTTGTGAATATTAATTGATAGTTAAATAGCCGACTATCAATATTGGCCAAATACGTTGATCGTTTTGAAGAGACCGGGATCGAGATTTATTTCTCGAAAACCACTTCGATCCGGTTTGTACGTTTCGTGTGAAATGAGTTTGGATTCGAAGATGGAGCAGTGAAGGGCAAGGGCTAGTCGCTACTAATCCTGAGGATATTTCCAAAATGGATGTAGTAGGAATAGTGCCTTCGGTTCCGTTCGAACCGGAGACGAACTTGTATGGACGAATGTTTCGTAAACATCGTCAGGTGGACGATGGGTATTCTAAGGGATATGTTCTAAAAAGATAACGCTTAGCCTCAAGCCTCATCAACCGGGAATGACTGAAAATCAGGGGTTATGCATCAAGGCTAGGTGGGTAGCACCCAAGCAGGATGAGGTCATCCCTGCCTAGATGTCCATTTTTATTTCGTCTTAGTGAGCGTTTGCTGATCCCAACCGCGGGGTGATCTCACTCGGGATTATCCAATAAGGGGTAGTCCTGGTCTTGTGTTGCAAGGGAGCGGGCGTACTCCTCGGTACTGTGATCTAGGCCACGTACTGTGACAGGTGGTACCCCAGTGCCTAGTCATTAGTTGGAAATCCATTCTCCCTACGAGCCTTGTACGAGTTTTGTTTGTATTACCCACTCTGTGGCTAGTGGATGGAATTTAATGAATGTAACAATTTGGGCTATTTTATAAGTATTTGTATATATACCTTATTATAATATCAGAGGATTTCTAGAAAAATTGTTTTAGCTATCGTAAGGTAAAAACCCGACATGTTTATTTGTGGCGTGATCTTACGAGATGCTTTTGTTTTCAAAGGATTTTTGAAACTTTAATAAATCAATTAAGTGTGATTTTCTCACGCTGGTATTTCAGACTTACTCGGGTGTTATTTAATTGTAATGCTCGGGTCAGACCGAGTATTATAGGATACATGATATGATGTTGTGGAGCTCAGGAGACGTGCCGGATGACGATACGTACTTCCTACTTGTTTAATATATATTCCGCTGTGTAGAATAGCTGTGTATCCAGTTGTATGTTATTGATGTTGAACTGTGATTGATGTACTCTGATGATGTGTATATAAACAGTTATATTTGTTTTTGTGTAAAGAGCATTTATTATCTATTATATTTTATTCCGCTGCGATGGTTAGATTCTGAAGTTGTTTTCTATTTTCTTCTTCTACCTCTTCTTCTTTAACCCAAATGGTTCTATTTCTATACAACTTGAGTTGATTTATGTAGAATAGTGTTGACTCAAGGGGTACGGATTTACGGGTCGTTTCACTTGGTATTAGAGCATAGGATGGTGATAACCTTGGCTCTGGTGGGGATTACTCATTAAACAGAGTCCGTAGTACTCTATAGTGAGTTTGAGCGTATTAATAGATATGAGCGCGTATTTGTTAGTGAATATAAATTGTTTTAATATTGTGTTGGTTGGTTTATTGAGTGGCATATGAACCTTCGTCGGCACAGTCTGCACAACTGTATTGAAGGGGTTTCTAAATACTTGAATAGAACAATTGACGCGGTATTGTTTTTAAATGTGGATGAATGAAATAATTTTACCCAAAATATATTTTGATATAAAGAAAAGTTTTTGTAAACTATTTTAGCTAATATATGGTTGCATGGATGTTAGGAAAATAATAATAATATTAAAGTATTATCAATATTGAGTGGAAATTTAACTAAAAATTGTAAATATAACTAAAAATTAAGGACATAAATTCAATTATGAAATGAAATTTATAAATATGAATTAGAAACGTGATTTATAAATTGAAATATGAACAAATGGAAATTTGTATTAATGAATTATAGTTAAGATTGATTTAAGCAGGATTTGGAAATTTAAATCCCGGAGATTTGGAAGTATTTTGAAGATAAATAATAGCATTATTATTTTAAAGGTATTTCTGAAAGAAAATGTGTTTTGAATGGATTTTGAAAGTGATATAGCATTGAAATCACTAGGATCATTGGGAAATAATTCTGATGATGACGGTCGCATCATCAGTGTTCATTTTCGAATTTCTAAGTGACGAATTGCAGCCAAAAATTTATTTGTTCAGAAAAGCTAGTTGTTTTTGAAAATTTCAAAGGAAATTTGTTGAGGGTAAAACCAGGATTGGTTTGACTTTTGAGAATGAGATTTGTGATGTTGAAGAATTAAAAATAATTTGAAACCAAAAGCTGGGAGTTTAAAAATCCTGATGAGATAGGTTGTAATCTTGTAAATTGAGATGATTTTTAAATCAGGAAAGTTATATAAGCTTTGAATGTTGGAAATTTAAATTTAAGGTGGAAGGTTAAAAATGAAATAAACTTGGATAGGGGAAATAAAAATTTAACTGGATTGAAATTAATTGAATAGGCTGGAAATAATATCCAGTTGTATTCGAATTAAGTTGAAATCGAATTGAATTAAATAAATTGAGTTAAAATAAAACTGAATTGGAATAAGAATTCAATTGAGCTATCGAATGGAATTAGATTCTTACCTGGATAAATGGAAAATAAGTTGGATAAGGAGTGGAATTGGAATAAATAAATAAATAAGAATAACTTATAAAAGAATCAGAATTAAAAATCCATAGAATAAAACATGCTTGAATTATAAATAAGCGTAAATCTTGAGTTAAAAATAAAAGAAGAATATATTCAAAGCCTATAATGAATGGAATTGTGAAAATAATAAGTTGTGACTTATAAAATTAGAAAGTGAAATAGAAAACCCAAAATAAATATTTATGATGAATAGGAAAATAAATAAAAATCAAAATGTGAATTATAAAATAAATTGAACTTAAGAAAATTAAATGAAGAGATTTTGAGATTTAAAATTTAGTATTGAACTATAATTAGGGGAGAACTAATTTGTTAATAAATTAGTTAATGAAATATTTAAATGGAACCTAATGTAGTTTAATAGAAGCTGAATTGGTGAGTTAATATTGAAGTTTGGAAATAAAACTCAAGTTATAAATTAAATTCGACTTAAATTGTTGGTGAAGTAAATGTAATTGAATTGGGAGTTCATGAAATTGGGTGGTAAACTGAAAATGGATAGTGGATTTAGAACTTGAGTTATAAATTAAAATTTAACTTGAATTGTTAACAAATTAAATATAATTGAAATGTATCGAATAAAAATGTAAATGGATTAAAATAGTAATGGTTTGAATGTGCAAATAAAATCCAAATAAGTGGAAATAAATTGGAGATGACCATGTAATCAATTGAATGAGTTAAGTATGAAAGTTAAATTTTATAATAACTAATCAAATGAAATTGTAGATTTAAAATGAGATTTAATTGAGATAGAATAAAGTTGAATAGAAGAGAAAAAAATTTACTTGTAAAATGAAAATAGGCTTAAGTATAAAAATTTGAATAAATTGAAGTAAATTAACTTAAAGCCAAATAGATGGAGGAGAGTTGAATTGAATTCAACTTAAACTAAGTTTAATGATATTGGGTTGGATTTAAATCAAGTGGAAATAAATTTTAATTGAAATAAAATTCGGTGAGTTATAGATAATATTTAAGGAAATAAAAATTCATAATGGATTGAGTGGATAAACTAATTATATTGAATAAATAAATGGATGGAATAAAGAAGAATCAATGAAAGTGAACTTAAGTTTGAAGTGGAACAAATTGAGTAAATTAACTTTAGTTGAGAATAATTAGAAGCTCGACTATGAGTAAAAATGGAAGACCATTAAATTAAAGCTTGGTTTGAATTAATTCAGGAGTAGATAGTAATATGCAAGCTTGGAATGGGTTGAGCTAAATAAATGGTCGTGAATGAATTAAATTAAAAAGGAAATTTAATTGGTAATAAAGATGAACCTAAGTTGTTAATGGGTTTTGAATGAACTTGTTTGGCTAGTAAAATGAAATTCAAGTGAATGGATTCAAATTTAAAATGCAATGAAGATGGGAATATATGAAATGTGAATAAATTTAAAAACGAAATAGAAAGAATTAAATAACAAATTGAGTTTGAATCAATTTAAAATGGTCATCGGCTTAAGTGGTTATTTACTTGAATGAATATTACCAATTTGCATGAGAGAAATTGGTTGTGGGACGAAAATAGAAGAAAATAAAATTCTATCAATCATTGCAAGTAAATAAAATTGATTTTTAAATCAATTGGAATAATATAGGTTTGTTGAAAATTAAAAATGAACTGAATGTAAGCGATTGAGTTTTAAATCATTCAAATTGATGAGTTGTATACGAATGGATTGAAAACCATTCAAATATAATGAAAATGGTTATAAATTAATTGAAAACAGTTGAATTAGTATGAAAACTGTATAAATTGATTACGAAAAACGTTTGGTGTGAATTTCTTTTAGAATTCATATGTTTAACTATTGCAAATAGGTGAAATATTGGTAAACTTTATATATATGGCACTTACATGTTTAAATTGAGTAAGTACAGGTACCTGGAAGCCGTGTGACTGGATTGGGTTGCACTAATTGCTAAAATTATAAGCCGCTTGCTTAAAAATGCTAAATAAGGTACGCCTATGCAATAAAAATAGAATATATGAACTGTTTTTGGTTTTTCCAACCGGGTGGTCGATGTATATATATTTATATCTTTTGTCAGATTGCAAAAGCTCCTCCGTACAAAGGAGACTCTGCCAAAAAATTTCAGAAAATTTGGGAGATAGAAAATTTTGGAAAATTTTGTTAACGACAAAATGATTTCAAACTGGAAATTGAAATAAATTCGTGAATGAAACTACTATAAAATTATAATATGAATCAGATAAATGGAAGATAAAATTTAATGTACAGAGTTGAAGATAAATTGAATTCATATGGAAATGGAAGAATCAATTTGGATAGAAATAGATATAAACTAAAGTGGTAAGGTGAAAATAAATATAAGAAAAATATTTAATGCTTATACTAAACTTGAGTAAAGAATGGTGAATAGTAAATCGGAAATTGGTATTAAAAATATATTCTAAGTTAATATTTGAATGAATAAATATTTACATTTTGTAAGGAAGTCGATAAAATGTTTTTGGAATGTCGTGGTTGGATATTAGTGCTAAGCAGGATATGTAGGTATTATAAAGACAAAAGAGAATTGATTTTGATTTCAGATGATAAATTTGAAATGCTCGACCAAAAGGTATGTGTTTATATTTCTGTGAAATTTGATTAGGTTTTTGGATCTAGCCACTTGGCATTTTGTTTTCTTTTGGAATTTGGGAGCCTGTAGAGGCCTTTTGTAGTTGTACCGAGCTAGCCGCGCAAAGGAGATGCTGGCGAAATTTTTCAGAAATTTAGGGAGTTAGAAAATTTTTGAGGAAATTTTAATGATTGAAAATTTGGTTTTAAATTGAAACTAGAATAATTGGGCAAATAATATTGGTTGCAAACTATGTGGGAGTTTAGAAAATTAATAAGAGTGTAGTGTCTTTAAATGACAAGATTGTTTGAGTTGATGTTAAATAGTTTGGTTTTGGAAAATAGTAATGGGTATTGGATTATTCTTCCTAAATAGTAATTTCGAGGACGAAATTCTTTTAAGGGGGAGCAATGTGACGACCCGGAATTTTTGAGCATTTGAAATTGGAATATTTAATTGATTTTAAATATTTCAAAGTTAATTTTAACTCGAATTCAAATATCACCAATTATTTGATAATTAAAATTTTGAATTAAATAAGTTGAAGTTGGGTAAAATGTTGAATCTAGAGTTTTAAAGCCTATTAAAAATAGTTTGAAGGCTTATAAAATATATATTGATAATACTGAGGATAAAGAAGTGGTAAAATTGAATTTAACAGTGATCTGTTCAGTTTTGAAATTTCATCGTTTAAATTGAATATAAAAATATCCTTCCGAGGCAGTCTCGGAATTCGACGAAACCAGTTCCATTGGATCTGTAATATTGCATTATTATCGGAGTCCGAGTTTCGTAGTGATTGGAGTTGTTGTGTGAGCGTACGATATATAAACGCGTTGAAATCTATATTGAAAATTCAATATAATAACTGGTCTAAAAGGGCTATCTTCTCCATACGTTCGAATTAGGAATTGAAACCCTTTCCAGTACGTTCGAAATAGGGGTATAATATTGTAAATGCCTAGCAGCACACCTTGGTAGGAGGTTGGGATTTTAAGCTACGTAATTCGGAATGATTCAAATTTGAATACACACTTATATATACACATTTCAAAATCAAAAAAAATCTTTTCCCATCAGCCACCCTATTCTATACCTATGTACGCTTAGCCGACCATCCTATAGCCTTTTTCTCCAACACGCGACAGCCTTTTCTCTGTTAAATCACCACGAGTCTTTCATTCTGATATCTGAGAGAGAGAAAATCTAACTCCTTGGTAAAAATGGCCACTCATATTTGATAATCAAAATCACGAGCTAGCTCCGTTCATTTCAGTCCTCCCTCAGATCCAAATAAACGAAATCAACTTGCACAAAATAAAGAGATCGAGGCCTTCCTTTTATTCGCGAATCTGAAATCATGCGCACTTCTTCCCCTCTTTCTCTCATCGACCTTCGGTCGATCCTCAGAGATTCATGCGGCTGGAGGTATATCTCGCGAATCGACCTCGCGATGTGGTTGGAGGCTACATCGACAACAGGGTGGTAGGGCTTGTCATCGAGAGTGTGGCGACGTTGCGCTTAAGGACAGGTCGAGATGATGTAGAGTGGAAGTCGTATTGGCACTTGTGAAGTGTTCGAGTGGGTGGCGCTCACAGGTGGGATGAGGCCGAGCCGAGGGTGAGGCGTAGACGACTTCGGCGAGTGATGAGGGAGGTTCGTTCGATGGCAGAAGCTCGTATTTGAGGCAGTAAGGTATAACTGTCTTGTTTATTTATTTATTTATATATGTAGATTAGGAAAGAAAGGGAATAAATAAAAAGTTTAAAAACAGAAGAAAAAAAAGATGGGAAGTTTTTACAGTAAGGGGAAATTATGTTTTGATATTTGTAGTGAGTTATAAAATTTTTGTCCAAGTTTAAAAGTAATAAATAGGTAGATAAACAGAAAATATGTTTTATAGATAAGGTTTGGGGAAAAAAATGAATTTGAAAATATTTGAGGGTTTACGTGAAAATAGATTTTTGGAATCTATAATATGTAGTTTCAAGAGAGATAAATATACATATTCATATTTAAAGGCTATTAATTATTTAAAAAAAATAATGGTGACTAATCTATTTAATAAACTTATTTAACTATTTCACCCACTAAAATATTTTATTAAAAGAAAAAAAAATTAAAATTTAATTATTAGTTTAAAACAAATTTATTAGTTTAGATTAAATTAATAAATGACAATTGATTGTTCGATTTAGTTCGAATATTAGTAAAACATCTTATAATTTTACAAGGTCATTAATCGCGAGAATCAAGTTGGGGATGAAGTGGACTACAACTAGGAAAGGTGAGTTAACCTCACTCAGTTAAATTCAAATTCAAATTTAAATTTAAATAATTATTTGAATAGTTAAACTGATTGATGTGCTATAGCATGGTATATTATGGAATTGGCATTTTATATTGTGCAAACATCTGTGGATGCAGGGAAAACAGGTTGGAGGGATCCAACTGGATCCCTCAATATTTATATAAATTATTTAATACCCTCTGTTGTGGTTATTTTATATTCTGTGATGAATATTATTTTTAATTGGAATATTGGATGTTATGGTATACCTGAATATATTCCAGTGCACTAAGTTATCAAGATATATAGAACTGGATATTGAAATAAAATGGAGAGAATTTGTAAGTGAAATAATTACATAAAATGTAACGACCCAGAATTTTAATTTATTAAAATTTTAATATTTAATTAATTTTAGATATTAATAAGTGAATTTATAAGTTAAATAAATTTTTATTTGAATTATTGGATTTAATTGGATAATTAAATCGATAATTTAATATGTGAAATTATGGAAATAATTGAAAATTTGAGTTAAATATGATTGAAAATGATTTGTAAAATTTTATTTTATCATGTTGAAGTTAGAACGATATTTTAGAACTTTTAAAATCGAATTAAAAGTTAATTTGTGAAAATTGAATATTTTAATAATTAAATCGACTAGTGAAAATAGTCAATTTTTGAACAGTCTCAGAATTGAACGAAACCAGTTTCATTGGATCCATAATAGTTAGTTATTACCGGATTTCAAATTTCGTGTCAATCGGAGTTATCGTTTGATCGTGGCAGCTCGAAACGCATCGATTTATTTTTAATTTTAATTCGGCGAGTTAAAATTGCCATTTTTCAAAAAAGTCTCGGATTTCGACGAAACCAGTTTCATCGGATCCGTAATGTGATATTATTGCAAGGTTTCAAATTTCGTGTCAATTGGATTTACCGTTTGTCCGGTACAAATTAAAACGCCTAGAAATCGATTTAAATCGGTTTGATTTAAATTGAACGTTTATTGCCATAACTCGCACAGATGTCCGAATTAGCTTTCAAAACCTGTTCCATTGTGTCCAGAACGCGGGGTAAACCCTAGAAACGCTGGTTACGGCGCGTGAATCGGCGTTCGGAATTTCCGGAATGAATAGTGTTTCGTCGGTTCCTTATAAATAGCCCTTCACTCTAAAAAAAATAAAAAATAAAAATATCTAAACCCTAATTTCAACGTGTAGCCGCCACCCCAGAATTCTAAGGCCGAAAATCACCATTGCTTTTCCTCATTTATCTTCCAATCCACTCAACGATTCAAGAATCTTCCAACTAGAAGATTGAAGAGCTCGATGAGATCTTTAATATCAACGGTCAAGATCGCGAATAGCTTCATGGATCAGCGGCAAATTGGAGATGAAGTGCACGCGTTGCGCACGGTTTTCCATGCTGTAGGGGGGGCCGAGTAGGCCTGTGCTCTGGCCGAAGGTGTAGTGTGGGGAGGCGCGCATGGTGGTGTATCCTGATCGCGTTCAAGCTCGACGTGGAGGTGGTGATATTTACCCTAATTCTAAATGATGGGTTCGGCTATACAGGGGGGGACGCACGCACATACGAGAAGAGGAAGGAGAAGAGGAGGCCGTTGGATCTGGAGATGAACGGTAGTGATGTGTTAGGTTTATAAAATTATATAATAAATGTTGTAAATAGTTATTATAAATTCGTATGAACTTCATAAATTCATATCTTTTTCATACGAGGTCGAAAACGCGCGAAACCAGTTGCGTTGGAATCGTATGGACGAGCATTACGCGATGAAATTGGATTGGAGTCGTTTGGAGTTAGTGAGAATTTTGGATAAAATTAAACGTCCGTTTAATTTTATTCGAAATAAATCGCTAAAACGGAATTTAAAATCAAGGTGAGAACTTCTCACTCAATCGAATCAGTTTCGATTTTATTTTAAATAGTTAGATTTAAAATATTTGAATGCATGTTTGAATGATGATTTTTATCTATTGATTGTTAAAATAGACATTATGCGCCGTTAGTAAGCGGACGTTATTTAATAAAAACATATACCGCGAATATTTCATAAACAGTGAAATTGGTATTATATATAATAGCAATATATATATATTGGCATATGTATATATTGGAGTTATTGATTTCCCGCATTTATTTGTTTAGCGGATGAGACCCTATTGCGCCGTCTATTAAGCGGATAATATTATTAATCCCATATACCGCGATAATTTCGTACTGGAGTGAAATTGGTATTGTGCTAATGTTTGTGGATGCAGGAAAACAGGTTGGAGGGATCCAACTGGATTCCTCAACAGTTTTTATTTGATTTCAGATATTTTGATATTTGATGGATTTTCATATCGATATATGATACAGTTGTTGTCGTGATTGACTATTTGGTGTGTAGCATCATTGGACCAAATTTTGAAACTTTAAAATGATTTTTAAAGTGATTTTTGAAAAGTATGCATTTTATAAAATAATTTTGGAATTGATCCATTTTAAATAAATAAACATTATAATTTTTAATGTTATAAAAATTATGATTTTTGAGAAATATAGTTAAAAACTGGTTTCTGAGAATATGATGCTAATGATTTTATAAAATAGTAAAATCGGGATTTTTGAATTTATTGTGAAAAGTTTAAATATAGGATTTATAATTTTATTATTTTATAAATCAAAATGATGAAGTTTTTAAAGGAGTTTAAAGACGTTTTAAAGAATAACATAAATTGATTTATATTAAGAGATTTATAAATGGATATTTATAAATTGAAATTTTGACATTATAAAACGAGTTTTTATAAGTGTTTGAATGAAGTGAAAATAGATTGCATAAGTGAATGGAATTTATAGAATTATAAATGGTGAAGTTATAAATGAAATTTATAAACAGTAAGATTTATAAATTTTGTGAAGTTATTAAAGAATATATTTGGATAAATAATTGAATCTTATAAGTTATAAGATTTATAATTATGAAGTTTAAAAGAACGATTTTTCAAAATAATCGTTTTATAAGTATTTCACTTATAATATGAACTTTTAGTTTATAATTGAATTATAAACTGGAATAGGTTAATAAAGGAATTTATAAAAAGAAGTTTTTATAAGATAAATAGAAAAGGAATTTATAAACGTTGTTTTATAAATTCGCAATGACTTATTTTGATAAGTAAATTGCTGAAACCTATTAATGGAGTTATATTCACATTTTTGACCGTGAATAATCCTTTGAAATAAAATGAATAAAAGGATGAAATCTGTTAACGTAGTATATTCACGTTTTTGAATAGTGAATATTATGTTAAAAGAAAATGTTTAGATTTGATATTTTAAACAGAATTAAAACGATCTAACGATGTTTTAAATGTGTTGAGATTCGAAACCATAGATTTCAACATTCATTATTGAAATAGACGTTTTCGAGAAATAGAAGGAAATAATGGACTATAACACTGTTGTTATAGTAAATGATTTCCGAAAGGAAATGTTTTGAATAGTATTGGGATATATATATATATATTAATTTCGAATCCCTATACTAGTGATTTTGGGTTGTCGTAACGATGTTTTACGCAACATTCGTTTTGGCCCAAATAAATATGTTTAAGAGAATGATTTCCTTAAAGAATGAAATGTATACTTAATCTCGATTTAAGTATATTGAATATTTTCTAAGTGTTGAAAATAAATAAAAATTGTGAATTACTTATAAATAAATAAGTATGGGAAATGTTTTCCAATATAAAGTGAATATTAGAGAATTTATCTTTTTAAAGATAAATTGAAAATGAATAATTGAAATCGTATATTCATAGATATTGTGAAATATAAATTCACTAAGGAATTTATAAAGGAAAGGGGAATTTGTCTAAAAATAAATATTGATTTATTTTCGAAGTGTGAAATTATATATCTTGTAAAGATATTTTGGAAAATAAATAATTTGGAAAATTATTTGGAATCTGGTGATGTGTGCATATCAATTGATAGTTCAATAGCCGACTATCAATATTTCCCTTTGAATGGGTAATTGATGTGATTAGATTGAAATTGAATGCCACACTTATTTTTGAATAAGCGCTCACTATTCGGGTTAACCGGGAAAGGACCATGGGGTCGTATAACCCATTCCGAATATGTGATACGTCGTTGTGAATTGCATTTGAAGATCGGTGTTGAAGACCGAGTATTTGCGAAAGCGATAGGATGACCTATCGATTGTCTCTGCACTGGGTAGCTCCTGGTATAGAGATCTCCTAAGTGATGGGAAATTCGATCGGGATTGTGAATACCCGGATTGCAAGGGCTTCGTAAGAAGTGCCTTCGGTTTTGTTCGAGCCCGGAACAGACTTGTATGGATTGTATGTCTGACATTACAAATTGAGATATAAAGCCGATTTCATTCAAATATATTTCTGTTGGTGGCGAAGAATTTATTCTTTTAGCTTAACACCCTTCTCTGAGACGTACGAGCTCAGAGGTTACGTAGTTGAATGTTATCAGCGATATATTCCCAATTTGGTAATGTGACATGCTGAGTGTTGCTGTAAATGATCATTGTGTTGATTATTGTGATAGGATCGTTTATTTGATCGTCTATCCTGGTGATCATTTCTATGATCATTTGTTGACCCAAAGCATGGCTTTTGTATAAAGTATGTTTTTGTGGACGTGACTTCGTCGAGCCTCACACCCCGTGAATGGTCAAAACAGGAAAGAAGCAGCAAGGTTATGAGGGGTAGCGCCCTTTAGGATGTGTGCATTTCCTTCTGGAAAAGGGTGGTGTCATGGTATGGAGCCCAGATACTTACTCATGTTGAAAACACTTTGTTATGATTGTGTGAATTGATTACGAGCGCTCGGTGAAAAGGTCCCAAAGGACCGGGGGATGGCATATTCGGTCAGTTGTTACTCAGTTAGGGGTAACCCGGCCTTGTGTTGGTAGAGATCCGGTTTGGTTCTCGGGGATGTCCATCCAGAGGCATTCTCATGTGGCAATGGGAAGTTCCTTGGCCTGATCATTCGTTGGAAATCCAATTCCCAATACGAAACTTGTACGGTATTAGTTGTAGAACCTGCCATTCACTTATGGTGGTCACCACTGTTTGGATGGTAGCTATAGTAGGCATAGTTCGAAATGTCTATGTTGGCTAAGATTTATATTCTACTTTCGAAATGAATTTTTCCTACACTATGCACTAGTAATAATATAAAATGTTCTTTTAAATGCGTATCAAGCATCTTTGACTGTCATAAGGAGAAATCTCCTCCGATTCTGCGTTTGCATTGTGTGTGTGTGCGGGAGGCCTTATGGTAGTCTCATTTTTAAAAGCATTGCGAATTGACTTTAAAAATATTCCTCTATTTTGATTTTAAAGATAAATAAACTGTTTTGAGTTCTCACACCAGTCACATGACTGACTCGGAGTTTATTGTTTTCCTTCCTAAACTCTGGGTGCCCACCAATTTCCACACGGGCAGTCAAGAGTTAGGTTTATCAGGATATTCTGGAGTTGCAGGAGGCAAGCTGGATGGCATGGCGTATTACTAGTATATAGTATTTCTTTTTCCACTGTTTGTTGTTGTATGTTGTTGTACACTCTGATGATATGATGTAATGAAATGTAATGTGATGTAATGTAATAACTGATATAGTTCTTTGTTTAAAGATTAACCATTTATTATTATATGTTGTTCCGCTGCGAATTGTGAGATTCTGTTATTGTTCTGTTATTTTCTGTTCCGTTATGTTCTATTTATTTTCTTTCCTCTCTATTTTCTACCTCCTTATCTCTTCTTCTCTTCTTTCTTTTTCTTTTCTTAAATTCTTTTTCTTTTTCTTTAAAACCCTCAGTGTTCGGTTTTCCATCGTTCGATTTCTCGGCAGTCGATAAAGTGAGTATCGATGTTGAATTTTCGGAAGACGAAGAATCAGGTCCTGACATAAAATTTAAATAAATGACGAATAAATTTGATAAGAATAATAGTAGTTTTAAATTCTAATAAATAAATTCCGTATATGGAAGGGAAATTTTTAATAAACAGGAGATTCATGAATTTTAAACTTCATTATTATTATTTTAAAAGAACAAACATTTATTTAATATTTAAGATTTAAATTATTTAAGAAGAATAAAGAAGAAATTGGAAAAGGCTGAAATTGGTATATTTCATTTAAAAGATTTAAAATCAAAGGGAAAATAATAACAATAATAATTAAGTCTATGATTAATGAATTTTGAAATATATTGTGAAAGTAAAGAAACTTATTTCAAATGGAATAAATTGGAAATCAATTGGGGAAACTGATTTAAGTGATTGAAGTTGGAATTCTCCCTGAATAACCAAGTACGTTTACAAAGTAAATTTTTAAATATAAGTCAAAAGTTTTAAAGTTGTTTTAAAAAGCAAGTTTTGGAAAATTTATTATTTCTAATATTTAAAGTCTAAAGTAAGTATTTCCTTTAATCTATTATGGTAGTAATTATTTAAAGAGTGATTTAGTATCATGTTTTTAAAAGTGAAAATCTAGTTTATATTTTATTAAGTAACCTTACTTTCATATATTCATATAGTATATTTTTAATAAATTATTGAAGCGGTTTTAAAATAAATGTTTTAAAGTATATTTTAAATTAAAGTGTTTCAAATTATTTTAAAAATCTAGTTTTGTGCTTGGTGATCTCAGTGGAGATAGAAAATATTTGGGAAAGTTTATTCTGAAAAGAAAGATGATTTGAAAACTATTTTCAAAAGGTTAAAAATAAAAATATATCTTGTGAAGATATTTTTGAGGTTAATAAATAATTTGGGAAATTATTTATTGATTGATGGATGTTGTGAATATTAATTGATAGTTAAATAACCGACTATCAATATTGGCCAAATACGTTGATCGTTTCGAAGAGACCGGGATCGGGATTTATTTCTCGAAAACCACTTCGATCCGGTTTGTACGTTTCATGTGAAACGAGTTTGGAATCGAAGATGGAGCAGTGAAGGGCAAGGGCTAGTCGCTACTAATCCTGAGGATATTTCCAAAATGGATGTAGTAGTAATAGTGCCTTCGGTTCCGTTCGAACCGAGAATGACTTGTATGGATGAATGCTTTCGTAAACATCGTCAGGTGGACGATGGGCATTCTAAGGGATATGTTCTAAAAAGGTAACGCTTAGCCTCAAGCCTCATCAACCGGGAATGACTGAAAATCAGGGGTTATGCAGCAAGGATAAGTGGGTGGGTAGCACCCAAGCAGGGTGAGGTCATCGCTGCCTAGATGTCCCTTTTATTTCGGCTTAGTGGGCGGTTGCTGATCCCATCCGCGGTGTGATCTCACTCGGAGTTATCCAGTAAAGGGTAGTCCCGGTCTTGTGTCGCAGGGGAGCGGGCGTACTCCTCGGTACTGTGATCTAGGCCACGTACTGTGACAGGTGGCACCCCAGTGCCTAGTCATTAGTTGGAAATCCATTCTCCCTACGAGCCTTGTACGAGTTTTGTTTGTATAACCCACTCTGTGGCTAGTAGCTGGAAATTAATGAATGTAACAATTTCGGCTATTTTATAAGTATTTGTATATAGACCCTATTATAATATCAGAGAATTTGTATAAAAGTTGTTTTAGCTATCGTAAGGTAAAAACCTGTAACGACCCAGAATTTTTAGAAATTAAAATATGAATATTTAATTAATTTTAAATATTAATAAGTGAATTTATAAGTCAAATAAATTTTTATTTGAATTATTGGATTTTATTGAATAATTAAATCGATAATTTAATACGTTAAATTATGGAAATAATTGAAAATTGAGTTAAATATGATTTTAAATGATTTGTAAAATTTTATTTTATCATATGGGAGTTAGAATGATATTTTAGAACTTTTAAAATCGAATTAAGAGTTAATTTGTGAAATTTGAATATTTTAATATTTAAATCGACTAGTGAAAATAGTCAATTTTTGAACAATCTCAGAATTGAACGAAACCAGTTCCATTGGATCCGTAATAGTTAGTTATTACCGGATTTCAATTTTAGTGTCAATCGGAGCTATCGTTTGATCGTGGCAGCTCGAAACGCATCGATTTATTTTTAATTTAAATTTGGCGAGCTAAAATAGCCATTTTTCAAAAAGTCTCGGATTTCGACGAAACTAGTTTCATCGGATCCGTAATGTGATATTATTGTAAGGTTTCAAATTTCAAGTCAATTGGATTTACCGTTTGTCCGGTACAAATTAAAACGCCTAGAAATCGAGTTAAATCGGTTTAATTCAAATTGAGCGTTTATAGCCATAACTCGCACAGATGTCCGAATTAGCTTCCGAAACCTGTTCCATTGTGTCCGGAACGCGGGGTAAACCCTAGAAACGTCAGTTTTGGCGCGTAAATCGGAGTTTGGAATTTCCCGGATGAATAGTGTTCGTTTATTTTCTATAAATAGGCAAAGAAAATCACAAAAACAAGATAAAAATAAAAACTAGGGTTTGCTTCATGTAGCCGCCGGCCTCAAAACCAAGGGCCAGAATTTCGTTTAGATTTTCCCCAATTTTCTCAAAATCCATGAATCCATTCAGCAGATCATCAACATGAAAGTTGTAGAGCTACGTGAGATCCTTATATTCAACGGTTATGATCGTGTTTCGTTGCACGGATTGACGGCAAATTGCATTCAAAGGCCGCGCGTTCATTCTCGATTTGTGTGTGTATAGGGCGACCGAGTTCTTCATGGTTCTGGGCGAGTGTGGAGGTGGCTGAGGGGGTTCGAATGGCGTGGAGGTGATGGGGTTTTGTCGAGTTTTGGAGTTGCAATGTTTAAACCCTAATTTGGTGTATGGGTTCGGCCGAAAGTATTTGCCTGGAAGCTTTTTGCGTGCGTGAAGATGGAATTTAGGAAGGAAATGATGGATGGCCGTGATTTGCAGGTTGCTTGGATCTAACGGTGATTGTTAGTGAGGGTTTAAAAATAATTATTATGTTATAAAATGTTATTAAAATCGTGTACAATCTTCAATAATTCATAACTTTTTCATACGAGGTCGAAAACGCGCGAAACCAGTTGCGTTGGAATCGTATGGACGAGCACTACGCGATGGAGTTGGTTTGGAGTCGTTTGGAGTTAGTGAGAATTTTGGGTAAAATTAAACGTCCGTTTAATTTTATTCGAAATAAATCGCTAAAACGGAAATTAAAACCAAGGTGAGAACTTCTCACTCAATCGAATTAGTTTCGATTTTATTTTAAATAGTTAGATTTAAAATATTTGAATGCATGTTTGAATGATGATTGATATCTATTGATTGTTAAAATAGACATTATACGCCGTTAGTAAGCGGATGTTATTTATTAAAAACATATACCGCGAATATTTCATAAACAGTGAAATTGGTATTATATATAGTAGCAATATATATATATTGGCATATGTATATATTGGAGTTATTGATTTCCCGCATTTATTTGTTTAGCGGATGAGACCCTATTACGCCGTTATTAAGCGGATAATATTTAATAAGAACATATACCGCGATAATTTCGTACTGGAGCGAAATTGGTATTGTGCTAATGTTTTTGGATGCAGGAAAACAGGTTGGAGGGATCCAACTGGATTCCTCAACAGTTTTTATTTGATTTCAGATATTTTGATATTTGATGGATTATCATGTTGATATATGATATCGTTGTTGTCGTGATTGACTATTTGGTGTGTAGCATCATTGGACCCAGATTTTGGGATTTTAAAATGATTTTAAAGTGATTTTTGAAAATATACTATATTTTTGGAATTGATTCATTTTAAATAAATAAACGTTATAATTTTTAAAGTTATAAAAATTATGATTTTTGAGAAATATAGTTAAAAATTGATTTTTGAGAATATGATGCTAATGATTTTATAAAATAGTTAAATCGGAATTTTTGAATTTATTATGAAAAGTTGAAATATAGTATTTATAAAATTTAATTATTTTATGAATCAAAAGGATGAAGTTTTTAAAGGAATTTGAAGACGTTTTAAAGAATAATATAAACTGATTTATATTAAGAGATTTATAAATGGATATTTATAAATTGAAATATGGACATTATAAAACGAGTTTTTATAAGTGTTTGAATGAAGTGAAAATGAATTTCATAATTGAATGGAATTTATAGAATTTTATACGGTGAAGTTATAAATGGAATTTTATAAGCAGTAGGTTTATAAAATTTATTAAGTTATTAAAATAATGATTTTGGATAAATGGATGAATCTTATAAGTTATAAGATTTATAATTTGGGAAGTTAAAAAGAACGATTTTGTAAAATAATCGTTTTATAAGTAATTAACTTATAATATGAACTTATAGTTTATAATTGAGTTATAAACTGGAATAGGTTAATAAAAGAATTTATAAAAAGGAGGTTTTTATATAGAATGGAATTTATAAACGTTGTTTATAAATTCGCAAACAACTTATTTCGATAAGTTAATTGTTGAAACCTATAAGTGGAGTTATATTCACATTTTTGAATAGTGAATAATCCTTTGAATTAAAATGAATAAAAGGATGAAAATTGTTAACGTAGTATATTCACGTTTTTGAATAGTGAATAATATGTTAAAGAAATTGTTTTGAATGTGATATTTGAAATTGAATTAAAACGATCTAACGATGTTTTAAAATGTGTTGAGATTCGAAACCATAGATTTCAACGTTAATTGTTGAAATAGACGTTTTCGAGAAATAGAAGGAAATAATGGACTATAACACTGTTGTTATAGTAAATGATTTCCGAAAAGAAATGTTTTGTACAGTATTGGGATTTATATATCTATTTTAATTTCGAATCCCTATACTAGTGATTTTGGGTTGTCGTAACGATGTTTTACGCAACATTCGTTTTGGCCCAAATAAATATGTTTAAGAGAATGATTTCCTTAAAGAATGAAATATATACTTAATTCGATTTAAGTATATTGAATATTTTCTAAGTGTTGAAAATAAATAAAATTTGTGAATTACTTATGAATAAATAAGTATGGAAATGTTTTTCCAATATAAAGTAAATATTAGAGAATTTATCTTTTTGAAGATAAATTGAAAATGAATATTATAAATCGAATTGAAGTCGTATATTCATTAATACTTTAGATTATAAATTCACTAAGGAATTTATAAAAGAAAGTGGGATTGGTTTAGAAAAATAAATATTGATTTATTTTTGAAGTATGAAATATTATATCTTGTAGAGATATTTTGGAAAATAAATAAATTGGAAAATTGTTTGGAATCTGGTGATGTGTGCATATCCATTGATAGTTCAATAACCGACTATCAATATTTCCCTTTGAATGGGTAATTGATGTGATTTGTTTGAATGTGAATGCTACACTTATTTTTGAATAAGCGCTCACTATTCGGGTTAACCGGGAAAGGACCATGGGGTCGTATAACCCATTCCGAATATGTGATACGTCGTTATAATTGCATTGAAGATCGGTGTTGAAGGCCCGGTATTTGCGAGAGCGATAGGATGACCTGTCGATTTACTCTGCACCGAGTTGCTCCGGTATAGAGTTCTCCATATGTGATGGTGAATCCGATCAGGATTGTGAATATCCGAATTGCAAGGACTTTTTTGTAAGTGCCTTCGGTTTTGTTCGAGCCCGGAACAGACTTGTATGGATTGTGTGTCTGACATTACAAGTTGAGATATAAAGTCGATTTCTTTCAAATATATTTCTGTTGGTGGCGAAGAATTTATTCTTTTAGCTTAACACCCTTCTCTGAGACGTACGAGCTCAGAGGTTATATAGTTGAAGTTATCAGCGATATATTCCCAATTTGGTAATGTGACATGCTGAGTGTTGCTGAAATGATCATTGTGTTGATTATTGTGATAGGATCGTTTATTTGATCGTCTATCTTAGTGATCATTGTGTTGATCATTTGTTGACCCAAAGCATGGCTTTTGTATAAAGTATGTTTTTGTGGACGTGACTTCGTCGAACCTCACACCCCGGAAATGGTCAAAACAGGAAAGATGCGGCAAGGTTATGAGGGGTAGCACCCTTTAGGGTATGTACATTTCCTTCTGGATAGAGGTGGTATCATGGTATGGAGCCCAGATATTTAACCTATGTGGTTACTACGAATTTATTACTTTGTGGTTGTTGGTTTTCGGGATCCCATGAGAAAGGTCGTTTACGATCGGGGAATGGCGTGCTCGTGTCAGTAGTTACCCAGTTAGGGGTAACCCGGCCTTGTGTTGGCAGAGTTCCGGTTTGGTTCTCGGGGATGTCTTTCCAGAGGCATTCTCATGTGGCAATGGGAAGTTCCTTGGCCTGACCATTTGTTGGAAATCCAATTCCCAATACGAAACTTGTACGGTATTAGTTGTAGAACCTGCCATTCACTTATGGTGGTCACCACTGTTTGGATGGTAGCTATAGTAGGCATACGATAATGGTCGTATGTTGGCTAAGATTTATATTCTACTTTCGAAATGAATTTCTTCTACACTATGTACTAGTAATAATATCAAATGTTATTTTTAAATGCGTATCAAGCATCTTTGACTATCATAAGGAGAAATCTCCTTCGATTCTGCGTTTGCATTGTGTGTGTGTGCGGGAGGCCTTATGGTAGTCTCATTTTTAAAAAGCATTGCGAATTGATTAAAAATATTCCTCTATTTTGATTTAAAGTTAAATAAACTGTTTTGAGTTCTCACACCAGTCACATGACTGACTTGGAGTTTATTGTTTTCCTTCCTAAGCTCTGGGTGCCCACCAATTTTCACACGGGCAGTTAAGAGTTAGGTTTATCAGGATATTCTGAATATTCTGGCGTTGCTGGAGGCAAGCTGGATGGCATGGCATATTACTACTATATAGTATTTCTTTTTCCGCTGCACTATTTGTTGTTGTTGTACACTCTGATGATATGATGTAATGAAATGTGATGTAATGTAATAACTGATATAGTTCTTTGTTTAAAGATTATTCATTATTTATTATATGTTGTTCCGCTGCGAATTGTGAGATTCTGATGTGATTCTGTTGTTCTGTTCCGTTCTATGTTTTCAAAATGTTCTCTATTCTCTTTTCTTTCTATTTTAAAATTTTCTATTTTCTCTAATTTCTATCTTCTTTTCCCTATCCCTATTTTCTTTTCCCTCTTCTTATTTTCTTAAATTTTTCTTAAAACCCCTAAGGGTTCGTATTTTCGTTCATCTTGAATTAAACAAAGGAGATTAGTGTCTATTCAAGGAGTACGGATTTACGGGTCTTTACAAACCTGACATGTTTATTTGTGGCGTGGTCTTACGAGATGCTTTTGTTTTCAAAGGATTTTTGAAACTTTAATAAATCAACTGAGTGTGATTTTCTCACGCTGGTATTTCAGACTTACTCGGGTCTTATTTAACTGTAATGCTCGGGTCAGACCGAGTATTATAGGATACAGGATATGATGCTGTGGAGCTCAGGAGATGAGCTGGATGATGATACGTACTTCCGTACTTGTTTTATATATATTCCGCTGTGTAGAGTAGCTGTGTATCCAGTTGTATGTTATTGATGTTGAACTATGATTGATATACTCTGATGATGTAATATATAAACAGTTATATTTATTTTTGTGTAAAGAGCATTTATTATCTTTATATTTTATTCGGCTGCGACGGTTAGATTCTGAATTTGTTTTCTATTTTCTTCTTCTACCTCTTCTTCTTTAACCCAAATGGTTCGTATTTCTGTACAACTTGAGTTGATTTATGTAGAATAGTGTTGACTCAAGTGGTACGGATTTGCGGGTCGTTTCATATATGAACAGTTAGGACCATCAATTAACACTTTAAATTCATCGTCGTAGTAACGAATCACTTGCCATTCTATTCGACTAAATCGAACTTCTCTTCAACAACGTGCTTCAATAGCTCGATCTTCTGTTTTAGCTTCCCATTTTGGAGTCAAACGTGTTGTGATAGCATCCGCGGTCTCTCGTCTCTTACAGAAATATTCAATGGATCGAAAGAAGATTGTGCAACCAACGCCTTTATAGGTAATGATCGAGCACCTTTCAGTACACCATTAACTTTCGAATGCATTGGTGATTATAACATGAAAGCGTCCTCCATCGTCTTTGCATAGGGCCCAATTTTCTTCAAAATTCCCTTAACTTCTTTCAATCCATTCATGAGCCCGTGATTTGTAGCTTTAATTTCTTCTTTGATTTTGTTGTACTCAACTACTTCTGAAGCACATGCAGCTGAATAAAACAAAATTGTAAGTTGTTTATCCCTGAAATCCGCTATTTTGAAATCAGCATTAAGATGTCGTGCACAGAACCTATGTTTGTGTGGCTCTCGCCATTTCTCCTGTAAAGCCTTCGGAATTCCCTTCATTCGATCTGATATGAAATTAATACAACGATTGCAAACACTATGAATGAATTCACGCATGCAAGAAAAAAACCAACCCCAACTATCATATGACTCGGATTCGACAACTGCATAAGCTAATGGAAACAGACAGTCATCCACATCTACAGCAGTAGCAATAAGCAACGTCCCTTTGTATTACCATACAAATGTGTCCCGTCAACTCATAGCAATGGCCGGCAGTGTAGAAAACCTGTAATGCAAGGGCCAAATGCCCAAAATGCATGATCAGATACTCCAACTTCATCGTGGGTCACATGTTCGACAGACACCGAGTTACTTCTCTTTATTTCCCCAAAATATCGAGACAAAGTCACATATGATTCGGCCCAGCACCATAAATTATTTCTATTGTTTTGTTTAATGTTCGCCAAGCTTTTATGTTACCAATTTTGATGAACAGTTGGTCATCGACAAGCACTTGGACTGTACCTGTTGAGATATCCAAATCGGCCTTGATAAATGACATGATTTTTGACACAAGAAAATTAGAAGTGGCTTGCTTGTGGTTGGAATTGACTGTAGGATTGACACGGGTATGTTCATTAGGCAATTTTCTGATTTCCCACCAGCCAGACTGCGATTTTTTTTGTAACGACCCAGAATTTTTATTAATTAAAATATGAATATTTAATTAATTTTAAATATTAATAAGTGAATTTTTAAGTCAAATAAATTTTTATTTTGAATTATTGGATTTAATTGGATAATTAAATCGATAATTTAATATGTTAAATTATGGAAATAATTGAAAATATAGTTAAATATGATTGAAAATGATTTGTAAAATTTTATTTTATCATATTGAAGTTAGAATGATATTTTAGAACTTTTAAAATCGAATTAAAAGTTAATTTGTGAAAATTGAATATTTTAATATTAAAATCGACTAGTGAAAATAGCCAATTTTTGGACAGTCTCATAATTGAACGAAACCAGTTCCATTGGATCCGTAATAGTTAGTTATTACCGGATTTCAATTTTCGTGTCAATCGGAGTTATCGTTTGATCGTGGCAGCTCAAAACGCATCGAATTGTTTTTAATTTAAATTTGGCGAGTCAAAATAGCCATTTTTCAAAAAGTCTCGGATTTCGACGAAACCAGTTTCATCGGATCCGTAATGTGATATTATTGTAAGGTTTCAAATTTCAAGTCAATTGGATTTACCGTTTGTCCGATACGAATTAAAACGCCTAGAAATCGAGTTAAATCGGTTTAATTTAAATTGAACGTTTTTAACCATAACTTGCACAGATGTCCGAATTAGCTTTCGAAACCCGTTCCATTGTGTCCGGAACGCGGGGTAAACCCTAGAAACGCTGGTTACGGCGTGTAATTCGGAGTTCGGAATTTCCGGGATGAATAGTGTTCGATTTTCTTCTATAAATAGACCCCTACACTTCATAAATTAAAAAAAAAATAACAAAACCTAATCCAAAACCCTAGCCGCCACCCCCTATAAGAACGGCCAGAAGTGATCTTCCTTCCTCCCTCCAAATCTTCAAATCCGTGCAACGATTCGACGAACTTCCAACTAGAAACTTGTAGAGCACAACACGATCTTGATATCCAACGGTCATGATCGAAAATAGTTGAGTGGATCAGCGGGAAAATGGAGATGAAGGTGTCGAGTTTATGCACGTCGTTCAAGTGCAGATGAGGGCCGAGCTTCATAGGATGGGGGCCGAGTATAGAGGAAGTTGAGGGCTTTCGCGTGGCGGTGGGTTGATCGAGTTTCATCGAGTGTTGGAGGAGAAAAATCAAACCCTAATTCATATAGATGGGTTCGGCTTCATACTGGACATTTGCGTGATGAGGGAGATGGAGGGAAGGTGCGGTCTTGATGTGCTGGATGGGGGATCTACGGCTATGATCTATGTGGGTTTGAAAAGTTTATATAAGTTGTAATTTATATAAATAAATTCGAGTAAACTTGTAAATTACATATCTTTTTCATACGAGGTCGAAAACGCGCGAAACCAGTTGCGTTGGAATCGTATGGACGAGCACTACGCGATGGAGTTGGTTTGGAGTCGATTGGAGTTAGTGAGAATTTCGGGTAAAATTAAACGTCCGTTTAATTTTATTCGAAATAAATCGCTAAAACGGAATTTAAAATCAAGGTGAGAACTTCTCACTCAATCGAATCAGTTTCGATTTTATTTTAAATAGTTAGATTTAAAATATTTGAATGCATGTTTGAATGTTGATTAATATCTATTGATTGTTAAAATATACATTATACGCCGTTAGTAAGCGGATGTTATTTATTAAAAACATATACCGCGAATATTTCATAAACAGTGAAATTGGTATTATATATAATAGCAATATATATATATATATTGGCATATGTATATATTGGAGTTATCGATTTCCCGCATTTTTGTTTAGCGGATGAGACCCTATTGCGCCGTTATTAAGCGGATAATATTTAATAAGAACATGACCGCGATAATTTCGTACTGGAGCGAAATTGGTATTGTGCTAATGTTTGTGGATGCAGGAAAACAGGTTGGAGGGATCCAACTGGATTCCTCAACAGTTTTTATTTGATTTCAGATATTTTGATATTTGATTGATTATCATATCGATATATGATATCGTTGTTGTCGTGATTGACTATTTGGTATGTAGCATCATTGGACCAAATTTGGAACTTTAAAAATGATTTTTAAAGTTGATTTTTGAGAATATACTATATTTTGGAATTGATCCATTATAAATAAATAAATGTTATAATTTTTAAAGTTATAAAAATTATGATTTTTAAGAAATATAGTTGAAAGCTGATTTTTTGAAAATAAGGAATTAGTGACTTTATAAAATAGTTAAATCGGAATTTTTGAATTTATTATGAAAAGTTTAAATATAGGATTTATAAAATTTAATTATTTTATGAATCGAAATGGTGAAATAATAAAGGAGTTTAAAGACGTTTTTAAAATATCAATATGAATTGATTTATATTAAGAGATTTATAAATGGATATTTATAAATTGAGATATTGAAATTTTAAAACGAGTTTTTATAAGTGTTTGAATGAAGTGAAAATGAATTTCATAAATGAATGAAATTTATAGAATTATAAACTGTGAAGTTATAAATAAAATTTATAAATAGTAAGATTTATAAATTTGTGAAGTTAATTGAAGAATAGATTTGGTTAAATAAATGAATCTTATAAGTTATAAGATTTATGGTTTGGAAAGTCTTTAGAAGAACGATTTTGTAAAATAATCGTTTTATAAACATTTGACTTATAATATGAACTTTTAGTTTATAATTGAGTTATAAACTGGAATATGTTAATAAAAGAATTTATAAAAAGGAAGTTTTTATAAATAAATAGAAATGGAATTTATAAACGTTGTTTTATAAATTCGCAAATGACTTATTTTGATAAGTAAATTGTTGAAACCTATAAATGGAGTTATATTCACGTTTTTGAATAGTGAATAATCCTTTGAATTAAATTGAATAAAAGGATGAAATTGTTAATGAAGTATATTCACGTTTTTGAATAGTGAATAACACGTTAAAGAAAATGGTTTGAATGTGAATGTTTTAAATAGAATTAAAACGATCTAACGATGTTTTAAAATGTGTTGAGATTCGAAACCATAGATTTCAACGTTAATTGTTGAAATAGACGTTTTTGAGAAATAGAAGGAAATAATGGACTATAACACTGTTGTTATAGTAAATGATTTCCGAAAGGAAATGTTTTGTATAGTATTGGGATTTATATATCTATTTTAATTTCGAATCCCTATACTAGTGATTTTGGGTTGTTGTAACGATGTTTTACGCAACATTCGTTTTGGCCCAAATAAATATGTTTAAGAGAATGATTTCCTTAAAGAATGAAATATATACTTAATTTCGATTGAAGTATATTGAATATTTTCTAAGTGTTGAAAATAAATAAAATCTGTGAATTACTTATTAAATAAGTATGGAGATGTTTTCCAATATAAAGTGAATATTTTGAGAATTTATCTTTTTGAAGATAAATTGAAAAGAAAATTAAAATGAATAATTGAAATCGAATATTCATTGACATTTTGGAATTATAAATTCACTAAGGAATTTATAAAGGAATTGGAATTTGTCCAAAAATAAATATTGATTTATTTTTGAGATATTGAATTTTATATTTAGTGAAGATATTTTTGGAAAATAAATAATTTGGAAAATTATTTGGAATCTGGTGATGTGTGCATATCCATTGATAGTTCAATAATCGACTATCAATATTTCCCTTTGAATGGGTAATTGATGTGATTTGTTTGAATGTGAATGCCACACTTATTTTTGAATAAGCGCTCACTATTCGGGTTAACCGGGAAAGGACCATGGGGTCGTATAACCCATTCCGAATATGTGATACGTCGTTGTGAATTGCATTGAAGATCGGTGTTGAAGACCCGGTATTTGCGAGAGCGATAGGATGACCTGTCGATTGTCTCTGCACTGAGTTGCAACGGTATAGAGACTCCCTAAGTGATGGGAAATCCGATCAGGATTGTGAATATCCGGATTGCAAGGACTTCTTTGTAAGTGCCTTCGGTTTTGTTCGAGCCCGGAACAAACTTGTATGGATTGTATGTCTGACATTACAAGTTGAGATGTAAAGCCGATTTCTTTCAAATATATTTCTGTTGGTGGCGGAGAATTTATTCTTTTAGCTTAACACCCTTCTCTGAGACGTACGAGCTCAGAGGTTATATAGTTGAAGTTATCAGCGATATATTCCCAATTTGGTAATGTGATATGCTGAGTGTTGCTGAAATGATCATTGTGTTGATTATTGTGATAGGATCATTTATTTGATCGTCTATCTTAGTGCTCATTGTGTTGATCATTTGTTGACCCAAAGCATGGCTTTTGTATAAAGTATGTTTTTGTGGACGTGACTTCGTCGAACCTCACACCCCGGAAATGGTCAAAACAGGAAAGATGCGGCAAGGTTATGAGGGGTAGCACCCTTTAGGGTATGTACATTTCCTTCTGGATAGAGGTGGTATCATGGTATGGAGCCCAGATATTTAACCTATGTGGTTACTACGAATTTATTACTTTGTGGTTGTTGGTTTTCGGGATCCCGTGAGAAAGGTCGTTTACGATCGGGGAATGGCGTGCTCGTGTCAGTAGTTACCCAGTTAGGGGTAACCCGGCCTTGTGTTGGCAGAGTTCCGGTTTGGTTCTCGGGGATGTCTTTCCAGAGGCATTCTCATGTGGCAATGGGAAGTTCCTTGGCCTGACCATTTGTTGGAAATCCAAAGAAACAATACGAAACTTGTACGGTTTTAGTTGTAGAACCTGCCATCTAATATGGTAGCTATTAGTAGGCATAATATAATGGTACCTATGCTGGCTAAGATTTATATTCTACTTTCGAAATGAATTTCTTCTACACTATGCACTAATAATAATATCAAAATTGATTTGATTTTAATACGTATCAAGCATCTTTGACTATCATAAGGAGAAATCTTCTCCAAGTCTGCGTTTGCATTATGTGTGTGGCAGGAGGTCTTATGGTAGTCTCATTTTTAAAAGCATTGCGAATTGAAATAAAAATATCTCTCTATTTTGATTTTAAAGATAAATAAACTGTTTTGAGTTCTCACACCAGTCACATGACTGACTTGGAGTTTATTGTTTTCCTTCCTAAACTCTGGGTGCCCACCAAATTTCCACACGGGCAGTTAAGAGTTAGGTTTATCAGGATATTCTGGATATTCTGGAATTGCTGGAGGCAAGCTGGATGGCATGGCGTATTACTAGTATATAGTAATTCTTTTTCCGCTGCACTATTTGTTGTTGTATGTTGTTGTACACTCTGATGATATGATATAATGAAATGTGATGTAATGTAATAACTGATATAGTTCTTTGTGTAAAGATTATTCAATTATTATTATATGTTGTTCCGCTGCGAATTGTGAGATTCTGATGTTGTTCGGTTGTGTTCTGTCCGTCCTATTTTCTTCTGTTTTTCTTTTTCCTCTATTCTCTTTTTCTTCTATTTTAAAAAATTAAAATTTTCTGTTTTCTTTCCTCTCTTCTTCTTTCTTTTCTTCTTTTCTTTTTCTTAAAACCCTCAGTGTTCGGTTTTCCGTCGTTCGATTACTCGGCAGTCGATAAAGTGAGTATCGATGTTTAATTTTCGGAAGACGAAGAATCGGGTCCTGACAGTGTGGTATCAGAGCTTATGGTTAAGCGACAACCATGGTTCTGTTGGGTATTACTCATTAGAGATAGAGTCAGCAGTACTCTAGAATGAATTTGAGTGTAATAATAGCTATGAGAGCGTATTTGTTAGTGAATATAAAATTGGTTTATATTGTGATGATTGGTTTATTGAGTGGCATATGAACTTTCGTCAGCGTGGTCCGCAAGACTATGCCGAAGGAGTTTCTAAACACTTGAATAGAACAATTCGGCACAGTATTATTTTAAATTGGGTGAATGAAATAATTTTACCTTGAGTATATTTTATATATAAAGGAATAATTTTTCAGAATTATTAAAATATATAAGTTGATTGTTAGGTTGTTTGAATAATTTAAATTAAAGAATAATTGTATAAGTGAAAAGAATTATAAGAGTTAAATTATAATTAAAGTGATTTACAATTGTGAAATAAACTTATATATATAAGAAGTGAAACTATATGAATATATTTATGAATATGAGTTGTAATAAAAATGAACTTGAGTTATATGAAACGAAATTCAACTTTTGTAATTGAATTGAATGAATGGATTGAATATTAATCAATTAAAGGTAAATAATTGATATGGAATAATGAATGTAAGTGAAATTCATTAAAATCTAATGTTATTTAGAAGTTGAATAATTGAATGAAAATCAATTAATTAAACCAATTGTAAGCAAAGGAATTTGGTTGTATTTAAGATACATTGGTTGTTATATGATTGTTAGTTGAGTGATTGCATATGAATTCGTTAAGTGTTAATGAAAGTGAATTAGCGAAATTGGAAGCTATGAAATTGAATTCAAATTGAAAGTAAATAAATTTGAATAGAATTGAATGTGAATTGGATTTAAATTTGTAAATGATAACTAATTGAATTGAGAATGAAAGTTGATAAAATCCAATGTAAATAAATCAAATATGATTTAGAGTGAAAACCATTTCATTAAATATTAATGAGAATATGAATGAATATTTATTGGTTATGGATGTTAGTTGGTTGATGGTTGAATATATGTTGTTTTACTACATTTGCTATGTGACATATATAGTTATGTTGCTATATGATGTATATTGATACTATTGTCTATATGCATGATTCTCATGTTGTTTGTTGAGTAATTAGTAGGTGCGGATCGTGTTTGCTTCGCATTTGGAGCTCGCTTTTGCGCTATATTAGCCGTATATGCTTGCTAGTAAAATATATGGTACATATCTCGGATTACATACCGTACTTTTACACTTTTTTCCCTTCGGGATGCCTCATTACTTGATGAGATGTATATTTTTGATATATATACTGTCATTTTTTTTTCGGATCGAGCCGCGCAAAGGAGACTATGGCGAATTTTTCCGAAAATTTAAGGCGTTAGAAAAAATTTAAGAAAATTGGAAAATTTGTGAAAACTTTAACTTTGTTTTGGAATTGAAAGTTAAACAATAGTAATTGTTTTTGAAAAGATAACTAAGTATGATTTGAAAACTTAGTAAAGATATTATAAGAAGTTTAACTATGAATTTTTGGAAAGTTAATAGATTCTGTAACTTTTCTTATTTGATAATTTCGAGGACGAAATTCTTTTAAGGGGGGAAGATTGTAACGACCCAGAATTTTTATTAATTAAAATATGAATATTTAATTAATTTTAAATATTAATAAGTGAATTTTTAAGTCAAATAAATTTTTATTTTGAATTATTGGATTTAATTGGATAATTAAATCGATAATTTAATATGTTAAATTATGGAAATAATTGAAAATATAGTTAAATATGATTGAAAATGATTTGTAAAATTTTATTTTATCATATTGAAGTTAGAATGATATTTTAGAACTTTTAAAATCGAATTAAAAGTTAATTTGTGAAAATTGAATATTTTAATATTAAAATCGACTAGTGAAAATAGCCAATTTTTGGACAGTCTCAGAATTGAACGAAACCAGTTCCATTGGATCCATAATAGTTAGTTATTACAGGATTTCAATTTTCGTGTCAATCGGAGTTATCGTTTGATCGTGGCAGCTCAAAACGCATCGAATTGTTTTTAATTTAAATTTGGCGAGTCAAAATAGCCATTTTTCAAAAAGTCTCGGATTTCGACGAAACTAGTTTCATCGGATCCGTAATGTGATATTATTGTAAGGTTTCAAATTTCAAGTCAATTGGATTTACCGTTTGTCCGATACGAATTAAAACGCCTAGAAATCGAGTTAAATCGGTTTAATTTAAATTGAACGTTTTTAACCATAACTCGCACAGATGTCCGAATTAGCTTTCGAAACCTGTTCCATTGTGTCCGGAACGCGGGGTAAACCCTAGAAACGCTGGTTACGGCGTGTAAATCGGAGTTCGGAATTTCCGGGATGAATAGTGTTCGATTTTCTTCTATAAATAGACCCCTACACTTCATAAATTAAAAAAAAATAACAAAACCTAATCCAAAACCCTAGCCGCCACCCCCTATAAGAACGGCCAGAAATGATCTTCCTTCCTCCCTCCAAATCTTCAAATCCGTGCAACGATTCGACGAACTTCCAACTAGAAACTTGTAGAGCACAACACGATCTTGATATCCAACGGTCATGATCGAAAATAGTTGAGTGGATCAGCGGGAAAATGGAGATGAAGGTGTCGAGTTTATGCACGTCGTTCAAGTGCAGATGAGGGCCGAGCTTCATAGGATGGGGGCCGAGTATAGAGGAAGTTGAGGGCTTTCGCGTGGCGGTGGGTTGATCGAGTTTCATCGAGTGTTGGAGGAGAAAAATCAAACCCTAATTCATATAGATGGGTTCGGCTTCATACTGGACATTTGCGTGATGAGGGAGATGGAGGGAAGGTGCGGTCTTGATGTGCTGGATGGGGGATCTACGGCTATGATCTGTGTGGGTTTGAAAAGTTTATATAAGTTGTAATTTATATAAATAAATTCGAGTAAACTTGTAAATTATATATCTTTTTCATACGAGGTCGAAAACGCGCGAAACCAGTTGCGTTGAAATCGTATGGACGAGCACTATGCGATGGAGTTGGTTTGGAGTCGATTGGAGTTAGTGAGAATTTCGGATAAAATTAAACGTCCGTTTAATTTTATTCGAAATAAATCGCTAAAACGGAATTTAAAATCAAGGTGAGAACTTCTCACTCAATCGAATCAGTTTCGATTTTATTTTAAATAGTTAGATTTAAAATATTTGAATGCATGTTTGAATGTTGATTAATATCTATTGATTGTTAAAATAGACATTATACGCCGTTAGTAAGCGGATGTTATTTATTAAAAACATATACCGCGAATATTTCATAAACAGTGAAATTGGTATTATATATAATAGCAATATATATATATTGGCATATGTATATATTGGAGTTATCGATTTCCCGCATTTTTGTTTAGCGGATGAGACCCTATTGCGCCGTTATTAAGCGGATAATATTTAATAAGAACATGACCGCGATAATTTCGTACTGGAGCGAAATTGGTATTGTGCTAATGTTTGTGGATGCAGGAAAACAGGTTGGAGGGATCCAACTGGATTCCTCAACAGTTTTTATTTGATTTCAGATATTTTGATATTTGATTGATTATCATATCGATATATGATATCGTTGTTGTCGTGATTGACTATTTGGTATGTAGCATCATTGGACCAAATTTGGAACTTTAAAAATGATTTTTAAAGTTGATTTTTGAGAATATACTATATTTTGGAATTGATCCATTATAAATAAATAAATGTTATAATTTTTAAAGTTATAAAAATTATGATTTTTAAGAAATATAGTTGAAAGCTGATTTTTTGAAAATAAGGAATTAGTGACTTTATAAAATAGTTAAATCGGAATTTTTGAATTTATTATGAAAAGTTTAAATATAGGATTTATAAAATTTAATTATTTTATGAATCGAAATGGTGAAATAATAAAGGAGTTTAAAGACGTTTTTAAAATATCAATATGAATTGATTTATATTAAGAGATTTATAAATGGATATTTATAAATTGAGATATTGAAATTTTAAAACGAGTTTTTATAAGTGTTTGAATGAAGTGAAAATGAATTTCATAAATGAATGAAATTTATAGAATTATAAACTGTGAAGTTATAAATAAAATTTATAAATAGTAAGATTTATAAATTTGTGAAGTTAATTGAAGAATAGATTTGGTTAAATAAATGAATCTTATAAGTTATAAGATTTATGGTTTGGAAAGTCTTTAGAAGAACGATTTTGTAAAATAATCGTTTTATAAACATTTGACTTATAATATGAACTTTTAGTTTATAATTGAGTTATAAACTGGAATATGTTAATAAAAGAATTTATAAAAAGGAAGTTTTTATAAATAAATAGAAATGGAATTTATAAACGTTGTTTTATAAATTCGCAAATGACTTATTTTGATAAGTAAATTGTTGAAACCTATAAATGGAGTTATATTCACGTTTTTGAATAGTGAATAATCCTTTGAATTAAATTGAATAAAAGGATGAAATTGTTAATGAAGTATATTCACGTTTTTGAATAGTGAATAACACGTTAAAGAAAATGGTTTGAATGTGAATGTTTTAAATAGAATTAAAACGATCTAACGATGTTTTAAAATGTGTTGAGATTCGAAACCATAGATTTCAACGTTAATTGTTGAAATAGACGTTTTTGAGAAATAGAAGGAAATAATGGACTATAACACTGTTGTTATAGTAAATGATTTCCGAAAGGAAATGTTTTGTATAGTATTGGGATTTATATATCTATTTTAATTTCGAATCCCTATACTAGTGATTTTGGGTTGTTGTAACGATGTTTTACGCAACATTCGTTTTGGCCCAAATAAATATGTTTAAGAGAATGATTTCCTTAAAGAATGAAATATATACTTAATTTCGATTGAAGTATATTGAATATTTTCTAAGTGTTGAAAATAAATAAAATCTGTGAATTACTTATTAAATAAGTATGGAGATGTTTTCCAATATAAAGTGAATATTTTGAGAATTTATCTTTTTGAAGATAAATTGAAAAGAAAATTAAAATGAATAATTGAAATCGAATATTCATTGACATTTTGGAATTATAAATTCACTAAGGAATTTATAAAGGAATTGGAATTTGTCCAAAAATAAATATTGATTTATTTTTGAGATATTGAATTTTATATTTAGTGAAGATATTTTTGGAAAATAAATAATTTGGAAAATTATTTGGAATCTGGTGATGTGTGCATATCCATTGATAGTTCAATAATCGACTATCAATATTTCCCTTTGAATGGGTAATTGATGTGATTTGTTTGAATGTGAATGCCACACTTATTTTTGAATAAGCGCTCACTATTCGGGTTAACCGGGAAAGGACCATGGGGTCGTATAACCCATTCCGAATATGTGATACGTCGTTATGAATTGCATTGAAGATCGGTGTTGAAGACCCGGTATTTGCGAGAGCGATAGGATGACCTGTCGATTGTCTCTGCACTGAGTTGCAACGGTATAGAGACTCCCTAAGTGATGGGAAATCCGATCAGGATTGTGAATATCCGGATTGCAAGGACTTCTTTGTAAGTGCCTTCGGTTTTGTTCGAGCCCGGAACAAACTTGTATGGATTGTATGTCTGACATTACAAGTTGAGATGTAAAGCCGATTTCTTTCAAATATATTTCTGTTGGTGGCGGAGAATTTATTCTTTTAGCTTAACACCCTTCTCTGAGACGTACGAGCTCAGAGGTTATATAGTTGAAGTTATCAGCGATATATTCCCAATTTGGTAATGTGATATGCTGAGTGTTGCTGAAATGATCATTGTGTTGATTATTGTGATAGGATCATTTATTTGATCGTCTATCTTAGTGATCATTGTGTTGATCATTTGTTGACCCAAAGCATGGCTTTTGTATAAAGTATGTTTTTGTGGACGTGACTTCGTCGAACCTCACACCCCGGAAATGGTCAAAACAGGAAAGATGCGGCAAGGTTATGAGGGGTAGCACCCTTTAGGGTATGTACATTTCCTTCTGGATAGAGGTGGTATCATGGTATGGAGCCCAGATATTTAACCTATGTGGTTACTACGAATTTATTACTTTGTGGTTGTTGGTTTTCGGGATCCCGTGAGAAAGGTCGTTTACGATCGGGGAATGGCGTGCTCGTGTCAGTAGTTACCCAGTTAGGGGTAACCCGGCCTTGTGTTGGCAGAGTTCCGGTTTGGTTCTCGAGGATGTCTTTCCAGAGGCATTCTCATGTGGCAATGGGAAGTTCCTTGGCCTGACCATTTGTTGGAAATCCAAAGAAACAATACGAAACTTGTACGGTTTTAGTTGTAGAACCTGCCATCTAATATGGTAGCTATTAGTAGGCATAATATAATGGTACCTATGCTGGCTAAGATTTATATTCTACTTTCGAAATGAATTTCTTCTACACTATGCACTAATAATAATATCAAAATTGATTTGATTTTAATACGTATCAAGCATCTTTGACTATCATAAGGAGAAATCTTCTCCAAGTCTGCGTTTGCATTGTGTGTGTGGCAGGAGGTCTTATGGTAGTCTCGTTTTTAAAAGCATTGCGAATTGAAATAAAAATATCTCTCTATTTTGATTTTAAAGATAAATAAACTGTTTTGAGTTCTCACACCAGTCACATGACTGACTTGGAGTTTATTGTTTTCCTTCCTAAACTCTGGGTGCCCACCAAATTTCCACACGGGCAGTTAAGAGTTATGTTTATCAGGATATTCTGGATATTCTGGAATTGCTGGAGGCAAGCTGGATGGCATGGCGTATTACTAGTATATAGTAATTCTTTTTCCGCTGCACTATTTGTTGTTGTATGTTGTTGTACACTCTGATGATATGATGTAATGAAATGTGATGTAATGTAATAACTGATATAGTTCTTTGTGTAAAGATTATTCAATTATTATTATATGTTGTTCCGCTGCGAATTGTGAGATTCTGATGTTGTTCGGTTGTGTTCTGTCCGTCCTATTTTCTTCTGTTTTTCTTTTTCCTCTATTCTCTTTTTCTTCTATTTTAAAAAATTAAAATTTTCTGTTTTCTTTCCTCTCTTCTTCTTTCTTTTCTTCTTTTCTTTTTCTTAAAACCCTCAGTGTTCGGTTTTCCATCGTTCGATTACTCGGCAGTCGATAAAGTGAGTATCGATGTTGAATTTTCGGAAGACGAAGAATCGGGTCCTGACATTTTTGATACAATTGCATGTATTCTCCATGGACAATTAGTGTTAACATTACAAATAGCAGTGTATATAGTTTTATTCGACTTGATCGGCTTGTACGAAACTCCATGTAGAATTGACCATTTGGTTAATTGGTGTAGCAGCTTTTGTTTACTTTCAAATACCATCCCAACAGCAAATCCGTTTTATATGCAAGCAGTTGAAAATTTTTCCCCAACAAATTGCAGTTTAGCAACAACCGATCTTGCCATCATTTGTGCAGTATATAGATCATCATCCAGTGGCACTTCGATTTGATCTTCTTCACCATCACCTTCAACACCATCTACGTTCGAAAAGTCATAGTTTAACGATTCATTGTTCACCTGCATTCGTTCTGCCCAACATGCATCATTATTAGTCCTCGTCGCAACAGCCATACTATCAATTGGAGGATCATGTCCGGTGTCTCTATCTATATCAACGTCCATATCAATGTCAATATTGGAATCATGTAAGTGTTGTGATGGTTCGGCACCACATTCTACAACCGTATCCTCAAGACTTGTAAATCTTTTTACAAAAGTATTTTAGTATGAAACTAGAGTAGATAGGAAACATTACCCAAATAAATTGCTACACAAATCTTTGACTCATATCATACATTTGCGATGGAGTAGGATATTCCAGTTGCGACAAATGAATATTTTGTTGTTTAGGACGGATATTTTGTAGATGCATTTATTGCCGGAAGCTAAATGTGCAAGAAGAAACTATTAGGCAATTGTAATTTAAAAAAGTACATGCAAAGTACCAATGTTAACAACGATATCTTGGAAGCATCGTAGGTGGTGTGTAGTATGGAAAGTACTGTTCTGGAGTTGGTTGCGGGGAGGACCATGACCCCTAGCATATATGTATGGATTACTGTAAGTAGGAGAACCTAAGCTTGCTGAAGGATTATTGGTTTCCAACATATCTGTAAAATACCTTATTCATGTGCTAACGACAGAAGATGGTACATGTTCTTGCAAATTTTCTTTTGCCACTTTCCTAACATACAAATCAATGGATTTGGTAACTGCAAAAAACATAACTTCAACTTCCTCATCGTTTGAAAGTGTTATTACTTTTGAACCTGAATCCATAGGCCGGTTAAAGACGCTCTCAATATCAAATTCGATTGCGCTTATTTTCTGTTTGACTTTATTTATATTAACCAACAAAAAATTACAGAGTGAGTCGTTCCATAGTTATCTAATAACTATTTGGACGTAATCCCTAGGTGCCTCTAGAAGTCATGTGTAATACACTGTCCAACATTTGAAGATTCATATGCACTCTAGTCGCAATGGATACATCGATAACCAGTCTCGTTACATCTTGACTAGGAACATTTAAAACGATATATTTTTTCATTATGATAAATTACTCATGGATACAATACTTTATAGCTACTATCACAAAACATATCATTTATGAATTTCTATTAAATATACTTTTAATTTAATTAATTAATATAACTACGTTTTATCAAGTATATAATAGAAAGAAAACTCCATTATTTCAAAAAATATTGGTCAACGAGTAGATATATGTAACAATATACATAATTGCCCCATATGGCATACCCTTAACTCTATCATTGGTGAGTAAATATCAATCATTATGCAAGATTTAAACTTTATAAGTTAGCAATAGATTCTTATTGGTTGTATGGTTGAAAGTAGTGCTTTGTGTTGTACTTGTATGTGTTTATTTGTTGTATTTGTTATGGACTTGGAAATGAAGTCAAAAAATGAAGTTATCGTATAAAGTAATGATTTTTTTACTTACGTATGTTGGTTATGGCATGTGTTGTGAATGTATGAGCTTATGTTGGGTTATTGTAAGTTTAAGGACTGCTAGAATTTGTTTTGTGTAACATTAAGATCCCTTGAATTTAACTTGTTTTACTTATTTTGAATTTCTGAAAAAGTTTTACAAAGTTTCCAAAACTTTACCTTTTGGTTTCCAAAAAACTTTATAAATTTTTTTAAGTAAGTTAAATGTAAAAACGAAAAGCCTTGAAGAGCACGGAATATGTCATACTAGTTTAAAAGTATGGTATCCATAGTGATAGTCACCATGGATGCAATATCGATATGATATAGTTCATGAAATCGAACACTTTTTTAAAATTAAAAGTGATTTCATCTTTACTTTTAAAAAGTATTTTCAAACATTCCATAAGTATAAAAAAGGAATTATTGCTTATTGATTAAGCAAATTTGAATGATTTTTAAGATTATTAATACTTAATTAATTAAGTAAAGGTAATTAGATTTTAATTATTAATTAAGATAATTATAATCAGTTAATTAAGAAAGGTTTGATTATTTATAAATTAAGAAAAAGTTAGTTATTAAATTAATAATTATTTAAGTAAGGTTTAATTATTAATCAACATTTAATTAAATTAGGTTTACTTATTAATTAATTATTAATCTAGCAGGGTTTAATTATTTCCTAGTTATTAATCAAGTTAAGACTTAATTAAGATTTACTTATTATTAAATAAAGATTTTATTTTTAATTATTTTCAAGGATTGGTTTGTTTAAAAAGCAGCTTTCTTTACAAAGAATAGTTTAGATACAAGGGATTTTCTTTGTCTATGCCATTAAGTAGCCAAACAAATATGAGTAAGTTATACTAGAATATTGACACGTTTTATTAAAGCAAGTAATCTTGTATTTAGTACTAAAAGCTGATGAGTAGGCTTATCTGTGAGATCTCGAACTTGATTTTCTAAGCGAGGGATGGAGAAGTCGAAATGCCAAAAATGTGATAAATACAAGGGAGTTGATTTCGATAAATAGGTCACGATAAATTAAGTATATGTAAGATATTTCATCGTATACTTAACACCAAATTTCGAGGTATCAATCTCATCTCTATCCCAAGAAGTAGGAATGTATGTCGAGTCAAGTTTAGCTTTCTAGCTTGTCCGACTTTATTGTTAATCAAGAGATAATACAGTATGAAATCGAAAAGTGAGGATAAGTACAAGATGTCATATTTTTCATATGAAAATCTATACACACCCCTGATTGTGGAGCTGTCCACCATCTATAACTTGACCTTTTTTAAATTATCAAATGTTGGCTCAAAGAGACCGGGATCGGATAGCATGATTTACCAGAAACCACTTCGAATCAGCGTAAGTGTTCGAATTGGTAACATCTAAAAGATGATGGAATCGAAGACGAAGATCTTTGACGTGCAAGGGCTACATGACACTATCTCGAGAGTGATTCCAAAATGAATGTAATACAAGTAGTGTCTTCGGTTTTTTCATATCCTAAACAACTAGTGTGAATGAATGCTAGCATTGCATTGTCGCCTAGAGGGCAATGTTAACATTCCAAGTGTGATTGTTAAAGAAAAGGCAAAGCGTAGCCTTGAGCTTCACAACGAGGAATGATTAAAACATGGGATATGCCGCATGTCTTCGTGGGTCGCACCCATTTGGGTATAGTCACCACCAGATCCACACTGACATTTAAATTTTGTATGCTAGTGACCGGAGTAAGGCTGTTGATCTCAACAGGGGTGGTGATATATTCAGTACTATCCGGTAAAGGGTAGCCGATCTCGTGTTGGCGATGGTTAATATGAGGCTCTTGATAAATTTTATCTAAAGGTGTATTGTGGTAGGCGGTACCCAAGAAGCCTTATCATTGATGGAACTCAACTTCCAATAAGTGCTTTACGCACTTGGTTGTGCCCAAATATGCTGGAATGTGAGATGCAAGCACTTTAGCTATATACCTAATTTACTTTAAACCCTAGTTATTATTATAGTATCACTGGTTTTTCTATAGAAATGTTTTAGTCATTGTAAGGTAAAAACTCATCCATATTCATATGCGGCATGGTCTTAAGAGATAATTTTATTTTAAAAGAGTTTATAAGCTTAGTAATTAAGTTGTTTGGAGTTTACTCACACCAAATTTTTGTCTGACCTGAATTTTTTCTTTCTTTCCATAAAACTCTTGGATGCTCAAATTTGTATAAGTAGCCAAATCGTCCTGCATTCCGCTGACTTTTGGAAACAACAACGTTGCATTCAACTCTGCAATAGCAAAGTACCAAGCATCCCATGATGCTAGAACCTATCAGGGTTTTGATGCGCAAGTACAGTCATCAGCCTGGAATGCAATGATTGTCAAACCAGTTGGGATTCTCGTGCCTGCGTAGCACAAACAAGTTCGGTCTCTGATTCTTCATTTGTCTCTGTAGCATCCACTCTTGGTAGATCTTCCACTTGGGTCTCCAGAACAAATTCTACATTATCGTCTGCTCCCTTGTTCCATTCGTAATCATCATATATTTCCACCATTGGTTGATCATCGAGATCCCAATCATCCATTTTCGCCTAAAAGAAAAGTTGAATAAAATATCAAAATTTCACAAAGTTACAACCATGGGTTGGGTTGACTTACTTTTCAATATGAACAAAATTGAAGAAGGGTGTATTATACATCTACAAATGTAAGTATAGAGGAAAAAATTGGACATAATACCAACCTTAATAACTTCTGCGAATGATTTGGCATAAATTTGGGTTTTTGGTTCGACCTTAAAGCAACAAAAAAATGAAAATGGAAGAAGGGGCTAACTGGATTTAAAATAGCAGGTTTTTATGGGCTAATTTTCAAAATTAGCTTGTGGGCGCATTTTAAAATTTCGCCCATTGGCGAATTTTGAAAATTCGCCAAAGGAAGCCTACTGCTGCAAATAGAGCAGCAATTACAAACCCCCGACTACATCATATTACACAAAGTCATACAACATTACCAATCCTAACAACATTAATTTGAACCACACGCAAACAAAACAACAACTACACAAATTCAACATCATTTTATAAATCCAAACAACATTCGTTTGTACATTACATATCACTTTCCACATCACCTCTAACTATTCGCTTCAAACAACATTACCGATTTATTCTTGAAGCTCATGAAATTCATGCGGGCTTCTTCTTTGCCAACGCGTTACCAGTGCTCTTGAACTGCTACTGCTGCTGCTGCAACTCCATTCTCTGCACACTGTAGAGGATGAAGGTAATGCGGCCATTGGTTGAGATAGGACAGGAACAAATTCTTCATGTACTCGTGCAGCTTGTGACGAGGTGCCTTATGATGATGAACCTGCACCTTCTCTAGGACGACGTCATGTGTACACAAGCGCTGGAGGTGGAGATGGAGGTCTCGGCCTATCAAGTTTATTACTGCACAACATAACATTTAGAATCCTTTGGATGTTAGTGCACATCCTCCTACCCTCCTCGTCGGTTTGTCGTTTGCAAAGATTTTCTACTCCTTCCCAAGCCCTACTTATACCGCTGCCTGTAAAGTTGAATGAAAATGAGCATCACACACAACTATCATAACTAATTGATATACTACTTACAACATCAACTCACAATGTTCCTCTCAAGTGGTGCACTGGGAACGTATGGACTTCTATACACTGCCTCTACAGGCGCCGTAAGAACATATTGTCGTGTTATGTTCCAGTACTACCTTTTGTATAGCTCTAGCGTAATGGTGGGTTCCCACTCAGTATGGGTAGCTTTATGGCGTTCATTCCACAACTGAATGTGGTTTCCATACTCCTTTACATTATACGTAGACGTGTAGGGTGGCGCATCGTCCAGTGTATGTTGCATCATGCCAAACTGTCTCATAACCCTGTTGGGTAAGTGAAATGTAGTCTGGGTGTAAGATATGAGTGGTACTCTCACAATTCTCAAGTATCTAGCAGCTGTGCACATGGTTGGAAGCTGTGCTAGCACATCGTGTGTGTACGTGGTCCATGTCACCTTGTCATCCTTCAGAACATCTAACTCGTTGCGGTTGAACTTCACACTCCATCTTGGAGTTTGGTGCGTTTTGTTTGGTCCTACCCACCTGTTATAACAAGTTAACAATTGAATATTACACACGAAAATTTCGCTGTTTAATTAAATTAAAAGTATAAAAAATATACCGAGACCCAAGCGGCATCGACTGATCGACAACGATGTTTGTTACTAACAATCTTCCAATCGGAAGATAGGTCCACGACCAAAGCTGCATTTAAAAGAAAATATTACGACCAATGGAGAAATAAAAATGGAGGTTGAAGGAAATGTGGATTATAGATCTTAAGGCTAGGATTAACACTAGAGGGAGGGGGTGAATAGTGTTTATAAAGAATTACTAAATCTTTTTGAGTTTATGTTAAGTTAGACACAGATGTATGCAATCTACAGATACATGGATAATCACAGAAACAAACACAAATGTAGAAATAAAATAAAAGCAGTAAAGGAAAGAACACACCAGATTTTATACTGGTTCGGAGTTACCCTACATCCAGTCCCGCAACACAAGTACGAATTTCCTTTCAAAAGCAATTGTACAATTACACCCTCGATTTCAAGGCTACGAGGTACACCCTCTAGAATTTCAATCCTCTGGGTATAGATACTTGATTTCCGGGCCACAAGTTTACCCAACTGATTTACCAAGGCTACCATCATACCTTTTCTCGCTTGATTGATTTTCAAGGCCACAATCACGCCTTTTCTCGCTTAATAGATTATAAAGAAGTCTATAACTCTGAATAGCACTGAGAACCTTGTTGAGATAGTGATAGAGAATCAAACTAGAAGTAATCAAGTATGATTCAATATTGATTTCGGCAGAGTAATGCTAAGAGTTTGCATTAAGAAATGTGGAAGAAGAAGAGGAGTGAAAAACAAAAAAATCTGATATAAAATTCATTGAAACTAACCCCTATTTATAGAAGAACAACAGCCATGTCCATTCATGAAGAGTTATGGCGAATAGACACTTCTTTTGAAATAAATTTGAACTCAACTGACACCACATCGACATGGTCACCATAGGCATGTCGACATCCCAAAGCAATTTTTTATGATTTGATTTTCTTTGAAAATAACTTCTATCTTATATTAAAACTATTTTAAACTTTTCTAACATGCTTGACTATAGTTAAAATTCATAAGTAAATATAGAGAATAATATATAAAATTTAACTACAATTTTATATTTAAATCTTGAGTATAAATATTTAAAAGTTAAATATATTATTTTAAAAGATAGTTTAAAATCAGGAGTAATTTTGACTTTTGAAATTAAAGATAATTTTTAGGCTAAAATTATTTAAAATCAGTATATAGGTTTTTTATGCTTTTAAAAGGAAGGTTTTAAAAACATTTTGAAAACAGGATATAATTTTGAAAAAATGATTTTGAATAAAAAGTTAGCGGATACAAAACAATGTTCCACTAGATTTTTCGTAGGTTCCATCCTACTTAGGGTTCCATCCCTTTAACAGGCTCGAAGTGGATTCCATTCCATGAATAAATTGGATTTTTAGATGCTAGTGCTTTTCTATGAGTTTAACAAAATTTCTAATTAAAGAATAAATTACTTCAACTCTTGAACTCTTGATATTCTTGATACTCATGAGTCTTCAATCTTGATATCTTGAATCTCTATATTGTACAGTCTTCATTCTTGGTACCTGCATGGTTAAAACCTACATATACATATATATCTAAACTTATAATGTTAGTATTTATATTTTATAATCTATTCTAAGGTTGTTGTCATCAAAACCATCACCTCACGGACTAGCAATCTCCCCCTTTTTGATGATGATAACCTTCGTTTATAAAATAGTACTTCTATCCTAATAACTCCCCCTAACACTGATAACTCCTCTTTATTCTATGCCTAACTAACCTATTTTATACTTCTCCCTCTTTGTCATCAACAAAAACAAACTCCCCTCATTCTTGGACTAGAGTGCCTGCATTAACAAACTATATAATGGAATATATAATAGATAGATTAAGAATTAAGTATCCTTATGAACATGATAATTAATCAAGGATTATATACATTTCAATGTATACATATATACATGTTTTATGTAGCAAACATCAAACCACTCAGTCCACACCGAGTATCCATCCAAACCAAATCAAATTAATTCAAACAAACAATTTAAACAAAGAAAACAAATAAAATCAAACGTTATGTGGAACTTCCACCCATCCTTCTTCTCCAAAGATTGGGTCTGCCTTAATAGCATCCCAATCTTCATTGTCGTTGGTAAGAGGGACTGGAAGATGTGCTTCTTTATCATCCTTGTGTAGGGAGGAAATCATCCATCGTATTGCATCGAAATGCCTTTCTTGCTACTTGATCATCTGCATTTGACTCAATTCTAAGTGTCGCTGGTTATGAAGAATGAACGAGAGAATACTCTTGAACGAATTAAGAGTTTCTTTAAGATTTTCAGATAAATTGTGATTGGATTAGCCATAGTTGAATTTGTGAAAGAAATGAAGAATTAGAAGATAGGAAATAATTTTCAGTGAAGAATTCTGGAAGAAACATGTATATATAGGTGTAGAAATTCGTTTGAAATGAATAGACATATGGTTGTTATTCAAATTTCAAATTCAAAATCAATTGTCATTTCTGACCAGTGCATGTCAATATGGTCATAGAGGGGATGTCGACATGGGTTAGTGAAAAATTATGACTAGTTTGATTTTGTGAATAATTTTGTGTGTGTGTGTGTGTGTATTTATATACTATACTAACATTTATTCTGGAGATAAGATAAGGTAGATAACAGAAAAGAAATTTCATTTCATTGCATGCTAAGATGTTACAAAGATTAAACACACACCAAACTACATAAACTTTCGAATTAAACAAACAAAAACACATACAACAAGATACGAAAAGATAAAACTAGTTAGAGGATGATGATGATGAAGAAAGTACAAGTTTCTTGCTGACTTTGGAAATGAACTTGTTCATCTTGGATGAAATTTTGTCCAACTTCTTACTAACGGATCGTTTAAGAATCCGTTGATTCTCAACAATCGTCTTTTTATTTTTGTCAAGGGTTTTGGTGGATGGATTAGGAGGATAGTCAATGCTTTCCAATGAGGTTTCGCCTTCTTCTTCTTCAATTTCCATTTCATCCCCTTCTTCTTCCTCTTCCTCTTCTTCCATTTCCTCATGAGCCAAACGCTCTTCCTTTTCGGCAAGGGACTCATAAGGTTGAAAAACAAATGGAATTTTCATAAGCGAAATATTGGAATGGTTGAAAACTTTTCTAGAAACAAATTCTTCGCTTTGAAATGCACTCCAAAATAGTTAAAAATCCGAGTGAGATAAATTCCATGATATAAAGTATTCTCACCCATTTTAAGATTTTTAGGACGAAGTTCATCCAAAATAACTTGCGCCCAATTTATGTCACAATTTCCAAAAATAGCAAAATGAGCTTTGCAAACTTTTGAAGTAGGATTGTTAAAATTCCCCGATCTTGAGGTCAAAGTATGTTGCAAAAGAAGATTGACTATCCTCGCCTTTGGTCGAAAATTTCGATTTTTGAATTCAAAATTATCATTCCCTTCGAAAATGTGATGAAATGTTTCACGATCATTTTCATCGATTTTAAAATTAATAAGATCCATTCCCATACACTTGCAATTAAGAATGGTACCCGAAAGGTGATAATTCAAAACAATTCTAGTGCCTTTGACACTACTCCAAATTTCATCCTCATTTCCATGATAAAATCCTCAGTTTAAATTAGCATAGAAAACTTTAACAAGATTTGGATAGCAAACAAAATCATTTTGAGAAGCATCAGTAAGACTAAGAACTTCATTGTTAGTAAAAAGAGAATCAAGTTCATAAGAAGAGAAATCTTGACAAATAGCAAACTTTTCGAGATGGACTTTGGCATAATTAGCGTAATTGATGCATGCTTTTATTGCCTCTGGATCATTGAATAATTACTCTTTTATTTTCTGGAAATTCTCATGGTGGAAGGGTTGCTTGAAGAAGAGATTAAAGTAGAGAGTAGAGAGCTTGAAGTTTTGAAGAGAGAGTTTGAATTTGAAAATGAGAGTGAAAAGATATGATAAAAGATAGTGAATAAATAGATTCTCAAAGGACATATTCTCTGGTCAAAAGGTAGCTTTTCAGAGAATTGAATGAAGTGAAAAGGTGGAGGCAAATTCAAACATTTGAATTCAAATTTTGAAATTCAAATTCTGGTACCCATGTCGACATCATGGTAGGGACCATGTCGACATGTGTTAGTGAATTTTGATAATTTATTTTTCCTAAGTTCTCTAAAATATATATATAAATATACTTATTATTTTTAATGTGTATATATATACATATATATTTGAAATATTTATAGTATATTTCAGAAAATTATACTATTAAAAAATAATGAAATAATAATGAAATAATAAGATAATAATAAAAAAAATTAAAATTCAAACAACACACCAATTCAAAATCAATCAATCAAGTAATCAAGCAACTAATTCTAAGTAAGCAATTTCAACCAATTGTATTGCAAACGTGTACCTTTTTATGAGTTCGTTTCTTTGAATTTTTCGGAGTCATGAACAGCTGCGAAACACAAATTCGAATTATCTGTCTCTGATCATCATCACTTGAGGATGAGTCTGAGTCATCTAGAGTAGCAGTAAATGAACGCTTCCGTTTCTTGTTGGATCATTGTTCATAGGAGGATTTTGCCTATCTGGATACAGACGGTCTCTTTTGAAATGGCGTGGTTCATCACAGTTGTAACATTTGACAATATTTGGCACTACATTCTGATTTCCAAAGTCCTTATAGTTGTTTCTCTATAGATTATTCATCTTTCTGTATTTCAGGAATTTCCTAAAATTTCTGGTCATAAAGGCTATCTCTTCATCATTATCGTTGTTTGAGTCTGATCCATCAGTCAATGCATTGAATGCCATTGATTTCTTTTCAAATGATTTGTTTTCTCTTCTCCCCATCATTTGAACTTCATACGACATTAGATTTCCAATCAATTTTTTATCTTTAAAGTACTAATGTCATTTGCCTCTTCGATAGCAAGTGTCTTTTGATCCCATTCTGGAGTAAGAGAATTTAAAATCTTTATGACTTGATCTTCTTTAGAAAATTCCTTTCCCAAAGATATTAGAGAATGCACAATATCCTGAAATCTACTATACATATCTGAAGTAGACTCATTAGGATTCATTTTAAATAATTGAAACTGATTTATGAGCATAGAAATTTTGGTCTGTTTAACTTTGCTTGTTCCTTCGTGAGTAACTTGCAAAATTTTCCATATTTCATATGCAAACTTACAAACTGACACTCTATTGAATTCATTTCTATCTAGTAAACAAAACCAAATATTCACTGCCTTAGAATTATTTTGTGCAACAGTCTTTTGCTCAGCAGTCCACTGTGCAAAATCAGTTGTGGGTTCAGAATATTCAGTTTGTGTAATATTCCAAGTGTCTAATCCTATGGTTGTAAGTATATTTTCATCCTACATGCCCAATATGCATAGTTCCTGCCATTAAAAAGTGGTGGTCTGACAGTAGACTGACCTTCTACAAATGCACTAGTGATAGGAATACTCGTGTTAGTAACAGTACCAGTGTTGGTAGCCATTTTGAAAACTTTTCAAAAATCAGATTATGAAATTTTGAAAACCTTGCTCTGATACCAATTGAAAGAAACGCAGATTACGGATCTTAAGGCTAGGATTAACACTGGAGGGGGGTGAGTAGTGTTTATAAAGAATTACTAAATCCTTTTGAGTTTATGTTAATTTAGACACAGATGTATGCAGTCTACGGATACAGGGATAATCACAGAAACAAACACGTATGCATAAATAAAATAAAAGCAGTAAAGGAAAGGACACACCGGATTTTATACTGGTTCGGAGTTACCCTACATCCAGTCCCGCAACACAAGTACGGATTTCCTTTCAAAAGCAATTGTACAATTACACCCTTGATTTCAAGGCTACGAAGTACACCCTCCAGAATTTCAATCCCCTAAGTAGAGATACTTGATTCCCGGGACACAAGTTTACCCAATTGATTTACCAAGGCTACAATCATACCTTTTCTCGCTTGATTGATTTTCAAGGCCACAATCACACCTTTTCTCGCTTAATAGATTACAAAGAAGTCTATAACTCTGAATAGCACTGAGAACCTTGTTGAGATAGTGATAGAGAATCAAACTAGAAGTAATCAAGTATGATTCAATATTGATTTCGGTAGAGTAATGGTAAGAGTATGTATTAAGAAATGTGGAAGAAGAAGAGAAGTGAAAAACCAAAAAATCTGATATAAAATTCGTTGAAACTAACCCCTATTTATTGAAGAACAACAGCCATGCAAATTTATGAAGAGTTATGGCGAACAGACACTTCTTTTGAAATTTAAATTTTGAACTCAACTGACACCATGTCGATATGGTCACCATAGGCATGTCGACATCCCAAAGCAATTTCTGATGATTTGATTTTCTTTGAAAATAACCTTTATCTTATGTTAAAACTGTTTTAAACTTTTCTAATATACTTGACTGTAGTTAAAATTCATAAGTAAATATAGAGAATAATATATAAAATTTAACTATAATTTTATATTTAAATCTTAAGTATAAATGTTTAAAAGTTAAATATATTATTTTAAAAGATAGTTTAAAATCAGGAGTAATTTTGACTTTTGAAATTAAAGATAATTTTGAGGCTAAAATTATTTAAAATCAGGATAGAGGTTTTTGATGCTTTTGAAAGCAAGGTTTTGAAAACATTTTGAAAACATGATATAATTTTGAAAAATGATTTTGAATAAAAAGTTAGCAGATGCAAAACAATGTTCGACTAGATTTTTTGTAGGTTCCATCTTACTTAGGGTTCCATCCCTTTAACAGGCTCGAAGTGGATTCCATTCCACGAATAAATTAGATTTTATGATGCCAGTGCTTTTCTATGAGTTTTAACAAAATTTCTAATTAAAGAATAAATTACTTCAATTCTTGAACTCTTGATATTCTTGAAACTCATGAGTCTTCAATCTTGATATCTTGAATCTTTATACTGTACAGTCTTCATTCTTGGTACCTGCATGGTTAAAACCTGCATATACATATATATCTAAACTTATAATGTTAGTATTTATATTTTATAATCTATTCTAAGGTAGTTGTCATCAAAATCATCATCTTACGGACTAACAGAGGTCTTCGGTCGCCATCTGTCTACCAAAGCATTGATAAAATAGTGGTCAAGTTGGATGTATCCTAACTTCTTTATGTGTAAAAAAACCAGCTCTCTCAATCTCAGCCAATACTCCTGGATGGTTTGAAGTCATTTTCTTCAGCGACGTAGAGTGATCTATAGTAGTATCTGGATCGTCACCCTGATTAAATGATAAATAATTAAAAAGCCGGAATTATACCAACTGACACAAAATTACAATTTTTTTAAACCACCTGTATCCATATATCGTTAGAAGTACGATGCTGGGCTTGAAGAAATAATTTCCTATCATCAACGGGTTTGGGCTCCATCTCAACATAATCTACAAACACAAATATTAAAAATTAATTCATTTCAATTAAATTATACACTAACCAAAAATTGACAACCCCCCTAACCCATAAAGTTGTATGAATGCACGTAAACTCCTTGTTGTTTATATGGATTGCTTATAAAAATAATCTTAAGTTGCTTTTAAGAACGGTTTATAATATGCCTTTTACAAACTACTACTAACCTAGTTCAAATTGCTTTTAATTAAGATCAAAATGTGTACAAATACTTGTAATGATAGTTTTGTAAATGCTTTATCAACATTGATATTGAAACGCTTTACTTTACAAGCATAATTTTATGTTTACAAAGAAACAAAGCACAATATGCATGCCCTAAATTTGAAGTGATAAGTTATGGGTATAGATTCATACCTATTTCTTGTTCTATGCACGACATGCTTGCCATTGACAATTTTTTGAAAGAATTTGATTAAAAATTAAAGAAATGAAAGTGGTGGAAGGTTTTGGGGAATTAGGAAATGTTGGGTTCGGTTGTAAAAGAAAGGGAAAGAGGATGGGGGTATTTGCCTATTGATTCTTGGGTTTATGTGTGCAGGGTTTTTTCAAAGGAGAATTTTGAAAATGCGCCTTCGGGCGAATTTTGAAAAGTCGCCTATTGGCGCATTTTGAAAATTCGCCCGAAGGCGCGTTTTCAAAATGCGCCAACGTCTACCTAGCAAAAACGGGTCTACGTTTGTAATTATTTTCAAAAGTAGGTTATTCCATTTATTGTTTTCAAAACCGAGCATAGATTAGCAAATTATCCTTTTCTAAATTGTCACTCCAAAAATGGTTAAGGTGTTCTATTTAAAAAAAAGTTTTACTAAGGGGGTAGAAATAAAAATATTCCCGTAACAAACTAATATAATATTACCAAATTACCCATTAAACCTTAGTTCTACAGTAATCTCTTCTTCCTCCTTAATCAAAATCATTAGTCTAAAATCATGAAGAAATTAAATGTTAATAAAATTTCTTCACAAGAGAAAGAAAACAATATGATTTTGAATTAAAGAAAGTGAATGGTACATTGAATTTGTTCAACCAAACAATGAAGAGGCAACTTTTTTTCTTTTGGTTAAGGTTTATTTAAGGTTCAATGTGTACTTAGCGTTTTATGATTTGTATTCACAATTCGGTGTGTACTTGCCGATTTTAGAGTTGAAATTTAATTTGTTCATGTCGAAATTAGCAAACTATTGATCCCTCTCGATTTTGAAGCCTACGGGCCGAAATAAAGGAAAATGTTCAGCATTTCGGTGTCGTGTTTATGAAATACAAGGTGAACATAACAATCCATGCCACATTACCGATAATATTGAATAAATTCGGTGGCCTTTTGCCGAATATTTATGGTTGCCTCAAATTTTTTTGAATTTTGAGATTTTTTTTTTTTTTTTCATAATAGATACCCTGGCATGATTAGAAGAATGAAGTGGATAATTGCAAAGTATTGGAAATGACGAAAATGGTTACTGCACCGAATCAAATGAAGTGGACAATTGCAATGAACCAGAAACCGATGATGGCACTAAGGACCAAAATGAGGAAGTCGCCATGTCGCCCTTCAATTACCCCGATTTGATGTCTCATTCTATTGTTGATGTGGTATGATAAAATATTCAAATATATGTTCGATTTTTTTGTTTTGATGTTTGTTACTAATTTATGATGCATTTGTTCAAATTGAAGGAAAGTGTACGAGATTGGTGCATGGAACGCGAGATAAGTCTAAATTGCATTGTTGTTACTAAAAGAACGAGAATGAGAAATGTGCTATGCAGTGGAAAAGGATCTTGGATGGTCCTTACTCGTGAAAGAATTGGAGAGTATGTTGACCATAAAGCAAAGACTTATGTTCCAAAAACTCATAAAAAGGGCGAAGGTCGGGAAGTAGAAAATGTGGATGTCCATTTGAGTTAAGCGCTCGTTGTACAAATGATGGAAGATGGGTATTAAGTGTGAAGAATGGACGCCATAATCACATGCTTGCTAATGTGTTAACAGAACATCCGTATGTGGCAAGGCTGAAAGATCATGAAGTTAAGACCATTGAAACAATGACAAATAGTGGTGTTGGGCCTCGAAATATTTTAACTCCTATTAAAATTGACAACTCGAACAACCAGTCGACCATACGAAATGTTTACAATGAAAAAGTTAAGCTTAAACTACATAAGACGGAAGGTAGATCGATTATGCGGCAGTTTATGAAAATGGCTTCTAGTCATCATAACATGGTTCACTATAGAGTTGATGTAACGACCCGTAATTTCACTACTTCGAAAATAAGAGATTTCGTTCGTTTTAAATTTAAAAAGGAATTTAAATCTTAAAATAAATATGTTATATATAATAAATAATTATCTATTCTTATAGCTAAAAAATTAAAAAGTATAAATTCGGATTTTCGAACAAATCGACAAAAGTTATGTTTTGTTAATAATAAATTAAGGCTTAATTAAATAAATTTAAATATTTATTTAAAAAGGTAAATCTTATTTAAAACATCTAATAAAGATAATAAAAGGAAATTTATATATTTAAAAATAGGTTAATAATCGTTTTACAAAAATAAACAAAATTTGTCGCATTTTGTCAGTTTTATATACACTGTAAAAATAGAGATTTTGATATTAATTAAATATGACTTTAAAAAATAAAGAGACATTTTTTTTTTCATTTAAAGAAGTAAAAAGTTCATTTTAAATTTTGGTTTACTTCAGTTATGGCTTAATAAAATCATCAAATTTTGACTGCAAAATTTGTCGTCAAAAAACACCGTTTTTAACCAAAACAAGTTGTCGACAAGTTGTTGCAACTTGATACATTTTCTAACTTATAAATACAAGTTTACAAACTATTTAAACACTTTACATTTAACACTAAAAGACAAAAGGAGTTTATTTTTGAAAAGTTTAAATAAATGTATAAAAAGTGAAAAATATGATTTGACATATTTAAAAATAATAAAAGCTTTTATTAAACAATATCATTACCCTACTTCTCATCTCATTAATGAGATATTATGCTTATGCATAGAAAAGGAGCAAATGGAAAAGTGAAAAGAAAGCTAACTTAAGGAATTAATGGCACATACATCCATGCATTTAATGCAAATCAAATCAATACAAAGTCTTCTTTTTAAAAGGCAAAATTTAAGAAAGTAATCATTTCTATCTTTAACATCACCATTAATGCTTAAGTCACATCACTTATGGAAAAGAAGCAAATGTTGTTTTAACATTTTAAAGTGTAAGAAAAAGAGGTAAACATCATTTCTTAAGTACAAATTCAAATCAAACCATTTCTTCTCCATTAAGCAAAGGTCAAATCAAGGGTAGAAAGGTAAATTAGAAGTCAAAAAGTAGAGAAGGGTATTTTATTCATTTCCTCTCCAAAGCTCAAGTATAAATATGCATCCATACCTTTCATTTTTCACACTTCATTCTCTACCTTCTTATTAACCTCCATTTCCATGGCTTCCTATCTCCATTTTCCTTCTACCTCTAAGTCATTCACCTTCTACCAATTATACTCCTCCTCCAAAATACCAAAACCCTCTCCACCCTCGGCCAAAATCACCCTACACACCAAAATCAAGCCTGGCTTCCACCTACCCACCCCCTACACGCCAAGGCCGAACCCACACACCACAAACCCGAGCCACCCTAGCCAAGCCGAGCCCCTACACTCCAAACCCGAGCACCATACACCATAAACCCGACCCATACACTCCTATGCCTCCTACACGCCATACCCAAGTCCACACCCTCCTCCATACCAAGGCCGTACTCCCTCTCTTCCATATAAAAAAAAGAAAAGAGAAGAGAAGGAAAAAAAAGGAAAACAAAAACATTCGAAAAGGAAATGGAAAAAGAGGAGACGTTGGAAATAGCACGTTAGCGAGAGACAGAATTTTTGCGTTAAAGTTTGATGGAGTGGATATGAAGGTGAGAAATTCTCACCGCTTTTTTAATTATATTGATTACCATGCTTAATTGTCATGTTAGATAATCATTATTTGGTGACATGTATGTTTGATTGATTGTTTAAATATATTGGATAATCCCTAGTAATGTTATGACATTTATCATATTGAATATTCTAGTATTATATGATTGTTGTATGGTTGTGACGATAATTTGGACATCAAATTCCTATTAATTAAGTAATCCTTTTATTTAAAAGACTATATTTTAGTGATATGAGATATTGTGGAAAAATAAGTCTCTTTTCATTTAGAAGTGAAATTAAAATTAAAATGAAAGAGAATTTGAAATTTAAAGTGAAACGGATTTGAAAAGGATAGCTAAATGGAAATTGAAATTGAGATGAATAGTGAAATTAAAATTGAAATCGATTTTCAAAAAGTGAAGTTTAGTTTGAGAATAAATTGAAGTTTAAACTGAAATAAGATTTGAAATCAATGTTTTAAATGTGTTTAATTCGAAGTTAGAATTGAAATTGAGTTAAAATTGGAATTTAAATTTTAATACCAAAATAATGGGAATATAATAATATTATAATATGGTAATAGTGAAAATATATATTAAATACTTTAAAAAGTGAAAATATTGATTTAAAATGATTTATAATGATTTTATAAGTGTTGAAATCCAATTTGAATAAATTATTTCAAGTATTGAAAAATAAGTTAAAACTAGACGCGTCGTGCAACGGTAGTTCGCGATTTCGCACCGAAAAGTTCAAATGAACGTGTAGAGTGGAATATGGCTCGAAATTCTTCGAGATAAGAAAATTATGGGCTATTATATCCATATCTTATAAACGAAGAAAGAAAATCAAAGTTTCGATAAGTAGATTTTGAATTAAGACCAAATCCATTTTCCAGAAAAATCGCGCTAGTGCAGTTTAGTGACCATAATAAGAAATTTGTTTAAATGAACGATTTTAATTACGGAAAAATATGGAATAAATTTGATAAATCTATTTAAATAATTTAAAAGATATTTGGATCTAAAAATATTAATTTTCAAATATTTAAAAGTTGTTTAAATTCAAATAAACTTATATGGCATTTTCCGCAGCACTTTTCTGCTGCGAATTCTATAACTTTTGGAATATGAGTCTAAATGTAACGACGTTTTCCAGAATAAATTGTGAATGTTTTAAAAAGAATAATTAAGCGTTTTGAAAGATAATTTAGGGTATTTATAAGCAATTCTAAAATAAAGTTGAAAATCTGAGTATGCGGAAACGACTAGTACATTTGTCTCGCTTGTGAGATCTGGAAAGATAAAACAAGGGGTTTAACTAAGGTTAAGAATGGAGCAACCAATGTCCTGAACTTACCAGGACTATGTTTTCTTTTATTAGACGAGGGGTGGAAAAGATCGAAGGGAAAGCCCGGATGCTCTTAAATTAAAAAGATTCTGTTAAGTTTTCCAAAATAAAAGAGGATTAGTATTATCCAAAAGTTAAGCAATCTCCATAACGAATGATTTCTATGATCCTGTTTACTTCAAAAATGTTTGCTAAGATTGATTAGGGTTTTCCGTAAACGATGTCTTCAATAACATTATTTTTGACTCGCTTAAAAGTTAAAGAATTTGATCAACAATTGAGTAAGGAAATTTGAGATATTTTCCAAAGAAAAAGAATGAATTTCTTAGAAATTATCCTAAGTCAAAAGAAAGAGATTTCGAAATCATCCGAAAATATATTTAAAGTGGAAAGAGACTTAATAAATCATGTATACTCATATTCACTTTCTATCGATGCTGAATTTCGAAGGAACCGAGGTCGGGTTTGGGTAATTCCTATCCGAAAACCACTTCGAACCAATGTATACGTTCGAACATGAAGACATTTTGAAGATGGTGATTGAAGACCATGGATCTTCCTAGCATGAAGACTGCTTGTTGAACATGCTCTGGGTAGCTCCCATTTTAGAGTTATTTATAGCGGTGGTCTCCTCGTGATCGAAATTTTTCGAATTACAAGGACTACTCACTACTAGTGGTAGTAGGAGAGTGCCTTCGGTTTGTCCTGTTCCTGGACAACTTATATGGACGTTTGTCTGACATTGCATTTCTAACGACTACGTACATTGATTTCACAAACGTACATCAGTGGCGGCGGAGAAGGCAACTTCTCTTAGCTTAGCACCCTCCTTGAGACATACGAGCTCAAGGGTTGTATTTTTGTGAAAGGTAATTAGTAGTTAAATGAAAATGGCAATGTGGCATTCAAAGATGTGATATGTGCTGTGAGAAAAGGTAATCGTTTCCCTCAAGCCTCATCAAACCAGAAATGACCGAAACAGGATTAGATGCAGAAAGGCTAAGTGGGTAATTCCCAATTAGGATATGGTCATCCTCTTCTAGATATCACGTTATGACGTCGGGGTGCAAATTAATGTGGTGTATGCTAGAGGGCCCTCGAAAAAGGTCGATAACGACCAGAGGATGTCATATTTGGTACCATCTATTTATAGAGGTGGGTCGGTCTTGTGTTGGTAGAGGATCCTTTGTGATGGTCCTTAGGACATCCATCTAGAGGTGTACTCCTTAGGAAGGTAGATCTTGCGCCTGGTCATTTGTATGGAAATCCATTCTCTAATAAGAACCTACGACTTGACTGCAAATGTAACGATCCTGAATTTTAAATTATTTTAAATTGATAATTTATATAATTTTTTAATTTAAATTAATAATCAAATGAATTTTTTAATTAAAATTTGTAAAATTGATTATAAATGATGCGAGTTTCCCCGAATCAAATAGAAATTATATTAAGTCGTATGAATTTGAAAATTTGTATATATGTGAATATACATGTATATATTGGATTTTTAAATAAATTCTTAAATAAATGATTTTTGAAAAATAAATAATATACTTTGGACACAAGTATAAAAATAAATATATAAATTGATTTAAAAATTTATAAATGATGATAATTTGAGTTATATAAAATATATTTGTACATATAGGAGTAAAAACAAACCTGGTAATGCAAATAAATAAAACAAGTACAAGCAAAAGCAACATGCTTCTGTAATGTAGCCGAGACAAAGGAAATAAAATATGCCTTTAAAACAAATACAAAAATAATCCAAACCATACCTTTACATATTTGTACAGCCGAGACAAGCAAGAAAGATAAAGTAAAAGTAAACAAATGCATAACGAAGTACTGATGCATTTAATGTTTACACCTCTAGTCTATAACAAAAAAATACTATCACTTGTACCTGCACACCTCTTTCTTTCTATATGTGTACAGCTTTCGTTCACAAGGCTGAGCATACTTGTAAACATTTTCTCAAATTCTTCAAACGTTTTCGAAGCTGTAATAAGTATCAAGCATGCAAAGAGTTCAACTTCATTAGCAAAGCAAAATTCCAAATTTACAGTTACAGGAAAATAAAAGAAAAGCTTCAGATAAACCAAACTCCAACTTGTAAACTCCTGGATTTAAGCAATGATTTGGAAGGTTAGTAGTAACTCTCACTTTTAAACCTTAAATATTTGAAATCAATTGCGTATAAATATGTGGAAATGAGTATGTGAGTAACTTATGTTTCTAAAATTTAAAAGTTGAATTGATTTCATATAGGTGTCTGTTGCTATATATATGTATATCCTCTGAATATTTTGGAAACAAGAGATTACAGTAAAATCTTTTAAATCTGGAAAAAAATCACTGTGAGTAAACAAATTTATATTGATACTTAAATATCATCAAGTTTGAGTATAAATACTTGGTGTATGAAGCTCTGTTTGTTTTTGTGAAGTTGATCTGTGAGTTGTTGTTCCTTTCTCCTCTGTTCTTTTGTTTTCTTCCTTTCTGAGCTTACAGGTTGCTATCAAACAAGAAACAAAACTCAAACTCATATTATCAAATTATCATCAGGCTTTGGTTTCAAAAGAAAGTTGCGTATTGAAGTATGAACTAAAATCTAAAAATAGATTTAAGAAGAATAGAAATATACAGTGAAAAAAATTGATTTTTACAGAGTAACTCAAATATATGAAAAAATTCGAACATGATGAATCGGTGCTTCAAGTATATATTGGGAATTTTTATTCGAAAACTAGATTTTTAAAACAAAAATTTCGATTTTTCATCAAGTATGTTGAGAGCAATTTCATGTTGAACTAAAAATGCTTTTAAATCAATTTCCACCGATCGCACCAATTTTAAATGTTGGGATTTTGTGCAAAGCATGTTTAGAGATGGATGATGTTAGGAAAATTGTCTAAAAAATTTTCTATTGTAAGGAATGATTGAAGGAGAGCAAATTAGGGTTTAAAGCTCGTGTTCACTACCTTGAAGTCGTGAGTTCATCGCGTCGTCGCCGTCGTGTTTCTGGCGATCGCACCGAGGGGAATTGAATCAGGGGTGGTTGACGAAGCTCCAGTGGGTGTTGCGTGATCAACGGTGGTCGGGGAGATGATTCGAGGCATGTTCAGATGATGGGTTGGGTTCTGGCAGGAGCTGGATTGCTCGATTTTGCTACGTCACGAATTCATGAGTGCTGATGTGGTTGGACCGATCGTTAGGTGACGGTCGTCATGTTGATGATCTCGGTGAACGACCAGAGGTGGTCTGATGATCGTGCACGTGCACGACGTTGGTCGTGTGTCAGGGAACGTTGCTTCGAGGCAACTCGAAGTGGAGCTCGGGATTTTCGTGGCTTGACTCGAGTTTTTGCGTGAGTGTTCGTGCCTTATTGTTTTTTTTACTTAACAGTTTAAAAAAAAGAGAAAATATAAGAAATGAAGAAAGAAAACTGGGAAGAGGAAAGAAGAAGGGAAAGGAAAGGGTATGGGCCGAGAATAGATGGGCCGGGAAAGAAAAAAAAAAGAAGAACTTGGACTCGAGGTAATCCTCGGGAAGTTTGCAAGATAGCTCGAGTTCAGACTCGTGTATTTTTAGGTTCATGCCGAGTAAAATTTATTTGTTACAGGTTTTAACAATAACCTGTACTATTGTGTTTTAAAAGTTTAAAATGAAATTTAAAATTGATGTTTTAAATAAGTTTAAATGTCTTAAATTTGAAGGGAATTTAATATCAAAAAATCTTTTAAATTTCTTAATAACAAAGTAGTACTTTAACATATGAATTCAAAGCAAGTTGAAAAATCAATGTTTCAAATATTGTTTTTTTTTTAGTGTTAACTAAATCATTAATAAATATGAGTTTTACTTTTAAGTAAATGAAGATTTAATAATTTGTAATTCATAAATTATTAAGTTAATTCGAATGATTAATTATGAAGTTGGTTTAAAGGTTAATTTAAATAAGTAAGCAATTAAAGAAATATTATTAGTTAATGAACATAATTAATTAGAGATTGTTAAGTAATCAAATTAATGTAATTAATTTTGATAATTAATTTGAATTTATAAATAAAGATAATCAAATGTAATTTGTTGATTACTTAATGAAAGAAATTAAGGGGTTAATTACGAATTGTAATTATAAATTGGATATTTTGATCAAATTTTTGATAAAGGTTAACTGGTAATTAATGATTTATTTGTATGAGATGGTTGCTTAATGATAAGAAATTAAAAAGATTTAATTTCTTTAAATAATTAATTAAAGTTAATTAATTAGGAAATTGGTTTAAAATGTTGATTTAATTAATATGATAAATTAAGAGGTTAATTAAGTAAGGTAATTGATCAATTAATTTATATTAAATGATTTGAAATTAATTCATCAGGATTGGATAATTAATTCATAAGTAATTTAAATTTATTTACTTGGAAATAAATTAGATTTGATTAGGATTAAACGATTAATTGATCTTGCTTATAAATGACTATTGAATACTTAATCATACTTATGAATGATTGTATTATGTAAGATACATTGAATTGATTGTCCTATTTGATCTGTGCCATTTTGTTCTATGGATTGAGCTGTGTGTGATTTATTCATTTACTTATGATACATCTATATTTTGTGATCTGTATATAACAGATAAGCGTTATAGTTTATATCGCTTATCAATTATATTCCTGTATTCTGATCTGTGATAAATTGAATGATGTTGCACTATTGTGTTAAACCCTGGACCACACCATACACACACAATTATGGATTTCACGAGGAAATCGGTTAAGTCACAGATGTTTGAAATAGTTTTAAATTTGAATTTTTAAATTCAAATGTTTTGGAAATGGAATCGGAATAAATGTGAAAAGCTTTTGGAATGGAATTTCAAAATAAAATTTATTATTTTTAAATTACTTGATTAGGTTTTGGAATTTAAATAATTTGATTTAAATTTAAATTCAAGACTTGAAATTGAATTCTATGATTTGAAATTAGGGATTAAAGATGTTATATTGGTTATATAGGGATTAAACCACTTTTAAGTATTGTTTTTGGGAATTTGAATTTAACCCAAGGATTTCAACTCGTATAAATGAATCAGATTTCCAAAATGAAAACTGTTGTTTTCAAATGATAAACACTTTTAGATAAGAACTGAGATTCCAGTTAATTAGGGGAATTTCAAGATTGAATAGAGAAATGATTTTCCTAAGTTATGAATGAATTCTTTTTGAAAACTATGAATTAAATCTGTTTATTTTTAACAAATTTAAATTGATGATTTGTTTAAATCAAATTGAAATGAAATTGTTTTGAAGGCTATAAGTTAAATCTTTGATTTAAAGATTTAACGAGTTAATCAAATTGAAATGAAATTGTTTTGAAGGCTATAAGTTAAATCTTTGATTTAAAGATTTAACGAGTTAATCAAATTGAAATGAGAATTGATTTGGAAAATCTGTGAATGAATCTTTTGTTTAAAAGATTAAAATGTGAAAATTGTTTAAACTGTTAAAGGTTGTGAAAATGAATCTTTTTGTTTAAAGATTGAAAATGGTAATTTGTTAAACCATTTGAAAGAAATTCTTGAATTTTTAAGTTGTGACTTAAATTGAAATCCCATATCCATATGTTTTAAATATTGCGCTCACTATTCGGTTTAGCCGGGAAAGGACCTTTGTGTCGTATAACCCATTCCGAATAAGTGATTCGACGTTATGGATAGCATTTGAAGACCGGTAATGAAGACCGGGCATTTGCGAAAGCGATAGGATGACCTATCGATTGTTTCTGCACCGAGTCGCGCCGGTATAGAAACTCCCTAAGTGATGGGAAATCCGATCGGGGTTGTGAATATCCGGATTGCAAGGACTTCTTTGTAAGTGCCTTCGGTTCTGTTCGAACCCAGAACAGACTGGTATGGATTGTATGTCTGACATTACAAATTGAGATATAAAGCCGATTTCTTTCAAATATATTTCTATTGGTGGCGGAGAATTTATTCTTTTAGCTTAACACCCTTCTCTGAGACGTACGAGCTCAGAGGTTATATAGTGGATGGTTATCAGCGATATATTCCCAATTTGGTAATGTGACATGCTGAGTGTTGCTGTGAAATGATCATTGTGTTGATTATTTATGATAGGATCATTTATTTGATCGTCTATCTTTGTGATCATTTCTATGATCATTTGTTGACCCAAAGCATGGCTTTTGTATAAAGTATGTTTTTGTGGACGTGACTTCGTCGAGCCTCACACCCCGTGAATGGTCAAAACAGGAAAGATGCGGCAAGGTTATGAGGGGTAGCGCCCTTTAGGATATGTGCATTTCCTTCTGGAAAAGGGTGGTATCATGGTATGGAGCCCTGATACTTACTCATGTTGAAAACACTTTATGATTGTGTGAATTGATTACGAGCGCTCGGTTGAAAGGTCCCAAAGGACCGGGGGATGGCATATTCGGTCAGTTGTTACTCAGTTAGGGGTAACCCGGCCTTGTGTTGGTAGAGATCCGGTTTGGTTCTCGGGGATGTCCATCCAGAGGCATTCTCATGTGGCAATGGGAAGTTCCCTAGCCTGATCATTCGTTGGAAATCCAAAGAAACAATACGAGACTTGTACGGTTTTAGTTGTATAACCTGCCATGGAATGTGGCGGTAACCTGCTATTGAACATGGTAGCTATAGTAGGCATAAGTGCGAAATGTCTATGCTGGCTAAGATTTATATCTTTATTTTCGAAATGAATTTTTCCTACACTATGCACTAGTAATAAAATTAAATGTTTCTTTTTAATGCGTATCAAGCATCCTTGACTATCATAAGGAGAAATCTCCTCCGATTCTACGTTTGCATTGTGTGTGTGTGCAGGAGGCCTTATGGTAGTCTCATTTTTAAAAAGCATTGCGAATTGACTTTGAAAATCTTTTGTTGAATGTTTTTAAAAGGATAAACTGTTTTCTTTTTTTGTTGCTCACACCAGTCCCACGACTGATCCGGAGTTTATTGTTTCTTTCCTAAACTCTGGGTGCTCATTATTTTCTACACGAGCAGTCTAGAGTTGGGTTTTTCAGATAGTTAGATATAGTGGATTATCTGGAGTTAGTTCAGTCTTTGGATCGCACCAGTCTTGCTGAGCTTGGTGATATGTGATGGGGGGTTCTCGCTTCTGCTGGATTGATTCTTGGAAATGGAGTTACAGATCTGGAGTTCTCTTTTGAAGACTATCTTAGAGTTATATTGTTCCGCTACTAGATGTTGTCATCTATTTTCTTTTCCGCTGCTATTTATTGTATCATATGTCTGATGTATATTGATATCTATTGGATCATCTGTTGTATCAGATATTGTATCAAAGCTGTATATCAATGTATTATTCTTTTATTCCGCTGTGTTGTTTACTTAATGTTGTTATAAGCTCCGGCGAATCGGATTTGAACGGTCGAATCTATGGCATTCGAATACGATTTGAAGTATGGATGTCGATTTTCGAGCGGGCAAAATCCGAATCGTTACAGCAAACCTATTATGCTGGAATTTAATCAATGTAACAATTTCGGCTAAGATTAAAAAGTTTATTTGCAAATGTTTTTAAAGAATGCCATTAGAAATAATATCAAACTTTTTGATATAAAAGTGTTTTAGTTATCATAAGGTAAAAACCCGTCCGTGTTTATGTTGGGCGTGGTCTTATGAGATACTCTTTGTTTTCAAAGGATTTTATTCAAATGCTGATATATGACACTGTCATTAATTATTGAGTTTTTCGCATGCTGGTTTATCAAGCCTGATCCGGGTATTTTCAATACTCGGGTTAGATCCGAGTAGTTTCAGGATAGTCGAAGACGGTTGGAGTTTCCAGAGGAGAGCTGGAGATATTCATCGACGTATGAATGTATTTATTATCTACTTTGCTTAGTGAGGTTCGTACATGATAGGGGGTTCTCGCTTCTTGTTAGGTAGCGAACGAATGACTCTTACTCCTGCATGTCCCTAAGATCGAGTATCGAAGGGTTGGTTTCAGTCGAGAGGCTGGCTGTAAAAGCAAAGCGTGAGGCACCAGTGTAAGCTACGGCGGAAAGTGGCAGCTGTCGATGGTTGAAAAGCTTAGATCTTAACATTTGGTATCAGAGTTGAAGGTTAAGCGAGAACCTTGGCTCTGTTATGGGTAAAGTCTCATCAGAGATAGGATTAGTAATATCCTAGGATGAGTAACTCATTAGAGATAGGGTTAGTAACACCCTAGAATGAGTTATGAGAGTATTATATATACGAGCGTGTATTTGTTAATTTTATACAAATGGTTTTGTTTTCAAAAAGAAATTGGTAAATGAAATAATTTTACCTTCGTTTTATATTATAAATATTAAAGGGGACATTATTACCTTTTGGGTTTGAAATTAAGGATTGAATGTGATTTTTGATTAGTAAAACTAAAATATGAATATCTTGTGATTAGAATTGCACAATTTGACTATAAGATACTCCATATTGAATCAATTAATTGAAAGCTAGAATTTAGAATTTTGATCATATACCCCTAGACCTTTCGTTATTAAGAAATAATAATGATTAAGTGATTATCATAATGGATGGATTTAAAAGCTAAGTACAAATAACTTGTGAAATAAAATTCACAATTTGACTGTAAGAAATTTGACGATAATATTGAATCTACAAGTTGTAACTAGAGAAAGTAAAGAGAAAATGTACACATAGAAAAAAATTATTATCAATAAAATAGAAAAAGATAAGTCAAAATTGAAATTTTGGGTAAATATAATATGAGAGGGTGAGTTCTATAACTTATAAAGGAGTTAAGTTAATTTGAAATTTAGACACTTTGACTAGGTTAAAATCAAAGTGAAATTTAGAAATAAGAGGCATAAGAAATATCATCCTAATATAAAAATTTTAATTAGTGATATATTTAGGGTAACATTTGTAAAATGAAGTAAGAATAGAAGTGGATATTTTTGAATAATATGGTTAGTAGGGTGATTGTTGGACGAAAAAGGTTAATAACAAATACCATGAGAATTAAGTTTCATATATTTGACTATAAAGTATTTGTTGGATTTAAGGTTAAGAAATTTGATTTAGAAAATGGATAGGTAAATAAGTTAAGTAGTTAATCATAGAATCAGTGAGAAAAAGGTGTACACTTAGTAAAGTTGTCTTATTAATATATGGATTGGATATATAATATTAGCTGAATGAAAACCTTAGGTAAAGAAAACTTAGGGTTGAGTTTTATAACTTATTAATTTGAGATAATAGTAGAGTTTCATATTAGTTAAACACCTTAGCAGAAGTAATAACAATTTAAAGTTTGGGGATATGTATATATACTCTTAGGAAGTAAAGATATATTATACAAGTTTAAGTCATACTTGTATGCTTAAGTAATAATTTATTTAGGAGAAAGCAATGGTTGTGAAATAAACTTGGATTAATAGGAATTTTGAAGAAAGTATTAGGTAAAGATGAATGTGAATAAGTACATAAGTTAAACGTAGATCATTTTGGCACATAAATTTTGATCTAAGTTTTGAGTATAGAACTTTGAGGTGTTTACACCAATCCAAAAAAGGATTTATCACTCAATTCTTGACAATGAGCATTGATGGGAGTTTATGATTATGTACACGAGTTTTCTATCATCGTTGAGAGCTATGCAAGGAAAGAAAGGGTTTATGATCAAGAAGTCTGATCAAAGTACGCACTAGAAAATCAAGGGATCGATACTAGTTCAAAAGAAAAGTTGTGGATTCGAATAATAGATTGAGTCAAATATCACATATGGTATGATGTGTTGGGTCTATCTACTTAGTATTTGGATAGTTATCTCAAATAGTAGGCACTAAGATATAGTGGTTGGACTGATGTTGTTGTATGTATATATAGACGTCAGGTAAAGTACATGCTCAGGTCAGATAATGAGTTACGTGGTGGTATTCGTTTATCTTAATATAGTATCAGTGTGGTTGTTTTGGATGCATAGTCTTGTTTGGTTGTTGTATATATTATCTTAAGTGTACAGTATGCACTAGGATGGTAGGTTAGAAGTTTGAGTTGATGTATGTATATATAACCGTAAGTACGTGATAGATACTCAAGTTAATGTGGGGAATCTTTATATGTATGTTTGGCATCATTTGTTTTAGTGTTGTTATGATATCGATCTTCTTCTTTTCTATCATCAATAGAAATAAGTCAAATTATTTTAGGATATGAGTATGAGATGGATTCCTTTATCTAACTTTTATTTCGAGGAGGAAATGCTTTTAAGTAGGGGAGAATGTAACGACCCGTAATTTCGCTACTTCGAAAATAAGAGATTTCGTTCGTTTTAAATTTAAAAAGGAGTTTAAATCTTAAAATAAATATGTTACATGTATTAGATAATTATCTATTCTTATAGTTAATAAATTAAAAAGTATAAATTTGGATTTTAGAACAAATCGACAAAAGTTAAGTTTTGTTAACAATAAAAAAAGACTTAAATAAATGAATTTAAATACTTATCAAAAAAGGTAAATCTTATTTAAAACATCTGATAAAAAAAATAAAAGTAAATTTATATATTTAAAAGTATGTTAATAATCGTTTTACAAAAGTAATCAAAATTTGTCGCATTTTGTCAGTTTTACATACACTGTAAAAATAGAGATTTTGATATTAATTAAATATGATTTTGAAATATAAAGAGACATGTTTTTATTTATTTAAAGAAGTAAAATTTCATTTTAAAGTTTGGTTTACTTCAATATAAGGCTTAATAAAAATGTTAAATTTTGACTATAAAATTTGTTGTCAAAAAACACCGTTTTTAACCAAAACAAGTTGCTGACATGTTGTTGCAATTGATACATTTTCTAACTTATAAATACAAGTTTACAAACTATTTAAACACTTTACATTTAGCACTAAAATACAAAAGGAGTTTACTTTTGAAAAGTTTAAATAAATGTATAAAAAGTGAAAAGTATGATTTGACATATTTAAGAATAATTAAAGCTTTTATAAAACAACATCATTACCTTACTTCTCATCTCATTAATGAGACGTTATGCTTATGCATAAAAAGGAGCAAATGGAAAAGTTAAAAGAAAGCTAACTTAAGTAATTAATGACACATACATCCATGCATTTAATGCAAATCAAATCAATACAAAGTCTTTTCTTTAAAATGCAAAATTTAAGAAAGTAATCATTTCTATCTTTAACATCACCATTAATGCTTAAGTCACATCACTTATGGAAAAGGAGCAAATGTTATTTTAACATTTTAAAGTGTAAGAAAAAGAGGTAAACATCATTTCTTAAGTACAAATTCAAATCAAACCATTTCTTCTCCATTAAGCAAAGGTCAAATCAAGGGTAGAAAAGTAAATTAAAAGTCAAAAAGTAGAGAAGGGTACTTTAGTCATTTGCTATCCAAAGCTCAAGTATAAATATGCATCCATACCTTTCATTTTTCACACTTCATTCTCTACCTTCTTCTTCACTTTCTCCTTCCTCTTCACCTCCATTTCCATGGCTTCCCACCTCCATTTTCCTTCTACCTCTAAGCCATTCACCTTGTACCACTTATACTCCTCCTCCAAAATACCAAAACCCTCTCCACCCTCGGCCAAAATCACCCTACACACCAAAATCGAGCCTAGCTTCCACCTACCCACCCCCTACACCCTAAGGCCGAGCCCACACACCACAAACCCGAGCCACTCTAGACAAGCCGAGCCCCTACACTCCAAACCCGAGCATCACACACCATAAACCCAAGCCATACACTCCTACACCTCCTACACGCCATACCCAAGGCCACACCCTCCTCCACACCAAGGTCGTACTCCCTCTCTTCCGTATAAAAAAACAAAAGAAAAGAAAAGGAAAAGAGAAAAAAAAGGAAAACAAAAGCGTTCGAAAAAGAAATGGCAAAAGGCGAGACGTTGGAAATAGCACTTTAGCGAGAGACAGAATCCTTACGTTAAAGTTCGACGGAGTGGATATGAATGTGAGAAATTCTCACCACTTTTTGAATTATATTGATTATCATGCTTAATTGTTATGTTAGATAATCATTATTTGGTGATATGGATGTTTGATTGATTGTTTGAATATGTGGGATAATCCGTAGTAATGTTATGACATTTACCGTATTGAATATTCTAGTATTATATGATTGTTGTATGGTTGTGATGATAATTTAGACATCTAATTCCTATTAATTAAGTAATCCATTTATTTAAAAAGTCCATATTTTAGTGATATGAGATATTATGGAAAATAAGTCTCTTTTCATTTAGAAGTGAAATTAAAGTTAAAATGAAAGAGAATTTGAAATTTGAAGTGAAATGGATTTGAAAAGGATAGCTAAATGGAAATTGAAATTGAGATGAATAGTGAAATTTAAATTGAAATCGATTTGAAAAAGTAAAGTTTAGTTTGAGATTAAATTGAAGTTTAAATTGAAATAAGATTTGAAATCTAAGTTTTAAATGTGTTTAATTTGAAGTTAGAATTGAAATTGAGTTAAAATTGAAATTTAAAATTTAAAACTAAAATAATGGGAATATAATAATATTGTAATATGGTAATAGTGAAAATATATATTAAATACTTTAAAAAGTGAAAATATTGATTTAAAATGATTTTTAATGATTTTATAAGTGTTGAAATCCAATTTGAATAAATTATTTCAAGCATTGAAAAATAAGTTAAAACTAGACGCATCGCGCAACGATAGTTCGCGATTTCGCGCCTAAAAGTTCAAATGAATGTGTAGAGTGGAGTATGGCTCGGAATTCTTCGAGATAGGAAAATTCCGGACTATTATATCCATATATTCTAAACTAAGAAAGAAAATCAAATTGATAAGTAGATTTTGAATTAAGACCAAATCAATTTTCTAGAAAAATCGCGCTAGTGCAGTTTAGCGACCATAACAAGAAATTTGTTTAAATGAACGATTTTAATTACGAAAAAATATGGAATAAATTTGATAAATCTATTGAAATAATTTAAAAGAGATTTGGATCGAAAAATATGAATTTCAAATATTCAAAAGTTGTTTAAATTCAAATAAGCTTATATGGCACTTTCCGCAGCACTTTTCTGCCGCGAATTGTATAACTTTTGGAATATGAGTTTAAATGTAACGACATTTCCCAGAATAAATTGTGAATGTTTTAAAAAGGATAATTAAGTGTTTTGAAAAATATTGGGATATTCATAAGCAATTCCAATATAAAGTTGAAAATCTGAGTATGCGGAAACGACTAGTACATTTGTCCCGCCTGTGAGATCCGGAAAGATAAAACAAGGTGTTTAACTAAGGTTAAGGATGGAGAAACCAGCGCCCTAAACTTACCTGACATATGCTTTCTTTTCTTAGGCAACGGGTGGAACCGATCGAAGGGAAAGCCCGGATGCTCTTAAATAAAAAAGATTCTGTTTAGTTTTCCAAAATAAAAGAGGATTGGTATTATCCAAAAGTTAAGCAATCTCCAAAATGAATGATTTCTATGATCCTATTTTCTTCAAAAATGTTTGCTAAGATTGATTTAGGGTTTGTCGTAAACGATGTCTTCAATAACATTGTTTTTGACCCGCTTAAAAGTTAAAGAATTTGATCAAGAATTAAGTAAGGAAATTTGAGATATTTTCCAAAGAAAAAGAATGAATTTCTTAGAAATTATCCTAAGTCAAAAGAAAGAGATTTTGAAATCATCGAAAAGAATTAAAGTGAAAAGAGACTTAATAAATCCTATATACTCATATTCACTTTCTATCGATATTGGATTTCGAAGGAACCGGGGTCGGATTTGGGTAACTCCTATCCGTAAACCACTTCGAACCAATGTATATGTTCGAACGTGAAGACATATTGAAGATGGTGATTGAAGACCTTGGATCTTCCTAGCGTGAAGACTGCTTGTTGAACATGCTCTGGGTAGCTCCCATTTTAGAGTTATTTATAGCAGTGGTCTCCTCGTGATGGAGATTTTTCGGATTATAAGGACTACTCGCTACTAGTGGCAGTAGGAGAGTTTCTTTGGTTTGTCCTGTTTCTGGACAACTTGTATGGACGTTTGTCTGACATTGCATTTCTAACGATTACGTACATTGGTTTTTACAAACGTACATCAGTGGTGGCGGAGAAGGCAACTTCTCTTAGCTTAACATCCGTCTTGAGACATAGGAGCTCAAGTGTTGTATTTTTGTGGAAGGCAATTAGTAGTTAAACGGAAATGGCAATGTGGCATTTAAAGATGTGATATGTGTTGTGACAAAAGGTAATCGTTTGCCTCAAGCCTCATCAAATCGGAAATGACCAAAATAGGATTAGATGCAGCAAGGCTAAGTGGGTCATTCCCAATTAGGATATGGTCATCCTCTTCTAGATATATTTCTTCCCACTATGACGTCGGGGTGTAAATTAATGTGGTGTATGCTAGAGGGCCCTCGATAAAGGTCGGTAACGATCGAAGGATGTCGTATTCGGTACCATCTAGTTATAGAGGTAGGCCGGTCTTGTATTGGTAGAGGATCCTTTGTGATGGTCCTCGGGACATCCATCTAGAGGTGTACCCCTTTGGAAGGTAAATCCTGCGTCTGGTCATTTGTATGGAAATCCATTCTCCAATAAGAACCTACGGACTTGATTGTAAACCTATTATGCTGGAATTTAATCAATGTAGCAATTTCGGCTAAGATTAATAAGTTTATTTGCAAATGTTTTCAAAGAATGTCACTAGAAATATAAGTTTATTTGCAAATGTTTTCAAAGAATGTCATTAGAAATAATATCAAACGTTTTGATATAAAAGTGTTTTAGTTATCTTAAGGTAAAATCCCGTTCGTGTTTATACGTGGGCGTGGTCTTATGAGATACTCTTTGTTTTCAAAGGATTTTATTCAAAGGTTGATATATGACACTGTCATTAATCATTGAGTTTTTCTCACGTTGGTTTATCAAGCCTGATCTGGGTATTTTCAATACTCGGATCAGATCTGAGTAGTTTCAGATAGTCGAAGACGGTTGGAGTTTCCAAAGGAGAGCTGGAGATATTCATCGACGTATGAATATATTCTATTATCCGTTGTACTTAGTGTATTTTGTTTGATGTTTGTCAGCATTTGTAAGGGCAGGTTTTATAACTGTCCAAGTTGAATTTAGGTTAGACTTTGATATATGTATTTAAAAGTTTTCCGCTGTAAAAAAATATTTGTTCAATATTATATGTTATCCCATTTGAGTGAGATTCTGTTCTGTCTATTTTTCTTTATTAACCTTAAAGATCCGTCTTTTGTGCAATTTGAGTTGGACATGTGCGGTTTATTGTCAATTCAAAGAGCACGAAAAACGGGACTTTACAGTTGATGGTATAACCAACGAAGTTTCCGACTTATTCTTTAGTCATCCTAGACGTATTGTGCTTACACAATGTTTTCATCAAATATTGTTCTTGGATTACACGTTCAAAACAAATAGATACAAGTTATCGTGTTTTCATATGGTGTCGCAAACATCAACGGAGGCATCTTTTACCGTGGCACTTGCTTTTATCAGTCGTGACACTACTAAATCCTATACATGGGGACTTGATTGTGTTAAAAAATGTTATAGAGGTTTGTTATACAACAAGATTTGTTCTACAACAAGATTTGAAATTGTTAGCATTCCCCGTAACAACTGTTAAAAAGGGTTGACCATCTAAAAAAGGGAAGTCAACTAAATGAGAGCCGTCTTATTTTGAGCATGTTGAAGTGTCATTATCGTGTAGTTCAAACCTTACCCCGATTGGTCGTTACTTGAAAAGGCTTGGAATTAAAAGTAAGGCATGTGAGAACAATCAAGTTGATGATGAATATTTGTTGCAAATGCCCAAATGTATTAGACCCTACATAGTTGGTATAGATGATATGCCTAGTGATGGTAATTGCGGTTATTCGGTTGTGGTTTATCAATTGAATCTCCATAATTAAAGACCGGATAATCCTTGTAAGTTTGTACGTGAGCCTATGGTTGACAATTTAGTGCTACATTCGGCAATGTACAAAAGAACGTGGGATGAATGTGGTTATGAAGAAATGAAGACAAGGATACAGTGTACGAATGCAGTCAGGTTTAGTGAATGGAGGCAGATGCCAGAATCAGGATTTATTATAGCTGAAACATTTGACACTGTGGTTGTTTTGTTAAGTAAGAATATAAGTTTTACTTTTGTTCCCACAACAATACGTGCGACCATGTTAAACCACGATAGGATGGTAGTTAAGGGGCACGTGAACAGCTCTCATTTTGTTCGTATTTAACTTAGTTCCGACTCTCCTTTGCCTCCTACACCTCACTTTTCGTATTTTCAACAGTTTTATAATATTAACGTGGAAGATTGGATTAAACCGTATATGGAAAGAGTGAATAAGTACACTTAGCTTCTTCAGAGGACCATGAGATGATGGCGGTATAGTTAAAGTAGAGTAGACTTATTACTTTATTTGAATTAAATGTAACCGCTTAGCTTATATGGATTGTTGTGGCTTTAAGATATATGTTTGAGTTGGCAAGCATCAATTTTTCTTTATAAAAATTTATTTGAATATGTTGTTTTTAATTGCGTAGTGGTTGTTAGAAGTTGATAAAAGTTGGTTGAATATGGATGTAATATGAAATATGGAATGTAATATGAAAACTTGGTTGAATTTTTTGTTTTGAATTACGTCGTATTTGTTAGAATTTGAGCATAAATGCAATATTATGTAATGGAAGCCATAAACAAGTCGGCGGTATGAAAGTGATAAACAAAAGTAGGTTCGGTGGCACGACTCTGAATAAAAATGCAAAATACGATGAGACTATGCCGTTTTATATTGATAAAACTCTATTTCTATTGATACGACTTACTTATGTCGTTAGTGCTACTTACCAGATTTATATGCCATATCAATATCATGTTAAACCATATAACCACCATATCAACACCTTCTCTATACCGTATCAAACTGCATGAATACCATATCAAAGAATATCAACACCATATCAAAGAATATCAACACCATATCAATACCTTCTTTATACCATATCAAGCTACATGAATATCATATCAAAGTATATCAACGCCATATCAATTACTTCTTTATACCATATCAAACTACATGAATATCATATCAAATACTATATCAATACCATATAGGACCATGTGAATACCATATCAAATCACATGATTGCCATAGTAATACCACATCAAAAAATATCAAGACCATATGAAACTATAGCAAACCATATCAAACAACAACAATACGACAAATATCAGTACCACAAAACATCGATACCATAGTCATTAACATAAAAGTCAGAATACACGAGTTCAAACAATAACGCCTTTTTTTCTTGCTCTTCTTCGCCTTTGATCCTTCAACTTATTCGCCTTCTTCTTCTTGTACATTCACTTGTTCTCCAAAAATATCAAATGGTTCATCTTCGTCAATGCGTTCTGTCCTTTCGATCACTTACGCCATTGACTTGCTAGGAGCACAAGACTTAATGAAGTCCGTAATGTGTCGAAGTCTCTGTTTCTCCAAATTAAAAAAATTCAAAGGAATGATCAAAGAAACTGTAAGCCAACAATAAGTTGAATAAAAGTAGGCACTTACAATGCAGATGACAACTGAATTATTTTTGCTAACTTGTACTGGCTCCGTAAATCATGCTCGTGGATTGGTAACAATAGGATGTGAAACAGATAGATACCACTGCATGTATGTTGGTTCGCATTCCCAGGCTGTGTGACACGGGTTGATGTTAGACTTTGATTCATAAGATGGTTTGGCCACTCGCTCCAGTTGGAATCGCCTAAATTTGAATATGCTGCCTTGTATGATTTTTCCGACGACTTCATTTTTTTCGTCTCCAAAACAAAAGTCGTTACGGGTGCTAGTTGTACATAACCAAATTAATAAAGGATTCGTTGTGAAAGATACAACTCCACTGCTTTAAAACACATAATTGTTCCATTGTACAAGGCACACTATTGAAACGGGTAGTTATCTCTCATATCCTTCAAACACTCTCGAACAACATCAGTAACTTGAAGGTCATCTAATTTCTCCTTGAGAGTCACCAAATCAAAAGACAAGTTGGTGCTCGTTTCCATAGTAGAGTAAAAAGCTGACCTAGGATCTCCAAGTTGTGCACATGCGTTTCGATTGTGTTGTCTTAACACCGGGAAGTGCATAAATATCCAAACCTAGACAAGAATTATCAAATATATACACGAACATTGCAAGCAATTTTATTTTTATAATTTGATTCAAACCTAAAGAGAATTCATGCAACCAGCAATTTAACGTGCACCTTTCCTTGTGCCCTACGCCAAAATATAAAACAGTCAACTCAAGCATGTTGTGCCCCAAGAATACATGTTCACTTGCCTTAACACCCGTAGACATCGCAAAAAATGTATGTGACCTTGTTTCTAGATTTATCACCACAAACTAGCACACCAATGGTATATAGTAAATATGCAATTGCACATTGCCATTTACGTTCCATGGTATCAGAATCTTGACTGCCAGAAAATGTTGTTCTCAACAATTCCAGACGCAGTTTTTTCTTACCTTCTAACAATTCGTCAGCCGCTTGTTCTTTGATGCCAAGACACTTATCTAACAACTTATAAACATCATCATTACTTATTCCCCTTGATCTTCTAAGTGGCCCCGTAACCGCTTTTCCTTCGATGAGAAGACCAGTGATGTGAAACGCTTCATCTATACTTACTGTCATCTCCCCAAACGGAAGATTAAAGTGTTGGTTTCTGGATAAAATCGCTTAATAAAGGTGTTAATCAGTACCCTATCAATTTTGTCATGTGTATGTTTTATTATATTAAAGAATCCCGATTCGGCTACCGCATCCTTGACAAAATTACACACGTCATTTAAATCCCACCGTCTATGAGTGTCATTAACAATGCTCTTTCTAAATAGGTTAAATACATGAATTTAAAGTGTTACATGAAAGAACGCGCTTATAGGTTTGGATTACAAATTTAACCCATTTGGATTTGCATTGAAATTCTTAATAATTGGATTTATGCTATTGTTGTTCAGTTTGTTATAATCGGATGGTTAACCATAATTACCAATTAGCTACCAATTTTCTTTTTTAGGAGTTTCTTAATAAAGTAAAAGTCTGTATAGACGCCTTGAAAGAAAAATTGTCTTTAAAATAGGAATAACAATAATGCTTTAAACATTGTTTTAGTAGATTCTTTTAGTGACAGCCCATTAGATTCTCTACTTTTATTAGAAAGCTAACTTCGTTTTAGTAATGTTTTTTCACGTATTTTTCTCTTTTGCTTCTACTTAGTTTGTGATTACTATTCAAGCTTGATTGGAATGCATTTTTGCAATTCGTTATTCCCCGTTTGATTATACCTTGTTTCTTTTTTTGTCTTTCTAGGTTATTTACTCATGATTCATTATTTAAATCATTTCTTTTCCCTTATGATTCTACTTAGTTTCTTTGTAATTCTAGACTCGGTCATGCTTGCATTTTTCAAGTCTTTGCTTTTTAAATATAAGTTTTACTTAACTACTTTGCTTAATCAAGTTTAGTTATGATGCTCCTTATTTCTGTTTCAATACATACACACACATGTATATGTGAGACTTGTTGGGGAAAATCCCTTTAGATAATCAGTCTAAGGGAATAAAAAACCAAATGCAATGGAAAACAAATAGATCGTGATTGTAGTGAGATGGAACAAACAAAGATAAACACTAAAAAGGACAGTCACAGATTAGTGCAATGTAGAAAAATAAATAACATTAGTATTTATAGCGGTTCCACTACCGCAAGGCAGTGTACGTCCACTTGGAGAGAAGAGACTTTATTAATCACTGGATAATTAGAGTTGCAAGATTGATTCACTTTTAGAGGCTATACATAAGAAGAATTAACAATACAAACAAAATTCTACAGAGTATCAGCTCTCTAGGATGGCTGCCATTGTTGTCCATAAGATTCACTATTTATAAAGTAAAGAAATGAGGAGGTGTAGCTGCTAAATAGCAGTCCTGAGGTTTGCTTCGCCACATCTTATTCGGCAAACAACACTCAAGATATGGACTGGCATGGTCCAATGTCGAACCAAATATTTGGTTCGGCCTTAACTTGATTCGGCATCACTTGGAATGGCATCCTGTTCAAAGCTTGGACCTAACACTTCATTAAGTGAATCAAGTCCGAGCAATGCTCGAACTTAGCAATAGGCAACGACTTGGTAAACATGTCTGTTTGTATTCTCCTTTGTGTGAACCTTCTAAAGATGAACTGGCTTCTCTTTACTTATCGAGATAAGGAACGACTCTCTTATCTCAATACGCTTCATCCACGAGCTGAATGTCATATTTTCAGCTAAGTGAATTGCACTCTAACTGTCACAGTACAAATTCACTCCTTCGTATGTGAAGCCCAAATCATGCAACAATCGCCTCAAATAAAGCGCCTCCTTAGCTGCTTCAACCGCAGCTATGAGCTCTGCCTCTGTAGTAGACAATTCCACAATCGTCTGCAACCTCACTTTCTAACTGATCGTTGTCCCACCAATGGTGAACACATATCCAGAGGTTGACTTCCTTCGATCTCTATCACCGGCATAGTCAGAATCACAAAATCCAACTAAACTGAAATCTCTTCCTCTGCCGCCAAAGACAAATCCATGGTTTGGAGTTCCTCTAAGGTATCTGAAGATATACTTCACTGCTTCCACATGCATCAGTTCTAGATTTTCCACGAACCTACTCATCAATCCAACTGTCTGTGCAATGTCAGGCCTAGTGCAGACCATGACATACATCAAACTGCCAAATGCACTTGCATATGGGACCTTCATCATATAATCCTTGTCATTCCGAGATCAGAGAGCCTTTACTAGAAAGCTGTATGTGCAAAGGCATGGGTGTGTTGATTGCCTTTTCCCCTTCCATGCTAAACCGAGCAAGCACCTTTTGAATGTACTCCTTTTGAGTGAGGCTTAAAAGTATTAGCTTTCTATCTTTTGGATTTCCATAGCCAAAATTTTCTTTGCTTCTCTAAGGTCTTTCATTTCGAATTCCACTTTTAGCTTTAACTTTAAACTATCGATTTTTAGCCTTATCCTTGGTAGTAATCAACATATCATCCACGTACAAGAGTAGGTACACCCATCTACCATTCTTCAAATACTTGAAGCACAAACAAGCATCTTTGATGCTACGATCAAAATCAAGTGAAAGTATAAAAGAGTCAAACCTTTTGTACAATTGTCTAGGAGACTGCTTAAGTCCATACAAAGACTTCTTCAATTTGAAAATCCAATTTTTTTTGCATCTACAATAAATTCTTCTGGCTACTTCATGTAGATGGTCTCATCCAAGTATCCGTGCAAGAAAGCGGTTTTCACATCCAGTTGCTCCAGCTCTAAGCCACGAACTGTGACGATAGCGAGCAAAATGCAGATGGACGTATGCCTCACTACGGGAGAGAATATCTCATCATACTCCAATCATTTTCTTTGTAAAAAAAACCTTTAGCAACTAGTATGTCCTTGTATCTCTCATCGTCCTTTACCTTGAACACCCACTTGCAACCTATGGCTCGGGCTTCCTTGAGGAGGTGGTACCAAATCTCAAGTCTTGTTCTTCTTCAATGACTCTAACTCCTCTTCCATAGCGCTCATCCACTTCGAACTATCACATGACTTCAGAGCTTCATCAAGGCTAAGCGGCTCCTTATGAACCACATGTAGAGCATAGTCAAACTGATCACCAAGGCTAAGGTTCGCAAACTGCCAATCACTGTAACTTTTGGGTGGCCTACTAGTCCTACGATTGATCCGAGTAGGTACTGCTTCGCCTAAAGTCCTTTCAGCTCCACCTTGAACTGAGCTTCTTCTAGATTTATGCACATCGCCAGTACTACTAAAAGGTACCTATGGACTATCCTATGATGTTTCATCAACTGCGTTTTCCTCAACAACATCAACAGAAACTCTACTATTTGGCTGAAATAAGGGAACTTCTTCCATCTCCTTAGGCCTGTCAAAATCTTCTGATATGGTAGGTAGCTTCTCCTCTAGATTGAACATAGCAGACTCATCAAAAGTAACATATCTGGAATGAACAATCTTCCAACCAATAGGGTTCCAAATTCGATACCTATTGATACAATCAGTGCATCATATTAGTATGCCCTTGTATGCTCTAGCCTTCAACTTGTCATCACCTGTATGGTGAACGTACATAGGGCAACCAAAAATTCAAAAGTAACCAAGATACACTACTTTACCTCTCCACTTCTCCTCTGGAATCTTCCCATCTATGACTAAGCACTGAATTTGATTTATGATATGCACCGCAGTTGATAATGCCTCGGCCCAAAAGCCTATGGACAAGCCCGTTGTCAATCTCAAGCATTGAACCTTCTCCAGTAGAGTCATGTTCATCCTTTCTGCAACCCTATTGGATTGCAGATCGCCAGGTGTAGTGAAATGTCTTTGAATGCCATATTGTCTACAAAAGTCAAGGAAGCGCTTGTTGAGAACTAATCGGGTTCTAGGTTGAAGGTGCTAAGATCTGATAATGTTGTCTACAAAAGGCGAGGAACTCCCTAAAGAAAGATTCATCAACATAATTAGATCTTAGCACCTTCAACCTAGAACCAAATTAGTTCTAATCATATATCAATTAAATCTTTAAAATAATCATTTCTATAATTAAATAAATAAATCTTTACTTCAAAGATTTAAAAACAACAACTTAAGAGGATAATTTCTCCAAAGTATCCTTTTTAAAACCAACTTTTAAATTTTCAATTTATATTCAAAAGCTGCTTTAAAAGCATACTCGGCTTTCCAGGGAAGAATACTCTTTCCATTTCAAAATGATCCATTTAAATCAATCAATAAATCCTTCTTAATTTGTTTTAAATTCTCATTCCAAATCCGTAAATTTCTTTCCAAACTATAAAAATAAACCCATATTTATTTTTAAAACAAATTTCCCTTTCCTTAATAAATTCCAATTGTGAATTTAAATTTTCAAATATCCACTGATATACGATTTTCAAATCGATTTGAAAATATTCACTTTCAAACACCAAATCAAATTCCAAACTGATTTCTAAATTTATTTCCAAACACCAAGTCAATTTCCAAATTGATTTCAAACACCAAATCAAATTCCCAAATTGATTTCTAAATTTATTTCAAACACCAAATCAAATTCCAAATTGATTTTCAAAATTTATTATCTTTTAAAACAAATTCCTTTATCTCTTCTAAACTATTTAAAATCCAAATTTTAAATAAATTCTTTAACTTTTAAACAATGTTACCCAAAATCCATTTATCGAAATCTTTCCTCATATTTTTGGAATTAATTCATTTAAGATTACAAAAATCAACTTTTATACTTTTAAATTCCTTCTTTTAAATTTATCCAATTCTCAAATTTTAATTTACTATAAATTTTCTACTCAAATTTCAAAAATCTGATTTTATTTATTTCTGGTATCCTACACTACCAAAAATATATTCGGCTAAACTATAGCCATCAACGATTTTTCAATCACAAATATAACCATACACAGATTATAAATAAATTAGCACACAACATTGAAACAGATTCAAATATATGAGGAATCCAATTGGATCCCTCTAACCTGTTTCACTGCATCAATAGATGTTAGCACAACAATTAAATACCAATTCCACTTCGAGGTGGAATATCCCGATATATGGGATTATATAAAATCATCCGCTATTATGTGGCGTATAGGGTCTCATCCGCTATATAATGCAGGAAATAAATTAGTCCAAATATATATATATATATATATATATATTACCACATATATTATCACAACCAAACAATCAATTAATAACTGACATTTCAATTATTTTAATTTGAGTGAGAAGATCTCACCTTTGCCTATGCATGCATTCCATTTTCATTCCAGCTTGATTTCTTTCAAACATTGACCTTGTATCAATAATTATATTATTTCTTAATATTCGAAAAAATTGATTATTTAATTTCCCTTTTAATAGATTTAATTAACTAACGATTTAATCTTAACCAATGATTTAATCTTAATCAAAGAATTAAAATTTTAAACTAATTTCCTTTTAAATAATTTTCTTAGTAACTAAAATAATTTAGATAAGTTATAAACAATTTATCACCTTAATAACTGAATGAATCAAAAATATATGCATGGATATTTACTTTCTTTTATTTTTGAAACTACATACTAAAATAAAAAATCAAAATTTTATATAACTTTAAGCATTAAAAATATAAATTTCCAAAAAATCTTTCTATATGTCTATATTTATATAAACTGCATGTAAATACTAATAAAATAACCTTTACAGATTTTAAATCTATTTTTTTGAAATTCTTCAACATTTTGAAATCCTATATATATATATATATATATATATATATATATATATATATATTGTTTATATACATATCCATTAAAACTAAAATAGAACTTATACCTTCACTGTCTTAGCTTCCTAAGCTAGTGAACCCCCAAATCAGTCATGCTTTCGATTTCGCCTGAGCACGTGATTCCTCCTAATCGCGAATACCATCGTGAGTTTGTGATGTCGCCGCCTCAGCCTCGCCGTGACTTGCTGCTGCGATGCCCGAGCACGAGCATCTCCTCGCCGACGTCCATCTATAGACATGTTGCACGCGCGCGCACGTCCCTAGCCACTAGAAATTGAGTTTTCTTCTCACCGCCGACGAACGCCTCCCTTCGCTTCGATTGCGATCGAGTCAATTTCAAAATTGATTTCCCCCCTTGAGCTTCCATAGCCTCGCCACAACCATGCGCGAGCATGCGATGCTTGAACGCGACTTCAAGCTGCCGCGATTCGATATACATTTTTTTGAACTCGCGGCCATGATTTTGATTCAAGATGAAAAAAAAGGAAAGAATACATATCGTTTTTATGAATGAATTGGGAAGGATAAGGGAAAAACAAAGAGCAGCCATTTTTATTTCGAGTTGAAGAGTTGATTTCTTTTGCTCGGTACCTTATCTTTTGAACGAGATTAATTGTACTTGTTTTATAAAGAAGAATGAACGCGTGTTAATATGAATAGAGAAAATGTAATCGTGGTTGGAAATCCTTTCATTGTGTCTTCAAAGGTCCGATATAATATTAAATGCCAAACTATTAAAATTCAAATTCAAATTCAAATTTTAAACCGTCTCAATTCAACAACTCAAAATCTCGATGTCCAATCGAGGCGTGCCGCCAGACGTTTATAATGTTAAACCCCTATTCTGAACGCAATGTAAAAGGTTCTGAGTCCAAATTCAACCGTATAGTGAATGTAGCTTTTCCAACCCAGTTATTAAATTAAATTTCGATACAATTTTCAAGGCGTTTGCTTATCGTACGGCCAAATGACAACTCCAAATGCTACGGAAATTGAAATCCGATAATAACACGTTATTACGGATCCAATAGAATTGGTTTCGTCAAAATCCGAGACTGTGCCTCAGAAGGCTATTTTTAAATATCGATTTAAAGGATATAAATTCGAAATTGAACAAAACACTTAAATTCAATTTCACAAATTCTATCACCTTCAATATTATCAATATGAATTTTCTAAGCCTTCAAAATATTTTTAACAAGCTAAAAAATTGAAGGTTCAAATTTTTACCCAACTTCAATAATTTAACTGCCCAATTCATAGTTATATTTGAAATTCAAGTTAAACTAACATCAAAGTATTGAAAATCAATTAAATATTTCAATTTCAAATGTTAAAATTTTTGGGTCATCACATTCTTCCCCCTTAAAAGAATTTCGTCCCCAAATTACTAGTCCAGAAGAATGATTCTTAACCTATTTATCATTCACCCAAAACAAAACAGTTTTATCAACTTGCCAAAACAAATCTTTTTACTAACGACTCATTATCGCTTCAACTAACTTTCCAAAATCTTCCACAATTTCCAAACAACATTGTTTACTTCGCAATTCAAATTTAAATTTAAATTTTAAATTATCAAAATTTCTCAATAATTTTTCTAACTCCCTAAATTTTCGAAAATTTTCGCCAGCGTCTTCTTTGCACGGCTAGCTCAGTACTACTACAAAATGGCACCATGGGCCCAAGATTCAAAAAGAAAATAGAAAAAACCAAGCGGCTAGACAAGAAAATCATCAAATTTCATATAGGAATTTAAATATATACCTTATTGTCGAACAATTTCATTTGTCTTCTAAATCAAAATCCAATTCTCTTTGCATTTAAATGTCCAATCGCAACCTTCAAAACCATTTTGCACTTTTTTTTATAAAAGATTCAGTGTATATTTTACTCAAATCCGTACGGTGTATTTATATCATTCGTACGCAATACCAAATCCAATCGCTCACTCGATCACACAATTTCACTTCCAAACTAGTATCGTCCACCCGACTTTCTAGTGCGGACTCAGATCTGGTTTCTTGATCAGAAACTGTCATTCTCCTTGCAAAGCCGTAAACTATGGTAGAGAATTTCCAGGATCAACCAAAAATGTATATCCAGGTTCACCGTCGAAAATCGAGTGGAAAATCCCAACTCGGATCGATACAACTATCTCGAAATTATGTGGTCGAATTCAGGATCAAATCGTTATGCGAATAAAATAGTATATGTACATTCTACGTATTCATTTCAAATTGATTATCAGCTATATCAATTTTCTTTCCTTTTATTCACATCAATTTTTATTCACTTATTCACAATTAGCGTTTCACGATTTCTAGTCTAATCTTTATTCACTTATAAATTTAGAATATTTTCTCAACTCCATATTTTTACTTAAGAATTTAACCATTCGTTTTCTTAAGTTGGATACAAGTATTTTACATGCTTCCTATTTTTATTTACAATTTGCCAGTTCGGTTAATATCTACTTATATTTAAACTGGATTTCAAATTCCATATGAATTCAATTTACCTTTCATCTATAATTATTGAATTCAATTCATTTCAAACCATATTTAAATTTGTCATTCCTTAAATAGTTTCACTTACTAATTTCTTTTTAATACTTTGCTTCATTTGGTCCAACTTAACAAATTTTCCATTTCACTTTGTTTAACACAATCAAATTCAATTTCCAATATTCAGTTTGAATTCCATTTACTTGCAATTGCAAATTCATTTATTCGTTTGCAAATTTATTTTCCACCTTAATAATTTTTTTTATATTTTATCAAACTTATTTTATTCAAATCCGTAACATTTTAAATAAGATTCCACAGTCTTTCCATCATTCCAAAATCATTTTTGAAATCAATTCAAATTATCTTTGAAAACAATCATATCAAAACCCTTTTCATTTCCAAATCAAACCCAACTTTAGCAATCAATTTCGATCTTAAAACATTTTGGCAGCAATTCCTCTCTTAGAAACTCGAAAATGAACACCGATGATGTCGCGATCATCATTGAAATTATTTTCCAACGACCGATTTATCCCTCCAAAACATTTTTCCAAAACCTTTGAAAACTATTTCCAAACTCCAAGGGAATTTAATCTTTTCCAAATTTCAAAATTTTCAAATCCTTTCAAATTCTTTCAAATATTTCTTTGGAATTCTATTTAAATTATAAATCACATTTACAATTTATATTTACAAATCCCATTTGTATACAAATTTATTTCTTAACTTTTGGTTATGATTTCAATTTCTTATTCAATAATCAAGGATAATAATTTTATATCACCACTTCCTAACAATCAAACAACCATATGCTATAATAATTTACAAAGACTATTTCCTTTTATATACGAAAATAGTTTGGGTAAAATTATTTCACTTACCTTATTTTAAAACAATACCTTGTCGGTTTATCTTGTTTAAGAGTTTAGAAACCCCTATCGATACAGTTGGCCAAACCGCACCGACCAGAATTTATAAACAATCAACTGATAAGTCAACACAATGTAAAACAATTTTTATATTCACTAACAAATACGTGCTCATATCTATTAATACACTCAAACTCATTCTAGAGTACTACTGACTCTATATCTAATGAGTAGTTTCCCCCACTAATGCCAAGGTTCTCACTTAACCAATTGCTCTAATACCACTTTGTAACGATCTAGGCTTTTCGATGTTCGAAAGTCGACATCGATACGCCCACTGTATCAAATGCCGCACAATCGAATGCCTGAAAACTGAACCGTTAGGGTTAAAGAAGAAGAAGAAACAGAAACAATAGCAGAGTCTCACATTTCGCAGCGGAACAACATATAATAGATAAATGAATAATCTTTAACACGAAGAACTATATTAGTTTATACATGCATCATCAGAATGTTACAACAACAAATAGCGGAAAAGAATATAACATATACAAGTGATGCGTCTCGCCATCTAGCTTGCTCCTGATCTCCACAGCATATCTTCTCGATTTCGCTTTAGAACAAATGATACCTGACTCTAGGCTGCCCGTGGGGAAAATTATGGGCACCCAGAGTTTAGAAAGGGAATAATAAAATCCAGGTCAGTCGTGAGACTAGTGGGAGAACTTAAAAACAATTATTTTCACAAAGAAAAGGAAAACAAACCCGCTATGCTTTTGGAAAATGAAACAACCATAAGGCCTCCCGCCACACACACAATGCAAACGCAGAATTGGAGGAGATTTCTCCTTATGATAGTCAAACATGCTTGATACGCAAAATCCTTTTTAATGTTATCATTAGTGCATAGTGTGGAAACATTTCAAAAGTATAATATAAATCTTAGCCAGCATAGACATTTCGTACTATGCCTACTACAACTACCAATTAAACGGAGGGTCGCCACCATGAGTAAAAGGTCGGTTATACAACTAAAACCATACAAGGCTCGTATTATTTCTTTGGATTTCCAACAAATGGTCAGGCTAAGGAACTTCCTATGCCACATAGGTACGCCTCTGAAGGGACGCCCCAAGAACTTAACAAGCTCTCTGCCAACACAAGGCCGGGTTACATCTGTAACTAGGTAACGCCTACAAGTATGCCATCCCCGTTCGTTACCGACCTTTATCCGAGGATCCTCAACCACAAAGCAATAAATTTGCAGCAACCACATAGTTTAAATATCTGGGCTCTTGATACCACCTTTTCCCAGAAGAAAATGGACATACCCTGAGGGCGCTACCCCAAATAACTTTGCTGCATCCTTTCTGTTTCGACCATTTCCGGGGTGTGAGGTCTGACGAAGTCTCGTCCACAAAACTACGCTTTTCAGAAAATCCATGCTTTGATCAACAAATGATCAACAACACTTCGTATTCCACATTACCAAATTGGAAATGTATCACTAGTAACAATCAGCTACATAGCCTCTAAGCACGTACAACTTAGAGAATGGTGTTAAGCTAAGAGAATAAATTCTCTGCCACCAACAGAAATGTATTTGATAAAAACCAGCTTTACATCTCAAAGTGTAATGTCATACACACATCCATACAGGTCCGTTCCGGGTTCGAACGAAACTAAAGGCACTTCAAAGAAGCCCTTGCAAATCCGAATATTCACTAGTCACGTCTGGACTCCCCATCACAAAGGGTGATAAAATCTCTATATTGAAGCAAGTCTGTGTAGAGACATTCGACAGGCAATCCTTTCATTTTCGAAAATACCCGATCTTCAACACCATCTTCAAATGCAATCCCATTTGTCGTATCATAATTCAGAATGGGTTTTATGACACAAAGTCCTCTCCCGGCTAATCCGAATAATGAGCGCTTATTTTTGAAAATAAGTGTTACATTCAGATTTCAAGTAAATCACAACAAATTTCCATTTTGATCTTTAAATAGAAGATCCATCACAAAGATTCGATGTGGATTTCGGATATCCATTTGGAATCCAACCCCCGGTCGCATTGAAATTCAAATGCCACTTAAAGGCCAATATTGATAGTCGGTTATTTAACTATCAATCAATATTCACAACAATCACCAGATTTAATAATTTCCCCAAATTATTTACCCTCAAAATATCTTCGCAAGATATATTTTAACACATCAACACTTTGAAAACAAATTTCAAATCACTTTCCTCATGTGGAATAAATTTTAAAATATTTATTTACTTCCATTGAAATTTTCCGAGTCTGAATACTTTAAAAGGTATTTCAAATTACTTATCCAAAAATATATATTTATTTGGAAACACTTGAAACAAACTATTTTAAACACTTTATTCAAAATATTATTTATGAAAATATTGTACTAATATCTCATATAAAACTTCAAATCCGAACTAATTTTAAAAACAAATATTAGATAGAGTATAACTATTTAAATAGGGGCATTTCACCAGAAGGAGAAACTTTGCAGTCCAATTAGTTTCTAGGACACACATTCAAAAACATTACTTTCAAGGCCAAAGTCAGTAGAATAATTATTTTCAAGGACAAAGTCAGCAGTCCAATTATTTTCAAGGACATAATTTCATAGGTTTTTAGGCCCTAGAACCTAATTATTTTATGTTTTGTCCTTGAAAATAATTATTTCATTTGTGTGTCCTAGAAACAAATTCCACTTGCTAAAGAGGCCCTTGTGGCTAATTTCCACATTGAAATAACCATTTTCTAATCAAATATCAATTAAATCTTTAAAATAATCCCTTCTACAATTAACTAAATAAACCTTTACTTTAAAGATTTAGAAATAACAACTTAAGAGAATAATTTCTCCAAAGTAACCTTTTTAAAACAAACTTTAAAACTTTCAATTTATATTCGAAAGCTGCTTTAAAAAAATACTCGGCTTTCCAGGGAAGAATGCTCTTTCCATTTCAAAATGGTCCATTTAAATCAATCGATAAATCCTTCTTGATTTATTTTAAATTCGCATTCCAAATTGCGTAAATTTCTTTCCACGCTTTTAAAAATAAACCCATATTTATTTTTAAAACAAATTTCCCTTTTCTTTAAATTCCCATTGTGAATTTAAATTTCCAAATATCCACTGATATATGATTTTCAAATCGATTTCCAAATATTCACTTTCAAACACCAAATCAAATTCCAAATTGATTTCTAAATTTATTTCCAAACACCAAATCAATTTCCAAATTGATTTTCAAATTTATTTCAAACACCAAATCAAATTCCCAAATTGATTTCTAAATTTATTTCAAGCACCATATCAAATTCCAAATTGATTACCAAAATTTATTATCTTTTAAAACAAATTCCTTTATTTCTTCTAAACTATTTACAATCCGAATTTTAAATAAATTCTTCAAATTTTAAACAATATTACCCAAAATCCATTTATTAAAATCTTTCCTCATATTTTTGGAACTAATTTGAAGATTACAAAAATCAAATTTTATTCTTTTAAATTTCTTCTTTTAAATTTATCAAATTCTAAAAATTTAATTTACTATAAATTTTCTACTCAAATTTCAAATATCCAATTTTATTTATTTCTGGTATACTATGATACCAAAAATATATTCGGCTAAACTATAGCCATCAACGATTTCAATCACAAATATAATCATAAACAGATTACAAATAAATCAACACACAACATTGAAACAAATTCAAATATTTGAGAAATCCAGTTGGATCCCTCCAACCTGTTTCCCTACATCCATAGATGTTAGCACAATAATTAAATACAAATTCCACTTCGAGGTGGAATATCGCGGTATATGGGATTATATAAATTCATCCGTTATTATGCGGCGCATAGGGTCACATCCGCTATATAATGCGGAAAATCAATCACTCCATATATATATATACACACACTATCACAATCAATCAATAACTGAAATTTCAATTATTTTAATCTGAGTGAGATGATCTCACCTTTGCCTATGCATGCAATCCATTTTCATTCCAGCTTGATTTCTTTCAGATATTGACCTTGTATAAATAATTATATCATTTATTAATATTCGAAAAAATTGAATATTTAATTTCCCTTCTAATAGATTTAATTAACTAATGATTTTATCTTAACTAATGATTTAATCTTTATCAAAGAATTAAAATTTTAAACTACTTTCCTTTTAAATAATTTTCTTAGCAACTAAAATAATTTAGATAAGTTAATTAAACAATTTATCACCTTAATAAATTATTTTAACATAACTGAATGACTCAAAAATATATGCATGCATATTTACTTTTTATTTTATTTTTGAAACTACATACACTAAAATAAAAAATCAAATTTTTATATAACTTTGAGCATTAAAAATATAAATTTCCAAAAAAAATTTCTATATATCTATATTTATATAAACTGCATTTAAATACTAATGAAATAACCTTTACAGATTTTAAATCTATATTTATAAAATTTCAACATTTTAGAATCCAATATATATTTTTATACAAGTTTATTTCTTTTAAAATTAACTATAGATATACCTTAATGCTAAAATCAAATACTGTTATATATATATTTTCTGTTTATATACATATCCATTAAAATTAAAATAGAACTTACACCTTCACTGTCTCATCTTCCCAAGCTAGTGAACCCCCAAATCAGTCATGTTTTCGATTTTGCCTGAGCACGTGAGCCCTCGTAATCGTGAACACCATCGCGAGCTTGTGATATCACCACCTCATCCTCGCCATGACTTGCTGCTGCGATGCTCGAGTACGAGCATCTCCTCGTTGACGTCCATCCATAGCCATGCCGCGCGCGTGCACGTCTCTAGCCACTAGAAATCGACTTCGCTTCTCACCGCCGACGAACGCCTCTCTTGGCTTCGATTCTGATCGAGTCAATTTCAAAATTGATTTTCCCCCTGAGCTACCACGGCTTCGTCACAACCATGTGCGAGCATGCGATGCTCGAACGCGACTTCAGGCTACCGTGATTCAATATACATTTTTTTATTTTGAACTCGCAGTCATGATTTTGATTGAAGATGAAAAAAAGGAAAGAATAAATATCGTTTGTTCGAATGAACTAGGAAGGATACGGGAAAAACGAAGAGCGGCCATTTTTATTTCGAGTTGAAGAGTTGATTTCTTTTGCTCGGAACATTATCTTTTGAACGAGATTAATTGTTCTTGTTTTGTAAAGAAGAACGAACGCGTATTAATCGGAACAGAGAAAATGGAACATGTGGTTGGATATCCTTTCAATGTGTCTTCAAAGGTCTGATATAGCATTAAATGCAAAAGTATTATAATTTAAATTCAAATTCAAATTTTAAACCATCTCGATTCCGCAACTCAAAATCTCGATCTCCAATCAAGGCGTGTCGCCAGGCGTTTATAATGTTAAACCCCTATTCTTAATGCAATGAAATGGTTTCGAGTCCAAATTCGGTCGTATGGAGAAGGTAGCTTTTCGAACCCAGTTATTAAATTAAATTTCGATATAATTTTCAACGCGTTAGCTTATCGTACGGCCAAACTACAACTCCAAATGCTACGGAAATTGAAATCCGATAATAACACATTATTGTGGATCCAATAGAACTAGTTTCGTCAAAATCCAAGACTGTGCCTCGGAAGGCTATTTTTAAATATCGATTTAAACGACATAAATTCAAAAATGAGCAAAATACTATTAAATTCAATTTCAAAAATTCTATCGCCTTCAATATTATCAATATGAACTTTCTAAGCCTTCAAAATATTTTTAACATGCTAAAAAATTGAAGATTCGAATTTTTACCCAAATTCAATAAATTAAATTCAATAATTTAACTGCCCAATTCATAGTTGTATTTGAAATTCAAGTTAGATTAACCTCAAAGTATTTAAAATCTATTAAATATTTCAATTTCAAATGTTAAAATTTTTGGGTCGTCACAACATATGTATATAGAATTAAATATAAAAGGAGTTTACATAGTATATCTTGTCATTCATAACACTTAAGGTCATAAGTTTGAATCCCACCTTTATAAAAATACCTCTTTGATTTTTAATAAGAAAATTGTAAATGATTAGGGTCATGGATTTAGATCCTATTTCTAACCATGCTTTTATATTTTTTAGTTAAAATGCTAGTGTACGAATGAGGTCATGGGTATGAATTACGATCTTGACAAAAATAATTGTTTATTTTGTATCAAATTAATACATGAGTAAGGTCATAGGATCGACCCAAAGCTATAACATGAACTATGTAATTTTTTAATGTTTTCACTTTACTCGTTTATATTTTTGATATCGTTGGGTATCTCTTTTAGAATATTAACTCTATGCGGTTTATTTTACATTTGTACATTTAAAATTCTACTTATTTAATTATCTTCATAGCCATCGGTTTTTTGTTGGAAATTATTCATGGTAAATTGATATTCTCGGTAAAATAAATTCAATGCAGTAAATTGTGTTTGAAATGATTCCAATTAGATTACCTATTGTTTTGTCGAAAATCTTTTTATATAAAATTATCTTTCACGTGTCGGCCTCATTTATATTAGTTATTTGTCTATCATTGTGGCATGAATGTAGTTTGTACTATTATTTTGCCTTTACCACTTACGACGCTTTCATTTGTAATGATTATTTAACTTGAAAATGCTCATATGATTTTTTTTGACAATAAATTGTAAACAATGATCAACAAAGCTAAACAAATAACTTCAGCTGCTAAAAATAGTATTATTAGTTGCCACATGAAGAATGAAATGTCCGTCAAGAAGGTTTAAGTATAAAATTACTACACGAACATGATAGAAGACGTTGTCAGGACGGTCGAGTGGTCTAAGGCACCGGACTCAAGTTTTGGCCCCTCAAAGAGGGCGAGGGTTCAAATCCCACTTTCGACAATTTTTAATTCTACTAGTTTTCCTACAATGTACCGTGCATTGCTAATAGCACCTCAATTTTGCTCTGATAATACCATATTTCAAAATATTAGCATTGCAGAATTTTTGTACTTTATAATATTTTATTCATCTAGTGATATTATATTGAGTGAATTAATGTTCATTTGGCAAAACCTCATCAAACAAATAACATCCATTTGTTTAGTAATGTATCGTTCAATGAGTAGAAGTTTGTTCAATGAATCTTTGTCAAATCAGCTTTCCATTATTTCGATTTGATGGCACAGTATGGACAAATCTTATACGAATTAATATGAAATACATTAGCTTTGCTTTGAAATTTTGAATTTATCTTTAACGATAATTGTACTAGGCTCATAATTTTTTGATCTGACCATGAATTTCCCAAATGCCATAATTTTTTTGATTCGACCATGAACTAGAAAATCTTATCAATGATATGTTTTCACTAGCACCGTAACGATCTAGATTTTCAACGATTTGAATAAGAATTTTAGCGAAGGTTTTGAAATAAAATTTACTTTTAACAATAAAAAATTGGCAACGAAAATTAGATATTTGAAATGAGGCGAAAGAAATTTATTTTACGACAAAATTTATTCGAAACTCTGTCAACATATTTTTCAGTATGAATTATCAAATTTTGAAGTAAAAATATTTTTACATAGAAATGATCCATAAGATTTTTAGATTAAAATGTCAAAGTTCGTTCTGTCCAATTCCAACCTTTGTAGCTCTGTTTATCAAGAATTGTCATTGTCATTCAATTTCGAAGTGGTATAAGTAACGATAGATGGAATTTTGTTACGAATGTCGTAACATAGATTTTAGTACATCGTTGGATTCGTCTCGCCGTGCCGATCCTCGAGATGTATGTGCTTTTGTATTTTGGCTTCCGTTGTAAAACTCTAAATGGATGAGATAGCGGTCCATGACCGTGCCTCATTGGATATCTCACACGTCATATTCACTTACATTCTTTCGTAGCAGAAACTTCTTTTCTAGCCGACAATCTTGCGTACGCAGCCAAAAGAATTTATTACTGCATTCAATGACCTCCATGCACTCTTCCTTCTATATATACGTTCCCATTTTCTCTGCTCCTCCCCATGTTTTCTCTTCATCTCCGACTCTGAACATTAACGTGAGAAAATTTATACCAAATGTGTGTGTGATAGAGCTAAACTCGCATAGCCTCCAGCCCCTCAGCCAATCTCTGCCTTCACCTTGCTCCTCCGCCGACCCGAGCGACATAACCCAACCGCCTATTCCTCAGCCTGCTCTCCTACTCCGCTATACCGAACACTAGCCCGCACCACACCTGCTCCACCTGGACCCACCGTGCTTGCTGCCCAGTCCCCCTCCTCCTTCCTTTAATGCCCAAGCTCCATCCTTACCAGAACAATCCCTTACCCACACCCGCATCCCTTTGGCCACCTACCAGTCCACCATCCCACTAACCTGCATCAGCCCACGAACCCTGCATCCACCTTCTCACCAGCCCCCTCCGATATCCGCTGCTCCCCTTCCCGCAACCCACCAACCTCCTCCACTTCGCTCTACTACAGCCTGCAACCTCACCGGAACCCCTGCTCCCACCTTCCTGAATCCTCCCCGCGACCTACACCAGCCCAATCACCCACCACCTCAACCGTACCCTATCCCCACCGAAGCCACCTCAGCAAACCTTGCCCAGCCTCCTCCGCCCGTATCACCGACCCGACCTCGGCCACCACAGCCATAACCACTCGGTCACCCACCAAACTCGCCTAGCCCGCATCACCGCATCGACCGCACCTTGCTCCACGCATAGTCCACCTTGACGAACCTGTTCACCAGTCGAACCCATTCCACCGTCCTATGACCAACAGCTAAAACCTCCATCTTCGAATTCGTGGTGGCATATCACAGCTCTAATGCGTGTGCGTGTGTCTGTATCTATATCGTTGTGTCCATTCTTGCTTTTCTAGTCCACGAAGGTGAGCATTTATAAACCCATGACTAGAAATTCACATTGAAAGTACCCTGTGATTTTATAAGTACTTGGTTTGTAAATATGGTTGGTATTGGAATTGGAGACCACGGATAGTCGATGATGCGATATATGATTTTACTAGTTTAAATAATAAATTGGGATCTCAATTGCAAGTGATACCCGTTAACTGTGGAAAATTTTGAATGTTAGTATGTTGATTTATTGATTTAAGCACCTTTACGTTATTGCCTTATGCGTTGAGCTGGACAGTTAAATTTGAGCCGGGATATGGGTTGAAATGATATATATCTGAAAATTAAATCGCTTGGCCTAGGATAGAAAATTTAAATAACAAACACCGATTGTTCGAATGAATTTATTTTGGATATCTAATAATTAAATTTGAGATAAAGGAATAATCTGAAAATGTGACTTGAATGTATAAATTTGAAATTTATGTTGAAGTTAAGATTTGAATTTGAAATCTATTGAGTTAAATTACATTTTTAAATGTCAATTGAACTGTTTTAAACTTTGAAATTGAATTAAAGTAGTTATGTAAAATATAAATGATATTTAAACTCATTAAGGTGATTAGTTAAATTTAATGGAATTTGTTAATATTGTATATATAATTAAATTCTAAATAAAATTTAATTTAATTAAAAAGGGAATTTTAATTTATTTTATTGAATTATTATATATAAAGATTAAACTGAATTATTTTGAGTTAAGGTTTAATTAAAAGTGCCAAATTAAGTAATCAAGGAAATTAATTCAGAGGGTTAATTAAATTGAACATTTAATACCAAAATTTTTGTATTTAAAGACTTAATTACCTTTTTTAATTTGAATAGTCATTCAATTTGGCTAATTTTGTAAAAGTGAAATACTTGTTTAAAACTGGATCTTTATATTTTAAATCCAAATTCATTTAGGTCAAAAAAGATATGTTGTTTGGAAATAAGAGATACTTTGATTTAATAAAATAACCAATTGGTGGGAAAAATGACGTTGGTTATTAAAGAGGCCGGGACCGGATGTAGACATACTCTTTATTATACTAGAACCACTTTAATAACCATATACGTGGAGTGATGGTCCAGAATGAAGTGGTTGGATTTGGCGTACGTACCGGATTTGAAGAAAGAGAACGATGACAGATTGGCTTGACACTTGTGTCAATTTGAAATGACTATAACATGAGACGTACCGGTCAATGTGGCTAGCTACCTCTAGCAGACACACTTCTTCGTATATTTCACTTTGTTGACGATTGGTGATCACCCTAGATTTTGAGAGTGTTGTGTTACGATGGGCCGTTAGGGGGTTACCACTAACTGGGATTGGTAAATTGGTAGTATCCTACTTGGGTATTGCCTTACGTGCCTTGTCATACTTTTATCCCTATATTAGACCACTACGATTTCGATTTAGTATTGTTGTATCACATCGCATCCTTATCCATCGACTGTTTACTGGTGTTTTATATGCGAACTGTACGACAATGCTTAAAAAGCATTAAGGGGGATCAATGTAAAGCCTTAATGCTATTTTGATTTTTTTTATTACTGATAGACACAACATATATAGCGTATCCTACTACATATAGATGATTTGACGGATCCTTAAGAGATGGAAAATCTCGTAACATCTCTTGAGTTACTTTGTACATTTCACTTGAGTTAGACTATATACATGAGAACTTCTTGTCCTGACTCGAGTATATTGTTTTACTTTATGCTCAGGTCAACATAAGTATTGCAGTGTGTGAGCAGTGCTTATTTTGGTAAACTAAGACTTAGTCGAAGACTCCAATCTATCCAGTATTGGTTATCTATTTTCATTTTGGCTTATACCAGTAGACTCCTATGTATCTCTAGTATTGTATAATTAAAGGTTAAACTCTGATGTATTTTGTCTAATAGCTTCATGAAGTACTATGTATATTATTTATTTCCACGGCGAGATTCTGTATTGTTCTTTGTGTGATTCTATCTTCGATTCTATTTTAAAACCCCAAAATCGATAATCTATCAAATTTGAATGACTTAAATTGGACATGTGTGGTTTATTGTCATCTTAAGTTTTTCGAAAAAGGCGGGTCGTCACAGTTGGTATCAGAGCTTTGGTTTAGTGAACACGTTAGGGGTAAACTCATTAGGAATAGGGTTACGGTCCTATAATGAGTGGAATCATTCTTGAAATAGCGTACTCTGAAAAGTATAAATTATTTTAAAATCTAATCTATTTTCAAAATTTCTATCAATTTGAATACATCTTCCTTGTTAGAATTCGCTTGGATTAGGATTTCCTTAAGTTAGTGCTTTTCCACGTTCTAAACCCATCCTTGACTTTTTCAAGATGAGCAAAAGAAGTAATGCTCGAGGTCGTGGAAGAGGAAATGGTCCCATACCATATGCAGTTGCACTAGTTGCACCAGTTCTGCTAGTTAAGTTCACTATGCTTTGCAAAGAGTACGCATAACTTGGTGGTACTTAATTCTCTGGGTCCGAAGGTATTATTGAAGCTCAACAGTGGCTTAACTGCTTGGAAAGAATCTTTACAGGACTCGATATTTCTGATGACTAGAAGCATCAGTTGGCCGCATGGCAGTTGTAGGATGCTGCTCAAGATTGGTAGGAATCTGTTACCACCTGCACTAAGGAAGAAAACATCACTTGGGCATAGTTCAAAGAAGTTTTCATGACCCAGTGGATGCCTGAAGTTGGAAAATTTCAGTTATACCACAACTTTATGGATCTGAAGTAGGGAAGCTGTCATTTTCAGAGTATGAAAGGAAATTTAATGAGCTATCCAAGTTTGGACTAAGTCTGATTGATACTTCACTTAGAACGAATGAGAAGTTCATAGCTGGTGCTCTTCCAGAATATTATGACCTCTTGACTGCCCATGTTCATTGCACGTTCACTAGTCTTATTCATATGGCCCTCAAATATGAAAACTTGAGTTCGATGGAAGCATCGGTTGTTCACTCCACAGCTCCTTTAGCAACTTCCAATAATTCTAAGAAGACAAGGTCTAACTTTCAACAGCAGAAAAAAATTGGCAAAACATGAGCGGGATTGGACATTCTCAGGGGAAGCCCGTTGATATCTCTTCTATCACTTGCTTCAAGTGCGATCCAATAGGTCACTATGCCAATAGGTGCCCAGTTCTTGTAGGAGCATTCGTTCCACCAGTTCAGATGACTAAGCGAGATCTTTGCCATATTTGCTTATAGCCAGGCCACTTCAAGAAGGATTGTTCCACTCAGAAGAAAGGCACCCCATAAGGAGTTTTTGCAGTGACAGCTTCTACTACTAAGGTAAGAAAACGACAAAGGTACACTTCAAGGTGCCTATTCATTCCATGATTTACCTGTTCGTGTTCTTTTTGGAACCGGTGCATCTCATAGTTTTATATTGGTTGATTTATATGAGAAACTTGAGCATGCTTTAAAACCCGAACATGCATCTGAATTCTTATGTGTATCAAATCCCATCGGTAGACCTGCAAACCTTAGAATGATCTGTATAGAAGTGATACTCCTTAAGGATAGCGAGCACCATTTCACCAGGGATTTTTTATGTCTTGGGTTTCAAAGCATTTGATATAATATTGGGTGGAAGTTGGTTAAGAAAGTTCGATGAAGTTATTTCTTGCAAAGCTCGAACAGTTGCTCTGTTTAGCGATATGGGTGAACCCCCAGAAATCAAATGTCAAATGCCTCAAGATTTTGCTGGAATTTTTACATGTTCTCTTGGTTCCCATCTTAGTGATCTTAGCACTACTCTTGTAGTCCAACACTTCCCCGATGCTTTCGGAGAAGCAACTTGTTTACCATCTTAGTGCAAAATTGAATTTCGCATTGATCTTATTCCTGGAGCTAGGTCAGTCATACTTGCTCCAAAAAGAATGTCACCTAAAGATAAAATTGAACTAAAGTGCAAATCGAGGATCTTTTCTCTAAAGGTCTAATTCGGCGTAGTCATTCGAAACAGGACGCGGTAGTGGTATTTGCTATTAAATCTGACGGTTCTCTAAAGATGCGTAGACTATGGAGTGTTGAACAAGCTTACCCACAAGAATAGATATTTGATGTCTCGTATCAATGACATGTTTGATCAGTTGCATGGAGCAAAGAATTTTTTCAACTAGACCTTGCATCGGGTTTCCATCAGCTCAGGATTGTAGAAAATAGTATTCCTAAAACCACTTTACGAATAGAAGATGGTTTTTATGAATGGATAGTTATGCCTTTCGGTCTAGCTAATGCCCTGGCTTACTTTATCAATCTCATGAACAGAGTATTCTGGGAGTTTCTAAACAAATTTGTTCTAGTTTTCGTTGACGACATTCTAGTCTTTTCTAAGGCTGAGAAGGAGCATGAGCAACACCTTTTGTCCTTGAAACTCTGAGAAGTCGTCAATTGAAAGCAAAATTCTATAACTGTTCACTTCCTGTAAGAAACGGTTAAATTTCTTAGGCAAGTGGTTTTAAAGAATGGAATTTTGGTTGATTCAGCTAAGATCGCCGTAATTAATGATTGGGAAACTCCTAAAACTCCTATAGATGTTTGCATCTCTAAGGCTTAGCAGGTTATCACAGGAGATTTATCGAGAACTTTGCTCGATTTTCTTCACATTTATAGCTTTGACTAGAAAGAATGTTAAGTTGTTTGGAGTGAGAAGTGTAAGGCAGCATTTGATGAACTAAAGCGTAGGCTAACTTCTGCCTCTATTCTCACTTTTTCGAACAGAAGTGAAGAGTTAACTGTTTATACAGATGCTTGTAGTGAAGGTTTGGGTGTTGTTTTGATGCAGCATGGTAAAGTTATTGCCTATGTTGGTCGTCAATTAAAGGCTCACGAGGTAAATTATGCAGCTCATGATCTGGAATTACTCGCTATTGTCTTTGCTTTGAAGTTATGGAGGAATCACCTCCTTGGAACAAAATTTGAACTCTTTACGGACCATAAATTGCTGAAGTATATATTTACCCAGAAGGATCTGAACCAGTGACAAGTTAGATGGCTCGAATTCTTATCATCATATGACCTCGACATCAACTATAACCTCGAAAAGGATAATGTTGTGGCCGACGCTTTGAGTAGGAGAAAAGGCATGTTATGTGAACTTGTTGCTTCTCCAGCTCTTATGGATCACATAGCCACGAAGCAGGATGAGGATCCAATGCTTAGGAAAATAAAAGAAAAGGTACGTGGTAGGAAGGACAATACCCAAGGCGAATAGGGCACACAAATCGATAGAAATGGAACTCTGAGAATTAATAATCGAATTTGTGCTTCGAATGTTGATGGTTTGAGGCAAGAAGTACTTAGAGAAAATCACCAATACAGACTTTTCATTCATCTCGGAGTTACAAAGATGTATCAAAATATGAAAAAGTGGTATTGGTGGAGTGGAATGAAGCGGGATATTTCTATTCATGTTAGCAGGTATGCCACTTGCCAACAAGTTAAAGCCGATCATCAGAAGACAACAGGATTATTGCAGCCTTTAGAAATTCCAAGCTGGAAATGGGATCATGTTTCTGTGGATTTTATTGATGGACTCCTGAGGACCATGAAAGGTAATGAGAGCATCTGAGTCATTGTCGCTAGATTGACCAAGTCTACTTACTTTATTCCTGTGAAGACTACTCGAAGTACCTCGAGTTTAGCCGAGCTTTATATGAAAGAGATTGTTCGCTTCCATGGTGTTCCGTCTAGCATTGTACGTGATCGGGACCTTATCTTCACTAGCAATTTCTGGAAAACTTATTAGGAAACTCTTGGTACTCAATTAAATCTGAGCACGGCTTATCATCCTCAAATGGATGGCCAGACCGAAAGGGTGAATTGGATTTTGAAAGATCTTCTTAGAGCTTGTGTTTTAGATTTTGGAGGATCTTGGGAAGTGCATCTCCGTCTCGTTGAATTCACCTATAATAATAGCTATTGGGCGAGTATTGAGATGGCACCGTTCGAAGCTCTTTACGAATGGCCATGTAAATCTCCATCTTGTTGGGTTGAATCGGGAAATCGACTTGTTCATGGTCCCGAGATGATTTTGGAAGATTCTGAGAAAGTCGAAGAAATCAGAAGGAAAATGAGAACTGCCCAGGATCGGTAGAAGAATGCAGACGAAGGAGAAGAGACTTGGAATTTGCTGTCGGAGATCAAGTATTTCTCAAAATTTCGCCTTTGAAAAATGTAATCCGATTTGGAAGAAAATGGAAGCTCACTCCTAGAGTTCTTGGTCCTTTTCGCATTTTATAAAGAATTGGTAGTTTGGCATACAAAATTGACTTTCCAAAGAAACTATCGGGGGTACATAATGTGTTTCATGTTTCACACCTCTGTAGGTATGTACACGATCCATCTGTATCCAGCCAGCTTTGTTCAAAGAAATGGACATTGAGCCCAATCTAACTGTAGAGAGAAAGCCGCTTAGCATAGTAGGCAGAAGCACGAAGTAGCTTAGGAAGGTTGTAAATCTCATCAAGGTTTAATGGAGCGGAGATGGTCGAGATTATACTTAAGAAACAGAAGAGAGTATTCGTGCTTCAAATCTTGAATTGCTAATATCAGGTATGTAGTCCATGCCCGAATCTATTTCTACCTTTTTTTTTAATCTTTTTGTTCTTTTATTTTGCTCTTTTCAAGGACGAAAAGTTTTGAGTGGGGATATTATAATGACTTGGATTTTTCAACGTTTTGAATAAGAAATTTAATGGCGATTTTGAAATAAAATTTATATTTAACACTAAAAATTTGGCAACGAAAACTAGATATTTGAGATGCGTCCATTGATATGAGGCCGACGAAATTTATTTTACGTCAAAATTTGTTCGAAACTCGATCAACATATTTTTCAATACATATTATCAAAATTTGAAGTATAAATATTTTTATTAGAAATGATCTAGAAATTTTTTTGATTAAAATGCCAAAGTTCGTTCCGTCCAATTTCGACCTTTATAGCTCCGTTTATCAAGAATTGTCGTTGTCGTTCAATTTCGAAGCTGTGCAAGTGGCGGCGGATGGAATTTTGTTATGAGTGTCGTAACACAGATTTTAGTACATTGTTGGATTCGTCTCGCCACGCTGACCTCTGTGGTATATTTGTTTTCGTATTTTGGCTTTCGTTGTAAAACTCTAAATGGACAAGATAGTGGTCCGTGACCGTGCCCTATTGGATATCTCACACGTCATAATCACTTACATTCATTCACAGTAGAAATTTCTTTTCTAGCCGACTACCTTGCATACGCAGCCAAGAGAATTTATTACTGCATTTAATGACCTCCGTGCACTCTTCCTTCTATATATACGTACCCATTCTCTCTACTCCTCCTTATTTTCTCTTCGTCTCTATCTCCGAACATTAGCTTGGGAAAATTTATACCAAGTGTCTATATACATATAAAGTCGCGTAGGCTCCAGCCCCTCAGCCAACCTCCACCTTCACCTGCTCCTCCACCTATCCGAGCCACCCAACCCAAACCGCAACCACCTGTTCCTCCGCCCACTCCCCTACTCCACCCTACCGAACACCAGTCTGTATCCCACCCGCTCCACTTGGACCCGCCCCACCTGCCACCCAGTCCACCAACTCCACCCTTTGCATCCCCAGCTCCGCCCTCACCCGAAGGACCCACATTTATATCAGTTAAGCCACCCACCAGTCTACCACTCCACTGACCTGCACCGACCCACGAACTCCGTAGCCACCCTCTCACTAGCGCGCTTCGACCCCCACCGCTTCCCTACCTGCAACCCACCAACCTCCTCCACTTCACTCTACCAAAGCCCGCGACCTCACCCGAGCCCCTGGTCCAACCTTCCCCGCATCCTCCCCGCGACCTACACCAGTCCTGTCACCCACCATCTCAACCAAACCCAATCCCCACTGAAGCCACCTCAGCCAATGTTTAATGGCAAATTTTCTATCAAGTTAGAAAATTGCCGATAAATTTTCAAATAAAATATAACCGCAAGCGCATAGCATACAAAAGTTAGTATGTGGCGAGTACAAATCGATCCACATGGAATTGTTAGATTTAAAATTTCTAATTAATCAAATTAAAGAAAGAGTTGAAATTTTTTGAAAACTAGAAAGCTAAGCAAATGTTGAGATTAAAAACTATGTGATTAAAATTCAATTTAGAGGCAAATCCACTTTCTTATATTTTTCACATAAATCAGCATAAAATCAAGCGATGATCTCTTTTTTTATCTAAGTAGGATTAGTTATGTGGGCGTATTTGAGTTATTAATTACACAAATCAAACCATCAAACTATAATACAAATCTAGTCCGACTTTTTCAATTCTCATGAAACAAGGCATAGAAACCAAATTCTAGTTTAAGCATGATCTATTTACTATTAATTAGTAACAAAGATCATCAAATTTTGATTAAAACTTCACTTCATTGCCATGATCATATTTTAGACGAAGAGGCAATTTGTGTTTAGTGAGATAAGCATCACTTATTTTTTATGAACAAAGTAGGCTATTAAATTCAACATAAAACACAAACAAACATAAACATCAATTTCTCATGAAGCACAAAAGAGATCATACACAGAAAATTATGTTGAATCTACATGATAAAAGAAAGCTTCATTACCCTTAAATTGGAGGGATTTAGCCTCTCATTTGTGTTATCATTTTAACACATAGAGATTTCAACATTGAAAGTAAAATAAAGTAGAAAAGAAAAAAAACAAAAAGAAGATTAACTACTAGAAGGAAATGAACTAAACTAAGTGAATAAATGTAAATCTAAGCATGAACATGAAATGAAAGAGAGCATGAGAATAAAAATGAGCATAAAAGTAAGGAAAAACAAGTAGAAAAGAGAAGAGAAAGAGGATAGGAAGCCATTTTTATTTCATGAAACATAGAGCTTACAACTTTCATTTTGATTTCCTCACTAACTTTTGAGAGTAGAAGATATTTACATGTACATAAGAGGGTTATTTATACATGCATAAAACCCTAATTCAATTTTTATGGTGCTTCCCATAATGCCCGTTAGGAAGTGTGGCCACCAAGTAACCATTAGCTACGAATTAATCTATTATTAAAAGTGCATGAAGCTTTAAACTCCATTTAGTTGTCCATTAGCTACTAATTGTAGATTTAGCTAAGTGGGTGGGGTCCTCCATTATCATGAGCTTGAATTATTTTCTCTTCATTCCTTTGTATTCCCTTGTGCATGCACATATGGTCATGAAACCCTCTTCCATATGCATCAAAATTTCTTATAAAAATCATAAAAATTTCCAAGTAAAAATTCTCAAATTGACACGTGTAAAAAAATGACCATTTTACCCCTGAATGAAGATGAATATATGACAATTTGAAAATAATTGAATTTTGGTTTTAAACATGTTAAAATGCCCTAATATGACTTTTATTTAAATAAAATAGATAAAATATGGATGTAAATATATGCACATTTACGCGCACATCAAATACCCCCATACTTACCTTTTTATTCGTCCTCGAATAAAGAAAAACTAAGATAAATCCATTTTCGAAGGGAGCATGATTGCATTGAGCATATGCAATAAGCCGTTAAACCTCTGTTTGTCCCCAATAGGATGAGTGCTGCCTCGTGAGGGTTTTCAGCGGATACTACCCACAAAATCAAAATGCATGATGAAAATATTTACAAAATGCAAGATATATTTACAAAAGAGATGAACGCAAGTTTTTGAAAATATATATACAAATGAAGGGTTTATTTTTAAATTGACATAAATAAGTTAAATATAGGTTTTGGTCATTATTTTGAAAATTTAAGTCATTTACTCGTCAAAATTTCCAATAAAAACAAAGTTATCGAAACAAATAGGCTATAATTTAACTCGTTATTTTGGTCAATAATACAGTGTAACTATGAAATAGATCCTAGTTGATTATCAAAGTGGTATTTTCATTTCTTTCCTATAATAAGTCAAATCAAACAAGTTAAAATGGTGCTCGGATTTTAATTGCTTACTCTCTCTTATTTGAAAATTTTATTGATATTAACAATATTTACATATGCCTAACTCAGGTAAACTGAGGCCAGATATATTACCCATGCACTGCCGTGCGGACTGATGTGAGGGGAATATAGAGCATGGCGGGTGAACACACAAGTGTGAACGCTTATCGACTATAGGTGTTATTAAAAAGAATTTTTATACACCCAACTCAGATAAACTGTGGCCAGATACACCAATCGTGCACTGCCTTTCAAGCTTACGTGAGAAAGGTACAGAGCATGGCGAGTGAACATATAAGAGTGAACACACAAGTGTGAACACATGACTCTAGGTGTTAAAATATATACAATTTTTTTTATTTTTTTTCTATATTTTTTTAGAAAGAGAAGTTTTGCAAAATTATCTTAGCACCATTTAGCTTAGAAGACAAAAATGTTATATCCTTTACTTTATATTTACCATATTTTTGCAAATAGAGATTTTTAATTAGATTATACTTAATAATTACACATGAATCTTCCTATATGCTAGTTAAACCATTGTTATTTGTAATCAAACTTCATTTTTATTTTTGTTAAGACAAATAAATTTTCAAAAATTTCAATTTATTAACCAAAACTTATACTTATTCTATAGTGTTTCTTCAAAAATAAATCAAAATGCTAAAGATGTAAATGGTTTTCTTCCTAATTCCTTCAAAGATAATATTTGACTTATTATCTTCGATGTGACACTTATCTTTTCCAAATTTAATTTTAAATCCTTTATCACATAGTTGACTTATACTAAGCAAATTATGTTTTAAATTCCGAACTAGCAAAATATGAGAAATAAGAAGAGTTTTAGAATTACCGACATTGCCGATGCCAATCACATATCCTTTTTAGTTATCTCCAAAGTTGACCAATCCACCATCTTAATATATAATGTCATTGAGTATCTTGGGATTTTCAGTCATATGCCTTGAACAGCCACTATCAAGAATCCATTTATCTTTCTCAATTCGCACAGTTTGTCCATAGGTTGTTGATTCTCCAAAAGCCATGGAACATGTCTGTTCTTGCATAACAAACCAATTCGGTGGATAACTTGAATTTTCATAAAAACTATATGCAAACTTATGATACTTTGATGAAATGCATAAATTAAAACTAGTGTTAACAAAATTTCTTAAAATGCCATTTTAACTTTTCAAGTTTCAGATTATGAAAACTATGAAAAACCTATGCTCTGATACCAATTGAAAGGGACAGCGGATTAAGGATCTTAAGGTTAATTTAACACTAGAGGGGGGTGAATAGTGTTTAATGAATTCTAAGACTTATATGAATAAAAACAGTAAAGGGAAAGAACTCAACGGATTTTATACTGGTTCGGAGTTACCCTACATCCAGTCCTATACCAAGGAAAATTACCTCATACAGATTTTTATTTAACCAGTGTCGAGATTACACTCCTCAATTTATAAAGGCCTTCAGGTATCCTCCTGTCTCATGATTTCAGGGCAAACCCTCTTGATTTACGGGCCACAAGATTACCCAATTGATTTCCAGGCACAACCACACCTTATAGAGAGATTCGATAAAATTTTGATTATAAATTGATCCTATAACTTTGAATAGCACTTTGATCTTCGAGAGAGAACAGAGAATCAAATAGGAATGAAATTTTGATTTGATTAACTTGAGAATTTGGCAGAATTTCGGCATGATCTTAAAAATATGATAATTATAGAACATGGATTTGTGGAGAAGAAGAAGTGAATAAAATATGAGAATTGTATATTAAAAGATTTGTTTGAGAAGGCTATTTATAGAGTACCAACAGTCATAACCATTCGTGAAGAGATTTAAACGAATAAACGCTTCTTTTGAAAATTGAAACTTTTGAATTCAACGGCCACCATATCGACATGGGGTATCCCATGATGTCGACATCCCCTTGTTAAAAAGATGAAAAACTTGTCTTGAAAATGGTATTGAAATGAAAACAAAATGAAATGACACTAGAGTAAAATAAACTAATTTTACTATGTTTTAAAACACAAAAACAAAGAATATTTTAAGGCTAAAACATCTTTTTGAAAATCATTTGAAAAGATAGTTTTAAGGCTAAAACATTTTGAAACGTAGTTTTGAAAAAGCATTTTAAGTAGTTTTGCAAGCGTCTTCCTACAGAATATCTCGTCACATCAGGACTCAAGAACTTGTACAAAACCGGGATGTTCGTGGGTTTGTAAGCCACCTATCGTAGGTTTGTAAGCTACTTGTCGTGGGTTTGTAAGTCACTAAGAAGGTAGAAATGGGTTCTATCCCAAATGAAATTCGGAATGAAGATTTCCATGTTATTATGAAGTTTTAACAAAAACAAGACATATATCTTGAAATCTTGATCTTGATACTCATGAGTCTTCAAACTTGATTTCTTCATTCTTGATCTTTATAATGTACAGTCTTTAATAATCATTACCAACCTTATATATATCCTACATAATATCATTCATATATATCTGGACAATAGTGTTAGTATATAAGTTACAATAAAATAAGTTACAAAGGTTGTTGTCATCAAAACCACTATCTCCAGTTCCTAACAATCTCCCCCTTTTTAATGATGAAAACCTTATAAAATATATTTACCACTTCGATCATACCATAACTCCCCCTTACGCCAACAACTCCCCCTTACTCCAAGCCTACTATTTTATATGACTTATCTCCCTTTTTGTCATCAACAAAAATAATCTATAAACCTTAAACTTAATAGAAAAAGTGATAAACAAACATATAACATAAGAATGATAAGTATGTATGAGTGAAACATAGAATCCTAAGTTAAAATGGAATTTAAGAATTTGTATACCAACAATTGCAGGAAAACATTAATTAATATACTAATTATATACAAACCTACAAACCAATATACAGTTAAGAAAATAAAAAAAGCCTAACGAGGACCCTTAACTATCAGTGATTTATGGACCTCACAATTTAGATAGTGAAGACAAAAGTTTCCATGTTGTTTGACCAAGTTTGATGACTCGTACGTGTGTGGAACGTTGAAAATGGGTAGAATGAGGAGAAGTGGGTGAAGAAGGTTCATTATTAGAGGAGGAAGCCATTAATTTACTGTTTTAGAAGTTTGTTATAGAGAGTAGAACAGAGAAAATGAGTAAAAGTCGAAATATATAAATATACAACCTAATAAGTAATAGAGGAAAAATTAAATTTGAAAATCTCGGCCTATATGTCGACATAGGAGGATGGGTCATGTTGACATTCCCAGTTCAATTCTTGAGAATTTTTTTTATTTACGTCAATTATTAACTAAACCTGTATTATTTATAATTTATATTTCAGTTAATGAACATATATCTAATTCTCTTATAAATTTAGTAAAGTTTTGTTCATTTAATGGTTTGGTTAATATATCAGCAATTTGTTTTTCAGTATTAATATATTCAAGGGTTATGATTTCTTTACTTATATTATCTCTAAGAAAATGATATCTAATATCAATATTTTTTGTTCTAACATGATGAGTTGGATTCTTATATAGGTTTATTGCGCTAGTATTATCACAATAAATTAGTGATTTAGTTACAGTTAATCCAAAATCTTTTAAAGTTTGTTGCATATATATAACTTGAGAACAAGCCAAAGCGACAGATATATATTCTGCCTCAGTTGTTGACAAGGATACAATGTTTTGCTTCTTACTAAACCTGGAAACCAGAGAATGTCCTAGAAAGTGACAAGTTCCATTTGTACTTTTTCGGTCTGATTTACAACCAGCGTAATCAGCATCAGAGTATGAAATTAAATCAAATACATCGTTTTTAGAATAAAATAAACCATAATCTAACGTATGTTTTACATATCTTAAAATTCTCTTAACCGCGTTTAAGTGAGTTCCTTTAGGTTGAGATTAGTATTTTGCATAGAGACGGACACTATGCATGATGTCAGGACGATTTTCTGTTATATAAAGCATCGAACCAATCATTCCCCTATATAATTTTTGATCAACATCTTTTGATTTATCTTCTTTACTTAAAGCTACATTAGTTGTCATTGGAGTTGGTTTCCCACCAGAAGCGGCCAATCCAAATTTATTAATTAAATCTTTAGCATATTTTTCTTGACTAATGAAAATTCCTTTATCTAATTGCTTGATTTGAAGTCCTAAGAAGAAATTTAGTTCTCCCATATGGCTCGTCTCAAATTCTTTAGTCATTATATCTGAAAATTCTTTATTCATTATGTTATTAGTTGATCCAAATATTATATCATTTACATATATTTGTATTAATTGAATATCATTTTTGTTTCTTTTAATAAAAAGAGTCGTATCTATTTTACCAATTTCAAAACCAGATTGTAGTAAATAAGATCTTAGTCTTTCATACCAGGCTCTAGGACCTTGTTTCTGACCGTATAAAGCCTTCTTTAATTTATATACATATTCAGAAATTTATTATCTTCAAAAAGTGGAGGTTGTTCTACATAGACATCTTCTTTTACAAAACCATTTATAGAAGCACTTTTAACATCCATTTGATATAACTTGAAATTATTGTAGTTTGCGAAAGCAAGTAGAATTCTGATAGCTTCTAGTCTTGCTACGGATGCAAAGGTTTCTTCATAATCAATTCCTTCTTCTTGACAATAACTTTGCGTGACTAAACGAGTTTTATTTCTCATGACCTCACCAAGTTCATTAATTTTATTTTTATAAACCCATTTTGTTCCAATTATTCTTCTATCCTCAGGTCTAGGAACAAATTCCCAAACATCATTTCTGGTGAACTGATTCAATTCTTCTTGCATAGCAAGAATCAGTGAATCATCAGATGATGCTTCCTTTGGATTTTTAGGTTCAATAGTTGATATAAAAATTACATTACTCATACTATTTAGTTGATTTCTTTTCTTAACTATAGATTCAATATTTCCTAGTACATTTTCTACAGGATGATCTTTTAATAGCCTAATTCTTTTATTAGATTGAATGATTTCACAATTAGTTTCATTACATTCATTATTTAAAGTTACAAAATCTTCTTCATCTTCTATTTGTACAGTATCTTTAAAATTTTCATCAAAAGATACATGCATTGTTTCTTCAATAGTGTTAGTTCTCAAATTATAAACTCTAAAAGTTTTACTTCTATTAGAATATCCGATGAAGATACCTTTATCGGATTTAGGTTCAAATTTATCTAAATTACCTTTCGTATTAAGAATAAAACACTTACTATCAAAAACTTTAAAATAAGTTACGATGGGTTTTTTATTGTAAAATAATTCATATGGTGTTTTATTAGTTAACGGTCTAATTAAAATCCTATTTACTATATAACACGCTATAGCGACTACTTCAACCCAATTTTTTTTAAGTAAGTTACTATCAGAAAGCATTGTTCTAGCACACTCTTGAATCGTTCTATTCTTACGTTCTACCACTCCGTTTTGTTATGGAGTTCTTGGAAAAGAGAAATTATGAGTAATTCCTTTTTTATTACAGAAATTCTCAAAATTTTCATTTTCAAATTCTCCACCGTGATCACTATGTATAGTTTTTATTTTTAAAGAAAGTTGATTTTGAATTATTTTAGCAAAATTCTTAAATAATTCAAAAGCATCGCTTTTAAGTTTAAGCAAAATTGTCCAAGTATATCTAGAATAGTCATCTACAATTACAAAAACATATTTATTATGATTAATTGATTGAACTTGAGATGGACCAAATAAATCTAAATGAAGTAATTCTAGAGGCTTAGAAGTAAAAATCATATCTTTTAATTTAAATGAACTTTTCTTAAGTTTTCCTAATTGGCAAGCACCACATATACTATCTACTTTAAAGTTTAACTTAGGAAGACCTCTAACTAAGTCAAGTTTTGATAATCTCAATAATAGTTTGAAATTCAAATGACTAAATACTTTATGCTAAATCCAAGGGTCACTTGTATTAGCCAAAAGACATAAGTTATCATTTGTAACTTTCATACTAAGGATGTAAATGTTTTTCTTCCTAATTCATTCAAAGATAATATTTGACATGTTATCTTCGATGTGGCACTTATCTTTTCCTAATTTAATTTTGAATCCTTTATCAAATAGTTGACTTATACCAAGCAAATTATGTTTTAAATTCCTAACTAGCAAAATATCAGAAATAAGAAGAGTTTTAGAATTACCGACATTGCCGATGCCAATCACATATCCTTTTGAGTTATCTCCAAAATTGACCAATCCACCATCTTGATATATAATGTCATTGAGTATCTCGGGATTTCCAGTCACATGCCTTGAACAACCACTATCAAGTATCCATTTATCTTTCTTAATTCGCACAGTTTCTCCATTGGTTGTTGATTCCTCAAAAGCCATATAACATGTCTGTTCCTCCATAACAAACCAATTCGGTAGATAACTTGATTTTTCATAAAAACTATATGCAGACTTATGATACTTTGATGAAATGCATAAATTCAAACTAGTGTTAACAAAATTTCTTAAAAATGCCATTTTTAACTTTTTAAGTTTCAGATTATGAAAACTATGAAAACCTATGCTCTGTTACCAATTGAATGAGACAGTGGATTTAGGATCTTAAGGCTAATTTAACACTAGAGGGTGGGTGAACAGTATTTAATGAATTCTAAGACTTATATGAACTAAATTGAAATTATGACACAAACAAATGCAGAACTTAATCACAGAATCAAACATAGATGCAGAAAGTAAATAAAAAGCAGTAAAGGGAAAGAAAACACCGGATTTTATGCTGGTTATTGAACCAGCGTCGAGATTACACTCCTCAATTTATAAAGGCCTTGAGGTGTCCTCCTGTCTCACGAGTCCAGGGCAAAATCACCTAATTTACGGGTCACAAGATTACCCAATTGATTTCCAGACACAACCACGCCTTATGAAGAGATTCGATAAACTTTTGATTACAAATTGATCATATAACTCTGAATAGCACTTTGATCTTCGAGAGAGAACAAAGAATTAAACTAGAATGAAATTCTAATTTGATTCACTTGAGAATTTGGCAGAATTTCGGCACGTTCTTAAAAATATGATAATTATAGAACATGGATTTGTGGAGAAGAAGAAGTGAAGAAAATATGAGAATTATATATTAAACGATTCATTTGAGAAGGCTATTTATAGAGTGCCAACAGTCATAACCATTTGTGAAGAGATTTAAACGAATAAACACTTCTTTTGAAAATTGAAACTTTTGAATTCAACGGCCACCATGTCGACATGGGTATCCCATGATGTCGACATCCCATTGTTTAAAAAACGATTTTTTTTTTCAAAATGGTATTGAAATGAATAAAATGAAATGACTCTGGAGTAAAATAAACTAATTTTACTATGTTTTAAAACACAAAAACAAAGAATATTTTAAGGCTAAAACAACTTTTTGAAAATCATTTGAAAAGATAGTTTTAAAGCTAAAACATTTTGAAAAGCAGTTTTGAAAATCGTTTTGAAAAACCATTTTGAAGTAGTTTTGTAAGCTTCTTCCTACAGAATATCTCATCACATCAGGACTCGAGAACTTGTGCAAAATCAGGATGTTCGTGGGTTTATAAGCCACTTGTCGTAAGTTTGTAAGCTACTTGTCGTGGGTTTGTAAGCCACTAAGAAGGTAGAACTGGGTTACATCCCAAATGAAATTCGAAATGAAGATTTCCATGCTATTATGAAGTTTTAACAAAAACTGGACACATATCTTGAAATCTTAATCTTGCTACCCATGAGTCTTCAAACTTGATTTCTTCATCCTTGATCTTTATACTGTACAGTCTTCAATAGTTAGTACATGCCTTATATATCCTGCATAATAACATTCATATATATATCTAGACAATAGTGTTAGTATATAAGTTATAATAAAATAATTTACAAAGGTTGTTGTCATCAAAACCACTATCTCCAGTTCCTAACACATATTTACAAAAGAGGGTTAACATTCTTACTGGACGTAGCTTGGCTCATGAAGAATCATGAGCTCGTCCTCTTGGATATTGGGTAATTCCAAGAAAGTTTTCAAACGATGACCGCTGACTTTGAAAATTGATCCATCCCTGGGGTTTTCTGTTTTTACGGCACAATGTGGAAAAACAGTTCTTACCACAAATGGGCCGGTCTATCTTGATTTAAGTTTCCCAGGGAATAAATGAAGTCTTGAGTCATATAAAAGAACTTTTGGTTAGGCGAAAACGTTTTCCTTAGGACTGACTTGTCATGAAAACTTTTGTTCTTTCTTTGTAATTTTTCTCGTTTTTATACGCCTCATACCTAAGTTCTTCTAGTTCATTGAGTTGTAATTTTCGGTTTTCGCTTGCTTTTTCAAGGTCAAAGTTTAAGTTCATTATTGCCCACAACACTTTGTGTTCGATTTCAACAGGTAAACGGCAAGCTTTACGGTAAACTAAACTAAATCCTAAGGTTAGTTTTAAAAGAAGTACGGTAAGCCCAAAGCGCGTCGGTCAATTTCTAAGACTAATCATTTAGATTTTTGTTAACAGTTTTTTTCAAGATTTGTTTTATTTGTCGATTTGAAACCTCAACTTGCCCACAAGTTTGAGGATGATATGGAGTGGATAACTTGTGGGTTATCGAGTATTCCTTCATTAATGTTTTAAAATATCAATTGGAAAAATGGATTCCGTTATCATTGATTATTTTATGACGTGTGTCGAACCTTGAGAAGATGTTTTCTTTGAGAAATTTCACAATAGTTCTATGGTCGTTGGTTTTTGCATGGAACGGCTTCGACCCATTTTGAGACGTAATCGATAGCTAAAAGGATATTAAAATTTCCAAAAGAATTGGGAAAAGGTCGCATAAAGTTGACACCTCAAACATCAAAGATTCTGTAAGAATGGGGTTTAGAGGCATCATATCTCATCGAGAAATTCGTCCAAGCATTTGACATCGATCGTTTCAAATGAGTCTTTGAAAAGAGAAGGCCAATAGAAACCACACTAAAGTACCTTCTTCGCGGTTTTTCGAGGAATGAAATGTCCACCGCATGCTTGATCTTGGCAAAGCAAAAGAACACTCCTGGTCTCATTATCCAGAATGCAATGTCAGATGATTTGGTCGGGACAATATTTGAATAAGTATGTATCGTCCCAACAGAAGTATTTCACTTGGGACATGAATTTGCTTTTGTCATATTTAGACCAAGATAAGGGAGTTTCTTTAGTGACTAAGTAGTTCACTATATCAGCGTACCATAGATCGATAGAAATTGAAAGAAGCTGTTCATCGGGGAAGTTTTCATTGATTGGCAAAGAAGATGGTACATTCAGAAGACGAGATAAGTGATCGGCTATGACATTATCAGATCCTTTTTGTCTTTGACTGTAAGGTCAAATTCTTGAAGTAAAAGGTTCCAATGAATCCAATGGGATTTAGCGTCCTTTTTAGCGAAGAGATAACGAAGCACAGAATGGTTCGTGTACGCAGTAATGTGTGAACCTATCAAGTAAGGTCGAAACTTTTCGAGCGCAAAAACGACAGCTGAAAGCTCTTTTTTGGTTGTTGTGTAGTTGAGTTGAGCGTCGTTCAAAGTCATATTTATGTAGTAAATGACATGAAGGATTTTTTTGATGCGTTGTCCTAAGGCAGTACTAATCCCAAAGTTAGAAGCATCACATATTATTTCCAAAGAATGATCCCAATTGGATGCACAAATGATTGGAGCAGAAATGAGTTCGTTTTTGAGACGTTCAAAAGAAGAGATACACTTAGAGTTGAAATCGAATGGAACGTCTTTTCTAAGAAGAGTCGTCAAAGGATGGGCGACTTTGCTAAAGTCTTTCACAAAGCGTCGGTAAAAGCCAGCATGTCCTAGAAATGATCGAATGCCCTTAACAGATTTAGGAAAGGGTAGGTTTGCAATTACATCGGTTTTTGCTTTATCTACCTTAGCGCCTTTATTTGAGATGATATGTCCAAGGACTATGCCTTGTTTGACCATAAAGTGGCATTTTTCCTAATTCAAAATCAAATGTTTTTCTTTACATAGATATAGAACCAACTCGAGACGATGTAAACATTGGGAAAAAGAATCGCCAAAAATAGAGAAATTGTCCATAAAAACTTCTAGAAAGCGTTCAATCATGTCAGAAAAAATGCCAACGATGCATCATTGGAAAGTAGCAGGAGCGTTACAAAGTCTGAATGGCATTCGTCAATAAGCAAAGGTACCGAATGGACACGTGAAAGTCATTTTCTCTTGATCTTCGAGAGCGGTTGGAATTTGGTTATAGCCGGAATAACCATCAAAGAGGCAGTAGAATTCATGGCCGGCTAAACGTTTGAGCATTCGGTCAATAAATGGAAGAGGGAAGTGATGCTTACATGTTGCGGAATTTAGTTTTTGATAGTCAATGCAAACACGCCAATCTGTTTGAGTACAAGTTGAAATAAGTTCGTTTGAATCGTTCTTGACAACGTCTAGCCCAGACTTTTTCGGTACAACGTGAGTTGGGCTAACTCATGAACTATCAGAGGTTGGGTAAATGATTCTGTTGTCAAGAAGTCTAAGAATTTCATAACGCACCGCATCATTCATTTTTGGATTAATCCTTCGTTGCGCGTCACGAACAGGCTTGGCATCGTCGATTAAATGGATGCGATGTTGAACAGTAGCAGGGCTAACTCCGTTAATAACGGTAATGGACCACCCAACTGCTTCTCTGTTTTTCGAAAGAATAGAAAGTAAGGAGGTTTCTTGATCAAGAGAGAGAGAGAGTTGTGGAAATTATGACAGACAATGTTTTGTTATTACCTAAATATGCATACTTAAGGTGATCGGGAAGTGATTTGAGGTCCAACTTTGGGAGTTTTTCGATCAAAGAATTGGGTTGAGATTCAGACTCAATTGGAAGCGATTCAAAAGGAAGAATGTATTCAATCTCGTTGGGAATTTATTGAAACAATTTTTCATACTCGGCCTCACGTTCATCGTGAAGATCAAGTGTCGCGTTTTCAAAGTTTTCATGAATAGCACTAACTTCCAACATTTGGTCACATTCGGTTGGCTTTCAAGATTGAAAATGTTGAGATCCAAAGTCATGTATCCAAAAGAAATTTTCAACGATCTATTACGACAATTGACTAAGGCATTTGAGGTGGCTAAGAACGGCCGGCTTAAAATCAATGGAATTTGACTGGCGGGGTTTTTCACGGGTTGTGCTTCGTGAACGGTAAAATCAACGGAGAATATGAATTGTCCTCCTCGAATGAGCACGTCTTCGATTTCTCCCACGGGCTTCTTAATGGAACGATCGCCAAATTGAAGCATAACTTTTGTAGGTTTGAGCTCACTTATGCCTAATTATGCATACACGGAATATGGAATCAAGTTGACACTCGCGCCTAAGTTTATAAAACATTTGTTAATCGTCTTGTCTCTAATTGTACACGAAATCATCGGGATGCCAGGATCTTTGTATTTTACGAGCATGGATTGGGACAAGATTTCACTCAAACTGGTGGCTAAGAAGACTTTTTTGAGCACCTGAGTGTGTTGCTTTTGGGCACACAAGTCCTTAAGAAATTTCGCATACGTTGGGATTTGCCGAACGATGTCAAGAAATAGGATGTTCACTTTCACTTGTTTAAAAAATTTCATCATCTTTTCCGTTTGGTCCGAGTGTTTCTTGGGTCGAAGACGATGTGGAAATGGAACATGATGCTTGGTAGGCGGGTCTACTCAAGTATAAGAAGTTTGATTGGCATGCGATTCAACGTTTGGCTCCACGTTCTGTTCCGATTCGTTTGAAGCGTCAAGGGAGGTTTTCAGTAAATCGTTTGGATTAACGACTAGATTATTGATTTGTTTACCAGAACGTAGAGTTGTGGTAGCATTCAATTGGGTGACATTGCTATCTTGAACAACATGGGATTGATTTGAATTTGCGTTTTAATTTCTAGGATTTGAATTGGGCTGGCATGGGAATATTCCTCGTTCGCGTTCACTTACAAACGAGGCTAATTGACTCATTTGTATTTCAAGTTTTGCAATCGATTGGTTTGTGTTATGCATATATGAGGTCAATAAATTTTGCAAATTGCTATTTGATTGAAGGTTTTGAGTAGTTTCTTTAGCCAACGTTTCAAGAGTTTTTTCAAATGAACTTAAATGTTTATCATCTTGGGGAGGATGAGCAGAATTTGGTTGAAAATTTGATTGTTGCACTTGATTATGAGACGGACCCGCAAAGTTTGGTTGAATATGGTTAGGCTGAAAAGGTGGATTCGAAGCATTATTCGGGAATGCTTGAAAATTGGGACAAACCATATTCGTGTTGCGATTATTTTGGTTCCAAGCAAAATTTGGATGATTTCTCCAGCCAGGGTTGTAAGTTGGAGAAAAACGGGTTGTTTTTGGCTTTGTTGAAAGCATTGATTTATTCGACCGAATTGGGACACTGATCGGTTATATGATTAAGATCGTTGAATTTATAACGCATCGGTTGGGAAGCTTGGTTCATTTGATTCGATGAGAAAATGTTATCGAATTTTTAAATCATTGCGTCGATCTTAACTTCTAGAACAAAAGAAGATCCGATCGAGTGTGCACTTGAACGTGAGTAAATTGATTATTCATTCGAACATTCCCGTTGGGATGATTTTTTGACGAGGTTTTTAAGAAATTGCCAAGTATCGTCGTGATGCTGGCAAGAAAGTTGCCTTGGCACATTGATTTGAGCATGGTTCATGAGCGTTTTCAAGTCCATCGTACAAGATTTGGCAAATCGTCCATTTTTCGAAGTTACGGTGTGGACATTTTATCAAAAGCTTTTTGAATCTTTCAAAATATTTTCCAAATGGTTCTCCCTTAAATTGATGAAAATACAATTTCGTTTCGGATGCTTCTTGTTTTTTCCAAGGGGTAAAACTTTTTTAAGAAAGCATATACGAATTCTTTCCAAGTTTTAATCGAGTTCGATGGTAAGCTGTAAAACCATTTTTCAGCTTAATCCGTAAGAGCGAATGAGATTAATTGAAGTTTGATTCCGTCATCAGAATGTTGTTGGAGTTTAATTGTTGCACAAAATTGTTTGAATTTAGTCAAGAAAATGTATGGGTCATCGCGTTCAAAATTACTAAATTTTGGAAGCGTGGCAATATGGTTCGACTGAATTTCGAAATGGTTACTCAAATGGGCAGGTAACGTAAAGCAAGATGGAATACAAACTCTATCGGGAAAGATTCTATCCATAAGAGTTCGAGGGGCATTCTCGTTCGCCATTTCGAGAGGATGGTCTGTTCAAGTTAAACGGTTAGTTGTTGGGTCGCGAGTCCAACGATTTGTTGTTGTGTCACAAGTCCAAGTACTCATGCACAAGTAAAAATCATAAAGACAAATAAGTTTAGAGAATGAAACAAGATTTGGAAAATGAAGTGAAAAATTGTTTTTCTTTTTGTTTTAACAAGAAAGAAAAATATTTAACAAGTGAAATTTATTTTCAAAATAAAAGTTTGCGTTTTATTTTGTTTTTGGCTTTTCAAATTTTTTTATATGTTTTTGTTTTTGAATTTTCAAACTTTCAAATATTTACCAAAAGAAAAGAAAACTTTTTTTGTTTTAAGAAAGTGGGAAATTTGATTTTGTTTTTGTTTTTGAATTTTAAATAAATTTTTTTCAAAAGATTTTATATTTTTTTTTGGATTCTTGTTTTTGATTGAAATAAGTTAAAGAAAGTAAAAATGATTTTTTTTATTTTTGGGATTAAAAACTAAGTTAAGTAAAATTTACAGATTTTTTTTTTGATTTTTTTAAATATGCATGAACTATTGCAACTAAATGAGTGCAAATGACTTAATTACAATTTTCTGTCCTTATTAGCTCCTAACCCAAAATTTTATAATCACATTCCGTCTTAAATCAACAAAAATATTTATCAGTCAGGTAAAGGGCATGAGTTATCGGTGCACCATGAATCACTGTAGCAATGCAACCGAAGGTTTAAGTACCTTCAAAAGAACAACCATTATAGTATTTACGAATCAATGTAATATTTATAAATTGTTATTACTCCGCCGTAGCCTAGACACCAAGAAATGAAATTATTCAAAGTAAACAACTGTGAAGATACAATTAAGCCCTAGATGAGCTTGCGACACCCTTAAGTCGAATTTCTAACCTTTATTATTAGTCAAATTCTATGATAAAATACAATTTGTGAGCTAAGGAAAGAGTGATGAAATCTCTCACCTTATGTGAATTGGGATATTGCTCTTAGAAAAGAAAACAAGATGAGATGAATACAAAACAAAAATTAAACGTAAATTTACAATGCAACTTAAATTAAGTTTGTTTTTGCTTTTGGATTTTGAATTTTTTTTATATAAATGCAAATGCAAACAACCAACAATGCAAATCAAATTAAAAATAAGAGATGAAAGCATGATACCAGAGCGTGTAGATTATTTAGCAATTTTTTTTAGCGGCGATTTTTTTATTAAACAAGAAATTTGGCAAGCAGCTCTTCCAATCTGCTTTGGCAACTTGAAAATAAAAACAAGATATATATACAATATTTTATGTTTTTTTAAAGAAAACAAAACCTCAAACAAAGATTTTTTTTAAGAGGTGAAAGGAAGAACTATAACAAATTAAAACAAAACTATTTTTTTTTTTGAAAGGAATAAACAAACTAAAAACAAAGTAAACAAAACAAATTAAGCCACCTTTTTAGGATTTAAATAAAATAGAAGAAGTTCACTTTAAAAAGAAGTTCACTTATAAAAAAAATAAAAATAAATTAAAAAAAGGCCCCACCCACAAAGGTTACAAACCCGACCTGCTAAAAGGAACAAATCCCACTACTCAACCTTCACAGCTAATCCTATTCTCGGGTAAACAAAAGATAATAACTTCTCCCCCTTTTTTTTAACAAAAACAAATGCGTTGCACCTTCATGTTGAATTCGCGAGAAGGGTTGGTTTTCGATTTGGGGATTTTTGGTTGTTACGAAGCTTTGGGGATTGAAATTTGATTGAGTTCGTGGTGCGAGGCGATTGGTGAGAAGGCGATAGGGTTGGTCTGGGTATTTGCTGCTGGTGATTTTGAAGGTGGTCTGGAGTTTTGTGTCTGTTTGTTTTTCGAAATCTAGTCGTAAGTTGTGAAGACGATTTCTGGTTCCATTGTTTGTGAAATCAGGTTACTGCTTGTGATTAGGTTTCATGTTGTGGGCGATTTGGTATCAGGAGTAGATTGCGTTGGTCGAGATTCTTACGGTGGTATCATGAGTAGGATTTGATTCGTGTTGGGTGGTGATTTGTTCGCAGATTTTGGTGGAATGGTGACAGAAGTTGAATTTTGAATTGCGGATTCTAAGAGGAGCAGTCACTGTGGGAAGGAAGTGTGGGTAAGTTGGCGATGTGGTATGTGGTTATGCAGGCGGAGGTGATTGTGGATAGGTTGAAGGCTGGCGTATTGCTTTGTTGATGGACGTGATGCTGGTTCTGGTGAAGGTTTGTTATGGCAGTTGAAAATGGTTTTGGTGATTGTTTTGGAATTTGAAGTGGATGTAGCTGTACACTGTTGGTGAGTTTGAAGTAGAAAGTAGGTATGTGACTGGAAGATGGTCAAGGCAATTGCAGTGCTTGGCTGTAGGGGATGCACAGTTGCTGGTGGCTGTTAGATGACGCCGAGGCAATGTAGATGTGCAGATGTGTGTTGGAGTTTTTGTGGTGGAGAAGGTGAAGTGATGGGTTGTTTGGTGGTTACTGTCTGGAAGGAGTTGTTATGATGGTGTGTTGATTTTTGGTTGGTATTTGATGATGAAGGTTGATGAAGTAATAGGGGATAAAGTATTTGACAGTGACAGTATAACAGGGTGTAGTGCACAGTCGTAATGGTGGAGGACAGTGGTTGTATAGCGGCAGTTGGTTTGGGCAGGATAGGCTATTGTAATGTGGAGGGGTATGAAGGTCTGATGTGTATGTCAGTAGGGATTTGAAACAAGGCTGTTAGTGCGTTTTTGATGACCTTAAGTGAAAGAGTGACAGCAGCAGTTGTACCTTGATGTAGTTGAAGTTTTGGTGCTGCAGTGGGAAGTCGTGGTTGCGGTGAGGTTGTGTTGTATTGGGGCAGTGAAGTGATTATAGTAGAGAGGGGATGGAAAGTGGAGGAGCTGATGGAAAGTGGTAGCAGTAGGTAGATGATTTTTGTCAGTTGGAGTGTGACAGTTTCAGATGGATGGTGGAAGATTTATGTGATGATGTTTGTTGATGGTTGTGCACTGGAATTGGTCTGTAATGAAGGGGTAAAATTTGATGTGGTAGGCTGTGAAATGGAAGGAGGTTTTGGTGAATGTAAATATGGTATGGTTGTGAGTGTAGAGGAGATTGTTGGTGGATGTAAATATGGTATGGTTGGGAAAACAAAAAATGTCAAATTGTACAAAGGAAAAAAATTGAAAACAGAAATTGTAAATGTAAATAAAAATGAAATAAAATATATTTTTTGGTTTTGAAATTGTGTATTTTTTTCCTTTTTTTTTATATAGAAATGCAAATGCAAATGAAATTAGAAAACAAGAAGACATGCACGCAAACAAAGGAAAACAAAAATCACACAAACACACAATTTTTTTTTATTTTTTTTTTTATTTTTATGCAAACACATACAATAAAAACACACAAAAATCAAATGAAAATAATTCGAAGAATAGGAAGTAAAATCAAATCAATTCTCCGGCAATGACGCAAAAACTTGTTTAACGGCAAATTTTCTATCGAGTTAGAAAATTGTCGATAAATTTTGAAATAAAAATTTAACCTCAAGCCACAACATGCAAAATTTAGTACGAGGCAGCACGAGTCGATTCGCAGTGAATTGTTAGATTTAAAATTTCTCATCAATCAAATTAAACCAAGAGTGGAAATTATTTTGGAAACTAAAAAGCTAAGCAAACGTTGAGATTAAAAACTATGTGATTAAAGTTCAATTTAGAGGCAAATCCACTTTCTTATATATTTCACATAAATCAACATAAAATCAAGTGATGATCTTCTTTTTAATCCATGTAGGATTAGTTATGTATTTATCATAAGCACAACCTATTTTAGTTATTAATTAACACAAATCAAACCATAAAACTATAATACAAATCTAGTCCTACATTTTCAATTCTCATGAAACAAGACATTGATAATGAAATCAAAATCTAGTTTAAGCACGATCTATTTACTATTAATTAGTAACATAGATCATCAAATTTTGACTAAAACTTCATTTTCATGATCATATTTTAGATGAAGAGACAATTTGTGATTAATGAGATAAGCATAGCCTATCTGTTATGAACAAAGTAGGCTATCGAATTCAACATAAAACACAAACAAACATAAACATCCATTTCTCATGATGCACAAAAGAGATTATACGTAAAAAATTATGTTGAATCTACATGATTAAAGAAATTTTCATTACCCCTAAATTGTTGGGATTTAGCCTCTTATTTGTATTATCATTTCAACACATAGAGAATTCAACATTGAAAGTAAAATAAAGTAGAAAATAAACAAAGAAAAAGAAAATTAACTATTTGAAGGAAATGAACTAAACCAAGTGCATAAATGTAAATCTAAGCTATGAACATGAAATAAAAGAGAGCATAAGAATAAAAAATGAGCATAAAAGTACAAAAAACAAGTAGAGAAGAGAAGAGAAAGAGGCTAGGAAGTCATTTTTATTTCATGAAACATAGAGCTTACAACTTTCGTTTTGATTTCCTCACTAACTTTTGAGAGTAGAAGATATTTACATGTACATAAGAGGGCTATCTATACAGCATCAAACCCTAATTCAATTTTTATGGTGCTTCTCAAAATGCCCTTTAGAAAGTATGTCCACCAAGTAACCATTAGCCACTAATTAATCCATCATTAGAAGTGCAAGAAGCTTTAACCTCCACTTAGTTGTCCATTAGCTTCTAATTGTAGATTTATGTAAGTGGGTGGGGTTTTCCATTATCATAAGCTTGAATTATTTTCTCTTCATTCCTTTATATTCCCTTGTTCATGCATATATTTTCGTGGAATACTCTACCATATGCATCAAAATTTTCTATAAAAATCATAAAAATTTCCAAGTAAAAGTTCTCAAATTGACACATGCATAAAAATGATCATTTTACCCCGGAATGAATATGAATATATAATGAGTTGAAAATAATTGAATTTTGATTTTAAACATGTTAAAATACACAAATATGACTTTTGTTTAAATAAAAATAGATAAAATATGGATGTAAATATATGCATACTTATGTGCACATCAGCCAACCTCGCCCAGGGTCCTCCACCTGCATCGCCGACCCACCCTCAGTCACCATAGTCGCAACCACCCGGTCACCCCGCCGAACTCGCCTAGCCTGCATCACCCCCTCGACCGCACCTTTCTCTGCATGTAGTCCACCTCGACGAACCTGCGCACCAGTCGAACCCATTTCACCAACCCACGGCCAGCAGCTAAACCCTCCATCTTCGAGTTCACAGTGGCATATCATAGCTCTAGTGCAGGCATATCATAGCTCTAGTGCATGTGCGCGTGTCTGTATCCATATAACCGTGTCTGTTCTTGCTTTTCTAATCTGCGAAGGTGAGCATTTATAAACTCACGACTAGAAATTCACTTTGCAAGTGCCTTGTCATTTTATAAATATTTGGTTTGTAAATATGGTTGGTATTGGAATTGGAAACCACAGATAGTCGATGCTGCGATATATGATTGTACTAGTTTAGATTATTGATTGGGATCCCAATTGCATATGAAACCCGTTTATTGTGGAAAATTTTGAATGTTAGTATGTTGATTTATTGATTTAAATATACCATGTCACCTTTATTTCATTGCCGTATGCATTGAGCTGGACATTGAAATTTGAACCGCGATATGGGTAGAAATGATATATACCTAAAAATTAAATTACTAGGCCTATGATAGAAAATTTAAATAATAAACACCGATTGGTCGAATGAATTTATTTTGGATATTTAATAATTAAATTTTAGATAAAGGAATAATTTGAAATGTGACTTGAATGTAAACATATGGAATTTATGTTGAAGTTCAGATTTTAATTTGAAATCTATTAAGTTAAATTAAATTTTCAAATGAAATATCAGTTGAACTGTTTTAACTCTGAAATTGAGTTAAAGTAGTTATGTTAAATATTAACGATATTTAAACTCGTTAAGGTGATTAGTTGGATTTAATGAAATTTGTTAATATTGTATATATAATTAAATTCTAAATAAATATTTAATTTAATTAAAAAGTGAATTTCAATTGATTTTATTGAATTAAGATATATAGATCAAACTGAATTGTTTTTTTTTTCTGATTCCTCCCCCTAGTGTTTTGCAAGCCGGCGAGGAATTTTGGTCGGACTATTTGGTTGGTTTTTTTTTGGACCCACATCACCGACTTACAGCTGCAGCTTCGGTGCTTCGGAGGGCATGGAAGCTTCGAGGTAATTTGCATGTGAAGCTAATTGATTCGATGTATTACTTAAGGTTTTCCGCTTCAGAGGATCGTCGCCTTGTTTTGGAGGCTGAGCCTTCTTTTGTTGATGGAAGGCCCTTTATTGTTACCCCCTGGTCTCCTACTGTGGAGTGTGCTCGTGGGCAAGTTTTTTCTATCCCTGTTTGGGTATATTTTTCTCAGATTCCCTCTGTTCTACAGCCGCTTATTGGATTGAATTGGTTAGCTTGTAATGTTGGTAAGCTGAAATGTTTTGACTCTAATACGGTGGCGCGCGATAAGTTGATGTACGCGAAGGCTCTTATTGAGATTTCTCCCTCTAAGCCTCTCCCTACTTCAATTCCTGTTCAGCTTGCTGTCGGACATGTTGTGGAAGTCAGGGTTCGCTATAGCTGGGTTCCGGATATTTGTACCTACTGTCACTCCTTTGGTCACCTTACTATTGATTGTCAACATTCTGAAGCGTCCGCTGCTGCTCCGAAGTTTCCCTTGCCACGCCCCCGTTGTAGGATCTGGGTCGCCAAGGTTTCTGCCCCTCCCTCTTTCCCTGCTCCTGAGGCTTCGTTGCCAGATCTGAGTGTTCCTTCTTTGCCCCTAGTTTCGCCTGTTTCACAGCCTGGTTCAGAGGTCCCTTGTGCTGCTCCTGACATCCTTATTTCTGCCACTACCTCGCTACTGCCTCCTGTAGCATGGGATGGGGCCGAAGGGTGTTGGATTGATCCCATTTCTGATATGAGGTATAACCCAGTAAATGAATCCTTCTTTCGGTTTGTTTCTGATGATCAACTGAACCTTAGATGCCTGCGCTACAAACAATCTGGTGATTCTATAGTTCTTGATATTGACAGTTTGTATGCGACTTCGAATTCTGACATGCTTGCTGATCCATCCTGGGATCTATCCTTTATCTACTGTTCTGACGATGTGGTTTATGACCCTTGTCTTGCTCTCCGGTTTTGCCCATTTGCTGGTCTTTCTGGGTCTGTCCCTTTGTGCTCTTCTTTCGTGTCTGGGGTTGTTGGTGATTCTCCCTCCTCGGAGGAATGCTAGTTTTTTATGTTACTTATAGTTATTGTGACATAGCTGTCACGTACCTGTGCTGTATTTTCTATTTTTTAGTAGTTAAGGTGCTTTTACCTTGCTCCTGTACTTCAAATTTAATTACGTTCGTAATAAACAGTGGACGGTCCACTATAAAACCGGCTGGCCTTATCAAAAAAAAAAACTGAATTGTTTTGAATTAAGCTTTAATTAAAAGTGCTAAATTAAGTAATTAAGTAATTAAGTAAATTAATTCAGAGGATTAATTAAATTGAACATTTAATACCAAAACTTTTGTATTTAAAGACTTAATTACCTTTGTTTAGTCGTTCAATTTGGCTAATTTGGTAAAAGTGAAATACTTGTTTAAGACTAGATCTTTATATTTTAAATCCAAATTCATCAAGGTCAAAGATACGTTATTTGGAAAAAAGAAATACTTTGATCTGATAATTTTGAAGTTACAATCTCTTTTCCATCTACACCTTCTAATTTATTACTTTAGTTATAACTAGACATCTTAATTATAACTAATGCGAAAATCGACGTATATTACGCTATGTAAATACATTTATATTTTCAATAGGCGTGCACGTATATGCATGTGTTTATATATATATATATATATACACACACACACACATACACACACACACACGAGTACTTTGGCACATGCGATGCACGTGCATAAAAGGAACTGGTATTGAAAAAGACCGTTTGTAAGGTTTTTTATCTTACAAAATGACGTGACAACGCACCAAAACTGATATTAGTGCAATTGGAATAAACACACAAAGTGGAACGTAAGAAATCATTTAAGTTAACTCATGCTCCAGCAAGCATAGTAGCATAGCTCGTTAGTATATTACGCTGCTACCCAAAGCAAGCAAGCAACATAACTTAGCATATTACATAGTACATAATTTCTTTTGTACAGAGAAAATACTCTCAATACACGTAACAATTTCAAACTTACAAAGTTTTCTGAGTAAAAGGAAAATTAACAATATAGAAATACAAAATAATCTAATCACGGTAATTAACTCAGACAATTCCACTTAGCATTAAATAAAATGAAAATCATGAAACTTAGCTAGATCAAGAAGTGAAGTGATTAGCTCTCCCATCATCTTAATAGAAATGAATATTTCCTCTGCATCCATGACCCATAAGTTTCTTCTATAATGCTGATATTCTTAATTTGACAAATTAAACATTGATTTCAATATAAGAAAGCAAATCAGCAAAATGGGACCAAAGCTTAAGTCTGGAAATATATCCTCTGCAGCATCTTTCTACGACCATCTTCTGCCTAATGCCAACTAAACCTTAAGTCTGGAAACACTTACTAATCCTTTTCCCTTCATCCACCATAATGCAAACTAATTTTTTGCAATGTATTGAGATACAAATTTGTTTGCATGAAAAACATGTATGTTAACTTGTTTTTGTTGCAAAATACAATGAATACGCGTGGAAGCGAAAAAAATCAGAAACAAAGCTTGATTACCAAGCCAACCTGGTATAGGCTCACATAGTTCATGAAAAAAACATTTACTTGTTTTGAGTACAAAAAATTATTTTAGTTGATTACAAAATAATTAGAGGGGAAATAAGTACATTAATGGAAATCTTATATAGTATGAAAAAACGGTCGACAATTACTTCATATATTTTAAAAAAATTCAAACTCCTAGTCATTCCTCTCTCTTTTTGGAAGATTTCTTTCAATTTCCTTTTAGATCAAGTTTTAGAAAGTTAGGAAGCAGATCCAAATTCCCTTGTAGGCTCCATCACTACAACAACCATCTTTGATGAATTAAAACCATTCATCTAAGCACCCACACCTTGTGATACCGAGGTTTTTTATTTTTTAAAATGGCCCATTTTCCAAGAAAATAAATTAGAACATGTAGCTGAAATTATCAATTGAACCATCAGAGGAGGCAATGATGACATAATTGTACTATTCTGGTTGTTGGTGCTGCCAAGGACCATTGATGTAGAGAGTGATGCATGTGAAATTGGTTTTTGCCTTGAAACCAATGGTGGCAGCATATGTCTTGGTAGCCCTCCTCCACCTTAAAGTTATGCTAATAATTTAGAAAAGAAATAACGTTAATGGTTAGAAAAAAATAAAGATGTTATCCAAGTTAAAAAAATTGATATTGTAACATATATTTATAATAAATCAATCGATTAACCTTTGATATTTTTATTTATGCCATGTGAAAGCCAGATCAGCAGCATCCATCACCCTAATAAATGAGTTTATGTTCAGTCAAATGGTTCCAATAGAACAAATCCCTGGAAATTTAATATATGCAAGTTCTTATATTATTTATTGTTATACTGGTTCATGCCTCATATTCATGGTAACAGCCATATTATGCTAATTTCCTATTAATAATTCAACTTATAATAGACATTAAATTATATTTCGACCAAACATAGCAATAACACAGCTACTTGCATAACATATCATAAAAATGGACAAACTGACACCCTTTGAAATTGCATCTCTGACTGAGCATATCTCTTCTTGCCTCTTTTGTTTTCTTTATTTGGTCTCTTTAAAGTGACAATTGTTCAGCTGGTTTTGCCTTGTCACTATTCAAACGATAAAAACAAAATTAAGGCTAGAGCCTAATAATACATTAAAGGTTTTGGTTTACATAAAAGGATCACCAACCTGTAAATATAATTTTTTTCCATCACTTGTATTCCAAATGGGTGATTTGTCTCAAGCTTTTTAAATAATATTTTAGTTAATACTCTAATTGTGCAATTTTAACAACTAATATTATCATATTAAAATTAAGCAACTTTTATCTTCCTAACATGAATTGTAAAATTAACAGATGAGAAAATTTGATAAGTAAGAAGCCTCAAAATAGGTTTACATTATCATAGCCTGCCTTAAGTACTAAAGGGATGCATAAACAAAAGATAATGAATAACTGAACAAACATGCATATAAAATAATCATGCAACCATAGTGTACAGTGCATGAATCCAAAAAATAATCAACAACAAATATGTAATTGCCCTTTCGATATCATATTCAAAGTAGTATTTTTTTCCGATGAAATGGAATAGAATGACTTCTACAACCATATATCAATGGAAAGGATTCAGAGAATTCCCTAAAATAAGCTAACTAATTATGATAGAAGGAAATAATTGCACAAATCTAAATTTAGTATTTTAATAAATAATTGGTGGCCAATAAACTGGAAAGATAAACACAAAAAGAAAAGTGACAGAATATAAATGAACTTCCTTTTTTAGGGATTGCCTTGATTTTTGAAAGAGAGATTGTTTGTATTCAAAGACATTATCTTTATAGATCATTTAAGCCATACATGACATATAATTACAACATAAATAAAGATATTTCAATACAAACTTGAGAAATAGGGAGAAACCATCAATTAGTAATTATCTTATGAGAGATCGGTATAAATATGGGAACATAATTATTAGATCAAAAGTATCATAAGGTACCTCTGTATTCTTGATTATTCTTAATATTACATTCTAAATTTTATTTCAAAGAATAAAATAAGTAAAGAAGTGATGTTAGACTGGGATGGAAGCAAGCTTGAATGAACAAAAATCAGTACTGATTATAGAGTATAAATGTCCATAGCATTAACACAATAAAGGAAATAAAATTATAAGCCTAAAACATGAAATACACAATTGAAATATGTATAAAAACATTTGAAACAAACCAAACTCTAATTCATTCAAATATTTTGTCCTGAGAAGTTGAATTTCAAGTAGAACTGGACAATATTAAGAATAATTTCACATCATTATTAGAGGAGGAAATTATGCAAAGAGTAAATGATAATTCCGATAGCAACATCAATCCAAATATATATTATAATATTCTTTATTTTTGTGCTTATTTCATACCATTATACTTTATCATAACGGCATAATAGATATGTAACATTATATTTGATCATTATTCATGTACAAATTAAGCTAGATCAGTTGTGCATGCATATCCATTTGCATCTAAGTTGCAAAAATTTGTATTTATGCTTATAATAAGTATCTATTTCTACAGAATTTGCAACCAATTCAAATTATTGATGGTCCTATAATTTAACATCTAATGGATCATTATATTATAGAATAACTTATATAGCTATAGATAAATTTAAAAAAATCATTTCAAGTTATATATTAAGATGAATGCATCTCTAGTATTCTAAAAGAAACGTCATTTGATATAATGCATTTTATTCGCGTTTTATCTGGTAAGGGAAGCATAATGCTTAATATTAGAACTCTTTAACGTATAAGATATTACTCATGTAATCACTGTTCTTTTATCACTGAAGTAACCAATAACATTAAACACACAAAGAGGGTCTGTAGAACAAATACATTATACAAATATCCTTGGCATGCAACATTATTACTAATTTGTGGTGAATTTATAGAGTGGGAAAAATATTACATATATATACACACCAACAAAAGCATCTCGAATGAATCTATTTTGCAACAATAAGAACAATAGCTTAGTGTTGCTATGTAAGTACTTACCTAAACTCACATGATATAACTGACAAATAATTGTATTTAACTAACGAAACTAACGAAACTCATTAGGCTGATCAATGAATATAATTGACAAACATGAAAGACTTTCTACTAATAATAACAATAGTTAATTTTGAACATTCGGGGTTTTTCCAAATAGAAATAAGAAGAAAAAAAGATGCTGATAGTTATCTAAAATGAAGTTTTGAAAGAAAGAGAAACGTACAAAAAGGGGTCACATTTGAACATAAAGCCCTAAATAGAAAAATCGACATGGAAAGAAATTATTCATTTATATTACCCCAAATAAATTTACACTAATAAATCATCAAATGAATCGATAGATAACAATAGATAATTTAACAGTCAAATAAACAAAAAAAATATAGACGCGGTGTGAAAGAAAATCATACCAAATTAGAGATTAAGGTATGCCATCGGATTCTCATCAATAGAATGAGAAAACATGTATAATGGAATTTAACAGCTTAGTGAAAAGGAATGATCTAGGTAGCTTGTAGCACCTTAATAGCTTGGGATCTTAAAGCAAGATGGTAGATTTCTGACATCAAGGCTGATAATTTTATTGTTTCAGGTTAATAGTGATAAGACCTAACCCTGATAACAATTGAAAATATGTCATATATGACATGTCATAGTTCACTTTATTTTTAGGTTATTATGCACATATAAATCGAGAAAGAAATTATTCATATATAAGACAATATTAGATGCATATATTACCCTAAACAAGGTTACATTGTTAAATCATCAAATGGATAGATAGATAGATAACAATAGATAATTTTGCTGTCAAATAAATGAAAAATATAAATGTAAAGTGAAAGAAAATCATACATAAACAACGACCAAGGTCTACCATCATATTCTCATCAATAGAATAAGCAAACATGTATGATCATATTTTACAGCATAGTGAAAGGTAATGATCGAGGCAGCTTGTGGCACCTTAACAGCTTGGGATCTTAAAGCAAGATGGTAAGCATCTAAAATCAATGCCGATAATTTTATTATTAAAGGTCGACAGTGATAAGACGTGAACCTAGCAACTCTTGAAAATAGGTTATATATTTCATGCCAGAGTTTACTTTATTTTTAGGTTATTATTCAAATATAAAATGTGAAAAAGATTGTTCATATATAAAACAATATCGGATTCATATATTACCCCAAACAAAGTTACACTACTGAATTATCAAATGAATCAGTAGATAACAATATATAATTTAACAGTCAAATAAACGATAAAATATAAACGAAACATGAAAGAAAATCATACTTAAACAACGATTAAGATTGAGAGGTGACAAAGAATGACTGGAAAAGAGGATTCAAACCCTACATATATATTCTATCAAATTATACCAACAATATAAAAAAATTGATGAATAACAAATCAATTAATCGAGTTTCAGTTAACATAAGATCAATTAAATAAAAAATTGTTACCATATTTCAGCAAAGCTACCGATTTTGAATGTAGAAGCAGCTGCAGATCTTGAAAATTTTTGCTCCTCAACAGCCGCAAACACCTTCCTTTTTATCACTAATGCCACCTTGAATTTTATGCCTGATGGTTTTAAGCATCTTTCATTTTCTTCTTTCTACGTCCATGGCGATGAAAAAATTTAGGGAAAGTTCACGGAGTATCAAGGAGCGAGTAATTTGTGTAGGAAATGTAAACGAACCTGAATAACTGGATCACATTTAATTTGGACGTGTAAACGTGTATATAAACGACAGTAAAGTGGTAAATACCTACGATGCCTTGTTGTTTGCTTCACTCATTTAAGTTTCTGCTACCATAATGTTCTTAAAAAGCTGAACTGTCTGTATATAAAACCTAAATTGACAGTTAAAGTATGAATCGTTAAATAAAGATAAATTGAGCAACTTAACATATAAATTTCTAAAATACAGTGGGAAAATTGTACTAATTAAATCCATCACACGATTCAAATATGAACTTTGGATATTTGATGCATATAATGATAATTAGATCAAAATGTACAATATCCATAGGTAAGAGTTATCAGTATGTCCAATAACACAGGAGAGAAGACCTGGGTCATTTACATGAACCACCCAAAAATCAAAATTAGAGAACAAATAAAAATATTTTTAGAAAATAAATAACTAAGCAACATAAGAACAAACAAACATTAGTCTCAAGAATACTGGCAGTATAAACCTGTTAAAGCTGACATTATTATTATTGTAGGAATACAAACGCAACAGGCCATTTATGCAATGTAATCAACTAATATACCAATAATGTCAGGAAGCATTGAAATAAAACCCATTGGGTGCAATACAATATTCAATCCGTACAACAAACCAAAGCGGAGGAAAGAGAATCCAATAATGTAATAGTTAAATGAAACATAAGCAGTGACATAGATTATGTAAAGCATCAACGGTTACATATGACTAAATATAAAAGGCTAAAAATACAACACAACACATTAATTTGATCCAACGGGAACTAAACCCAGAAATACAAATCAACGTATGTACAAAATCCATAATGAAGATTAAAGTTTATGGCACAAAATCAAATAGTTATATGAAACTGAGAAGACAATGGCTGCAATTAAATAGAAATGTTGTTATTTTGTAATAGCAGGGAGCTTGGGTTTTAACCGATGGAAACTGAACATGAATAGAAAAGGGGTTTTGATCTGGCAAGATAAAAAAGCAAAGAAAAAGAAATGGTGAAGTAAAGAAAATGAAACCATACATGGCAATCAATGTCCAGAGAGCGCCATTCATCCCAGAAATCGCGACCTCGGAGAAATACATTAAATCACGAACGGAACACCGATTTCTGAAACCGCCATGCAAATAGATCGCCACCACGCAAATATACTGTAGAGGAGATGCAAGATGACGAAGATTGGATAGATTATATCTCGGGTCCCTACATCATCAACTCAACCCAGATTTGCGAAGTGCCCTTTTTTTGTTGGATTGCTGATGCATACGCGAGGGAAAGCTGAGGAGGTGGAAGAAATAGATCTAGGGTTGAGCGAAAGGGAAGTATATTTGTTTAAGGATTTGATTTGGTCAGTTATTTAACCGCCGTTATTGATTGAGGATGCAGTGTAAAGGAAATAAATTGGGGATGGTGACGTGAGGAGGAAGTGGGTAAGTGGTGGAACATGAAGTGACAAACGGCATTTTTTAGGTGAAGACACTTATACCCATATACATTACTATGGGAAATAAGTTCTGCAAAAAGAAAGAGGGGTAATTTTGTCAGTCCGAAAAAGGCTTCACCTCCTCAAGTATTCCCTTTATATATAAGATATATATATATATATATATATATATATATTCCTTGCACATAAATTCATGTGCTAAGGAATTTCATAATATTATTTTCCACATTTTAATTTATTATAGTTATCCTTTCCAAAAATTATTACCGTTATAAATTTTCATAAATAACCTAAAGTGAGGCTTATGCTCCACTTGGAATTACAAAAATATTATTTCATTTTCTTTTATTGAAATAGACAGCGCACACTGCGGAGAAAAACCTTCATACTTCACACACCTCTTTCATATGTGGTATATTATGTATTATTTCAAGCGATGCACTTTTTATACATTGTGGAATTATATAATTTATGGAAATTACACGTAAATAGATACAACAAAATTGTTCCCCGCTCTATAAATTAAAACATAGAAATTCAAATTCCAAGTCAAATTAGGACAATTTAAACTAATACTAACATTTTGCAGCCTAACTATGAATCTGGAATAAACTTTACAACTTTGTCAACATTCAATTTTAACAAATTTAAGGACTGATTTGTAAATTTTCAAATTATGGTGTAAATAACATTTCTGTTCAAATGGATTATTTTACAGAATATATAGGCAATATTTTTGTACATTCATTTTAAGCCTAAAACTCAACAAATCTTATATAGGCTTAGTAATTAATTAAAATTCGACGATATAAATTTCAATGTTATAGATAAATTATATAATTTCTCACCCACCTTTCAAGCTTTTCAAATCTTTAAAATCCGAAATCATTCTACTGATTTGATTCGTTCTCCTTTCCAATCCAAATGAATATGTATAACAAGGTACATAAATGCTATTAGAATTACAGATCTGAGAAGAGATTTGGGGTTAAGGAAATATATAATAATGAAATTTACCATTTTCGTTTACGACATTAATTCACTTCTTCTCCTATTCTCTTTTGTTTTCGGCCCTTCTACAATTTTGTGTGTGTGTGTGTATCTATAATATTTCATGATTTATAGAAATAGCGGAGAAAGGAAAATGGCAGAACTTTGTTGCTTTGATAAGAAATATAAGAAGAGGAGTGTGGGGTTAGTCCCACATTTGTAGGAGCTCGAATAAATTGTAACTATTAGATTAAAATAATTAAATTTGGGTTATTCGGCCAAGGTTCAACCTTAGTCGCAACTTCAAGACTAACCGACCGCTCCTTTATTGGCGATCAACTGCTAGCGGCTAACTGGTTTAAGGAGAGGGATGACCAGTGGGGTCCGCATTTAATATTTTTATTTTTTATTTCCGTTTTTTCATTATTTTCATTCCAAAAACATCAAACACTGATGACTTCTTCGTTTGAGCTTCGACCGCAAAACTTCAAATATGAAAGTTGCTCTGAAAATCGTCAAAAACGTAATGGTGCAAGTTTCTTGACCAAGTTTCGACATTTCCTTAGGTACAATTTTAGCCTTAATAATTATTTATTAATTACCGTTAATTTGATGAGATGTTACAACTCTTTCTTCTCAATGAATTCTTTAATGAGGTGGAACATCAGAAGAATATGCCATGACTTCTTATGTACTTTGGGCTCCTTTGCAATCTGAATTGTTGCATTTTATCATTGAACAAAGCTATAAGACTCTCGATATGGGAATCACTCCAAGCTTACTTGAAATCTTACGCATCCAGACTTCCACTTTAGTTGTTTCATTACGGGCAGTGTATTTAGCATCCATCGTCGAATCAGCTACTATTTTTTGTTAGGAACTTTTCCAACTAACTACTCCACCATTAAGTGTAACGACATAACCAGACATTGACCAACTATCATTAATATCGCTCTAAAAGCTCAAATCTGTAAACCCTTTTATAAGGAGGTCTTCATTTTCGTAAATGAGGAATGAGTCCCTAGTATTTTTAAATGCTTCAGTATACATTTTGCGGCCATCCTATGTTTCTCTCTATGATTGGACTAGTATTGGCTTATGCATCCTAATGTGTATGCCACATCCGTCTAGCACATAACATAGTGTACATTATAAATCATATGGCTGAAGCATCGGGAATCCTCTTCATATGCTCTTTCTCCTCATTGGTATGAGGAGCATCCTTCCTTGAAAGGATGATTCCAAACTGCATTAAAACATTTCCATGTTTGGAATTCATCATACTGAAAATTTACCTAATAACTCGCCATTTGTAACAACCTAAACTAACACCTCACATCAACGCCAAACTTTCGAGTAGCGCAAAAGGAAACTTGTCAAGACAGAAAGAAAGATGAAGAAACAAAACACCATATTAAGGCACAAAACGCAGTCTCAAAATGGAATGATAACATATAACATACTGAATATGCATGAGTAGAACTGATGAACAATATATATAAGAGACTACCCTGGCAGAAGCAACTAATAAATAGATATCAATACAGAGAGTCAGTGTAAAACATCTGATAAAATAGGTCTTGCATACAAATAACATTTTTCATGTGTTACAATATTATCAAGTAGATAAATATCCAAATACCTCCTTCGTCTTAGAAGCTCCAACTACACCACTCTAACAGCATATCCCTAAAATGACTTGACTGCCAAACTACTCAATCGAGTACCAGAGAGTTGTCTTGATATAAATAGAGGAAGTTAAAACGTGGGTCGGACATAAATCCTGGTGTGAGGAGAACTATCTAAAAATACTATATATTAAACCTATATACAATCAGGACAGGAACCACTAAGGCACCTTCGGTTCTCTCCACAAAAAATGGATCAGGGGTGACCTGAACATCTCATACACAAGTAAACTCCTCACCAGAGATAGGAAATCATACAATAACCTGCTCTTCTTCTGAAACCTGCGAGTCGACGCAACTAATATAATATGACTAAAATGTAACAATCATACCATGATAAGTGTAACCTAACATCCAAAAGTAGGGTGGCCATAATATAGGTCTATCGTGGAGTATGTAATGAAAATACATTTAACAATAATAACATCTGCCAACTAACAATACACACAATATAGATATGGAAGACAACTAAAGAAATACATATCAATGCTCGTTAAGATAAATAGAGTCGGTGCCCTAATGTACCTATAAATCTATATACTTGAAACTAGCCCCAATAGTAAATAGAATGACCAGCCACTATAACGTGCATAAGCGTTATATGATCTATTCTAAATACCTATGACCTTTGTCGATCGCATTATACCCCCATAATGAGCATCAGCGTTCTATGAAATCATAATAGATGATGGTCACCATCCATCTCTAGGATATCAAAGTTTCTTAGAAAATTCGCATTACGCCTCAACAAAAGAGAATAACGGTCATCCTATATAATATACCACTGGGACCACAAAGGAATACCGATTTCGTGTGCGTGTATGTCAAAATATAACATCATAAAATCAAGTACGCCTACCATAAATGAAGACCCACATCTTGTCGTCGTTTGTCTATATGAATGGTCACTACTAAAAGAACAATAATATGTATGTCCATTAATATAAGGCCAATACGATGTATGATCGCAAATATTAGATGAATACATGTTATGGTCACAATCATAAGATGGATACCATTCTTCGAATATATGTACCCTGAAGTCGAAGCGAAGGGACATTGACTAACTCCGCTCAATCTTACATGCTTACCAAATGTGGTAATCAATCATTACATCGATATCGTGTCCAATCATCAGCACATGTAGCACCATACATTACATCCGAATCTTGAGACCGCCTTGCTTCCATTGTCCCAAGTAGCCCGAAGCCTCCCTGAAGCAGTTCCGAGACCCTATAAAGAAACACACTAGAACAGGGAAAGAAATCTCCGAAGGTATTCCCTGCCCAGGCATTCAGTCGACTGAACCAGTCGACTAAACCCTATTCCCAGTCGATAGAGCTTAGTCTACTGAGCCTGCCTCCTTTAGTCTTCTGTTGGTGTTCCCCCCATTGGAATTTTTTTTAACACACATTCAATCGGCTGAATATGGCCTAGTAGTCGACTGAAAATGGTAGTTTCCAAGCAGTGAGCCTAGGGAAGGTAGGAACCTCCTGCACGGTTGTCGATCCATACCCTATCTTCTAAGTCGCTTTGGCCGATGAGTCGCCTAGCTCCTAAGTCATCGTTTGTCACATCTGACTTCTTTCGAAGTTCATTGGTTGATATTTTGGAAGTGGTATCTTAAGTATTCAAAAATTGATTTCGATATGAATCCTGTTCTTTTTCATATAGAGTCTCATCGGGACGATTTCTATTACCCAAGATCTTCTAACACGCGCAAATGAACTCTAACAAATTTCTTGCCTCACGTGTGTCGATACACCTGCTCGTGCATGCATATGCGTACACGTATACGCAAACATATAAAAATTCACAAATCGCCATTCAACCATCACTAGCACGATTACTCGACCTAACATGCTCTTTTGAAACTCAGCGCATCCGCTGGTCGCTATGGCTACCGAGATGTTCCTAACGTGCTTATATACACATATGGAAGTTCCCATATGCGTATGCAATTATTTATACAAATAAGCAAACATTATCAACCAACCAAACTGTTCAACTATTCTAATTACTAAACAAGAATTGTATGGTTTACTATTTAACTTCAAATACAGGTATACATATACTTATATACATACACATATATTTAAATAACGATTTGATTATTTATTATTCAAATCTTGCTTTTATTTATCTATAAAAGCCAAATATTCTTTTCTACCATTTTATAAAATCATTCCATTATTTTATAAAATACAAAACTAGCTTATAAATCATTTTAAGCTCTTATAATACTTAATTCTGTCATCAAGAATTCAGTATTCATCTTATAATTATTTTATGTAACTTTACAATCACTTTATAAAATAGCCCATCCTTACTATTTTATGAAATTTCATATTTTATAAAATACTTCCATTATGTATAAATCTCATTCTTTTATAAAATACTTCCATTATATTTTTTATAAAATCTTATACTTTTGTAAAATATACGTTTATACTAATTTATAAAATATATCTTTATTATTATTTTATAAAATCTCATTCTATTTTATAAAATACATCTTAATTCTTATTTAGTAAAAGATCATTCTATTTCATAAAATATTTCTTTCACTTGTAAAATTATTTCCTTATTTAAATAGTATTTATAAGTACCAATTAAGCTCGCTAAACCTTAAATCATTTTGAAAATAAATGTATCTTGTTTTATAAAATGTTCCTTTGTGTTATAAAATGATTTCTTCTTATAAATAATGTTTACTAATGCTAATTAAGCTCTAGGCCTCGAATCACTTAAATAATAAGTGTAGAGTTTCTAATTTACTTACTTAGCTTGCTAATTTTTCCAACTATCACAAATGGTTTAATTAATGCTTTTTGATGACATGTACATTGTTATACTACTTAAGTAGACTCTAAACTATCATAATGTCACATGCAAACATTCAGTTAAGTCCAAATCTAATTTACACACTTACTAAGTTTCCTAAATCATTAACATAAGCTTTTAAGTTAAATCTTTTAGTGTATAGTTAGGTGGAATATGCTTATACAAGCTTAATGTGGTTAGATACAACTTCCTAATCAATTCCAAATTCATCTCATAAATTACATACCTTAAAAAAAATAGAAACAAATACTATGATATACGGAGAAACATTCTCACTCACCTTAATAACAAGAGGAAGCAATAAGAATCATCAAAATCCTACTTTTACTTCTCTTGAAATTTTGGATGAATCTCTCTACTTAAAAATAAAGGGCAAATACTTGTAGAAGTAGTGAGTCTTCCCCTAATTAGAATCATAGTGATTTTTTTCATGAATTTAGGAATTGTCTGTGAAGAGATTTTATTAGATTTAAGGCTTAGGCTTAAGGAAGTAATTAGAAAAATTAGGGGAAAGGAGTGAAATGGAACGTAGAAATGAAAATGGATGTGGAGTAGATACATACAAGCTAACTTACAGGTAAGCTAATGGGATTAGCCAAAATTAAATTTCCATTCCTTTCTAGAAATCACCTTTCACTCCAAAAATTCATCGACTCCAAACATAGTTAAGTTTATACTCATTTTGCTCGCGTCGGAAAAGTGAACTCGACTACGGTTATCTCAAAACCCAATTCACCCATCCATAAAGTCAAGTACAAAGGATGGTTTGCTAATTAACAATTAAATATTTAAATTAATCACTTGGATATGCAGTCACTAAAATAACAGGGGTCACAATCTCCCCTTCTTAAAAGAATTTCATCCCCGAAATTCCTATGCATACGAGAAAGTAACAGTACAATACAAAAATCCTCAAGTCTAAACCTCGAAAAACCCTAGCAAAACTTCTCATACACATCAAACATTATGAGAATTTTTGAATTAAAAATCGTCTCGCATTTAGGAAATACATGAAAACCTACGTTATCCTACATTTCCTAGAGGTACTTACCTCTTTTTAAGAAAACTTCTCAAATTCAAAATGCAAGTTTTAACAATTAACCATTTTAATAGCTCTATTTTCGCTCTCATGTAACTAATGTACTATACAAAGAGGATTATGCACCAATTTTATAGCAATGCACAATCAAGACATGTATAATTTTAGTGTAGCAACCTATACTATCATAACCTCACATGACAACAAATAAGAGAGTAACCTTAAATAAGTTGGTATCTATGTGTACCGAAAACTTCGAGTCACTTTAAAATGCAATCGACTCTTATAGATCTCACCGAGACCTCTAAAATGGCCTTGGTCGACATATGATCTATTCTAAATAACTATCACTATCTCTCTTCGAACATGCTATAATGGGTAACTATAACTGGCGTACAAGCAACAACTAATAACAATAATCAATAAAAATCAATCAACAATCAATCAAAACTACGCAAGTAACAATAATCAACAGTATTCAATCTATCAACCTAACAATAGTAAGAAATTCATAAGCAACAATAAGCAATGAAAAACAATAGCAAACAACAACAATCAACAATAATTCGTTTCATATATATATATATATATATTCAGTGTATTATATGTTATCATTCCAATATGAGACTACGTCTTTGTGCCTTGATATGGTGTATTATTTCTTCTTCTTTCTTTCTTTTCTTGATAAGCCATTTTTTGTAGCATCTGAAAGTTTGGCATTAGTGCGAGGCACTAATTTTTAGGTGTTACAAAGGTGGGCAGTTACATTTGGAATCGAGCCTAGGTTAAACACTTAGGATCAAGTAGACTGATTTGAGTTAAACAAAACTGGTAGAGGAAGATACGTTTATAGAGCATACTTATACTTTTCTACTGTACAATATTGGTTAAACCACTTGTCCTTTGAATTATGGTTTATTTTTATTGCTCGTTGCTAAGATATCTTCATCAAGCTATCATGATGAGTAGATGAGATACACGTGTAGTTGCAGTGGGTGTTGAGGATGGTGTAACGCCCGAGAGTACTATCATTCTAACACTATGCATGAGCTTTCTAGTTGAGTGGTTTCAGTCGATGAAGTGTAACTTGGATTTGCATCCAATTGGAATCCGATTGTTGCTCGGTAATAAACAAAGATCGAGGGAGTGACTTATTAACACTTTGCATGGATTCATTCATGTTTGAATTGTTTTTCCTTGTATTAGTAGAACTTAGGAAATGGGAGTAATCCTATGTGCTGAAAGGGTATATTTTAAGGATCAGCCAATCTACATACCAGTTTCCAATCCCCAATTCGAGCGCAAGATTCCTAGGTGATACACCATTGGGTAGGGTTTTTTCACTCGACTCTTGAAGGCAAGCACTAGAGTCGGATCCTTAAGATGATCAAGACATTTTCGAAGCATAGCTCTAGTCATGTAAGGGAATTTCATTTGTTGGATTAGAGTTTGGACGAGAAGAGTTAGGTGGCCGATGCTAATTTAGCAAAGGAATCTTGCGATCAAACGAAGGGTTGAAATGGGCATCGTGTCATTTTGGGTGATTCTTAGTCATTGTAAATTATAAATATAATGCACTTAAGGTTGCTTGGCATAGTTTGGGAAAGGATTTTTTTTGATTGGTTTTGTGGAGATTTGGATAATCTTCTAAGTGGCATCATGATACTTGTTTTAGGCAAGCGTCATGATACACTTAATATATTATCCTTATGAACATTGTGCGATAGAGGTGAGTTTAAGCCTAAGTGAGACCAAGAATTCTTAAATTTTTATTCGATATTTTATTAGTAAAATCTTCTCCTTTGGAGAATGAGTTCCGTTCATAAGAAAAAGAAAGTTGAAACTTAGGTTGCTAGATTTATTCGAAAGCTTTGAGACTCGATAATCTAGCGCATCTGGGAAGCTTTCCTGTTCATAAATGGGGTTTGACATGCACGTTTCAGCTATTATTGGTCATCGTGCATGTCGGTATGGACTCTTTAGTATATTTTGTTGTTTTGTATGCTTGTGGATTATCGTTCATTGTTTATTACTATTATTTGTTGTTATTTGTTATTACTTGCTTTTTTTTTTTTTTTGATTGTTTCATGATAGATTGTTGTTTTTTGTTGTTAATTGATTATTGATCTTGTTGCTCGTGTTGATTAATTGATTGGTTGTTGATTGGTTTTGTTGAATATTATTTCCTGTTGTCCTTTGTTATTAGATGGACAATATACATGAGAGACTACTCTGGCAGAAGTAACCAATAATAGATATCAATACAGAGAGTTAGAGTAAAATATCTGATAAAATAAATCTCATATACAAATAACTTCTATCATGCACTACAACAATATCAAGTAGATAAATATCCAAGTATTGCCTTTGCCTCTACCACTCTAATATGTATCCCCAAAAGCACCTGACTCTCAAACTCCTCAATCAAATACCCAAGAGCTATCGTGACATAAATAGACAAAATGCAGGTTAGACATAAATCTTAATGTGAGGGGAACTATCTAAAATACCATATATTAAAGCCTTGTACAAATTGGATAGGAACCACTAAGGCACCTCTGGCCCTCTTCACAAACATGACTTAGGGGTGATCTGGACAGCCTGCACACAAGCAAAGCAAACCCATTATAATAGATAGGTAGTCATACCATAACCTGATATTCTCTTGAAATTAGCGAGTCAGCAAATATGATTGAAACATAACAATCATACTATAATAAGTGTTACCCAACATTCAAAAGTAGGGTGATCATAATATAAGTCCATAACAAAGTATGTAATGAAACTAAATGTAACAACAATAACATTAACGAACTAATAATACACACAATATAGAAATGGAAGACAACTAAAAAAATTACATATCAATGCTCATCAAGATAAATAGATTCAACACTCTAATGTAACCAGGCATTTATCATGATCCAATGATTCCTTTGAGTGTCCAAGATAAATGGAATCAGTACCCTAATGTACCTATGCATCTATATATTTGAAACCTAGTTCCAATAGTAAATAGAATCACCATACCCCTATAATAAGCATATGCGTTATATGATCTATTCTAAATACCTAGGATCTTTGTGGATCACACCACACCTCTATAGTGAGCATAAGCATTCCATGATCCCATGGTAGATGGTTGTCATCATCCCTCTCTAGAACATCAAGAATTTCTTAGCAAATTCACATAATGTCTCGACAAACGAGAATAACTATCATCTTGTATAATACTCCATCAGGACCATGTAGGAGCACCAATTCCATATAAATACATACATACATACATACATACAAACATACATACATACATACAAACAAACATACATACAAACATACATACATACAGACATACATACGTACATACGTACGTACGTACGTATATATAACATCATGAGATCAAGTATGCCTATCATAAGCGAAGACCCGCTTATCATCGTTTGTCTATACGGATGGTTACTACTGAAAGAACAAAAATATGTATGGCCACTAGTATAAGGTCAATATGGAATATGATCGCTAATATTAGATTGATAACTGGTATGGTCACAATCATAAGACCGGTACCATTCTTCAAACATATCTACTGTAATGTCAAAGGGCATAGACTAACATCGCTCAATCGTACACACTCAGCAAACGTTGTCATGTAATCAATCACTATATTGATACCATATTCGATCATCATTGACCGCTATGTAGCACTATACATTGCATCTGAATCTCGAGCTTCGCCTTGCATCCTACTTTTTCGAGTAGCCCGAAGCCTCCTCGTAGTTGTGCCGAGACCCCATGAAAAACCGCGCTCGAATAGGGAAAGAAATCCCCGATGGCATTCCCTACCCAACCATTCTGTCACCTGGAGATGCAACTCAGTCGACTGAGCCAGTCGATTGAACTCTATTCCCAATCGACTAAGCTTGTAACAACCCGCATATTTATCGATTTTATATTTAAATATTTTATCTAAATATTTTATCGTTCGTCGGATTTTGGTCCGAAAAGCTACTTTTTGCAAACAGTCGAATTGGTACTCGAGACCACCCCCATTGAGTTCAAAATGATGTTTGCGACCTTTTTGAGTATAAACTTCGATATGTTTGGAGTAAGTTGAATTTTTCTACTTTTTCTTTAGGGCTTTGGGTTGGGTTTCAGCCCATTAACCCCACTTATACTCTAGCTCATCCCTCTCCTCTCCATTCACTCATTCCCACTCCTCAAACTCAAGCCCCAACTGAAAATGGTGGAAAGGAAAGGGAATTAGAAATTCCAAGCCCTAGTTCCTCTTGTTAGCTCAAGTTCTTGCTCCAAAATCAAAGAGAACCCATTAGTAAGCATCTCCTTCTTCTTCTCCAACTCATTCTCTCTTTGATTTCAGAAAATTCCTAAACCTAATTTAGGAAATGTTTCTCTTTTAAGCTTAGATTTAAGCTTCTTGTGTTGAGATTGAAGTGTGGTTGATCTTCCTTCGTCTTCAAGCTTCTTCTTCATTTGTTTGGGTTCAAAGGTGAGATTTTTATCTCACATCTATGCTTATATTTATCTTCGATTGTTAGGTATGAATTCCTAACACTTATTCGTGTGCAGTTGCTTTTGGTTTGGATTGAATTGGTGAATATTCCAATTTTTAGTGTTTTGGGTTCAGATCCTTAAAAATCATAGCTTTGATGTTCAAATGCGTTTTTGGTGATGCATCGAGGAGCCAATAGGATCGGGTAGCCGTTGGGCATGATTCCCTATCGTCCGTGCTCGTTCGGTTGCGAATTGGTGGAGTTTGCACATCAAGTAAATGGGTTTCAAATTTGCAGAACATCAGGTTCGGCCGACCGAACCCCTGGGCCGGTCGACCGACCTACTATTAAAAGTGCTTAGCACTTCTCTGTTTATGGTCCAGTCGACTAACTATAGGTTTCGGCCGACCGACCTGCTTCCCGATCATTTCTGTTTTTTTGGTCCGGTCGACCGAGCTCTGTAGCCGGCTGACCGACCTGGTGCAATTTTGCCTATTTCGCCTAGTTGTTTGAATTTCCAACTTTAATCGATTCATGTTGTTTCCTATGTGTTGTTATCATCTATTATGACTTTGATGACTCCTTTTTAGGGATTTTTGAATATCCATTTCGATGGATTCTTTATCGATTTCTTTGGATTTTCATTCACGTCTTCGAATGTGAATTTTAGTGATTGATTGTTCCTACAATCTTCTTTGTGATTTGTCACTTTAAAAATATAACGGTTTTCTATACTAGTAGTAAATATCAGAACTCTTTCTTCAAATGATTTCAACACTATTTTATAACAAAGCTCGTTTTCTCAAACGGATTTCCAATCTATTAGTATATACAAACCTTTACCTCACTCGTATGAGAAATCTAATTAAATGACTTAGTAAAACAAGTGGTATGAAACGCTTGCCTTTACTTCGTCGGTTAATTATTGGACTCGTTCAATTGAAACTCTTGTGACAATTTTCTAGTGGAGATCTACAATTTGTTCGTAAATATTTAAGTTAAGCTAGTGGTTATGGGACATGAAGCTAAGCTCATATATTTACTAGCTTACTGTAATTGACACTTCTTGATGATCATGACGATCATTTTTTGTGATTTAGACTAGCAATGTGCGATGTCTCTTTGTCTGCGAGGGAGACTAAACCCCGTTTTATGGAGTTTCGACTCAAATTGATGGGGTAGCGCCCCATGGTCTTCGGGCCGTTCGTGTGTCAAAAATTAATGGCTAGCTACCATGAGATAGCGTCTCGTTCGTGTGATACATATGTTGGTGAGTTTTTATGCTCCCGTTCGTGTGATAGGCCTCCCCCCTTTTTTGTGTGATTTCTGGATTTCGTGTGTCGAATTCTGGAATTTCTTCTTCACCTATTTTTGTGATTTCTATTGATATGATTTATCAATTTTTGTGCATAGGTGAATTCGTGTGTCATTGACTGGATTTCTTGAGATGATTTCTAGAATTTGTGATTCACCAATTTTCGTGATTTCCATTGATAAGTTTTATCAATATTTGTGCATTGGTGAATTTGTGTGTCATTGACTGGATTTCTTGAGATGATTTCTAGAATTTGTGCTTCACCAATTTTCGTGATTTCCATTGATAAGTTTTATCAATATTTGTGCATTGGTGAATTTGTGTGTCATTGACTTTTGTGATTGGCGTTGATATAATTGTCAATATTTATGGTTTGGTGAACGAAATAAGGAGTATGACATTTCTTTGATTCTTGTGTAGATTCTGTGATAGATTCTGTGATATTGATTAATCTCTCGTTGATTTTCAATTAGTTATATATATCACAGCTTGGCATTGTGATTATTATGTGTTTAGTCATATCTCTTATTCTATATCGTTTCATCTGATATTTATAGTTAGACTGATCCGTTTATTATTTTCTTATTAAATAATACTCAGGTCAGACCGAGATGTTACAGGTGCTTCAGCTTGACTTCTCACATGGGATTGATTTCTCTGTCTTTTGGTTAACTACTTAGACTAGTAGTTTTTGGATTGTATACAATTGAGATATAGACTCCATGATGTATACTTATTCTTTTGTGTAGTTTTTGTAACTATTCTTTTGTGTTATTGCGGATCTTTTTAGACCGCTACTCTGATATACACTTTCATGTGTTAGTTATATATTCATATCTATTTCCGTCTTTGTGATATGAATTATCTGTGACTGATTTGTGTTATGTTTATTTCTATATTTGTTTTCGAAGACCTTTATAGCCACTGTGTAGTAGCTTTGAGTTTGTGTCGGTATGTCGGAATTCCTCTTAAGATGAAAAGTTATATTTTTATCCGGCATATCGGTACTCGCACAAAGCAATTATACAGATGGTCGCTCCTCAACAGCCTTATTCTCCATGCTAGTCGACAGCATTACTCCGTAGTGTTCTTGGCTAGCGTGGGTATAGAGGTGGGGCGTCACAGCTTGGTATCAGAGCCAAACTTTGGAACAATATGGAATATTATAACAAGGATCATCGTCCTAAGTCCATCTTAGGAGTCGTGCTTTAGGATTTAATTCGAGTCTTCGTACCGATTCATCCTATTTTCCTTATGATTCCTTGTTTATCTATCAAGATTGCTTGATATTAAATTTGGTGAATAACCTTTTTCTTCTTCTTTCTTTCTTTCTTTCTAAGGGAAGAGAAATGGTTAGATCAGGCCGTCCCAACGCCGGTCAATCTAGTGCTACTCCCCTGGATGGAGTATTTATGTCTGCCCAGCAGCTTCTTGATCTAGTAAAGAATGCTCAAGCTGCCGGTCCCAATTCAGAGCCTACTCATCATAGATCCGGTTTTGCACGCTTGTGCAGAGACTATACCGATTTGGGTGGAAGGCCATTCAAAGGATCCGAGAGTGTTATAGAAATTCAAGCTTGGCTCAAATCATGCGATCGCATCTTTTCTCGCATGAACCTTATTGATCTACATCGAGTCCAAGTGGCTTCTAGCATGCTCCAAGAAAGAGCATTAGATTGGTATGAGCTTTTAATTTCTGAAATCGTTGAAGCGGATCTCACTTGGGAGCAATTACGGGGAAGATTCGAATTGAAATTTGTGCCAGAGGCTGAAAAGGTAACTTTGGCCCGGCGTTTTATCGACCTTGTTCAAGGTGAATCTTCTGTGACAGATTATGTCGCATCTTTCGAATCTCTTTCTAAGTATGGGATTGAGTATATTAATACCCTGATGAAGAAAAATCAGAGATTTGTCTATGGCTTGAATAAGAATCTTAAGAAGCCATTACTCCTGAAACTTGAGGTTTCATTTGATCAGCTTATTGATATCGCTCTTCGTCTTGAAGAGGCCGATAATGAAGGTGGTGTTGAAGTTGTGCATGCCCAACAGAACTTCGACAATAACTTGAAGAGGCCTATTAAATTCAAAGGCCCCATTCCCAACAAGAAAGGGAGGCAAGAAACCCCGGTAGCAAAAGCACCTACCTCTAGTCGTGGACAATGCTACAATTGTGGTTCCACGAACCACTATGCAAGGGAGTGTCTGAAACCCCTCTTTTGTCGTTATTGCAAAGGTTCGGGTCATCTTTTATCTTCGTGTCCTAAGCTTCCAAGCAAGAGAGAGGGAAAGCTGCAAGCCCCTAGCAACTCTTCTCTTGGTCAAGGTATTTTTCACTCAATCCTTGATGGCATTGTTTTATTTCGTGATCTTCTTATTTGAGTTCTTTTTGATATGGGTTCCATCTCACAAAAAAACTTGTTGATTCTTTTTCTTTGAATATTTTGGGCATGATGACTTCTTTGAGGATTGTGAATCCGGATGGTAGATCCGCAACACTCAATTTGTCTTTATTGATGTCAAAATTATTTTATGTGATTTTTCTGTCCGAGCTGATTTTTACTTAGGCTCCGGAATTGATTTGTGCGATAGGATTGGCTTAATCATTAATGAAGCCTATATCCTATTTTCTCGAGTGGACTATTTATCTTTGACATTTTCAATCTGTTAAGCAGATTTCTATTTTTCCTTTATGATTTTGAATTAAAAATTCATGGCATCATTTTATTCTTTAAGCTCACATGTTGAGTAAAGCGTTATTTCTCTCATTTGGGTAGTTGTGAATTTTCCGGAATCTTTGAGTTTGTCTTAGGATTATCACCTAAGAAATCTTTTGTGTGGTGTTAAGGTCTTTCTAGTTCGACCTTGCCACCGATTTTTATTTGGCTACGAGTTGCGGGAGTTCGCATTCCATTTACCGCATTCCGCACTCGTTACGATTCTTATGAATGACTTATTTTGTCATTCAGTTTGTCCAGCTTATTTCATCTATTTTATAAATCGAATATTCTATGAATATTTCGATGAGACCATTCTTGTATATATTGATTAAAATAGTAATTTAAAATTTTGAAAATATTTTTCATAAGATTTATTTATAAGTACAATTTGATTTTTGTTCTTAAAATGAACAAAGAATATTCTTAAAAGTTTTTAGAAACATGTTTATCATATAGAAGATGATTTCGTGATTTTATTGCCCGTTGAGTGTTTTAAGAATTCTGGTCGATGCGCTTGATCAACATTATCGATAGAAATCTCCTAAACGCTTTGATGAGACAGTCAGACACGATGTATTGACTTGTAAAAATGTAAATTTTTGTAGAAATATTATTACATAAAAATAAAAATGTAATTTTGAAAGTTTTAACTTTTCGAGAAAGAGGATTATTTAAAAGAACTCTTTCTTTCGATACTCTTATTCTTGTGATTCCTTAAGGGGAACCAAGACTTTGCTATTTCTACCGATACTAGTCGTATTGGTTTGGATGCCATTCTCTTGCAAAGGAGAATGTGCTATCACTTGTGCTTCTAAATCATTATAGCTTATCGAGACTAGTTACGCCACTCATGATCTAGTGCTCGCGGCTATTGTTTTTACTTTTGGAATTTGGCATCAGCATATTTGGATGAGAAATTTGTTCTCTACCTTGATCATAAATCTTTGGAATATTTATTTTCTCATAAGGAACGTCATGTCGACTCGAGTTCCTGGCATCTTATGATCTTGATATTCTGGAGATCGTGTTGCCAACGCGCTTTGTCGTAGGCAACGAGATGTTGATTCTTTGATGTTGTCCGAGTGGAATTATCTTTTTATCAAGTTCATCGAACGTTTTGATGTACTTCGTTTTATTGAGCTTTATCTCATTTTTTTTATGGACTAGCGTCCGATGTTCTTTTATGGTGTTCGGTTCATCGGATGTACTGTTATTATACTACATCGTTGTTCCGGTTTATCGGTTCATTGGACGTACCATTTTTGTACTACGTCGGTGCTTCGAAATTATTCGGGCTTTGGTTCATTTGGCGTACCGTTTTTGTACTACGCTGATGTCTCAAATTATTTGAGTTTCTAGTTTCTCGGGCGTACCGTTTCTGTACTACGCCGTTGCACTGGCTTAATTTTCTGCTATTCTTTACGTTTTCTGCATCTTTTAACTATGGAAATGCTTTTAGGTTTCCTATTTTTATTCTCGAGCCGGTGTTATTGATGAAATTGAAGTCTCACCAGTTTTGACTTATGAACAACATTCCATTCGCATCATTGCTTCGGAGGTTGAGCGCCTTCGATATAAAGATATTCTTTTTGGTAAAAATTCAATGGTTCTCAAATCCTAAGGATTTCTCTTGAGAAATCTTGAGAATTCATCGAACCAAAAACTTTCGGATTTACTCCTTCGTGCTCTTTATGATGGACCTCTTGATTCAAATTTTCTTTTGTGTTGATATGCTTCTATGGTTGTTACTTCTTATTTTCTTCTTAAGTATTGCGAGGACGCAATTTCTTTAAGGAGGGGAGTCTGTAACAACCCGCATATTTATCGATTTTATATTTAAATATTTTATCGTTCGTCGGATTTTGGTCCGAAAAACTACTTTTTGCAAATAGTCGAATTGGGACTCGAGACCACCCCCATTGAGTTCAAAATGACGTTTGCGACCTTTTTGAGTATAAACTTCGATATGTATGGAGTAAGTTGAATTTTGCTACTTTTTCTTTAGGGATTTGGGTTGGGTTTCAGCCCATTAACCCCACTTATACTCTCGCTCAGCCCTCTCCTGTCCATTCACTCATTCCCACTCCTCAAACCCGAGCCCCAACTGAAAATGGTGGAAAGGAAAGGGAATTAGAAACTCCAAGCCCTAGTTCCTCTTGCTAGCTCAAGTTCTTGCTCCAAAATCAAAGAGAACCCATTAGTAAGCATCTCCTTCTTCTTCTCCAACTCATTCTCTCTTTGATTTCAGAAAATTCCTAAACCTAATTTAGGAAATGTTTCTCTTTTAAGCTTAGATTCAAGCTTCTTGTGTTGAGATTGAAGTGTGGTTGATCTTCCTTCGTCTTCAAGCTTCTTCTTCATTTGTTTGCGTTCAAAGGTGAGATTTTTATCTCACATCTATGCTTATATTTATCTTCGATTGTTAGGTATGAATTCCTAACACTTATTCGTGTGCAATTGCTTTTGGTTTGGATTGAATTGGTGAATATTCCAATTTTTAGTGTTTTGGTTCAAATCCTTAAAAATCATAGCTTTGATGTTTAAATGCCTTTTTGGTGATGCATCGAGGAGCCAATAGGATCGGGTAGCCGTTGGGCATAATTCCCTATCGTCCGTGCTCGTTCGGTTACGAATTGGTGGAGTTTGCACATCAAGTAAATGGGTTTCAAATTTGCAAAACATCAGGTTCGGCCAACCGAACCCCTGGGCCGGTCGACCGACCTGCTATTAAAAGTGCTTAGCTCTTCTCTGTTTATGGTCCGGTCGACCAACTACAGGGTTCGGCCGACCGACCTGCTTCCCGATCATTTCTGTTTTTTTGGTCCGGTCGACCGAGCTCTGTAGCTGGCCGACCGACCTGGTGCATTTTTGCCTATTTCGCCTAGTTGTTTGAATTTCCAACTTTGATCGATTCGTGTTGTTTCCTATGTGTTGTTATCATTTGTTATGACTTTGATGACTCCTTTTTAGGGATTTTTGAATATCCATTTCGATGGATTCTTTATCGATTTCTTTGGATTTTCATTCACGTCTTCGAATGTGAATTTTAGTGATTGATTGTTCCTACAATCTTCTTTGTGATTTGTCACTTTAAAAATATAAAGGTTTTCTATACTAGTAGTAAATATCAAAACTCTTTCTTCAAATGATTTCAACACTATTTTATAACAAAGCTCGTTTTCTCAAACGGATTTCCAATCTATTAGTATATACAAACCTTTACCTCACTCGTATGAGAAATCTAATTAAACGACTTAGTAAAACAAGTGGTATGAAACGCTTGAGTTTACTTCGTCGGTTAATTCTTGGACTCGTTCGATTGAAACTCTTGTGACAATTTTCTAGTGGAGATCTACAATTTGTTCGTAAATATTTAAGTTAAGCTAGTGGTTATGGGACATGAAGCTAAGCTCATATATTTACTAGCTTACTGTAATTGCCACTTCTTGATGATCATGACGATCATTTTTTGTGATCTAGACTAGCAATGTGCGATGTCTCTTTGTCTGCGAGGGAGACTAAACCCCGTTTTGTGGAGTTTCGACTCAAATTGATGGGGTAGCGCCCCATGGTCTACGGGCCATTCGTGTGTCAAAAATTAATGGCTAGCTACCATGAGATAGCGTCTCGTTCGTGTGATACATATGTTGGTGAGTTTTTATGCTCCCGTTCGTGTGATAGACCTCCCTCCTTTTTTGTGTGATTTCTTGATTTCGTGTGTCGAATTCTGGAATTTCTGCTTCACCTATTTTTGTGATTTCTATTGATATGATTTATCAATTTTTGTGCATAGGTGAATTCGTGTGTCATTGACTGGATTTCTTGAGATGATTTCTAGAATTTGTGCTTCACCAATTTTCGTGATTTCCATTGATAAGTTTTATCAATATTTGTGCATTGGTGAAGTTGTGTGTCATTGACTGGATTTCTTGAGATGATTTCTAGAATTTGTGCCTCACTAATTTTCGTGATTTCCATTGATAAGTTTTATCAATATTTGTGCATTGGTGCATTTATGTGTCATTGACTTTTGTGATTGGCATTGATATAATTGTCAATATTTATGGTTTGGTGAACGAAATATGGAGTATGACATTTCTTTGATTCTTGTGTAGATTCTGTGATAGATTCTGTGATATTGATTAATCTCTCATTGATATTCAATTACTTATATATATATATCACAGCTTGGCATTGTGATTATTATGTGTTTAGTCATATCTCTTATTCTATATCGTTTCATCTGATATTTATAGTTAGACTGATCCGTTTATTATTTTCTTATTAAATAATACTTGTGTTGGGCGAATTCTCACCCAGAAAATCTCGGGACCAGGAAGTCACAATTTCACCCGGGCTTGCAACCTCCACTTCGTTCGACAGCCAAGAAGCTCAATACTAACCAAGAAGTCTATCCGACATTCTCCATAAAGAAGCTCGTTCGACCCAAGCCTCCATTCAACCATCACCTCATTCGGCATCACCTCATTCGGCATCATCTCATTCGGCAAAGCACAGCTCTCACCCCCACCGGACCAACCTTCTCCATGTTCCATTCGGCCTCTCCCATGCATGCCGAACCAGGGCCATCACCGGACCATGGCCATCACCGGACCAACTACCTACCTCGATGCCGAATGGACCACCATCCCACTCCACGACCGGACCACCAACACCGAATCGTGCATGGCCGGACCAACGCCACCGAGCCAAAACCATACCTCACCACCGAATGGATCTCCGCCGAACCAGATGATTGCCAGTCCAGATTGCTTCAGCCCGGGCCCACCAGCAGCTATATACTTCCAAGACCCCTGCCCCCTACCTCACTCTATAAATAGAGGGGCAGGGGTACAACAATGGCAGACAAGTTTGAGAGCTCAAGCAAGGAAGGAACTTTCAAACTACTTTCATACACTTGTATACAACGCATTGTACTTGTAACCTGAAAGAAAGAAGATAATAACATATAAAGTGGACGTAGGCACATTCTGGCCGAACCACTATAAATCTGTGTGTCTTTTACATTTCAGCCCCTACTTTTCTCATATTTACATACTCATCTAAAATCATTGAAAATTACATATAATCGACTAAATAACACGACTTGGAGGTGTTTGTCCATTTTTTGTGCAAACATTTTTGGTGCTTTCACTGAGAAGTGAACTCAGGCTTCATCTTCTCCCACTCAACCTCTTTCCTAACAACATCACTCGTTGCTTAGAAATCATGCCTTCCAAGCAGAGAAGGGATGTTAACAAAGGAAAGAACATCGCAACTAGCAGCCTTCCAGATCCAGCAATCACAGATCAGCCCACTTCAACAGCAGTACCAGATGAAAATCAGGAGAATCCAACTGGTCCCGCAACGGAACAACCAATCACTAGGGCAGATCTGGACAGGGTTGTGGCTGAAGTAACTAACCGCTTCACATCCCAACAAGAAACTTTGGTGGACCAACTCATGTCACGCTTAAGGGATGCTGAGGAGTCCAACCGCAACACGGAATCATGGGGTGAATCCCAATCCGGAGGATCCCGGAGGCAACAAAGGTCTTCACTCTTCGAACAAGCTAACAACAGGAAAAACGATGATAGGGGCCGCGCCCGGACTCAGCCCGAATTCCGACTCGAGGAAGCCCTTGGAACCGAACCTAGCAGGGGAGGCACCAGGCGAGGGTCGGATGTAGCTGAGCCAGTCATGCCACCTAATCATAGAAACCCCGCTGAACGGAGCCGAGCTAGAACCCAGCCCGAAGTTGACCCCATGGATGTGCTCGAAACAGAACCCCACAGGGGAAGATCGAGGCAGGGGGCAACTGTAGCTGGTCCTAGCGTGCATCCAAGCAGCCAAAGACAACCACTGGATAATGCTAGAGGTGATAGACTGTACCATCCCTACAGGGCATCTGGACGAGATAGATCCCGCAGGGAAGAACCGAGCTCATTTTTGTCCGCTCCAAGTTCTGACGAACGAATGGCACGATTATTCAGAGAATGTGTCCAACGGGAGCAAAGGGACCGGGGAATAGGCGCTAGGGTCACCAGTCCCTTTACCCGAAATATCGAAACTGCCATCACTCCCCGGGAATGGAAAATGCCAACCATGGAACCTTACAAAGGAACTTCCGACCCCATCGTACACCTGCAGAGATACACCCAGCATATGCTCATGAGTGGAGCAACAGAAGGAGTATTATGTAAATGCTTTCCGCTATTCCTATCAGATCTAGCTACCTCCTGGTTCTGCCATCTACCCCAAGGATCCATCAGCTCATGGGAGATGTTAAAAGAAAGGTTTATTAGCCAGTTCCGCATCCATGTGGAACAACCCAAGGATGCTTATTCTCTATCCAATGTCAAACAGAAATCCGGAGAGACGCTGCAACAATATCTAACACGGTTCAACGCCGCAGCGGCAGCAGTTCAAGATGCCGATGAAAAACTCACTCTGATGGCCCTCTGTAGTGGTGTACATCCAGACACCAAGTTTGCCAGAAGATTAACTAAGGAAAAACCAGCTACCTTGCCTGATTTCTTCCATGAAGCTGGAAAGTATATGAGACTTGAAGACGCTGCTACTGAGAGGCAGTCAGGGCAACAAGGCAAGATAGTTCAGGACAAGGTTCCCACTGCAGCTAAGGACGCTCGAAGAAATGAATCTAGAGACAATGCTGGAGGCAGAAAGGTTGAGAAGCGCCAATATCGACCAGGGCCAAGATTTGACTCCTACACTCCTTTGAATGAAACAATCGAAAACATCTACCTAGCCACTCAGGGCGAACTCGGATACAAGCGCCCCCCGCACAAGAAAGAATCAGATAACGCACTCAAGTCCGGAAAGTTCTGTCGCTTCCACGAATCCCACGGACATGACACCAATGAATGCCACCATCTTCGGGACTTGATCGAAGAACACATTAGAAGAAGAAGACTGGAACGTTATGTGAAAGGTCAGAACAGGACTCCAACTCCTGCCAACGAGAACTCAAAGCAACCCCTCCCAGAAGTAGGCGGAGGGAATCGCAACAATCACAACACCAGTGGCTCTAGTCAAGAGAAGATAGTGGTCCTTACCATCTCAGGAGGACCACACATCGCCGACAGAAGTTGGGCAGAGATGGAAAGGTACGGCAAGTCGCTTAGAAATGCCGAAGGATATGTTAACTCCATTACGGAGGAACGCCACCCGAAACGAAAAGAAAACAATGACATTGTATTCAGTAGGCATGATTTGGAAGGAAGACAGTACCCACATATGGATCCCATGGTCATCTCTGCCTGGTTTGGTCCAGCTAAAGTTTTTCGGATTCTAATAGACACGGGAAGCTCCGTTAATATCCTGTTCAAACATGCTTTCGACAAAATGAAGTTATCAATGAAGGATGTATCCCCCTGTGACAAACCACTGCACGGTTTCACTGGAGATGCAAAGATGCCTCTCGGGCAACTTGACCTCTTCGTCGAAATAGGAAGTCATCCCCGCTCCGTTGTGCGAAAACAAACGTTCGTACTAATAGAAAACCACTCGGCTTACAACGCTTTCTTGGGAAGACCAGCCTTGTCTGACTTTCAGATTGTATTAGCCCCCTGGTGCCTGAAAATGAAATTTCCAACAGACAACGGAGTAGGAGAAGTAGAAGGAGATCAAGATGCTGCCCGAGACTGCTACGTAACTGAACTTCGCAATAACCGCAGAAAGAATAAAGGAAAAGATGCAGAGACTACTCTCTGCATGAAAAGCTTGGAGGCATAGCAACTAAAGAGAGCCCCTCCTCTTCGATACACAAGCGATCCCTTCAATGAACTAGACCCCAGGGATAAAGAGGAGGAGGCTACCGCCGAGCCTGCAGAGGCTATGGAATTCGTATCGGTAGATAAGCATGATTCAAGTAGACTATTAAAAATCGGATCTCAGCTGAAAACGGGATTGAAGGATCAACTCATTGACTTCCTCCGCCACAACTTAGATGTATTTGCGTGGACCCATGCCGATATGACAGGAATCTCCCCAGACATAGCATGCCACATGTTGAACATCGATCCCACCAAAGTACCAGTAAAGCAGAAAAAGAGGAGCATGGGGGCAGAGCGATCAGCAGCCCTTGATGAGGAAGTAAAAAATCTACTTGCTAATGGCTTCATACGGGAAGCCATCTACCCAGAATGGATCGCTAACCCGGTGCTAGTAAAAAAGGCCAATGGAAAGTGGCGAACATGTATTGACTTCTCCAATCTGAATGACGCTTGCCCGAAAGACTGCTTCCCACTTCCCCGAATTGACCAACTCGTAGACAGCACAGCTGGGCACGAACTCCTATCTTTTATGGATGCATACTCCGGATATAACCAGATCCCCATGCACGCTCCCGATCAGGACCACACTAGCTTCATCACCGACCGCGGATTATATTGTTACAAAGTCATGCCTTTTGGACTCAAAAATGCTGGAGCTACCTATCAACGCCTCGTCAACAAAATGTTCGCAGGACTGATAGGACGAACTATGGAAGTATATGTGGATGACATGTTGGTAAAGTCCAGGAAAGCCAACGACCATGTAAGCCATCTGGACGATATGTTTCAGGTACTTCGCCGGTATGGAATGAAGCTGAATCCCCTAAAGTGCTCCTTCGGAGTTTCATCGGGAAAATTCTTAGGATTCATCGTCCACGCCAGAGGAATCGAAGCAAACCCTGAACAAGTCCGGGCTTTAAAAGAAATAAGGATACCTTCCACTCGAAAAGAAATGCAGAGCCTAAATGGGAAGGTGGCCGCCCTAAGCAGATTCATTTCCAAGGCAACTGACAAGTGTGTCCCTTTCTTCGAAGCACTCAAGAAAGACAAAGGGAGGTTCGAGTGGACCGACGAATGCTTAAAAGCCTTCCTCAACCTAATCGAACACCTTCAGAGACCACCAGTACTCTCAACTCCAAATGAAGGTGAAGTGTTATACCTATACCTCGCTGTATCATCTCATGCTCTAAGCGCCGCCTTGGTAAGAGAAGAAGACCGCACACAACGCCCGGTTTACTTTGTAAGCAAGAGATTTACGGGGGCAGAAGCCAGATATCCTAAACTTGAGAAGTTAGCATATTGTTTATTGATCGCGTCACGGAAACTGCGACACTACTTCCAGTCTCACTCCATCAGGGTTCTAACCGATCAACCACTAAGACAAGTGCTCCATCGTCCTGACACTTCTGGGCGACTCCTCAAATGGTGCATCGAACTAAGTCAGTATGATATCACCTACCATCCCCGCACCGCTATCAAAGGACAAGCCATGGCTGATTTCATTGCCGAATTCACTACCAACGAAGGCAAGGAACAATCCGAAGTAGCAAAAAACATCAAGTGGAACCTCTTTGTAGACGGAGCATCGAACGAACAAGGCTCGGGGGCAGGTATTGTGATCGTCACCCCCAGGGGAAGAAAGTTGTACTATGCATTAAGATTGGAGTTCACGGCCACTAACAACGATGCTGAATATGAAGCAGTAATAGCGGGATTGGAACTGGCCCTAGAAATTGGGATCAATTCCTTATGTATTCATAGTGATTCTCAGCTTATCGTAAACCAGGTACTAGGAGAATTCCAGACTCGAGGAGAACGGCTCACAGCATACCTAAAGAAAACCAGACTGCTGCTCGATCGATTGGACCATTATCTAATCAAACACATTCCTCGAGAAGAAAACCAAGAGGCAGATGAACTTGCAAAGCAAGCTAGTATGAAGGACAGCACCATTCCCGGAGCACTAGCAATCTCAAGGCAGCTAGCCCCGAGTTTCGAACAAGCGAATCTGATAACTGCAATCGAAGAAGGAACCTGGATGACTCCTATCCGGAAATATTTGCAAGATGGCATACTACCCGACAGGCGTGACGAAGCCGAGAAGATCTTGAGGAAAGTTCCCTACTACACAATACAAGAAGGCATCCTCTACCGGCGTGGCTTCTCTAGCCCCCTATTAAGATGCGTCGCCGGAAGGGAAGCCAAGGAGATATTAACAAACATCCATCAGGGAGGATGCGGAGATCACACTGGAGGACAGACTTTGGCAAGAAAGATACTCCGATATGGATATTACTGGCCCACACTAAACAAAGATGCCCTAGACTTCGTTAAGAAATGCGACAGATGTCAGAAGTTCGCCAAGATCCCTCGACTACCCACAAACGAAATTACTCAAATGACCAGCCCTTGGCCCTTTGCTGTATGGGGAATTGACTTAATTGGCGAACTGCCAACGGGCCGAGGCGGAGCCAAATATGCTATAGTGGCAGTCGATTATTTCACCAAATGGGTGGAAGCGGAACCTTTAAATAAAATATCTTCAGCAAAAGTTATCAACTTCTTGATCAAAAACATTCTGTGCAGGTATGGAGTCCCCCTCAAGATCGTATCAGACAACGGACTCCAATTTGACAGCGAAGAATTTGCCGACTGGTGCCAAGAGCATGGAATTCATAAAAGCTTCTCATCAGTAGCTTACCCTCAGGCAAACGGACAAGTTGAAGCTGTCAACAAAATTCTCAAAACCCTAATCAAGAAGAAACTTGAAAAGTCAAAAGGCGCTTGGGTGGACGAACTTCCTACGGCACTATGGGCATACCGCACATCTTTCAGAACATCAACGGGACATACTCCTTTCTCTTTGGCATATGGATCGAAGGCAATGCTCCCAGTTGAGACTATTGTGCCTTCCCACCGTAGGATCCACTACAACCCAGAAGAAAACGAAGAACTCCTCCTCATGTCTTTGGATCTGATTGAGGAAAGGAGAAACGATGCAGCACTCAAAGCAGCAGCTCACAAACAAAAAGTGGCAGCACTATACAATTCCAAAGTCAAGCATCGCAGCTTACAAGAAGGAGATCTTGTCCTCAGGCGAATCTTTCCGCGCCCCGGGGCACTGGACCCCATCTGGGACGGACCATATGTAATTCACAAAGATCTCCACAACGGAGCTTACATTTTGTCAACAGTGGACGGAGAGGTGTTCCAGAGGGCATGGAACATCCGACACCTCCGTCGATACTTTTCTTAACTTGTACTGCCCATATGAAGTGAATTAACAAAGAGAATCAGTGGACGTAGGCATTTTCGTGCCGAACCACTTTAAAAAATCTTGTCTCTTTTTAACTTGTTCCTTTATGTCTTGGCTACTTGTTAAGCGTTATCCCTTTCTGTTGAACAAAATTCTATGGCATCTCCACTCAAGACGCACCGCGGCCTCATCTGGACTAGGCCTAACAGGTACGCTACGATTCTATGCACTCGCCAATGAGACTCTTTTGCCCCAGCATCCCTCTGCTGCGGGTTAACTCATTGCGCGCCTGCCCTCAAAGCCAACTGTAATGAGCCGATTATAAGTCATCATAAAGGCCGACTATAGCCGATGGCAGCTCATTACGGCGTTCGGCTCGTCGGTAACTGTGAACCTACTTTAAGCCCCAACATAAGGTGTGGCCAGCCAGGGGTAGTTCACGGCCAACGGCACCCACGCTAGCCGGCCACGGTAAATCGAATAATACCCACGATTACGGACCATAATGGTTCGGGTAGTTACCGTGCGCGATCTCGGCTCCGATGTGTCTTAAGTGCGGCTGTGGTAAAAAAGAAAACTCCCCGCGGAGGCGTAAGATGGGTGACAAATGTCTCCAAGACCCACAGCTAGGGAAAGTGACTACAAAACCCGTTTGCCACGAACTTAAGCACATCGACGGCCTTCCGTGACTGGAAGTTTTACTTTTACTATATTTCCATTTCATTTAAATATTTTTCTCCTATCCTGTATAACAAACTCTAAAGTACAGGAAACCAAATAGGAAGCATTCACTCATGAGGCTCTAAGCCTGCGTGCTGGGTAGCAGGGCGCTCGGCTATACCCGTGAACAGTTACACAAGACACTCAAAGCTAACGCCTGCGAATAAAACATAAAGGGCGGTACTCTCTTCTCTTGTACATAAATGCGTAACTATAACTTATTCATACACTGACATTGCAAAACGTGAAATTATATTTCAAGCAAAAACTTAACATCAAACACAAGTGGAATCACAGGCATATACATAATTATACTTCTCACACAGCACATAAAGATAGCAACAACATTTAAACATGACAAAATCAGCTTATATTATAAGATCACACGAAGTTATTCTTTACAAATAATTTTATTACAGTTGCATATCAAAGACTAACATGAACAGTGATAAAAAAGAAACAAAAAGATGGCAGATGCATCCACACTCCATCACCAACTCCCCTAGCCTACTTAGCCGCAGGATCGGAGCCCCCAGCATGTGGATCTGAAGTCCCACCTGTCCAGATCAGAAGAGGAATTCATTAAACGAACGATCAAGTTATGAAAACACGAAAAGAAAAGAAAGGGTAAAGAATAACTCACCAGCATCCGCCGCTTGATCCTCATCATCCAACTGCACGCCCGCTTCCTCTGCAGCGAGTAGCCGCATCCCCTCCTTCACCGCCGCTTGCTCCTCCTTTGAGAACTGAGCAGTGACCGCACTCAAGTTGAAAGCCTCTCCGCCTTCCTTACCCGCATTCACCCTGGCCTCCTCTAAAGCCTGGAGATACACCTTGGCCATGACCCGAGGGTAATCGTCCATCCAAGACAAGCCGCCCTCCTTCCAAGTGTGGAAGTACATATCCTGCAACATCTCATCCATCATCCCCTCGTTTTCCTCAAACTCCCTCACCCGGGCCTCGGAAGCTTGCAACTTGGTGATGGCGACGTCCCTCTCTGATTGGTATCTCAAGCAGTCAGCCTGGAGTGACCTCCTCATTTCCTCTTCCTTCAACTTGAGGGACCTCCTCATCTCCTCCATCTCCTCCTTCAACTCGGCCTGAGCCATCTCCGCAGCCTCGAGCCTCCCTGACAACTCCTCCACCCGCTCGAGATCCGCATTTCGAACCTCATCCACCGTTGCGATAGCTATGTTAATCCGTTCCCTGCAAGCGACCTCCATCTTCCGTAATTCCGCCCTACTGGCCTTCTCCATGGTCTCTTTCAGACGCTTGGAGGCTTCCTCATGCTGGGAAATCTGGATGGCTTGGTCGGCGAGTTACTTGGCCTGATCGGCAACCTTTAACCTCAACCGAATGTTAGCACTCCCGATCTCTTCCCCGGCCTTGACCAACTTAGCATGATGCTCCATTAACTTCTTGGTCTCTACGGCCACCCGGTCGATATTAGCCTTGGCCTCATCCCCCATGGTGACTACCCGTGTAGTAAGTAAATCAAGATCTAAAGATTTGGCCTCGTCCAGCACTCTTACCATGGGGTTGCGGGGAAGTAGGTGCTCGCCCGTGGTCTCATCGAATGAAATGTCCCGAAAACTTGGGTCTAAATCAGGATGACCGGCAAAAGGGTCACGAGGCACGGGGCGAGGCACATCGGGACGCCTTATATGAATGACAGTAGAACTCTTGGAAGGAGGAGGAGGGGGGCAGGGCTCCGTGCTCTCCTCCGTAGTATCACGAGGAGGCTGAGTAGGGGGAGGCAGAGTAGGAAGCTGCGAAGCAGAAGAAGACTCAAATAAGGAACGGCTCCGCTTCCTTTTCTGAATGCCCTCTTCGATGACCCCAAGAAGAGGGCGGTACTTGACTACGTCCCCAGTGCGATCAGTAGAAGGTTTCGCAGAAGCTCTCCTCGACTTAAATTGTTCAAGACGATGTCGAACATCCGACGTTTTAACTGCCGGGCCTGCCCCTGAAATAAAGAACAAGTGTTACGAACATACAATAATCCGCAATTCAAAAAATGTGCTAAGTTAAAAAGAAAGAAAAGTGAGGAGACACATCTATTATACAAACCCGGCGGAGGAGTGGGAAACTGCAATAAGTCCTGGATCTCATTCCAGGACGGAAGTGAACCGTAAAAAATTTCTAAGTCCCTATCGAAAATGGAATCGGCAGAAGACAAAAGTTCACCTTGCGTCGCCGGAGTCACCCTAGCTGAAGCCACAGCTTTGCCGGTTTCCTTTGCCTTCTCCGTTTCTTTCTCCTTTTCCTTCTCCGTTTCCGACTCTCCCTCCGACTCCCCGAAGGCCCGACGGAGAGCCTCATCCAGTTCGAGGTCTTGCTCAGAGGTTAGAGCGGCAACACCACTACCACCTTGACCGTCGCCATCTCCTCCACCCTCCGACCCTTCTCCAACTTCGCCTCCTTCCTCCTCTTCCACACCTTCCTCCTCCGGGACAGTCGGGCAAGTACTTGGAGAAGGGCCATCGGACTTCTTCAGTTTCTTCCCCCCAACCGCAGGACGCGCTGCGAAAGGCTCCCTCTTACCGCTCTTTACCGTAGCCCCCTCCTTAGCTTTAGCAGCCCTCTCCTCAGCCGTATCCCTTTGCTTAACCACGGACTGGCGCGGTAAGATCAAATTATACTCCAAGAGGGTTGCGTTCCTGATCAAGAAAGAGGCCGACCGGTCCCGTGCCGGAATAGCCTTTAGTTCAGCAGCCATTCGCACTAAGGAATCGTCCTCCACGACTGCAATACCACCTGTCGCTAGCCAGAAATAGAAGCATGTCAGAAAAAACACTACAGTCAAAACACATGAAAAATATAAATGAAATCAATCTTACAGCCGGAAGTGAAAAGGCGGAAAGAAACAGCATCGTCCTTGACGAAGAACCACTCCTTCTTGAACATGGTGAACTTGGAATACAAGTCCAGAACTGGTTTGAAGGGTACGGCCGCCTCCAGGCTAATGTACGGAGACCCCTTCTTATAGCCTCTCAGGTTGTACAAGTAACGGATTTCCCGGTTAGAAGGAGGACGCCCGTACCTCCTCTGGAAGATAACAAAAAGGCTCACCAGGATGGCATAAGAATTAGGCTGAAGCTGGAAGGGAGCCACCTTCAAATATGTGGTGAAGCTAATTATCCAAGCGTTGATAGGGGGGATAGCACCGCACATACAATGGTATCTGCTAAAAACGAAGTAGCCCTCGGGAGGATTATATGGCATCACTCCATCTCCCGGCAGCAGCATAAGGGCCCTATCTATCCCAAAGGAACGGGATATGACGTCAAGTTGCTCCTCCTTTAGGGAGCTAGGAAAGCAATCCGGGGGAGAGATCAAAAGTTCCTGTGGACCATATCCGTCCACTAGAGACCTCGGAATAGGTCGGTGTTGCCCGGATCCTGGTTGGACTGGGGGCAAGGAAGAAGAAGGCTCTCCTGTGCCTCTAGACTTCTTTCTGTCTGATCGTGTTTCCGCTTTGCGAGACATTTTCTACAGCACAAGAAAGACTTGAGATTAGAATAAGAAGTATAGAAACACAAACAAGCAAGTATATAAAGCAAGCGTATAAAAGCCTAAGATTTCGCTCAAGATTCAAATTTTCGAGTCTCATTCGGTATATGCCTCATTCGGAAATTCCATTCGGCATTAGGAGTTCATCCGGTATACGAATTCGTTCGGTGGTACAGTGCAAGTAAATTCATTCGGCCCTAATGACGAAAGCCCATTCGGCACCTATGTCCCATGTTCATTCGGCATTTGAGAACCAACGTGTGTATTCGGCATTCTGAGCCATTCGGTAATAAGAGGCATTCGGCAATAGAGTACGTACCTGATTCGGTAGAAATTTGGTTCGGCAGAAGATTTGGTTCGGCAGTACAGTTGATTCGGCTCTCTGATTCGGTAAGGAAAAACCAAGGGGGGTGTAGCCTCTATATATAGGCGAGCTCAGGACGGCCGAACCAGTTAGTTCGGTACCGGACCAACCAAAAGCCGGATGAGAACAGCCGGACCAAACACAAAGCCGAATGAACTCTCTCTCTGCCAACAACAACCAGGAACTAGGGGCATACAGAGCGCCTCATGCAGATAAGTACCGAACTCGAGAACTAACTAATAAAATAAGATTATGAAAACGGTGAATAAGTCGTAAAACTCTCACTAACATGGATTAATCGTTTACACGTGTATGCGACCACGAATGGTCCATAGGCACGCTCTGAATGGTTATTAACCCTATCGTCGTGGGAATTTACACTTTGACACGCCTTTTTAAGCCCATCGGTCATATGGATATTTGATAATTATTATGAAATGGCTAAGCTACTTACACATGTACAGGGTTGCGAACGGTCCCTAGGCATGCTCTGAAGCTGGCAATAAACCATCTTCACAAACATAAACCAGGCATCGACGATGCCAAGCCCCTTCGGGGCTCACTCTATCGTCCTTAACGGCACAGTCCACTTCAACTCGAATATTTCGATCATGAACGGTCGTTATTCGAAATCACGCTAAAACTGAAAATTTCTTTGCAGGACATTAACAGGATACGAACATCCAGCCCATGGCATTACGAAACAAGCCTTTCTACCACAGGGAAACAAAGCGCGACACATGCAAGCACGTGCCCCACTTTGGGGGGCAAATGTTGGGCGAATTCTCACCCAGAAAATCTCGGGACCAGGAAGTCACAATTTCACCCGGGCTCGCAACCTCCACTTCGTTCGACAGCCAAGAAGCTCAATACTAACCAAGAAGTCTATCCGACATTCTCCATAAAGAAGCTCGTTCGACCCAAGCCTCCATTCAACCATCACCTCATTCGGCATCACCTCATTCGGCATCATCTCATTCGGCAAAGCACAGCTCTCACCCCCACCGGACCAACCTTCTCCATGTTCCATTCGGCCTCTCCCATGCATGCCGAACCAGGGCCATCACCGGACCATGGCCATCACCGGACCAACTACCTACCTCGATGCCGAATGGACCACCATCCCACTCCACGACCGGACCACCAACACCGAATCGTGCATGGCCGGACCAACGCCACCGAGCCAAAACCATACCTCACCACCGAATGGATCTCCGCCGAACCAGATGATTGCCAGTCCAGATTGCTTCAGCCCGGGCCCACCAGCAGCTATATACTTCCAAGACCCCTGCCCCCTACCTCACTCTATAAATAGAGGGGCAGGGGTACAACAATGGCAGACAAGTTTGAGAGCTCAAGCAAGGAAGGAACTTTCAAACTACTTTCATACACTTGTATACAACGCATTGTACTTGTAACCTGAAAGAAAGAAGATAATAACATATAAAGTGGACGTAGGCACATTCTGGCCGAACCACTATAAATCTGTGTGTCTTTTACATTTCAGCCCCTACTTTTCTCATATTTACATACTCATCTAAAATCATTGAAAATTACATATAATCGACTAAATAACACGACTTGGAGGTGTTTGTCCATTTTTTGTGCAAACAACTTGGGTCAGACCGAGATGTTACAGGTGCTTCAGCTTGACTTCTCACATGGGATTGATTTCTCTGACTTTGGTTAACTACTTAGACTAGTAGTTTTTGGATTGTATTCAATTGAGATATAGACTCCATGATGTATACTTATTCTTTTGTGTAGTTCTTGTAACTATTCTTTTGTGTTATTGCGGATCTTTTTAGACCGCTACTCTGATATACACTCTCATGTGTTAGTTATATATTCATATCTATTTCTTCCTTTGTGATATGAATTATCTGTGACTGATTTGTGTTATGTTTATTTCTATATTTGTTTCTGAAGACCTTTATAGCCACTGTGTAGTAGCTTTGAGTTTGTGTCGATATGTCGGATTTCCTCTTGAGATGAAAAGTTATATTTTTATCCGGCATATCGGTACTCGCACAAAGCAATTATACAGATGGTCGCTCCTCAACAGCCTTATTCTCCGTGCTAGTCGACAGCATTACTCCGTAGTGTTCTTGGCTAGCGTGGGTATAGAGGTGGGGCGTCACAAAGCTTAGTCAACTGAGCCTACTTCCCTTTGTCTTTTGTTTGGGGTTTTCCCCTTTAGGAATGTTTTTAACACACATCAGTCGACTGAATGTGACCCTCAGTCGATTGAAAATGAAAGTTTATAGATAGTGAACCTAGGGAATTTAGGAACCTCCTAAATGGTCATCGATCCATGCTCCATCTTCTCCATTGCTTTGCCCGATGACTCGCATAGCTCTTGTACTCTTCCTTTGCCACATCTGACTTCTTTCGAGGTTCGTAGATTGATGTTTTGGAAGTGGTTTCTTAAGTATTCGAAAACCGATTTCGACACGAATCCCGCTCTTTTTCGTATACATTCTCACCAGGACCATTTCAATGACCTAGGCTCACACGTGTGTCGTTACACCCGCTTGTGCATGCATATGCACATACGTATACACAAACACGTAAAAATTCACAAATCGCATCTCTAGCTTCATTGGAGCGATCATTCGACCTGGCACGCTCTTATGCAACGTAGCTCACCCACTGGTTGCTATAGCTACATGAGATTGCTCGTAATGTACTTGTATACAAATATGGACTTTCTCATACGTTATACAATTATTTACACAAATAATCAAACATTATCAACCATTTAAACTATTCAACTATTCTAGTTACAACACAAGAATTGTATTGATTACTATATAACTTCAAATACATGTATATGTATACTTATCCATACATACACTCTCTCTCTCTCTTATTTATATACAAATTGATTATTAACATTCAGTTCTTACTTCTATTTATCAAATCTTTTCTATAAAAGTCAAATCTTATTTTCTACCATTTTATAGAATCATTTCATTATTTTATAAAATACAAAAAGTAGTTTATAAATCATTTTTAAGCTCTTATATATGTATTTCCCTCGTCAAGAATTAAGTATTCCTCTTATGATTATTTATGAATTTTATAACCACTTTCTAAAATAATCCCTACTTACTATTTTATAAAATTTCATACTTTTGTAAAATGCTTTCATTATATTATTTTATAAAATCTCATTCTTTTATAAAATGCTTTCATTATATTATTTTATAAAATCTCATACTTTTATGAAATACTTCCTTCATATTATTTTATAAAACTCATACTTTAATCAAATATACCGTTTATACCATTTTATAAAATTTCATTCTATTTTATAAATACATCTTCATTCTTATTTTATAAAATTTCATTCTACCTCATAAGATATATCTTTCGCTTGTAAAATTATTTTATTACTCAAGTAGTATTTATATTAGCTCGTTAAACCTCTAATCACTTTAATAATAAGTGTGGAGCTCATAACTCGCTCAACTAGCTAACTATCCTCATTTTATAAAATATTCCTCTATTTTATAAAATAATTACTTCTTCTAAATAATGTTTACAAATGCTAATTAAGATTCATTAGGACTCGAATCACTCTAATAATAAGTGTAGAGTTCCTAATTTATTTAATTAGCTTACTAACTTTTCCAAATATAACTCAAATGGTTTAAATAATGCTTTCTAATGACATGTACATCGTTATACTATTTGATTAGTCTCTAATCTATCATAACATCACATGCAAACATTTAGTTAAGTCCACATCCAATTTACAAGCTTACTAACTTTCATAAATTATTAAATAAGCTTTCAAGTTAACTCTTTTAGCGTTTAATCAAGTTGAATACGCTCATATAAGCTTAATGAGGCTATATGTAACTTCCTAATCAATTCCAAGATCATCCCATAAATCACGTTACTTAAATAAATAGAAATAAATTCTATAATATATGGAGAAACATTCCCACTTACCTTACTAACAAGAGGAAGTAACAAGAATTATTAAAATTCTACTTCTGCTTCTCGTGAAAATTTGTATAAAGTTCTTCACTTGGAATCAAGCTCCAATTCTTGAAGAGGTGATGAGTCCTCCCTTAACTAGAATTATAGTGATTTTTCCATGAATTTAGCAGTATTCTCTAAAGATATTTAGTTGGATCTAGGGATTAGGCTTAAGGAAGTAGTTAAAAAATATTAGGAAAAGATTATAGAAGAGGAACAAAATGTAACGTAGAAATGAAAATGGATGTGGAGTTAGCTACATATAGGCTAATTTGTATGCAAGCTAATGGGCTTAGCCCAAATTCAATTTCCATTTCTTTCTAGAATTACTATTCACTTCAAAAATTCGTCGACTCCAAACATAGTCAAGTTTATACACATTTTTCTCATGTCGGAAAGACAAACTCAAATACAGATGTCTCGAGAGACAATTCACTCATCCTTAAAAGTCGAGTACAAATGGTGCTTTTTTGTCAATGATTAAACATTTAAATTAATCATTTAAATATTCAGTCGTTAAAATTGCGAGGTGTTAACAGCCTCTTAGATCTATCTCTATAGATCTTTATATCTAGTATGTTGGTTACTTCTCCCTAATCCTTAGTAGAGAAGTTCTTAGAAAACCAAGCTTTCACTGATTGCAACAACGAAATGTCATTCCCCATCAACATAAGATCATCGACATATGGCGCTAAGAGTACAGTAGCATTGACCTATTCCTTTCAATATACATACGCTTCCTCTGTGTCCTAAGAGAAAGAAGGACGATGAAAGACAGGAGTATTGTCATCTAAGACACAGTCTTCCATCTCATCGTCCTCGAGAAAACCATAGTATCTCTCTGGTGCACGAGATTCTCTTCTGGACATTCTAATAAGTTCTATGTAACGTATATAGGTGAACATGGCTCTCCCAATAGTTCAGTCTTAGTGTTAACTTCATAGATCTCATTCAAATCTACTACTTCACTGTTAATTTTCTTTGATAGAAATTCCTTTTCTAAAAAGACAACGTGTCAACAAACAATAACTTTTTGTTCCTCATTATTACAGAAATATATCCCATTGAGTTTTTGGGATATCCTATAAATTTATATAGCAACGATTTTACCTTTAGCTTATTCAGACCAATGTTCTTAACGTACGCCAGCCAATCCCACACCTTCATATACTTGATTTGGGGTGTCTTACCATACCACATCTCATATGGTGTTTTAAGCACAAATTTAGTCAGTGATAATTTCAACATATGCGTCGTAGCTTCTAGAGTATATCCCTAATAGAACAAAGGTAACTTAGCTTTACTTATCATGGAACAGACCATATGCAAAGGGTTTGACTTCTTCGCCGACACACCATTGTATTACGGAGTATAAGACAGAGTAATCTGAGAGACAATCCCATTATCTTTTAAGTCCTCTTGGAATTCCTATGCAACATACTCCTCCTCGATCAGATCGAAGAATCTTAATTTCACGGTCTATTTGGTTTCTACTATATTTTTATACTCAACAAATTTCTAATATACATAAAAATTGTTCTTCATAACATACACATATCCTAGTCTCGAGAAATTATCAGTGAAGTTAATAAATTGAGAAGTATTATCCTGGGTGATTATAGACATCAGACCACATACATCACTTTGTACTAACCCTAAGGTTTATCAACCGCCACATTACTTTCATTGAATGGGTGCTTGGTCATTTTACCTCTAAGATGAGACTCGCATGTATCAAATGATTCACAAACAAGTTATGAGAGAAAACCTTCGGTTTACACTTTTTCTAGTCATTTCTCACTTACATGACCTAGCCTATAATGCCAAAGATAACTATCATTTATATTGTTAAATGAATTATTCACAGAACACACATAATTAGTGTTGATCACATAAATGCCATTTTCAAAAACACCATCGTAGACTTTATTTCTATTTAGACTAATGTCCATAACATTATACACATAATGAAATATATATCCTATCTCAAACAATCTAGAAACAAAAAAAGCATTTTACAAAATAGAAATTATTTGAAATCAAGACTACTCCACTAGACAAATATAAACGGCAATCTCCTACCATCGTTGCATCTATGATATATTCATTAGAAATTTGAAGCCTTATCTCTTCTTTTTCCATGCAACAACAGTTGTTTATCCCCTATAATGAGTTACATATATGAGTTCTAGATCCAATATCAAAAACTTAAGACATTTTATTGATTATAGAACAATTTTGAATCATAAATCTACCTGACAGAGCGGTAAAACCATTCTACTTTCTTTCTTTAAAATCTTTAAGTAATCAAGATGGTTCCTTCTACAACGACCTTTCTTGTGGCATTTGTGACAATCACTCTTGTCATCTGCCTTCTTACTTTTCTTGTTCTTCTTATATTTTCTTTTCTTCTTCTTCAAATCTTTCAAAGATAACGCACCACTCTTTACAACAGGCACTGCCTTTGATCCTTAGATGTAGACTCGACCGACCTCAACGTGTTGAGGAGCTCCACAAGATTAACATTCAATATGTTCATATTGTAATTAAGTACGACCGATTCATACCGAGATGTAAGAGAACCAAGGATCAAATCAACTTGTAATTCATTGCTTATATGTATATACTATCTACATAGCCATTTATCATTAATACATAGTCATCCACTTTCTATCCTTTAGTCACTTTGGTATTGAAAAACTTCTTCGCAATCTCATACCTTATGGAACATAATTGTTTACCAAATAGGGCCTTGAGATAAATATCTCATAGATAGACATGTTTCCGTTTGCCTCAACAACGAATTGTCTTTGGGCGATCTCTAGGCCTAAAACTCATTTCTCATAAGTAAGCTTAAGTTCGGGGTTCCGTTACATCAGTGGGTTATTCTTTAAGTTCGCATGTAATAGCCGACCAAAGGTACGGATAAGTCAATGCTATCATAATTGCACTTAGCCAATCGATATAGTTTAGTCCGGTAAGCTTGTCACTTTTAGAAAACAATTTTGGAGTTGACATTTACTATAAGTTTTAATTAGTAGATTAGTAGGACAATATTATAGTAGATGTTATTATAATATTAGTAAGGTTAAATTTTATATTTCATTTTACTAATACGCTGCAGCTAGTCTTTTATGTTTTGCCAAACCTTAAGTCAAAACATAGAAGTCTTTCAACTTCACTAGTAGGTTTTTGGGACTCGTCCATCTTGGAATTCTGACCTAGAGTTTGCCCAACAAGTCATAGCTCCATGGACAATGGATAACTCCTTATCGGTTATATCATATACAACTCCTAACCCATAGTATCTTCTCCTAATTTCACTTCGACCTTGAGTTTTCTCAACAAATCGAAATGAAATTAAACACTAGTACCTACCATATTGCGATGGCCTAAGTATAATATGTATATGTTGAGTTTTCTCAACAAATACATATAGTTATCTTATCTCACTTATTTAGGATATCAATAATACTACTCATTATATCACTAGCTTGAAATTGCTCAACAACTAAGTAGTATGCAAGTAATTTATTAATATACATATGGTTGAGGACAACATTATATTGAAGATTTATAATCTTTAATACATTATATTAAGTGATATCGACTTATGGAATAATGTATTTCTTATTGAATACTCTCGTGATTCAAGTGTGAGACACATCGGGAATCATAGTATGTACATTCACTTATGTGTTCATTCCTTAAATCCATTTAGGGTTCCTTAATGTTCCCTCTTTAGTTTATATATTCATATTATATAAGTTTTATTATTATATAACATTTATATTTTACTTATCTCATATAATAATCTTTTGTATAACATTATGTTAATTAAATAATATTTAATTAATTAACTCTTTAATTAACTATTTGTTATTCAATTTTAACTCATTAATATTGAATATTTATGTATATACTATAACCTATATAGTGATATACATGTATCATACACACACCCACGCACACATATATGTATGTATGTATTCTAATATATTAGTTAACTTTTAATTAATTTATTTGATTAAACTATTTTAATTAAACCTTATTAATTTCAAAAAATTGTTTCATATATATATATATATATATATATATATATATATATATATATATAGACACACACACATGTATGCTTATATTGTCTCACACATTTCAAAATAACATAACATATGTCAATGTTACATGAACATGTGTTTTATTTAATCAATTTAATTCTTTTAATTAGTCTTATAAATAAAATTTATCATTGAAACTAATATATATTTATTTTCAAATAGTTTCAATTTTTTTACAACACTATAACTTTTATAATATATATGTGTATATATATATATATATATCTTATATTAAATTTAACTTTTTAATTTAAAATCTACATATTTTAATTTTCAAACATTTTTTATTAGCCTAGGACCCAATTCAAATTGAGTATTTTTTGCTAGGGAAATGTTTGGGCTCATATATCTGTTTGGTCTAGGCCAATCCTTCGACACTGCCTTTCTAGGCACCCTATTATCTAGGTTGTAAGCTTAAATAGTTAACCCTAATATGACTATTTAAACCAAATAGGCTATTGGCTTTGATACCACTGTTGGAACCAGTCCAGCTCATAGTAGAAGAAATGGGTGAATTTCAAAAAAAATCCATTTGAATTTTCATTAGGCCTATGAAGTCTGATTCGTTTAAAACATTTTTATTCCTTTAAATAAAATCAAAAGTTTATTTAAATTTATAATATAGTTTATATTATGTAATTAAAATTGTATTATATATATACATGTATCATATACACATATATCTGTGTGCATGTGTAACACAACATTCATGTAAGGTTTGACATGCCCACGTATAAGTAATGGGATTTACACTACAATGTACATCTTAGCCCCTGTAGTATACAAATATATTGTCAAAATATACGCTCATTTTCTTTAATTCGTATATATACAAAGTATTATATGTGTGTGTGTGTGTGTCTCTATACTTAATTTTGAATAATGAATTTGTGTATAAAGAATTTATGAAATAAATTTAAATAAAATATAATATCATTTTATATAAAATATAATTTATTTTACTATAGATCTACAAACAAAATTTATTTTTTTAAATTTTGTTCGAAAATTAATTAATTTTGAATTTGTTTATAATATTAAATTAAAATAGAAATATTTTTGAATAGAAAATTTAAGTACAATTTTTGTTATAAAATTACATATAGTGTCTAACATTTAAATATATATATATATATATATACACATATTATAATTTAAAATCAATTATTAAACTTAATTATTAGTTTCCAAACCCACACACATACATATATTTAATTTATATATATAATAATTATTATTTTATTGCTGAAAGCTTATTAGACATAGAATTACTTTTATAAATTTAGAACATAATTCATATGATATATTTATTGATTTTTTGGATTATTTAATTTTGATTCATTTAAATAATTTTACATAATATATATTATTTTTTTATGCCTCTAAATCCTATTCCAACCCCGAACTTGCTAGCTTCGAAAACCTCAGCACCGATGCTCGAAAAGAAGCAGAATTCATTGTATTTTGTTTTGGAATTGTATTTCGATAGGCTTGCTATGTCGGTTGTAGATGGTAGGCTTCAAGAATGAAAAATCATCTTTTCAAAAGGAGGAAGTACCATTTAAAAAAAGGAAGATATCATGGAGAGAAAAGTGGATCCGATCCTTATATTTCTCTCTTACCCTTTCTTTCCTTTAACTTAATCAACAAAACCCCTTTAACAAACCTATGGCTGGCACTATATACCTAGAACAGCCATCTAAGCTCCCATGCCAAGCCATGATGCCTTCCAAACCTAAAATAAAAGATATCATATTTTAATCTGATTTAAACACATATCGATATCATATATCTGTTAGTATATTTATAACTATTATAAATGCATTGTTTAATATTATTCAATACACCAAATAAAACTTTATAATTAATATTTCATAAATATTAGTTAATTTATAACAATTATAAATTCGTAAATATTGTGGTAAGCTAAGTATTTAATGTTTCGGTTGTTTGGTACTTAAGGTGTAAATTCGATCAACGATCAATATCGAATTATCCGAATATTAATGTTCACGTATCACTTAGCGGATGGTGTGACTTTTTAGCCAAATTTTCGCTTACTTAGTTATGCTAAAATTGAATTTTACTTTATTATGCATTACATAATAGTGATGAATGTTTACACTAATTCTCTTCGTCAAGCCTATATCACTTTGGGCTTATGGAATTTGGCAATTGCCAAAATTCCAATATCGTCCGTATTTAACTCTATAGCCCATATCAATATTGACAACTATTATTAACCAAACTACTTTAGCCAGAGATTGTAACTTTATGGCTTCAGTTGACCGTGATACTAACCCCATAAAACTAAGGAAAAGAATCCTCTCTTGAATAGCGTTTCACTTTTAGTACTCCCACTCGACCCAACTATTGTAACTCGATGGATGTCGTGCCAATTTGACTATAATTAAAATGAAGCTTTCATATTGAAGATTGATAATATTCTCAAGTCAAGGGAATTTCGTAAATCAGTCATATTGGTATTTTCTATTCGACCATAATTATATTAATCAACAGAAAACTATAGGGCAAGCCATTTCATATTTATCCAATAACCATCAGTACTAACCCCTTGGTATCCCCAGTAGTCATGAGTAAATACACTGCCCAATTTTTGGAGAACATTACAAACTCTAGTTTCAACGGATGCATCGATATCTAATCTCGATGCATCTTGACTAGGAATATTTAAACTGATGCATTTATTATTTTGTGATACAATACTCATGATTACAACTATTTGTAATTACTATCGCGAACACACCATTTATGGATTTTCTGCTAAAATATTTCAATTTAAAATTTAATTATATTTACCACATTATAACAAATATATAACAAAAAACACCTTTATTTCAAACTAGAATTGTATACAAAATAATTAATTTACAATAAATTATAGAATTACCCTCAGTGCGTATCCCTAACTTTATCAGGCAGCTTGGCCAAACCACTTCGCCTCTTGTGCCATTTAACTTTAAATGCTTTTTTTCATTATTTTCCTATCATTAAGCCTAGTGATTTGCGAGTAACATTTGCTCTTCATAACGCATTATCAAAACTCTGAGGTTGACAAAAAAATCACCAACATTTTGGCGCTAGAAGGAGGGAAAACCTCCAAACTTATGGTTAGCAACCCTATATGCTAACAGCAGCACTATGTACAAGCTCATGCAATGTTTGGTACATCACATCCAACATCAATACTGTAAATAGTGGATAGTTTTCAATTACCTCCTCCAATCACTAAGAAAATTCATCAACTATCTCGGTTTGGCTTCGTATTATGCATAGTTAATATGCATGACAGCTTGTCTCCTCACATTTCTGCTACTACCAACCAAATTATGGCAATATGTGTGTGCCATATGTAAAGGTCGCGCCTAACAACCCAATGATCTGCCTCAAAATTTAGACCATCTTGGTCATCCCGCTTCATGGCAAAACCCGGAGCTAGGTTATACCCTATAAATCTTTGATCCTGCCGAGCATCGCTCCCCCATAGAAATCCTAGAGACCCAGCCTTTTGTTAATGCCCGAAACAGCCACCCACGAATCGCCAAATTGTTCTCCCATTTGTATCCGCCTTCAATGGCATCCAAAAGAATTCAGATGCCCATCCACGTTATCTTAAAGTGCCTAGACTCTACCACTGGTGCCTTATTTTGAGCTCACTAACGAGCCTGTGAATTCTTGTGAAGAATACGTCAAAGACCTCAATGCCTACACCTTCACTAAGGCTGTCCAATAAGGACGAGCTACCATGTTCTCATTACCTTGTTTAGGATCTTCTGACCTTTACCACCTAGGCTTTACGAGCCTTTACTCCTTTCCTATTCGACCAGCTATCCATGATGGTGGATTATCAAGAATCCATTTCCTTGTCAGGGACTCCTAGTCTATCCAGTAAGATTAAATCACTATGCATTCAATTCCTTACTTTGGGCCTCCCACTGACCCATGAGTTTGGGTGAGACGTCTCTCCCTTTTGTGCTGGGGTGCACCAACAATCGGATATGCGATCGCAAAGCCCTTGCTTGTGATGTCATCCATTATCCATCATCTATATAGGATGGGACATTATTTTTAGGTGTAACGATCCGCAATTTTGAACATTCGTATTTAAACATCTAAATTATTTAAATATTTGAATCTTGTTTAAATGTGATTAAATTGATTTAATAACTATATTAGTCTCCCCAATTAAATTAATAACTAATGATGGTAAACTTGTTTTGAAATAATATTTAAAAAATAAATATTTATATAATATTTCGATAATATGATCGAAAATCGTTTTATTGATAAACGGCCTTTTACTCAATCTAAGTTGTTTGTTGTGCTTTCCTAGAATATTAATGTGTAATTATTAAAAAAATAAAAATATTTTTCATTAATGGTAATTAGTGGGTGAGGTTTATGTCACAGATGATGTGTAACGTCCCCCATTAGGAGGCCCAAAACTAATGGCTACGGATGCTGCAGTCATCCATAGTTATTAATCTTCGGCGGCCAAATATAGTAATGTTAGACACATTGATATAACATAAACACATGAATAAGGAAACATAGATTTCAAAACAACTTTTTCATTATATTTCAAATCCATATTTCAGATTCATTACATAATCCCATAATCATATGCACGTTCAGAAAATATAATTATTACACATACGCCAAGAGCGACATATGAAGATGCCCCTTTGGATGATCAGAGTATATAATTAGGCAAGTAAACAACTTTGCAATTACAACCAAAACACGGGAGAATAAAAAATCCCTTATTAACCAGATTGTTTCCTGCACGCCCCCAGAAGTTTAATTCGTCTAGAAGAGAACTTGAAAACCTTAAACCTCAAACTACTCAAAATCAATTGAGCACCTGAGAGTTTAAGGGGAAAACGTAAACTTCGAATCAGACATAAAGCTTGGTATGATAATTATCTACCATCTCAAACCATTTAGATATCTAGTGAGACCGTGCCGCTTAGCGGAACAAGTTTTCCCCTCAATAGTATCCTAAAAACTTTATAAAACCATATATTATGCTCTTGCATCCGAAATGGTTAAAACTATTTTAAGCAATATGATGAAATGCAAAAAAGTAACCAATTTCTGGATTTTCCATCCCCATTCATTTTGACTAACTGTCTCATTTATAGTTTCTAGGTTCACATTAACCAATTGGTTTTCATGGGCTTACAAATAACCTATTTAATCTTTATGGACTCTCTATCCGATTTCATAGTTTTCATGGGATTACTAAGAACCTAATTTAAGTTTATAGATTCCCTGCCCAATATCAAGTTTTTACGTGATCACTAAGAACCTATTGGACCTTGCCAATAACTTCATTGTTTCATGGGTTCTTCTTGAACTTATTGTTACCTCTAACAAATTCTCTTATATCCTAGTTTTCATGGATTGACTAGGAACCTATTGACATCTGTCTATATCTTAATGCAGATATAGTTTTCATGGGTTCACTACAATTTGGCCCCTTCCAACTTCTTTCTAATCAAAGTTTTCATGAGTTTGCTATGAATCTGTTGTCCCCTACCAATATCTCTATCTATATATAGTTTTCATGGGTTTACTATGAACGTATTTGCTACCGCCAATATCTTTTTCTAAACATAGTATTTATGCATTTACTATGAACCTATCTATCTGATATTTTCAATATTTAGGCATCCTACATTATAGTCTATATGACCTCCTAGATGTAATTCTACTCATTTAGGAGTTAATACAATTTATATTCACTACTGGGCAAGCCTAGTTGGTTATTCTGCCCTTTCTCCCCAAAATACAGTTATAGGTCCATTTTAAAGTGAATATGTATATGAAGAAGCAAACATAATAACATAATAGCACCAACACCTATGGTTTAATATCCTTGAAATCAATTCTTATAAAACATGTTTAATCCCTTTAAGCTAAAATTTTATCGAGGAAAGCTTCTTCAAAAATTTTATACTCAAAATCGTTTCAAAACTCCTTTACCTATGCCATGGTTTTCCTTTAAAATTGAGATTGCATTCATTGTTTTGAAAACTAATCCTTTCAAAACCATTGGCTAGCCTGCTTCGGAAGTAATAAAATTCTCTTTTCGAAACACCTTAAACATGCCTTTCGAAAACTTTAGGGTAACTCCCCTTCGAAACCTTCGTTATAGGCCTTTCGAAAGCATTGGTGAATCTCCCTTTTGAAACCATTTAAAAGCACCTCGTTCGAAACCATTGGGTTTGACTTAAAACATATCTTATTGGGTCTAAGTGAACACATGCGAAAGCACACATTTCGAAACCATTTAAAAGAGTATGGGGAAAAACAGATGGCTTCGGAATCTTCTATTCGAAAGCATAAAACATTTTAATAAAACTGTTGAAGGACAACATTGAAATCCCCTTTTAACACCATTACCTTCGAAACTTTTGAACCCATTCGAAAGCACTTAGGAAGTGGCTTTGTATGAGTTTAAAAAACAGCTACTCTTCAAAAGCATTGATGACTTCAATACACTCAAAAGGTAAAAGAACGATGTGGGGTTTTGACTAGGTCGGAACCACTACTTTTGAAAGCATTATTTTATGAATAAAGGAACTCATTCGAATGCTCTTACTTAAAAATGAAAGATGGAAACCCTCTTCGCAAGCTAGTTAAAAAATCCCTTTTGAAAGTGTGTGTTTCGACTCCTTCAAAAGCTCTTAGTAAAACAAGGCAGATGCTTATCGCTTAAAAATAAAACATATGTTTCGACCCCATCGAAAGCAATGCTTTCGACATCATGCCTTCCATCCTTTTCCAATCCACTTCATACCAATCTCATTGATACGATGTGTATTGGTTTTGGCTTTAATAGGTTTGACTAGGTTGGTTTCGACTGAGTCGAGGCGGAAGCATATGAGTCAAAAGGGGCTTCTAAAGGAGGCAAAACCCACTTTTCTAGAAAAAGGCTGAAATTAAACTACTTTTAGTAATTACTTTATAACTAACCTGCCTATTAATAATCCTTTAATTGATTGCCTTAAAACTTCTCAAATCCTTTACAAAAATAATTGCCACACGTTCTCATATCTACATTAGAGAAAATATAATAGTTAAGTCCTTCCATTATGTAAAACCAATAATGTATTTACGCCTTCTTTCTAAAATAGTTTAATTTTCATAGTAAATCACTTAGGAAAAATCACCAAAAATTGCAGAAATCCCCTTTCAATATGCTGTCTAACATATAAAAATTTCAGACCCAAATTCTTCTTGAAATAATCGAAATTACAAAAATTGGAACTCATCTCAAGATCATATTTCACGTGACAAAAATTATTCTCATGGCCTTTTAAATAAATTTAAATTAATTTTCTCCTTAAAACCGTCCAAAATCATATTTAAACAATTTTTTTAAATCAAGCATGTCACAAAACCAAGCATATCGTCATCCAAATCGTCATAAAATGGATTTAATCTTAAATTTAAAAACAAATGATTATAAAAAAATAGAGATGATTAAGATTATTATTCACCTTGATTATGATAAGGACTTTGAGGTTTGTTGTAGATTAATTTCCCCTAGCTTTAGTCCTTAGCGTTTGATTGAATTTCTCTTCCTTTTCTCCTCGTAGTGGCCGGCTCTTTTATTTAGATTTCGCGTTTGATTTTTTGAAATGAAAGTAGACGTGAAAATGAATGGATATGTGGATATAATGTGCAGCTATTTTCCTAATAAGTCCTTGTATAATTTAATTAACCTACAATCCATTCTTAAGCCATTTAATCTGTTAAGCATGGCCTCTAATTTTTTATTTAAATCTCAATCTCTTTATCGTTCTAATTCTTACATTATTCTATTTAATTTACCTAAATAAAACTTATGACTAATTTTATCAAAATTAGGTATGCTACTTTAAGTCCTTGAGATAATGGTTTTGATGACAACAACCTTTGAATAAGATTATAAAATATAAATACTAATATTATTGTTTAGATATACATGTATATGTAGGATTTAATCATGTAGGTACCAAGAATGAAGACTGTACAGTATAGAGGTTCAAGATATCAAGATTGAAGACTCATGAGTATCAAGATTACCAAGAGTTCAAGATTTCAATAATAAGTAACTCAATTAGGAATTTTGTTAGAACTCCTAGAAAAGCACTGGCATCTTAAAATCCAATTTATTCGTGGAACGGAATCCACTTCGAGCCCGTTAAAGGGATGAAGCCCTAAGTAGGATGGAGCCTACAAAAAATCTAGTGGAACATTGTTTTGTATCCACTAACTTTTATCAAAAATGTTTATACAAAATTATATCTTGTTTTCAAAATGATTTTAAAACCTTCCTTTTAAAAGAATCAAAATCATATATCCTGGTTTTAAATACCTTTAGCCTCAAAATAATCTTTAATTACAAAATCAAATTATCCTTAGTTTTAAACTATCTTTTAATGATAATATATTTAACTTTTAAATATTTATACTTAGATTTAAATGTAAAATTATAAGTAAAATTTTAGTTATACCAAAATATTATTTTCTCTATTTATTTATGTATTTTAACTATAGTTAAGTATATTTATAAAAGTTTAAAATAGTTTTAATATAAGATAAAAGTTATTTTCAAAGAAAAACAAAACACCCAAATTTCCTTTGGGATATCGACATACCCAAGTTACCCATGTCGACATAGTGTCAGTTGATTTCAAAATTTTAAATTTCCAAAGGAGTGTCTATTCGTCATATCTCTTCACGAATGGACATGGTTGTTGTTCTTCTATAAATAGAGGCTGTTTTCAACAAATTTTTAATCATATTTTCTGGTTTTCATTTCTCTTCTTCTTCCACATTTCTTTATACACATTCCTACCATTACTTTGCCGAAATCAACATTGAATCTAACTAGATTATCTCTGGTTTGATTCTCTATCACTATCTCAACAAGATCCTCAGTGCTATTTAGAGTTATATGCTTCTTTGTAATCAATTAAACGAGAAAAGGTGTGATTTTGGCCTTGGAAATCAATCAAGCGAGAAAAGGTGTGATTGTAGTCTTGGAAATCAATTGGGTGAACTTGTTGCCCATGAAATAAAGTATCTCTACCCAGAGGATTATGAATCTGGAGGGTGTACCTCGTTGCCTTGAAATCGAGGGTGTAATTGTACAATTGCTTTTGAAAGGAAATCCGTACTTGTGTGTAGGACTGGATGTAGGGTAACTCTGAACTAGTATAAAATCCGGTGTGTTCTTTCCTTTACTGTTTTTACTTTATTTTTGCATCTATGTTTGATTCTGTGATCACATCTGTGTCTGAATATTGCATACATTTGTGTTCAAATTAACAAAAACTCAAAAAGATTTAATAATTCCTTAAAACACTTTTCACCCCTTCTAGTGTTTATCCAAGCCTTAAGATCCGTAATCCACATTTCTCACAGTTACAGGCTCCCCTTCTTAAAGAATTTCATCCATGAAATTTAATAAGCACTAAATAATAAATATAGCAATCATCTGTAACAACTCCTAACAACCGTACTAGCCTACCTGACTAGCTACCATCTATATAAATCTAATATAGACATACCCTCAAAGCAGATCAGGATAAGTTTCTTTTATCTGTCTTCTGTCTTCCAAGTACAGTCCTTCTCATTATCGCTCCATTGAATTTTCACCAACCTGACTATCTTGTTAATCAACCTTTACTCATCTCTCGCTACAACCTGAACCGGTTGTCTAACAAAAGTCAAATTCAGCTCTACTACCAAATCTTCCAACTGTATTAGAGGAACAGTACTCTCTGGATCATGCACATACTTGCAAAGATGAGACACATGAAACACAATATGGACACCTACCACGCTGCTTGGCAACTCTACTCTGCATGCGAGCTTCCCGATCCTCTATATAATCTGGAACTGACCAAAATATCTAAGTGTCAGTTTCCTTGATTTTCTAAATCATACCACACCCTTCATCGGCGATACCTTAATGAAAACCCTATCTCCAACTGAGAATTCTAAGTCCTTATGCCACTTATCTACATAAATCATCTGTCTGGATTGAGCTTCCTTCATCCTTCTCGGATCAACTCAGTCTTCTCTATTGCCCCTCTAACTAGATCTGGACTTAAGACTAATATGTCTCCAGTCTCCAACCAACATGCTAGTGATTTGCATGGCCTTCCATACAAAGCTTCAAAAATAGTCATTCCTATACTAGTTTGATAACAATTATTATAGGAAAACTCAACTAAATGTAGGTGGTCCTCCCAAGATCCACCAAAGTCTAATACACAAGTTCTCAGTAAATCCTTGAGTACCTTGTCGACTCTCTTTGTTTGCACATATTATACGATACTCATATTAAGCTTGTTACCTAATACCTCTTATAGACCCTTCTAGAATTCACTAGTGAACAAAGCATCTCTGTCACTGGCTATACTAAAAGGAACTCTTTGTAGTCTAACTATGATCTTCATGAACAACTTAGTTAAAATAGGTGTTGTCCTGGTTGACTTAACTAAAATGAAATGGGCACTCTTGGCCAACCTGTCCATTATGACTCATTTACTTTCATATCTTCTATTTGACCTATGAAATCCGTATATAAAATACATGGATATTGAATCCAATTTCCAAATTGGAATCTCCATAGACCGAAGCAACTCACTCAACCTCTGATGTTCGCCTTTCACTTTTTGACAATTTGCACATTGCTTAACCCAAAAGTCAACATCCCTCTTCATACCTTCACAATAGAAAATCCTCTTTATATCTTGGTACACCTTGATCCATCCAGGATGAATCGTAAACTTGGACCGATGACATTCTCCTAGAACTTCTTTCCTCAAGTCCTCCACATTCGGAACACATAATCATCCCTTCTTTCTCAACCATCCTCTTTGGTCAAGACTAAAATCCTTTAGGCCATTGATCTCTGATTCCACCTCAAGCCTTCTAATTCTCTCGGCTAATACTGGATCCTCTTTCTGCTTAGAAAAGTCCTCTCTATCAATACTGGTCAAACTTCTAAACATGACAAGATGGTGGGACTTCGACTAGAACTAGCAATCTATCCTAACTGCACACTACAAATAGTCAGAGCTTTTAAATCCTTCCACTCTGCCAACATAGCTAACACAAAATTAAGATGTCTTCTGCTAAGAGCATCTGCTACCTTTCCCAGAAGTATACTCTATACCAAAATCATAAGCAGCTAAAAACTCCAAACACCTATGTTGTCTCATTTTCTGCTCCTTCTAGAAGAATAAATACCTTAATGACTTATGATCTACGTATAGCTCAAATCTCTCCCCTAGGAGATAATGCATCCAAATCTTAATTCAAAGATCACTGCAACCAACTCTAAATCATGAGTAGGATATCTCACTTCATGCGGTCTAAGCTATCGTAAAGCATAGGAAATTACTTTAACTTTCTACATTAACACAGCCCCCAATCTAGTCCAACATGCATTAGTATACACCACCAACCCTTGGTTTCCGTCTAGAACCACTAATACTTGAGCATTGGTCAACAAATTCTTTAACTTAAGGAATGCTTCCTCACATTTATCGGACCAAACAAACTTTACCTCCTTCCTTGTCAACTTAGTCAAAGGTGCTGCTATCCATAAGAAATCCTTGGTGATTCTCCAGTAATTTTCAACAAGTCCAAGAACTTCTAATCTCAATCATCGTCTCTGGTTTCTTCTAATTATTAACAGTTTTGATCTTATTTAGATCAACTAACAAGCCCTTCCCTGAAACCACATGACCAAGAAACTTAACCTCTTTCTTTCAAAAATGACACTTGGAAAATTTCACCTTCAGTTGGTGCTGCCTCAGCGTCTCAAATACTGCTCTAAGATGATCTTCATGCTCTCTTTCATCCTTAGAATATAATAAAATATCATCTATAAACACCAAAACGAACCTATCCAAGTACTCCAGGAACAATCGGTTCATCAAATCCACGAAGAAAGCGGGTGCATTCATTAATTCAAATCGCATTACAAACCACTCATATGAACCATACCTAGTTCAAAATGTTGTTAAAGGAATAATGTCCTCTGCCACTCTAAACTAATGGAAACTTGTCGCCAAATCCAACTGGGAAAACGCTCTGGCTCCACTCAACCGATCAAATAGATCGTCTATTCTTGGCAAAGGATGCTTATTTTTTATAGTCTCTCGCTTAACTTACAGTAGTCGATACACATCCCCGACGAGCCATCTGGCTTCTTCATGAATACCATCACCGCTCACTAAGGTGAACTGCTTGGTCTTATAGAATTCCTTCCTTCCAAATACACAAGCTGCACTTTCAATTTCTTCAGCTTAGTCGGTGTCATATTGCTAGGTGGTTTATTCACAAGTTTCGCCCCTGGCACAAGATTTATCTGAAACTCAACAGCTCGTTTTTGCAGTAGACCTGTAACCAGCTCAAAGACATATGCAAACTTTCTTGCTACTCAAACCCGACAGAACTCTTCTCCCACTTCCATAGCACTTAGCAAAGCATAACTAATACGGTCAGAATTCTCCACTGAGAATATGATTCTGATATGACTATCCGGGTTTCTAAGAGATATCTTCCCATCATGGCAAAATATCCTGACCTCATACTTATTCAACCAATCTATACCCAAAATGATCTTAAAATCTACGAAATCAATAACATACAGACTGCATGCAAACTTATGACCTAACAAATCAAGTTATAATTGGTTACATCTCATCTCTAGAGTTGCATATCCTCCTATTGGATTCGCAACCCTTAAGGAAGTAACAAGATATGTGGGTTCTAAGCATAACCTATCAACTAGATTCTGAGATTTAAATGAATGTGATGCACTGGTATCAAATAGTATCCTAACCGCTATACTCTAAATCAAAAACATGCCTTCCACCACAGTTTTCGCTTTATCAGTTGCAATAGGCTGGCTGATGCTGGTCCGATAGAAAAAACTTTCCTCTATCTGACTTAGCTGCCTTTGGACACTGATTCTTATAATGCCCAATTTGATCACAGTAGAAGAACTTCACAATCTTCTTGTCTGTAGCCTTCTTCCCCTTGCCTGACCAACTCATGAGCATAATGACCTTTCTTGTCACATTTGAAGCAAATTATATTGGCTTTTGCCTTCTTGGCAGCATCTCCTTTCTAGGCTCCCTTCTTCTTAACAAACTTTCTGTTCTTTCCTTGAAAACCCCAGATTTTAACTGGCTTCTCTCTAGCATAAATAACAAGCATCTCCTCATAGCGAATTTCTATTTCCACCACTACAATACTAGGATCATGGAGATGTGGCAGGGTTGCCCTAGTAATCTTGGGCCTCAGTCCATTAAAAAACCTCTCATTCCTTCTAATGATGATGTCTATAGCATTATATCCATAATGGGACAACACATCAAACTAGCGACATACTCAACAAATGACATCTCTCCCTACTCCAGATCCAAAAACTTCCTCAGCAGTGCTGATTTAGCAACTTCTGACATAAACCTTTCCTCAAATCTCCTTTTAAAATCAACCCAAGTCAATTCCTCCTCCGAAACACCGGCAGTAACACTGTTCCACCAATAAAGTGCTGACCCTTGCAACTGCCTATTGGCCAACCTTCTCTTCTGCTCATCAACTAAACCCAAATCAGCAAAGATACGTTCATAATGCAACAACCAATTCTCCACCTCTATGGCATCCTCCGTCCCCACAAACGGCTTCCGACCAAGACTGGTGTAGTCTTTGTTTAGCTTATCATAATTGTTCCCAACTAAAACCACACGATTATCTCCTCCTATATTTCTAGCAACTCCAATAGCATCTCCTGCTTGCACCATATTGATGAAGAACTGATACATCGTCTTTATATCTACTAGTGGATTTCTAACACCCACATTGGCATCTGCATTTTAGTTAGCATTAGCCTGTCGACCTTTTTCCTCCTTCTATTAGGTTGAACATTTCCATTAGTTGTGGTGCATCCATTATAGAGATTTCCTCTTTCATTGCTTGCCTCCATATCTTTCTTTCTCATGAATCTACATACGAGCCCTAGTAAGATAAAGAAGAACGGTCTAAGAGAGAGGGAATACATACTTATATATATATATATATATATATATTTATCAAAATAAGTATGTTACTACAGTGTTATCCGAAACCCCGACCTTATTTTCTGATTCGTCGGATTATGTTTTTGAAAAATCTTTTAGGTTTCTTTTAAGTTTCATAAACCTATACTCTGATACCAACTTGTAATATCCCCCACTTGGAGGCCTAAAACCAATATCTACAGATGTTGCAGTCATCAATAGTTATTAATTTTTAGCGAATAAATATGGTAATGTTAGACACATTTATATAACAAAAACACATGAATATGGAATAATACATAGATTTTAAAACCACTTTTTCATTACATTTCAAATCAATATTTCAGGTTCATTACATAATCCCACAATGGTATCCACTTTCAGAAAAAAATATAATTATCACACAAACACCAAGAGTGACATATGAAGATGCCCCCTTGGATGATCAGAGTATATAATTAGGCAAGTAAACAACTTTGCCATTAGAACCAAAACACAATGGAATAAAAAGATATCTTATTAACTAGCTTGCCTCATGCACGTCTCTAGAAGCTTTATTCGTCTAAAAGAGAACCTGAAAACCTTAAACCTCAAACTACTCAAAATCAATTAAGCACCCGAGAATTCAAGAGGAAAACATAAACTTTGAGTCAGTCATAAAGCCTGGTATAATTAATTCAAAGCTTTATAAACTTCTAGTCAAACCATTTGGATATCGAGTGTGACAATGCCGCTTAGCGAAATGGGTTTCCCCTCACTAGTATCCTAAAATATTTATAAAACCATATAATGTGGTCCTGCATCCACAATGATTAAAATAATTCAAAGCAATATGATTATATGCAACAAGTAATCAATTTCTAGATTTCGCATCCCCATTCATTTTGACTAACTGTCTCATTTATAGTTTCCAAGATCTAACCTATTAATTTTCATGGGCATAGTAATAACCTGTTTAATATTTATAGACTCCATGTTCAATTTCATAGTTTTCATGGAATTTAAGTTTATGGACTCCCTGCCCAATATCATAGTTTTTATGGGATCACTAAGAACCTATTGGCCCCTGCCAATAACTTTATTGTTTCATGGGTTCTTCCTAAACCTATTGGCATCTCCAATAACTTCTACTATATCCTAGTTTTTATGGGTTGACTAGGAACTTATTAACATATATCAATATCTTAATCCAGATATAGTTTTCATGGATTCAGTACAAACCAATTGGCCCCTGCCAACCTCTTTCTAGATGTAGTTTTCATGGGTTTACTATGAACCTATTGACCCCTGCCAATATCGCTATCTATACATAGTTTTCATGGTTTTACTATGAACCTATTGGCTACTGCCAATATCTTTTCCTAAACATAGTTTTCATGCATTTACTATGAACCTGTCTATCTAATGTCTTTAATATTTAGGCATCCTGCATTGTGGCCTATCTGACCTCCTGGATGCAATTCTACTCATTCAGGAGTCAACATAATTTATATTCACTACTAGGTCGATCTAGCTGGTTATTCTGCCATTTCTTTCCAAAATACAGTTATGGGTCCATTTTAAAGTGAATATGTATATGAAGAAGTAAACATAATAACATAATAGTACCAACATCTGTGGTTTAATATCCTTAAAATCATTACTTATAAAACATGGTTAATCCCTTTAACCTATTATTTTATCAAGGAAAGCTTCTTCAAAAACTTTATACTCAAAATCATTTCAAAACTCCTTTATCTATGCCATGGTTTTGATTTAAAAATTGAGATTGGGTTCATTGTTTTGAGAACTAAGTCTTTCGAAACCATTGGATAGCCTCCATCGAAAGCAATAAAATTTTCTTTTAAAAGCACCTTAAACACGCCTTTCGAAAACATCAGGGTAACTCACCTTTGAAACCTTCATTAAAGACCTTTCGAAAGCATTGCGGTATCTCCCCTTTGAAACCATTTGAAAGCACCTTTTTGAAACCATTGGGTTTGACTTAAAAACACATCTTACTGGGTCTAAGAGAACACATGAGAAAGTATCCCTTTCAAAACCATTTAAAAGAATTTGAGGAAAAACAGATGGCATCGACATGATCTATCCGAAAGCTTAAACATTTTAGTAAAACAGTTGAATGACAGCATCGAAATCCCCTTTCGACACCATTGCCTTCGAAACCCTTGAACCCATTCGAAAGCATTTAGGAAGTGGCTTTGTATAAGTTTAAAACAATAGCTATCCTTCGAAAACATTGATGACTTCACTACACTCGAAAATAGAATGACAGCGGGGTTTCGACTAGGTCGGAACCACAACTTTTGAAAGCATTATTTTGTAAATAATCAAACTTATTCAAAAGCTCTTACTTAAAAATGAAAAATGGCAACCCTCTTCAAAATCTAGTTAGAAAATCCCTTTCGAAAGTATATGTTTCGACTCCTTCAAAAGCTCTTAGTAAAACAAGAAGGCGCTTATCACTTGAAAACAAACAAAAGTTTCGACCACATCAAAAGCAGTGCTTTTGACATCATGCCTTCCGCCTTTTTCAAAATCCACTTCATACCAATCTCACTGATACCATGTGTATTGGTTTCAGCTTTGATATGTTTTAGCTAGGTTGGTTCCAACTGAGTCGAGGCGGGAGCATATGAGTCAAAAGGAGTTTCTAAAGGAGGCAGAATCCACTTTCCAGAATAAAGGCTGAAATTAAGCTACCTTTAGTAATTACTTTATAACTAACATGCTTATTTACATTCCTTTAATTGGTTACCTTTACAAAAATAACTAACGCACATTTTCAGATCTAAATCAAAGAAAATTTAACAATTAAATCCTTTAATTAAGTAAAACCAGTAATGCAAATAAGCCATTCTTTCTAAAATAGTTTAATTTCCATAGTAAATCATCTAGAAAAGATCTCCAGAAATTATAGAAATCACCTTTAAATTTTTTATCTAATATACAAAATTCCAAACCCTAATTCTTCTTGAAATAATCAAAATAAAGTTTAAAACCGAATTATACATATTTTCCTTCGAAAAATCATATTAAATTTTCCATAGCTTGGAAAATTATAAAAGTTGAAATCCATCTCCAAAATCATATTTTATATGACATAAAATTTCTTATAGCATTATAAATCAATTAAAGATCGGTTTTACCCTTAAAATCATGCAAAATAATAGTCAAATAATTTTTTTAAATCAAAATGTTACAAAACCAGGCATATCATCATCCAAATCATCATAAAATAGATTTAATTTTATATCAAAAACAAATGATTATAAAACAAATAGAGATGATAAGGATTATTATTTACCTTAAATATGATAAGGACTTAGAGATTTGTTGTAGATTACTTTTCTCTAGCTTTAATCCTTGGCTTTTGATTTAATTTCTCTTCTTTTTCTCCTTGCAGTGGCCGACTCTTCTATTTAGATTTCACGTTTAATTTTTTGAAATGAAAGTAAATGTGAAAATGAATGGATATGTGGATATAAGGTGCAACTATTTTCATAAGAAGCCCTTGTGTAATTTAATTAACCTACAAGCCATTCTTAAGCCTATTTAATCTGTTTAAGCAAGGCCTCTAATTATTTTATTCAAATCTCGATCTCCTTATCTATCTAATTCTTATGTTATTTAATTTAATTTATGTAATTAAATCTCTTGAATAATGTTACCAAAAATTAGAGGTGTTACATGATGTCATATGGTAGTTGATATTTTGATAAGATATTTTCCTTTGGAAAATGAGTTGTAAAATTGCACATGAGAGGGAGGTTGCTTCGTGACCTTCCATGAAAGGTAAGAGTTGGATGGTAACCTACCAGAAAAGTCTATTTAAACTCCTTAAGTGTTAATGAAATTAGTTTGCAAATTTATGAACATAGAAAGCATAAGCTCTTCACCCTCTTCATCTTCGCTTTTAAACTCCTCAACAATGCATATCAACACAAAACTTCTCCAAACTTTTGATAAGGGGCTCGGACGACGTAGGTGATAGGAATATCAAATCAAAAGTGGAAGAAAATGAACACAAGAGAGAGGTTCAAGGGGGCTGTGAGAAATATTAGGGTCTAGGAAAATGGCCATGAGCTTTTTAGGTGCAAAGGTGGTTTCTATGGATGCTTGGTGATGGTAGAAAGTGTTATTGTGTTCTTAGTGGGTTTTGCTTGGTTTGAGGTGAGTTAACTCAGCATTGAAGTGAATATATTGTGTGTATATATGTGCTTTAATATGATGTCAAGATTGAACTGATAAAGTTAGAACTTTGGACCATACTTGATTTTAAAAGCAAATGGAAACTATATATTGTATATCTTCACTTCCAATACCCTCTACAATATGTATTATGGCCTTGACTATATATTTACATGTTTGATTTGGTTGTATGTGGAATTGGAGTGTGTCTGAAGTGAGAAAGTCATTGTAAGTGCACTTCTATAATCCCTTGTTTTTAACTAGTGCAAAATGGTTACATGTGAACATATTGTGAAAATATATATTTTTGTTGTGCTCTACACTTTTAATAGTGTATGGAATAACAAAGAATTGGTTTGGAAAATTATAGAAATGATAGATCAATGTTTGCAAAAGTTAGTAAGTGAAAAGGCCACTATGAGTACACTTTGTAAATGTCTTTTGTCCGGTAATTTTTAACATTATTTTGAAGGACATCCTTAGGTGTTTTCTTTGCTGTTTTATTAAGTATTATATGGGTAGTACTTATTATAAATATATTAGAGTTTAAATTGATTGTTAATTAGTTGAAAACTGGCTAAATATTTAGGCCTTTAAAACTGGTTTTATAGAAAAAACATGAAACAACAACATTTCTCAACTACAACACTTTCTGGGTGTTTCTGCACTTTTGAAGCACTTCTGTTAAATGTTTTTGTATTTTATTTAGGACTTTAAAATTTTAAGAATGACATTTAAATAAACTATTTTTCAAAAATCGATTTAGGGATGTTTAATACATATATTAGAGTATTTTAAAAGCGGTTTGAAGTTTAAATATATTTCTAATAATTATTTATGAATATTTAAAGTAAAAGGTTTATTATGTAGAAAACTTTCTTTTTTATAATTTTTGTAAATCTAAATTTATTTTTACATAATATTTTATACAGATATTTAAAATCTATTTATATGTACTTTTAAAGTGTGTGTGTGTGTGTAAGTTGGATACGTATATTAAATATTTTATAAAAGGATAAGTGATATTGGTTATAACACTTAGTCATAATGAAAGGTTTTGAGGAGTTAATTAAAAATATGTTATCTTGTTAGTAAGTATACTTAGATCTTTAAAAAGAATGCTTTTAAATACATAAGTATAAATGGTTTTTGGTTTATAGTAAAGATGTTTTTTAAATATAATGGCAAGTAGAATTGATTTTGGGTTTATAGTAACAATGTTTAAGCAATGTTTATTTTAGTCCATTTGAATATACTTTTAAAAATAACCGGATATTTGAAAAGAATGCTTTTGAAGGTTAGCTTAAGCATGAAATGATTGAGTTTGTAGTGGCAATGTTTAGGTGATATTTGTCTTTGTTTGAATATACTTATGAATGTAGTTAGATCTTTAAAAAGAATGATTTAGAGATAATGAAAAGTGAAAAGTGTTTGAGTTTATAGTAAATAATTTTTTTGTAAAATTTGCTTTAACTGTTTTGTTCATACTTCTAAAGTGGAAAATCTTGTCAAATGGTTTGTGAATAGTTTTGTACCTTTAAGATAAGTATATGAATATATTTTAATGCGTTGAAAGAGTAGAAATGAACAGTGAAATAATAGAATATATGTAGATGCCTTTTATAAAGGTAATTTTAAATGTGTATATATATATATATATAGGGGTAAAAGAGGAAGTGTATAAAATCATCGTGGATGACATGGTTTGAGATACCCCAAGGAGGACCCATTAGCATAAAATGTATCTTGCTTTTAGAATGTATGTATTCGAAATTCCTCGAGGAGGACTCCTACATACCGTTCGCTTACTTCTAAAGGAATTACTATTTGATAAGGTAAGCTCTAACTAATAAAGGAATTAATTAAATAAAAAGGATTTAAAAGTCGTTTGTGTGACTTAATCATGCTTTGTGTGTGACTTAATCGTGGTTTGTATGTGACATAATCGTGCTTTGTATGTGACTTAATTGTGATTTGTGTGTTTACTCATTTATGGAAAGTATTTAATCCTACACTTAGGACTAACGATTGAAAAAGTAGACTCGTTCTATCTACAAGAGTTAAGAATAAAATCTCAAGGTAGGGATTTAATGCAATTAGTTCTCTAGTCTACTGGCTTCTCTCCTGACTGAGGGATGGTGTAGTTGAGAAGGTTGGAAACGTAGTATGCATACAAGACTTGTTTCCATATGCAGTCCTTAATATTTTTATTGAATTTGACCAAAGTTACCATATCAAATATCTGGAAGGAACACTAGAATTATATGGTATGGTTATCCCTTGTGATGTTATACCCTACTAAAATCATCTTACTCTTCTAGGATAATAAATAAGGAAATCCGTCCGAATAGGTGATAATCTTCAATGTTATTAATTGTTTGTTTATTTCTGAAAAAAGTAAGTTAATTTAACCAAAAAATATCGACTAGTTTTGAGGTGTTTGGTAAGTGGGGAGTGTACCTATATGAGATGATTTAAAACCTTAACCACTTCAAAATCGATATACATGTTCTTTATTTTGGAAGCGATTGTAAAGTGAAATGTTATAGAGTTACAATGTCAATTCTAATGTTAAGTCTAAGGGAGAGGTCAATGTTAACATTTTGAAAAATTGCTATATAGTCGAACTGTCTATCCTTAGGTTAATACCAAGGGAGAGATAGAGCATTCACATTCATCGGAAGACTTATACTTGAATCCATTGAGAGAATCGTGAAATATTCGAGATGTTGGAATCCATGTAGAGGTTTGAGACCTATTCGAGATACTGGAATCTATGAAGAGATTCGAGATCTATATGAGTGATGAAGACAAATGTATTGAGATGTTGAATGTGACTACACAATTGATAACGATTAAAATAAAGCAGGATACATAGCCAATGGATTTAGCTAATCCAGGGACATATCGGCTCTATTCTATAGATGCTTACAGATTGCTAGAGCGAGCGATGATATTCGGTATCACATGTTACAAGTATGAACTAGCTATGTTTATCCTATGGCATATTTTATATGGATACGATGCTTGGAAGGATATTTCTAACCCTTGTTAGGAGGCCCATTCTTGACGTATCGAGAGCACCTACAACAGAAATCCATATGCGAACTAACCTTAGCGGTTTTAATTGTATAATTAATATTGTTATGTTGTACATGCAACATAGCTATTTTCTAATTTTTATTCTACACCCTATACGTTATCCATTATATCACCATATGTACTTGTTAGATAGTTTGGTTCTTTTGAGAGGAAAATCATTTTGGTGATTGGGTTGGTCTTAAAAGATACTATTACATGGATGCATAATGTTTCTGCAGTTTCTCATACTAGATTTAAGTTTGACTCATGGTTTTATTTTTCCTTTAATTTCTCAAACGCTCCTTCGAAGTTCGAGAAAGACATGTTCTCGTTGGATATTCTTTGAAGCCTGAGGAGACAAGCTGGATGCTTTCACCAACCGTAGTATTCTTATTTCCATTGCACTACTAGTTACTAGTATGTATATCAGCATTTGTGAGGATGGGCTGTTATAACTGTCCAGACTGATGATAACACTTAGGATTGTGACTCAAAAATGATAATTATCTTAGAGTGGCAATTTGTACTATCTTTTGATATTATATTTTATCGTTCCGCTATAAGGTTCAGTTATTTTGTTCTCTTATTTCTTGTTCCTTTTTCCTTCTTTTTTCCTTTTACCCTAACAATCTGTCTTACCAACACTTAGGTGTTTGGAACGTGAATATTGTAAATGTATTAGTGTTGACATTTGGGGGTCGAAAACGCAGGTTGTTACATTAGGTTGGTGCAATTACCCAAAGCGGTGCTAAAGTTCGTTATCTGTAGTGTGCCTGCATAAAAATAAGCTGGACCTAGCTCCTTATTGCTATATGCTATCCCATAGAACTTTCAATCCCATCAGTGCATAGGTTCGAATTGGGATCACCTTACAGCTCCTTAGTATGACATGTCACATTGGAGAACATTCAAGCCTCCTAGCACTTAGGTTCGAACCAGGCCTTTCTTTAGTTCTTTTTTGCAGCATGTCACCCTAGAGAATCTTCAAGCCTCTTGGTGCTTAGATTCAATCTTGGATTGCCATTTAGCTCCTCACTATAGCTTGTTACCCTGGAGAACCTTCAAGCCAACCAATGATTGAATTCATGCCGGGACTGCCCAAAAATAGAGCGACACGTAGATAAGTTCAATTTTTACCATAGCTATCTGCTAAATTCTTATGAATGATGGCACTTGTCACTCGTCTGACCATCATATCACACCCTTATTCATGAGTGTTTGAGCCAGCCGTGCACCCCAATTCAAATCGGGACTTATGATCGCTTAACGACATGTGATGTGTCACCCAAGGGAACCCTTGAGTTCCTATGCGCTTCGGTTCGGCTAGGCACGTTTGGCACTACACATGACCGCTTATCATCCAAAGGCCAATATGCGCTCCCACTCAATTTCAATGCCATCCACCAATTGGTACCTGGCCGATATTTGGCTCTCATCAATGCCCGGGTTCATCCCATCCATGATAATATTAGCATTTAGCATGCCTTAAACGAGATCTTTTTTGAAAATAAAGCATGAACTCATCCTGACCACGTATCTCCCGAGAGGACCTTCAAGCAACTCCATCAAGAAAGCAGCATAGTGAAGCTCATTTATCATTTGCTGGCCTTGGCAACTAATGAACGACTGAGTTGGTCAGTCACTGCTCACCTCCAAGTCGTTTATTGACCTAGACTGTCAGTCAAAATAAATTAGTTAACCCAATGAAATGGAATTTCTAAGCCATTCAAGGTATGGTACCGTACCGATTACAAGCAAATAATCAAAGGAAATAAGTTTTTAACACAAAAGATGTGTTCCTATTCTTTTCAAAAGTGTGCAGGGGCATATGCCTTTCGTGCTAAGCTTACAGAGATTTTCAACTGCTAATTGTTTGAAAAGAAGAAAAAGGGAAAGGGAAGAAGAAGCATGTCAACAATGCTCTTCAGAGGAATGTCAGCCCGCGCTCTTATCACCGGTTAGACCATGCTTGGTTGCACTTATGGCTCTTCCCCAATACTACAAGCAACTAGGAATTTTTTGAAGAAAATCGAATGGCTTGTCATCTTTGAAGTATTCTATAATGGATCTGGCAAGAGGCTTAAAAAGCTTCCAAACAACCGTGCCAAGTAACAGACCAAGGCTTTGACCATCATAGTAGCGGCAGAGGCGATAGCCACTACTCTTTCCAATGAGGCATTAAAATGTCCAAACCGACATAAGGTCAAGAATGTTAGAGCATCAAAGCAAGGAATCCCCCTAGCTTCCCCTAGATCATCAACGTAAGACCGACGAGCAATTGCCATCAGAAGGATGGTCGAACAGCGCAAGCCAGCTCCAAGCTAAATGCAAGATCCATCTCTAGAAGCAGAAATCCAAGCAAGCGATTTGAACTGAAATCGACAAACATAGTTCTACATCCAAAGGCTGCCTCCTCTATTTTTATCCCAACCAAGTTTGGTAAAAACCTAAGCACTCAAGAGCACTGGAGAGGAATGGGAAGATGAAGTTATCTATTTTTACCAATAGAAAATCATGCAAAGTTCAAGTTTGCTAAATTGTATGCTAATTTCCCTATGGGTTCAAAGGGGAAGAAGAGGGTGGTATTTATACTCCACTCCCTTTAATCGCAGTCATTAGGATAAAGAAGGCAAAAAAAATGATCTTAACCATTCAGGGTGATAAATGTCGTGTCGTACGATGCATATGGGCAAAACGACACATCCCTGCCACGTCTCGGGAAGCCAATCGCTATAGCAAACAACACAATGCCATGTAAGTGGTGCAATATTTTCATGGAAGAACTGTCAATTGATGAAGCCTTCATGATTTTACAAGCCCTCTTATGGGCATAGACTTGGAGGGCAAAACATTACTTAATTTTCTTGTAAGAAAGTGGATTGATCAAGGAACCTTAGCCTGGCCTAGTCCGGTCCAAGCCGGCCGGTGTCCAGGTCAGCACACAAGCCAACTATGGTTTGGGGGCAGATCTACTGAGTTTCCTATATATGATAATAACTCAAATCCAGTTTAGGTTCATATCGGTTCCTTTGCTCGGCTGCATGCTAAGCCATCTGCTAGCTAAGCTCCTTCGCACAACAACCCCTATGACCAGCTTCCCCGTCAAAACATTGCACTTGTCCAACTCTCCCATTATGGCAAGGCACTAACCTAGCTTGGCCCATCTCCCATTAGTCGATCAACTCTCTCTCTATCTACAGCTTTCTTGCAACTGGCTTTAGGCCAGCCCGCTTGTTTAGGCATCTCTCCCTCGGCTACCTCCTAATTGCATAGCTTGAGACAATCCTAAGGGTGGGCCGACATTAATCCAGCTTCGATACTGGCACCTATGACTTGCAGTTTGCCACGTCTTCCCCTGCTTGACATGCTTTTGGTTCTCACTAATTCCCATCCTCCTTATGCCCTCAGCAGATCAGCTCAGTCCATCCTACCGCCTAGGCATGCAGGAGTAAAGCGATAAGAGGTATAGCCGGATGTACCTATTTCTCACAAGAAGCATGTTCCAATTTTCTACAAGCATACTGCAAGTACAAGCATGTTTAATGCAAAGCATGGTGGAGCATGTTCCTAGTATAGTTCTTCTGTTGACCTTCATCTCAATCATGCTTCCTTTCCTCCATTGGTCATCTCTCAGCAAGTCCATTTAGCTAGATAAATGGCCAGGCATGCTTCATAACGATTTTGCATCCTGATCTTGTTCGTCCAAGCATCAATTCAATTGCTATAAGAACCCTATGCATGGTTACTTCCAAGGGGTTGGCTGGTTCCCCCATGGAAGGGATTCAGCTTGATTAGGGCCCTAATGGAGGGGACTTGGTTGGTTGGAACCTAAAATCAACTGTTCAAATCTCCTGATATAGCAACTCCTTGAGAATAGCAGCTTCATTAGTCTTAGTCGAATCATCATTTCTTTTATATTCTCTTATAATTATTTATAAGAGATCCATATAGTTTGAAAACATTATTAATATCACGGATATTGATTTTGATGACAACAACCATAAATATAGGAACTAATGTTTTTTAAATTATATGAAATATTTTGTAGGATATTACATAGGTTTATACAAGTACATGATAATCAAATTTGAAGAATGGTCAGTAAGAAGAATAGAGATCGAGATTCAGAGATGATCAAGATAACTGAAGTACATGAATTTAGAGATAATGGCATGAAGAGTTAAAAAATATAGTTTATAGTTAATAGACAATAGATTAGTTTGTTAGAGTCCTTAAATAACAACTTTCTTCTCCTTGAATACTCACTTATTAAAATATTTATTTTATTACGAAAATATTTATTTTATGAAAACAAGTTTCTACAAATATTTTATGAAAGTTTTATATATTAAAGTTTTCTAAAACTATTTAAATAATTTTTCAAAATTCCAAAATTTTGAATCGCCTTAAATGTGTTTTTGGTTTTCAAAATAATAAGGGTATGTCGGCATACCCTACCTATGTATGTCAATATATGTACCCTTAAAGCGGTGTCACTTGAATTTTGAATAGTTGTGATTTTTGACTACATCTTTTCATGTATAGACATGTCCCTTCAAACACTATGTAAAGGGGACTTCAAAATGAATTTTTAAAGCTCCTTTCTCTCTCATAATGTATTTTACAAAATTCACTTTCTATTTCTTCAAATTCATTCAAATTAAATCTCTAATTTACTATATATATTTTCTACAACCTACTTAATAATTTGAAAGTATTCTCTCAACAATTCAAAGATCAAAGTGCTATTGAATGGCTTAAGGATATTTTGTATCCAAAGTACAACTATTTGTATTTGGAACAACATCTCTCTACTACTATTTGTGTGTATGTGTTTGTTGCCCATTCAAATCAAATGAGTATGCTTGTTAGCTATCAAGTCAAGTGGGTGTGCGTATTGTCCATTTAAATCAAGTAGGTAATCTTATTTCTCGATTAAATCAAGATAGTCTACCATACTCAGAAAGTCAGGATAGTGTATCTTATTACCATGATATCAAGATTGCATTTCGATGTGCTTGCTACCTGATTAGATTAGTTATTTAAAAGGAAATCTATACATATACCATATGGGACTAGAAGTAGGATTGGTTAATCTGAACCAGTATAAAGCTCCTGGTGTCATCTCTCTTACTTTTACTTTATTATTACTGCATTTATATCTATCGATGACTACCTACTAATATATATCTGTGTTGATTATCAGTGTTTGAATTTGAATCTCAAAACTGTATAGAAAAGTTCCATATAAGTTTTAAAACACTATTCACCCCCCTCTAGTGTTAAATTAGCCTTAAGATTCATTTACATTATTATAATTTATACACCCTGTTTCCCATATTTGGTATTAGAGCATCAGGTTTTCAAAAACTCATTATTTGTTTTTTGAAAAGTATAAATGGCTAGTAACACTGGTAGTACACTTTATAACGCTTTTGTAGAAGGATAAGCAACCACTAGACCTCCATTATTTAATATTAGTAACTATGTTTACTGGTCATATAGGATGAAAATCTATTTACAACACAATGATTTAGATATTTGGAACATTACATAGAGTGAGTATACTGAACCACAAACTCAATAGTCAAAATGGACGCCTCACCAAAAGACACAATCACTCAATAACTATAAAGCCATGAATATCTTATTTTTCTCCATAGATAAAAATGAATTTAATCGAGTTCCTATTTTCAAGACTGCTTATGAAATTTGAAGAATATTGCAACTAACGCATGAGGGCAGTAGTAAAGTAAAACAACCTAGGATTTCCATGATAATCAGCCAGTTTCAACTTTTTAAAATGAAACTGAGTGGATCTATTTTTGACATGTATTCTAGATTTCAGGATACAGTTCATTCTAGTATCATTAGGGGAAAATGTCTCACAAAAGGATCAAGTTAGAATAATTGACTCTCCTCCAAATGAGATCAAAAGTCATTAACAAAAGATGAAACTAATGATATTACTGTATTGAAAATTGAAGAAATAATTAGTAATCTAATGCCATGAAACACAGTTGCAGGATAAAGGAAAAATAATATGACAGAAAAGAAATCTATTGCATTCACGCAATAACTAACGATCAATATTCAAATGATAATGATAATGATGAGGAGATTGCTTTTCTGACTCAAAATGGTAGAAGATTTCTAAAGTACAAAAATATGAATAACCTTTGTAAAACTGAAAACATAAATTCCAACAACGGAAATATTTTTAAATGTTACGACCATGGTGAATCTAGCCATCTCGAAGAGACTGTCTGCAACAGGAGAGAACAAAGAATTCACCAAACGTCGATTCATTCAAAAAGATAAAAATGGCTTACAATGTAACATTGGATGATTCGATACAACATCCAGTGACAATGAACCAGAAACTGAAAATATCAACATGTATTTAACGATGATGGATGATTAATTAGACCAATCAAAGAAAACAATAAAATCGATACTTTTTACATTTTTTATTTTTATTTTTTTATTTTTATGCAAATTACTTAATATGGGAATAAATATTATTATAATACTAATATAACTATATATGAATATTAATATATATAACATGATATGTATATATAAATAACAATAAATAAATAATAAAAGTATATTTCTTCAATCTTAAATTTTGAAAACTTCAGCATATATGTCGATAATTGCCACTAGGTATGTCGATATATCTATTAGAATTTTAAGAATCTTTTCAGATTTTAAACGTTTACTCTCTTTTGCATTAAATTAAAAAATTGGAAAACCATCTTTTTACCTGTCACATGACAATTCAACTTCTATTTATTCGCTCTTTCTTACCTCATCTTCTATACACACTTTATTTTAAAAATCAAATAAATTCATCACTCTCTTTCCTAAAAAACAAACCAATAATGTCTTCCGCAAACCAACCCTCTTTATCATAACCATTAACCTTGCCAAAAGAATCAAAGTCAAATTTTCAATGATCAAGAGTACATTGAAACATATATTTAGCGCCAAAATTGGTCACTAACACCCAATTATAAATGAAAGCGCTAACTAACGGTCATAGATATCATATATGATATATTTAAGAGAGTAATAATATGAAGAACGGTCGAAATTAAAATGAAAGCGGTAAAGAACACAGATCTTACAGTGGTTCGGCTAACTCCGACCTACATCCACTCCAGAAGTTTCCTTTTTATTGATGTTCGAATCAATTACAGTTACAAACTGATAGAGTAACCTTTAACCTTAGAAAATAGAAAGTTAGAAAGCGGAGAGAAGAAGATCCCCCATCTGGAGACCCACATACTGTATTTATAGGCAAAACCAGGTTGTTGGGCCTCCTGAGTAGTTTGGGCCCACCAAGGCCACGGTCGAACCCTACTTCATTATGCTGACCGACCCTTAGCAGTTGGTATGTCGGACGAGGTACGATGCCGAGTGTGGTACGACGCTGAGCGAGGTGCGATGCTAAGAGAGGTGCGATGTCGAGCGACATTCAATGCCAATCGACACCAATGCCAAGCGAGGCTTCATGCCGAGCGAGGGGAGGCATGCCGAACGAGGGGAGGAATGCCGATCGAGGGAAGGGTGTGCTGATCGATTGGAGATGTGCGGATCGAGGGGAGGTGTGCCGATCGAGGGGAGGTGTGCCGATCGAGGGGAGGTGTGCCGATCGAGGGGAGGTGTGCGGATTGAGGGGAGGTGTGCGGATTGAGAGGAGGTGTGCCGATCGAGGGAAGGTGTGCCGATCGAGGGGAGGTGTGCCGGATAAGGCTTATCTTCCAGACCGAGCTGTGCAACCCCCCCATTTCTTGACCAAATGACATATCCAAGTGAACTTCATCCTTCGAAACCGAATAATCAGATTCCAGCCTCGATAATCATGAAGCTAGTTAGGTTGAATCCGTCTGCTTATGGCTTTGACAAAAAGAGGGTTAACACTACTTATGGTAAGGTATTTTTAAGAAGCTTTGCAAATTTTAAAGAGTTTTATTCTTGTGGTTTACAAGATTTTGCTATAGAAAATGGTATCTTTGATTTAATCAATTTATCTTAAGAAGATTTTGATTATTTTCCCAATTTGGTTAAAATGTTTTATTCTAATTTGAATGGAAAGCTTTATCAAAGAAGAAGGTCAAATTTGGAGCAGTATCAAATATGTTACTATATTTTAGATTGTGAAATTCTTGGTCAAATTCTTGGTTGTAAAAGTAGTGAAAATGACCTCTCCACTTTTGAAATTGATTATGGAAATAGAGAAGTTATGCATGACTTATTTTCAAATGATAAAGAGTAAAGTTCTAAAAGAAAAAAAATCCTAGGCTAATAGAAAGTTTAATAAGTCCTATTGTACAACAAAATATTACACCGAAGATGAAAAATTACAATCACCCCACTCAAAAAGTTTTCAAAGCTCTTTTTGTTATTTTCAAAAAATGATATAAATTGGGCTCAAGTGATTTTGGATGATTTTATTCAAAAGAAAATTTCTAGATATGAAAACATGCTTTATCATGTCGTGACCTTAATAGAAATTTTAAAATATTTTCGTATTAATTTAAGTGGTGAAATTTTTTTGCCTCATAATTTTTTTGACAAAGTAAACCTCTCTCTAATGCACATCCCCCTCAAATTTGAACCATATGAGTCTCTTACCCAAAAGGAAGAGAAATCATCAAGAGAAGAAGTGCAAGAGATTTCTAAGAAGAAGAGAGTGAAGATATAGAAATAGACGAGGAGGAAGAACAAAAGGAAGAAGAGAAGGAAACAGAAGCATCTCTTGAAAGCTATGACAAACTGTCTCTTTATTCAAACAAAGAGATACATAAGAATCAAAAGAAGTTTCTCAATAATCAAAAGAAGCTTATGCACTCATTTAGTAAGAAGTTCAGTAGCCTCTCAAACAAAGTCGAAAAATACTTTGGGAATATAATGAGAAAGATTTATGGAAATTCTTCATCTTCATTATCATCATTCTAGATCTATGTAGCTATCTTTATGTTTTCTAGTATTTATTATATTATTTTCATGTATTTTTCATTATGTTTTTGTATCACTCTATTTTATTAATAAACATTTACTTAGAGACTTCATTTATGTTGTTTATCACGTTCTTTTGTTCTATAGAACCATAAACTAAAATAATATAAAATATAAACAAAAATTAAATCAAAACATGTAAATTTTTGCATGTACGTCGACGTAGCCTCCCAATGTATGTCAACGTACTCTTTTTTTTCCAAAATTTTAAATTAGAATAAATTTGTTATTTTTGGGAGGAATTATTTTTTAATTTGACTTTTCACTTCTATAAAACCATGTTTCTTGTAGAAAAACTCAAAACCCAGTTCGTCTTCTTATCTTATTCCATTCTACACATCTCTTTCCATAAAACTGAATTCAAACATCAATTTTTCAAACAAAAACTAAGTGAAAATCTTGAAGAAACTCTTCAACCTTCCAAGAATGTTCTTTGCTTCATTTTTTCAAGCAACGACATTTGGAGTTAAGTCAAATGAAAATGAGAAAAGAATAAGAAAAGCAATTTGATTCTCTACGACACTTAATTTCTTGTTTTGCTAATGAAGTTCAAGGCAATGCCCTAAAATGCTAGAACTCTAAAGCAAAAATGGAACATAAAGATTGGGAAGATATCAATACCAATCTAATCTTTGGATCTGAAGGATTAGTTGAAGTTCTTAAGAAAATCTATATGCATCTATAATTTCTATTTGTAATATGTATTTATTATTTGTACATTTTTAATTTGTATAATTAACTCTTGTTATAATCTGTACTTTTTCTGTAATTAATTAAGTGGCTATAGATTTTGATGTATGGTTGAAAATGTTATTATAATTATAATTTATATACCTATTTCTTAGAAATATTGTTTCACAACAAATATTGATTTTGATTCCATATACAACATTATCACATTTCATAATATTTAATATATCACATTTAAGGGAAGTTATTTTTGTATATCCATTTTTGTTGATGACAAAGGGGGAGAAAATATAGACTTGGGGAAGAGTATGGTCGACCTGATGTTGGCCTTTATACTTTTGTTTTTGCAGCTTTGTTTCGTAGCTTTTAGCCTTCAAATTGCTATGGATTTGTGACTTGTTTTGCTGCAAATTTTGAGATGATTTAGATGTCAATTATGGGTGTCACAGCTTGATATAATCATATAATAAAAGGGAGTTATTCAAAATAGGGGAAGTTAACCAATTTGGGGTTACATGATATTTTACAATAAATATATTTACTTGGTTGTTATCATCAAAAAAGAGGAGATTGTAAATACCATAGAAATTGATTTTGATAACAACTATATAACTATAGATACCAATGTTTTTTTAAGTTTTATATAATATTTTGCAGAGTATTACATAGGTTTATAGAAGTACAGGATAATCAAATTTGAAGACTAAACGGTAAAAAGACTAGAGAGCAGGATTCAAAGATAATCAAGATAACCAAAGACTCTTTTTCTTTTATTGAAATAAAAAGTGTAAACTACAAAGAAGAATGTCCATACTTTACACATCTTTATCCTTTTCATTATATTACTTAATATTTCAAATGATGCACTTTTTATACATTTATGGAATTAGATAATCTATAGAGATTACTGAAAATAAATACAATTTGATTATACGCTTCTCCTAATAAACCGAAACATAGAAATTCACAGTCCAAGTCAAATTTGAGCAATGTAAGCCAATGCTAACATTTTACAACCCAATTATAAATCTAAAAATAAACTTACAATTCTATCAACATTCAACTTTAACAAATTTAGGGACAAATTTTCAATTTTATAGATTGGGGGTAAATAACATTCTGATTCCAATTACCTATTTTACAGGATTCGCAGACAATATTCATAAACATTCATTCTAAGCCTACAACTCATCAGATCTTATATATACATGATAATTAAATGAAATTAAACGAGATAAATTTCAATGTTATAAATACATTATATAATTTTCCACTAACTTTTCAAATCTCCTAAAATTGAATTCATTACTTTACTTAGACTCCTTTTCCATTCCAATTCAAAAGAATATGTATAACAAGGTATATACATACTATTAGAATTACGGATCTGAGAAGAGGATTGGGGTTATGGGGAGAATAAATTTATAATAATGAAATTTACCTTTTTCTATCGAAATTTTGATTCGCTTCTTCTCTTGTTTTATTTTCCTACCGTCTCCAATTTTGTACATATAAAATATTTTATAATTTCTACCAATAGTAGAGAAGGGAAAAGGGGCAGAACTTCGCCGCATTGATCAGAAAATATGAGAAGAGAAGTGAGGGGTTAGGCCTGTATTTAAGATGCTCGAACCAATTGTAACCTTTAGATCAAAATAATTAAATTCGAGACTTTTGGCCAAGGATCAAACACTAGACACCATTTCAGGACCAGTTAATCACTTTTCTATAGGCTGTTGATCGCAAGCGATAACCAGCCTAAGGAGTGGAGGTCGACCGGTGTGTCACACATTTAATATTGTCTATTTTCTATATTTTTTTTAAAATTTCGTTTCGTAAACTTCAAATGCTAATAACTTCTTCATTTGAGCTCCGATCGCAAAACTCCAATTTTGAAAGTTGCGCAAAAAATTGCCACAAACGCAATGGTATAAGTTTCATGGTTAAATTCTGACATTTTCTCAAATTCAAATTTGAGTCTTATTAATTGTTTATTAATTAATGTTAATTTTATAGGGTGCTACATGATTTCTAGTGTGACGACCCAAGAGTTCTGACCCCAGAAAACCGTTTCGTCCCGAAGAAAGAAAAGGGTGAGAAAATAGAAAAGATAGAGAAGAAAGAACATTAACATTAGAATCTCACAACGGAACGAATAAATTATAATAATCACATAAGTATTTACATATTATACAACATCCATCAGAGTTATACAGATAATACATCACATACTAGACAGTTATAAACACCTGTCTAGTTAATACAACACAACTCAAACAAATAACCCAAAGATACCAACACAGTGGAACTATATTTATATCTATAACACTGAAGCCTCCTGCTCCATTGCTCCTCCAGAATTCGTCAAAGCTAACCTGAATCCCTTGGCTACCCGTAAAAATTTGGGTACCCGAGAGTTTACGAAAAACAAAAATAAACTCTGGGTCAGATATGGGTCTGGTATGAGTAAAAGGTTAAAGTTGCTTAACTTTGAAAATATTTGAAAACAAAAGGTATCACGTAAGACTTCCCACAAATAAATATGGTAAGTTTTTACCTTACGCTATCCAAATCATTTGATAGGAAATTCTGTGATATTATAATAGTGTCTAGGGTTTTCAAGTAAATAGAAAATAGCCGAAATTGTTACATTCATTAAATTCCAGCAACTAGCCACAAAAGTGGGTAATACAATCAAAACCGTTGGCACTTATTGGATTGTGGATTCCATACAATGGCAGGGCTACTTGGGTACCGCCCGTCACAGTACGTGGCCTAGATCAACGTACCGAGGATCACTCCCGACCCCCTGCAACACAAGGCCGGAACCATTCCTTACTGAACAGTCCCGAACAAGACAACCCCGACAGTTGGAGCTCACAACTGTCCACACAGCCGACTAAAAAAGGACATCTAGACAGGGGAAAATCTTGTCTTGCTTGGGCATGACCCACCTAACCTTGTTGCACCTCCCCTGTTTTAGCCATTCCCGGTTCATGAGGCATGAGGCTACGATTACCTTTAAAGAACACATTTCTTAGAATGCCCATCGCCCACCTGAGATGTTTTGAAAGCATTCAATCCATACAAGTTCGTTCCGGGTTCGAACGAAACCGAAGGCATTATCTCGTTACACTCATTTTGGAATCACCCATAGAGTTAACGACGATGACCCTTGCATTCTGAACCTTCATCTTCAAATTCACGATCTAACGTTTATTTTGGATCGATGTGGTTTTCGGACTTCCAAATCTAACGTTTAGTTCAATTTATCCATATACACACAGATAGATAATTCACAATATCATAATAGATAATTAACATTATCATCATAAACAGATAATCAATATTATCACTACAAACAGATAATGCATATTATCATCATAACAGATAATTCATATTATCATCATACTTAAATCAAAGCATCCATATCACATAGCATCAATTTCTCATATCTGAGATCTTTAAATCATTCAAGGTAAATGATATCATCATCCATACATAAGCAATCATATCAGCTACAATTGATTTAAAATGAATTAAATTAATTACTTGCATCTCTAATTAATTTAAAATAAATTAAATTAATTACTATACCATTATAAATCTTGCTTATTTAATTATTATCAATTTATCAATCGATTAATAAATTCATTTCACATAATCACACTTGACTAATTAACATTTAATTATATTCAAGTAATCATCCTTTAATTATCTTCACAAATTAATTATCTTGTCCAAATATAGAAATTTACCTTAAATTGAAAACATTACATTACTTCTTAATTACACTAATTAATTACTCTTAATTTCTTATTATTGATTAATTAATCTAAATTTATCATCCCATCATTAATTATATCAATTAATGATTTCTAATTACATTTTAATTAATTTCCTATTAAAATTAATTACCTTAAGTAATTAATCTTCAACTAAACCACATTTATTAATCACCTTTGATTAATATCATTCAGTAATTAACTATCTTTAATTACTCATCAAATAAATAAATTACTCCTTAATTAATTTTCTCTAATTAATCCCCTGATTAATTATACAAAGTAATTATATTCTAATTACTTTCATTATTTAATCACCCTCGGTTAATTACATCCAGTAATTATCATTAATTACTTCCCTAAGTAATTATACTTATCTCATCATCATATGAATTATTTAAATTAATTAAACTTAATTAACTAACTTAAACAATTCATATGAAACTGAATTAAATACAATGAGTAATTAATCCCTTAATTACTTCCATTACTTGACAATTCACAATTGCTTATTTTAAATAATAATTTAAATTAATTTAAATTAATCCCGTTAATTGATTATTTCATAATCTTAGTTAATGACCCTGATTAACTAATTATAATTCTTTAATTACTTTTCCTCAAGTAATTAACTAAAATTTATTATCAATTACATTTTTATTAATCTTAATAACTTATTAAGTATTCCTCACGTAATTCATTAATTGATTGCTAATCATTAATTTAAAAATTAAACCTTATTAAATCATCTTAATTACCAATTAATTTACCTTAATTAATTAACTTATACCTTATTTAAATAAATTTATGCTCTTAATTTCTAAGTTAATTAATTCTAGCCATTAATTATCCATTTAGTTAACTTAATAATTACAAATCCTTAAGTCTTAAAAACCTTTTTCTATTTAATGATCAATTTATCATTAATAAGCTATTTAATCAATTTAATTTAAATTTACTTTTAAATTCATTTTAAATTTAAGATTTAAAATTAAATCAAATTAATCTTAACAATTCCAAACTCCATTTTATTTTACAAGTAAAAGAATAATTTTCTTAAAATGGAAGATTGAAAGAATTTAAACACGATTTCATTTAAAATTCACTTTATCATTCAAATTTGTTTGAAACAATTTTAAATTCAAAAACTTTATTTATTTAAAAAATGAGATTTAAACTACTTTTGAAACCAACTTAACTTGATTTCAACCTTGTTTAAATACCTATTTTTCATTTAAAAACCTAGTTTTAAATTTTTTATAAAACTTACAGGTTTTAAAACCTGTAGCTAAAATACCTGAGATAAACAAAAACTTCTTCGAGCAAAACCCCAAATTTCTTCAGGTCCAATACTCGAATCACTCGAGTGAAACTCGAGCAACAATCCCCCTTTTTAAAGTGGTAACAAATAATTTAAAATTTTAAAACTTTATTTTATTTTAAACTGAGATTCAAACTTCTTTTGAATCCAAACTTATCTTTGATTTAAATACCTATTTTAAATATCTATTTCTCATTTTAAAAACCCAGGTTTAAAGAAAATTTAAACTTTACAGGTTTTTAAAACCTGTTACCAACTTACCCAGGCCCTTGCATTTTCTTCGAGCCAAATACGGTTATGCTCGAGTAAAAACCCTCAACAATCACGTACCACTCGAGACCTTACTCCTGAAAACACAACTCCCCTTTCATGAACACCGTGCATATGCACGGTGGTTCCAACCACCATTGATCGCCAACGGTGATCGCACCCTGTCAGAGGATAAGTCAGCAACCCACCTCAACCCTTAAATCGAACTTCCACTCACAAAAATCAAAACGAGACCTCGTCCCAAACCTGAAAATACAAAAGCATCACTCACTAGAAACCTGTCATCGCCTCACCTTCGATCCTCCGGCCACCGTAAACACTGCAACTCCGGCTACGACCTTATCCAAGTCCAAGCTACCATCACCAGAAGCCCCGATACACTCGATCGTCCATACGAGCCGTAGCGATCGATTTCCCAAGCCTAACTAAAACTAGGGTTCCAAACGAAAATCACCAGCCGCAATTTCCCTGATGAACTTTATCAGCATCAACCATTTTTCCACCAATCTCCACTCATACCTCTTCCTCTAGAAAGAAACCCGATTGCCATATCCAAATAGATCACCCCAAAATCACAGATTCACATATCATATTCAACCCCGAACTATACCTTAAATACTTAACTAAAAATAGTTATTCTGGTTTTAAAAATCAAGTTTTTGTTTTAGCATTTGATTCATATGCCTGAAACTATGATTTATAAGAATTGGGTTTTAACTTATTTAGTTTTCCACTGTTGTTCTATATTTTCCAGAACTAATACAAACTGTGTTTCCTTTTAAACCAAATTTTAGACTCAAGTCTATGTTATAACAACATTATATGTTCAAAACTTATGTCTTGTTAAAGCTTGAATGAAGAACAAAAGAATTTTTTTATGTGAACTTAAGCCTGGAATCAAAACAGCAGAAATGATTATCATATATCCATACCTTAACACAGAGATATATTTACAAAATATACTCACAAATAACTAAATTTCAAAGAGAACATATAGCAGAATAAATATACTTAAACATTTATAGATGTGATGTTACTCACATGATTTTGAGAGGATGAACAGAGCACTCCTTAGTTCAGTTTGAACTTTTAAAACTGGGAAAATACTTTTCTTTGATCTCCCTACTAATCATCTTGCTTTTGATTATTGAAGTTGTATGATATTGTTTGAGTTTGTAAAAGAAAGGAAAAGCTTGCTTATTTTTTTCTCTGGTTAGCTTAGTTGAAAGCAAAAGTATTGCATATATATAAGAAGACAGGTTTATGTATAAGGGGTAGGTGTTATCTGGAACAAGCTTTACTTTAGGTCAGAGATATTCTTCTTATATGGTGGCTGAGATGATCTCCTTCTTTGCTTTGGCCAGATTCTTGTACAAACTGAAATGATTTTCAAACATTTCGAATTGACCAAGTTTTGTGCTGAGATGATGTTATTTAATGCCTGGTTCCTTATCTTGTTTACAGGCTTGCTACAATTTGATTTTTTTTGTACATACTTTGTTCTTGCAGATTATTATTTTGCAGGCAACAAATATGACAAAGCCTGTTTTGTATCTTTTTACTTGTACTCGCATATATTGTTACAGGCAACATACAAATATTACCTTGCCTTGCTATGTTTTCATACTTTATCCTTGCCTGATTTGCTTTTACACTTCATGTACATAATGTTTTCTTTTGCACTTTGTTTATTTTTATGTTTGTATATAGATATATCTGTTCTTGTTCAGCATACTACTCTACATGTTACATATTTTGTCTGGCTTGCTTTTATACTTTAGGTACAAAATGTAAAGTTGTTTTAGTTATTAGCTATGAATTTTAACTTATGTATTAAGTTCTATGCTTATTTTTATTTCTCTTTTATTTTTAAACTTTAACTATCAAATACTTAATTTGCTGATTATTAATTTATTTTCATACTTATGTTAATATCATACATTTGATTTATACTTAAGTTTAATATATTTAAGACTTGTTTTATTTTAAACCTATTTGAAAGATGCTATTTCAAATTTACAAATCATAGCTTTACTATCAAATACACATACATAAATTTAAGATAACAATTTTTATTTATATTAAAAATCCATTTGTAAAACATTACATCATTAATACTGTTTAAATATAACTCATGATTAAATTAAAATATTTCATAAAAGAATTTGTCTCTTATTTAATAATTACTTATTTTATCAGCTACATAAAAAAAAACAAACCTTTTTATTTAAATTTAAACTTAAACTAAAATCAATTTTAAATAATTAAGTTTTTATCTTGAGTATTAAAATCATATGGTTATTTATTTAATAGCTTAATATCAAATTAAATCCAATTTTTAATTTATCAAAAATATTAGAATAAGAAAACAGGCCTATATCTATTAAATTTAAAACAAAGATTATCTATTTATAATATATACAGATATGTATACATTACAAATATAAAACAAATTTGTTAGCCTAAAAAAATAGATTATCAGTTTAAATATTTATTTTAAAGAAGATTATTAAATTTAATTCAACTTCATTATTAAAAATATTGTCAAATTAATTAAATTTTGACATAAATTATTAAATTGTTATTGTCAAAATTTTCGGGATATCACATCTAGTTTTAAGCATTATTTTCATATAAATAATGCATTGTTGTCTATTTTTGCCGCCCATAAATTAATTTTCATGCAGTATCTGTTATGAATCCATTTTGCCCACAAACTATTTTGGTTAGGGCAGTTCCAAGCCAGTTTAACTATACATGTTTATTGCAATTCCTTCAAATTTCTCAGGCCTAGGCCTTCTTCAAATTTTGTTTTACACACTATTGCCTATTTTATTTTGTGATGCCTACCATGCTACGTAAATTTAGAACATTGCGGTTCTATTTTATGTAGTATGGTTTTAGTGATTTGGAAAATTTGCATCCAAAATTGAATGATAGTGAAGGTTACAGTTTTTATAAGCATCGATCTACCACTAGTGTTCAAAAATCTATCACTGCATGAATCAAGTCTACCATTAATTTTTTATCTACCCAAAATAAGATGGTTTTAATTTACAGGAAATTATTGTCAAGGACAAAATTTCTCAACATTTTAGCCTCAAGGACAAACCTTTAAAATTTTTGCCTGAAGGACAACATTATTTAGGTATCAGTTTTTAATTATAGATAGCAGTTTTAAGGAATCGGTTTGTAGTAATCGGTAGCAATTTTTAGGCATCAGTTTTTAGTTCGGTAGCAGTTTTACAAGAGTGCTTATCCTTATGAATAATTTTGGAAGAATGTTTGTCCTTATGATTAATTTTTAGGAGAATGTTTGTCCTTGTTGTCAAAATATTGAGTTCGTGTCCTTGAGGATAAAAATATTCAAATTTTTGTCCCTTAAATTAATTCCCCCTTTAATTTATTTGATAATAAAGGGAATTCCTAGACATTTACTTGGCAGACCACCGCTTGTAACTCCAAGTATCTGTGGTTTTTGGTCCTTAACTGCAACATCTTTTCGAAAAAACGATTGTTTTGCAGGTGTTAATAATTAAGCCTGCATATTGTTCAATGTCTTTGAGAACATTTTTGATGGAATAAGAATTATCGATTTTTGCTTTTAACAATACAAGCAGATAATAAGCATATATCAAGTGGGTTAAAACTAGGTATATATTGTATGTTGGTCCTAGTTTTCCTTATAGGAACTCACTATCCATTTTTATAGATTGATATTCCATTGCTAGAGAAAATAAGTGTAAGAAAAGGGGATCACCTTATATCTCAATATGAATCCTTGAGAAGTGCCATTAATGGTTAGAGATACACTATTGGATGAAGGAAGTTAATTGAGGAGGGAAGCTTATTTTTGCCATGACTTGTATACTGAAGTGTATATTTATTTTGCCGCATGTCTTTTCACGATCAACTTTTACACACATGTTTTTATTTGTCTTTCTGTTGAAACTCCTTGCATTTCATAAGACAACAAAGAACTTTCTAATATGTTTCTATCTAGAATAATTCATTTTCGTCAGCAAAGATAAGATCATTCATGAGACCTTTCATCCTTTTGCAAGTTAGATTTGTTAAAATTTTGTATAAAAATGTTGCAATAGGATATAGGCATGTAAAAGCTAATGTTGTTAACATTATGTAATTTTGGTGCTAGTGTAATAAAATTATGACTTAGTTATTTTGTGAACTTCCCCTTTTCAAATATATAATTCATGGCAACTAGCAATTCCTCCTTAATGTGCTGAAATGTCAAGTTGTTGTGATCATTTATCTGAAATGCCGAGCTCCTCAACCCCTCCATGTCAATCACTAGAAGTAGTTTCCTTTATGCATTTCTTTGCAATGTTAATTTTTTTACAAATTATATGTTGTTTTGAGCATTAAATTTCATCTAATCCCGAGTTGTACAACTCCGTATAATATTTTATGGCTTCTTCTTTAAGCTTTTATGGATCAGTGGTTGCCCGACCACTATTATCCATCAGTGCGTGCAACTGAATCTTATTTTTCTTCGTCGTCATTTTAAAGTAAAAAACTTAATGGATTGATCAACTTGTGTAAGCCATCTTATTTTAGCTTTTTGAAGGTTCTTTACTACTTTAGCATTCAAATTGATCGTAACAAACTTAAAATTTGAGATGTAAGTTTTGATTAGTTCTTCATTTAGGATTATCAAGCATTTGTATAATTATTGCACTCTCTAGTTGCATCACATTTTTTCTTATCCCCTATCTACTACTATTCCATTCTTTAAGAAGAAAAATCAATCTGCCTAAGTTTCTTGATAAAACTAAAGATAGGATTCTTCTAGTAATCAAGTAGTAAAGAGATTCTCTGCCATTTTTTGATAGCCACTTGGTTTAGACCATTGGTTGTTGTATTTAAAAGGTTTGTTTGGGCCTTGTGATGGGAAATTAACTAACTTAATTATTTGTAGTTAGCCTCTCATTGTTGTTGAGTATGTAGTTTAAATCTTCAACAAGAATCCATGCAAGGAGGAATTTATAGCAACATTAGATAGGTCTTTGCACAAATTTCCTCTTTCTCTAAGAAGATGTTTTGGTTAAATAATTGAGAGTATGCTTTTAAAATCCACTTTATTCTCTGATCGACAACTGATGTGTTGATCTGAGATAGATATTGTTAGAATAAGTAGAGAGATTAAATGTAAAACTAAAAAAGAACTACATTGTTTATTAACTTGATAATCAACGATAGGAAAATACATACTCTTAAATTGACTAAACTACTAATTTATTCTTGTCCTAGTCTTTCATGCAACTATTTATACTAGGCTATAAGCTATGTATCCACATTTTGTAGAGATGGTAAACTAATTTAACAAGGCTTGTTCGCATTTACTCTTCAAACTCAAACTTAACCTCTAACACTCTCCCTTAAAGTTCCAGTATGCAAAATTCCAAAAATCAGTCTTCAATGCCTTCCATTACAAATACTGCTTTGTTCTTCTTTTGGTTGCTTAACCGTTTCTTGTCGATTAGCGCATCACTCATGAACTATTAACAAAATCTATTGGTTTCCTCCGTAAACTCATGGGTCACTATCAATGAGTCGTTACTTGATACCACTGTATCTGTCATCCTCCCAACAGCTAGAGCCGCAGCTCTTCTTTCTTTGCTTGTTGGATGACACGAAACCTAAACTATTTCACTCGCGGTCCTGCCTACTTCACCTATAGGCATGTCTGTCTTCTTATAAACATATCATCAAACAGTTCCAAGTGTTCTTCAAATTATCTAACCTCATTTCATCATAAGTTGGCCATCTCAAAAAACAATCAACAGACATGACACCGCATTTTCTAGCTTTAACTTCCAGTTACAGCTACAACGTACAAACACAAACAACAGACCACAACATTAAGGGAATTTGAAGAGCTTGATCTTCTATTGAGACTCATTTCCGATCATCTTAAGCGTTCCTATAAAGCTTAGCTTCGTTCATAAAACGTAGGTAGCCACCCTACTCTAATGCGGGAATCTCCAATGAGCATCAACTTTAGTTTAGATCGGTGGTGGCAGTAGCATATTCAGACCACGATGAACTCTAGAGTAACATCCACCGCGAGCACCTCCAACATCCGAGCTTAGATGAACTTGTGAGCATGAGCACCAACTCTAGATCTAATTGGCAACTTTTGGGAGCTTCCCAACAAAGCATGGTTCAAATCTAAAATGATGAAGTGTTTGAGGACAAGAAGAATTCTATGGCACGAACTTTTTTTGGATTTGCAGAAGACAATTTAGTAATGTAAAAGAAAAGTAAATAGAGGATGTTATTTATTGCCTTTTTTTCATGTTCTCTAGCTACTCAATATAGCTCTCTCTGACTTCTCTTTACCACCCTCTCTCTCCCTTGGCTCTGGTACCATGAAAGAATTAGTAGAGATAGATTAAACGTAAAATTGAAAAAAATACTAAATTGTTTATTAGCTTGATAATTAATGAAAGAATAACACAAGTTCTTAATAGACTAAGCTACTAATTTATTCTTGTCGGTAGTGCCTTATTTCATGCCACTATTTAGACTAGGCAATAAGCTACTACTTAGGCTGCAAACCATCCGCATATTCTTAAGATGGTAGACTTATTCACCAAAACTTGTTCAATTCTCACGTTTAACAATCACTCTTCAAAATCAAACTTAACTTGTAATTGCCCCCATAGAGGGATATGTAGTCGTATCCTAGAAATTCAAACATGGTATCACAGCCGATGGTTATGCCTAGGACAATGGACAATGCGCAAAAGATCTGTAAATCGTGGTGACTAGCGGTGTAGGCTTAAGTAGTCAGACTTAAGGTGGAACTAGATCATGGTACGTTGGGTCTAGCAGAATGGCATGGGAACAAAGTTTCAATATGGTGTAGGCATCAAAGTTCGCATGGTGAAAGACTTTACCGATCCAAAATTTTAATCATTTGAATTTTGAATATTTAATTAATTTTAAATATTAAAAAGCTAATTTTATAAGCTATATAACTTGATTTTCAAATATAATGGTTATTTAAAAATTTAGAAGTGTTTAAATAATTAATTCTCAAATTTAATATGAATGTAAATGATTTTGAAAGTTGATTTAAATTTAATTTAAAAAAAATGAAGATAGTAAAATTTTGAATTTGAATTAAAGTGATTAGAATTGGTTTTAAATAATAATTCGTTTTAAATTAGTGTATGAAAATGGCCTTCGGAGGCACTGTCTCGGTTTGGACGAAACTAGTGCCATTGAATTCGTAATGGTAAATTATTGTATGCCATCAAATTTCGTGATGATTGGATGCATCATTTGGTCGTGCAAGCTCAAAACACATAGAATTTTTTTAAAGGAATTTAATTTAATATAATTCGACTTTGAAACCTAATTTCTATATATGGTGGAATTGGCTTCCGATACTGGTTCCACTGTGTTTAGAATAGGGGTATTACATACAAAACGCCTGGAGATACGCCTCGATTGAAGTTTGAAAATTTATTGTGTGAATAGTATCGTTAATTTTTTTTCTATAAAAGGAGATTAACATTCTCATTTTTTCCAAACCCTAAAAGAAATTCGTAGCCGCCACTCTCTTCAAACCTCAAACCTAGGATCTAAAGATCGTGGATCATTGAAGCCACCACAATCACTTTCAATCCCCGACCTTGGGTAACAAAATGTCAGCAGGGAGGTGGTGAAAGCAATGGATACTGGAGATAGGCCATAGTGGCCGGCTGTGGCCAAAATCTCGACACAAATAGCAGTGGCATTGGATTCGCTATTCGGATGAACGGCTAGGCGAGAGGCGATCGGACCTGCGGTAATGGGAGTGGGAAGGCTAGGCGTGATGACCTGGACTTGAGGTGGTGAACGGGGCATGGAGGTGGCGGTGAATGAATGAAAGCGTAGTTGGTGATAGGTTTGAATTACGGCCTAGGAAACGAATGTGGGTTTGAGATAAAGGGAAGGTCAAAATCAAATGCGACAAGTTGTGTTACGCTCGTTACTGTGACGACCCGAAGTTTTTGTATATTTGAAATTGGAATATTTAATTGATTTTAAATATTTAGGTGTAGATTTTTAATTTTGAATTTCAAATATCACTAGTTATTGAATAATTAAATTAAAGAAGTTAATAATTGGGAATTGGGCAGGATATGAAATCTTGGGTTTTAAGCCTGTTAAAACAATAATTTGAAGGCTTATGAAATTTATATTTATAATTTTGAAGATAATAAAAGTGATAAAATTGAATTTAAAGGTCATCGGTTCAGTTTTGAAAATATATTGTTTAAATTGACGTTTAAAAATAGCCTTTCGAGGTACAGTCTTGAAATTCGATGAAACTAGTTTCTTTGGATCTGTAATAGTATAATATTATCATATTTCAAATTTCGAAGTGTTTGGAATTATCTTGTAGTCGTACGATGCTTAAACGTATTGAAATTTATATCGAAAATTCAATACAATAACTGGGTCCAAAAAGCTATCTTCTCCATACGATCGAGTTAGGCCTCGAGACAATTTCCATCATGTTCGTAATAGGGTTTTAACATTATAAACGTCGAGCGGCACGTCTCCATAGGATGTAAAAAATTTAAGTTACGATTTCAAGACAATTTGAATTTGAATTTAAATATAATATTATTGCATTGAATACTGTGGCAGGTCTTTGCAGACACGTATAGGAATTCAGAGCACGTGTCCTTCCTAGCAATATGCATTCTCTTCTTGCCTCAGTAATTAGGTGTAGACCGATACTTAAAAAAATCAAATTCTCAGAGAAAAATGGCCACTGTTCGATGAAATCGCGAGCCTACAGTCTTTTCCTTTTCAGTTTGAACGACCTCCCTTCCTCCTTTATAAATTCTTCTTCAGATCGAGCATGGCTGTGACTGATGAGAAGCACGCGAAGGCATGAGGCACAATGGTAAAGGCTGGGCGGAGCAATCGAGCACCTCGAAGGTTAGGCGGAGCAATCGAGCACCTCGAAGGCTAGGGTTTCACGCGATGGCGAGGCATTGGACAGTGGAGGCGATTGCAAGGTGAGGTAGCGAGCTTAAGCTCGAACTTCAAGGTGGTTCGGCGGTGTTTCAGAGGGTAAGGTAAGGCTGAGGTTTCGTTCTAGTTAAATTATATATATGTGTGTATATGCAAACAAAAAAAATAGGGGGAAATTTTTTCCAGTAAAGTAAATTGTTGTTTTTACTGAATATCATATGTACTTTCAAATTTAAAAAATATATGCATATATGATATATATATATATACAGAAATAAATTCAAGTATAAATAGATACATATATATATTTATACACAGTCATATTTTAATACGTATAGGTAAAAGAAGGAATTTTGTATATATATAATATTTTGGGAATTTTGGAATATTTGGAAGTTTATATAAAAATAGATTTTTGGAAATCCATAGCTTATTTTAAAGGTGAAAAATATAAAAACAAAAATACATAACACATTTTAATTTACTATTTTATTTTGAAAATAATTTATTAAGGTGATTAACTTGTTTAATTAAATTATTTAATTATTTTTAAGAGATTTTTAAAAGGGAAATTAGTTAAAATTTTATTATTTGTTTAAAACAAAATAATTAGTTAAAATTAAAATTTATCAGCTGAAATTAAAATACTCAAACGAAAATTAATTGATCGATTAATTCAAATATTAATAAAACATCTAATGTTTATACAAGGTCTGAAATCATGAAGAGATCGTGAAGAAAACAAGCTAGTTTGGATTGGGTTGCAAATAAAATCAAGGTGAGTTAATCTCACTCATTTAGATTATCATTTAAATTTTATATAGTTAAATTTAAATTATTGGTTGAATGATTGAACTGACTGGACGTGATATTATATATATATATACACACACATACATACGAGTGATTGATTTCTCGCACTATATAGCGGATGAGACCATATGCTCCCCGCATAATAGCGTATGACCCGTATACCGCGATATTCCACCTCGAAGTGGGATTGGTATTTTGTATTGTGCTAACATCTACGAATGTAGGAAACAAGTTGGAGGGATCCAACTGGATTCCTCGAAATATTGAATTTATTTTATATTTAACGATGTGATTTATGTGATAATCTGTGACGATTATATTGATTATATTAGGAATTGAAATTATTGAATGTTGTGGCTTGGTTGAATATATATTGGTATTTAAGAGAATGAAAAATATATAAGTTTGTATTTTTAAAGAAATAAAAAGGAAATTATTTTGAGTAAAATAATATAGTGAATTTGGGTAAATTAAATATTGAATTTGAAAAAAAAATATAAAAGCTTAATTGTCAAATAAATTCTGACTACGGAAATAAAGATAGAGAATAAATGAAAGGAACAGAGTTTTAGAGAGACTTAAGTGATATTGTCTAAAAATTTAAAGGATTTCATTTTCAAAATTAAAGATTTAAATGTTTGGGAAGAAATTAGAGGGTAGAATTTTGAATGAGGTATGAAGTGGATATTTTAGTTTAAAATAAGATTTTTAAATCATAAATATAGAAGTAAATATGGAATAATGGGTTTTAAAATAAAGTTAGGTAAGTAAAGGAATTTATTTTAAATGGAGTTTGTTTTAAAAATCGATTTGAGAACCGATTAAGTGTTTAAAACTGGGATTAAAGGAGAATGAGATTATGGAATTTATAAACGGGGTTTATAAATAAAATGAAATATTTACCAGAGGATAATTTGGAAGTATAAATTCAAGATGGGAATTTATAAAGGGAATGGTGATTTGTTTAAAAATAAATAGTGGTTTATTTTTAAAGGTGTGGAAAGGAAAGTGTATTTCCCTAAAAAGCCAAGTATATTTTCAAAGAAAGATTTCCAAGTATAATTAGAGGTTTTAAAGTGGTTTTAAAAGAATGTTTTAGAAAGAAATTATTATTTGGTGTTTAAATTTTTTAAAAAAAACAAATATTTATTAAGTTAATTATATAAGTAAAGTATTTTAAAGGTTTAACTAGTATTATGATTTAAAAGATAATTATTTAATATTTGTACCTTATAGAATTTATTTATTTATTTTAGTTTGGCTTAAGTTTTACATGAGAAGTCATTATAAAATTTCATAACTAGTATTTTAAATAAAGTGTTTAAGTAGTTTTTATTATAAATTTTTTAAAGTTTATATTTTTGGATAAAGTGATTTAAATTATTTTAAAATCTAAGTATTAAGACTTGGTGATTTTCAGTGGAAATAAACTAATATGGTAGGAACTTATTTCCGCGAAAGAAAGGTGATGTGGAAACTATTTTCAAAGGGTTGAAGTGTAGAAAAATATCTTGCGAGGATATTTTGAAATAAATAATTTGAAAAATTATTAAGGCCTGATGGTTGTTTGTGGATGTTATATGATAGTTAAATAACCGATTATCAATATTAGCCAATGCGCTAATCGTTTCGTAGAGACCGGGATCGGGATTAATTTCTCGAAAAACACTTCAATCCGGTTTGAACGTTTTCATGAGGAAGAGAAGAGCTTGAAGTCGAAGATGGAGTAGTGAAGTGCAAGGGCTAATCGCTACTAATCTTGAGGATGATTTTAAAATAGATGTAGTAGGAGTAGTGCCTTCGGTTCCGTTCGGACAGAAAACAAACTTGTACGGACGAATGATATCAGACATGTCAGGAGGACGATGAGCATTCAAAGTGAATGTGTGCTAAAAAGGTAATGCTTAACCTCAAGCCTCGTCAACCGAGAATGGCTAAAACGGGTGAGGTACAACAAGGCTAAGTGGCTAGTAACCAATTAAGGTGAGGTCATCCCTGTTTAGATGTCGCTTTTTATTTGGTTGTGTAGGCGGTTGCTTATCCCAACCGTAGGGTGAACTTTTTCACACTATCCAGTAAGGGGTAGCTCCGTCTTGTATAGCAGCGGATCAGGGTGGATCCTCGGTATGGTGATCTAGACCACGTACTGTGACGGGCGATACCACAGTAGCGCTGCCATTTATGGAAACCCTACCTCCAATAAGTGCCTTTGGACTTGTTTGTATACCTATTATGTTGGAATTTAATGAATGTAACAGTTTTGCTATTTGAATAAGTATTTGTATATAGATACTATTATAATATCAGAGGATTTAATAAGAAATGTTTTGGTTTTCGTAAGGTAAAAACCCGACATGTTTACTTGTGGCGTGGTCTTACCAGATACCTTTGATTTTCAAAGGATTTTGAAAACTTTAATAATCCAATTGAGTGTGTTTTCTCACGCTAGTTTTTCAGACTGACTCGGGTATTGTTTTATTATAATGTTCAGGTCAGACCGAGTATTATAGGATACAGGAAAGGATGCCGTGGAGCTCAGAAGGCAACTTGATGGCAAGATGTATCACCCATACTTGATATATATTCCGATGTGCTGTATATTCATTTTTGTGGGGACAAGTTAATATAACTATCCAGCATTTTGATATTGATTGTGTTGTACTCTGATGACGTAATGTATAAAACAGACATAGTTCTTTTTGTAAAGATTAGTTATTATCTATTATATATTGTTCCGCTGCGATTGTGAGATTCTGTTGTTGTTTTCATTTTCTTCTTCTACCTCCTTTTTTCTTTTACACTAATGGTTCGTATTTCCGTCCACTTTGAGTTGATACGGTGGGGAATATTGTCGGCTCAAAAGGGGTATGGATTTGTGGGTCGTTACAGTTATAAGGAATACTACATTATGGATTTGGATTTGATGGGTTTGATGTTAGTAGGAATTTGGGTTAAACTTAAGCGCTTGTTCAATTTATATTAAAACCGATATGTTTTTACAAAAAATAGAATCAATATGAGTTAATTCACCTCTTAACCCACTTATATTTCTATATAAGCGTGGATAATTTTATTGGTGATTGTTTGTTGACTATTTGGAAGATTTACTATTTTATTAGTTAGTTTGGATATATTCCCGCCCTTGAAGCGGATGAGACCCTATTACGTTCTCATGTACGAACAGATGACCCTTTGTGTATGATCCCACCTCAATTTATATTTTATGATTATATATCATATATGATGTAGATGGACGTGTTGGAGGGATCGAATATGATCCCTCACACTACTGATTTTACTTTTCATATATTTTGATATATGATGTTTTGGATGCCATATTTGATGACTGATATGATTACCCTTATTTAGTGCTATAGTTGCACCGGGCATTACTTTTAGTATTTTGAAATACTATAAAATAACGCATTTGAATTGATTTAAAATTATTTTTGAAGCATATATGTTTTAATAATTTTTAAATTATTAAAAGGAATGAAATTATTGTAAATAAATAAAAATGAACGATTTTGATGTTACAAATTTTTATTTTTGAGAAATACTTTAAATGGATATTTTTGAATGGTTACAAAAAGGATTTATGAATGTGAATTTTATAAATAAAGAAATAGATTTATAGACGAAAATTATATATATATATAGAAATGGATTTGTAATTGATATATTGTGAATGGAATTATAAATGGATTTTGTATAATAAATAAGATTTATAAAGAAATGAATTTATAAATAAAATTTTATAAATGAAAGGATTTTATAAAAATAGAAGTTTTGTAAAATAGAAAGGAGATTTATGAACATCAGTTTTATAAGTATGGAATTGATTTATGTTGAGATTTAAATATGGAGTTTTGGGTTTTAAAAGTAACTTATCTCTAAAAGCAATGTTTTGACAGTGATATTTCAAATGAAGTTAATGGTTAGAAAAGTGACTTAAAATGTGTAAAGTGATGAAAACATATATTTCAAAATTTATTGCTGTAATAGACGTTTTTAGGAAGATGTGAAAGGCATGGACTATAACACTATTTTATAGTAAATGTTTTATATACTACACGGGATATATATATATACACAATCGAACCCCTATACTAGTTTTTTGGATTGCCGTAACGATGTATGCAACATTCGTTTTGACCCAATAAATTGTGTTTTGACCTTACATTGTGAAATACACGAATTAGTTCTTATGATCATACTAAAGCTTGGTGGTATAGGAAGCGTTGCTTCTTATACTTAACACTCGTTCTTAGGCATATGAACTCAGGAGTTGTATGGATATAGAAATCTATTTAGTATATCCCCAAAATGGTAGTTCTGTTAAACGTACTCATGCCATTAATATAAGCATATGGAAATGTTTTCTAATATCAAATAGGTGAAATAGTTTTGAGAACATACATTTTTAAAGATAATTTAAAGTAAATATTTGGAAGTGATTTAATTGATGAAAAGATTAATTAAATGGGCCTAGCAATTGCTTATGTGTTAGATTTTACTTGTTATTTTGATAGTTAAATAACCGACTATCGGATTTGGCTATTTTTGGTTCCTTGACTTAATATGGGAATTGATTAGGCTTGCACTTAGCACGAAGCCAACTGTATAGGCTTGATTATCGTTTGGGTTAAGAATGTTGATTCAAGTAGTGCGGAGTGACTAGGTACTCCAATCTACCGGGCTTCTTTATTGGCCGAATGATGGCAAATGAGAGTTGGAAACATGATAAGTCTACAAGACTTAATTTCCATATGAGGTTGACGGCCTCTTCATCATTGTTGGTCCAGAGAGATAGGGATTGGATCTATCCAATAACCACTTCAGACCAACGTATGCGTTCGATAATGCAGGTTTATGATCATGATTTTTGAAGATGAAGATCTTCATAATGCAGGGCTACTAGCCACTAGATCCACGATGCATATTATATATATATAGTGACAGTAGTGCTTTATTATGAAAATCTTTGATATGCAAGGTCTTCTCACTACTAATCCTAGGTTGATTCCCGATATAATGTGGTAGAAGAATTTCTTTGATTTGTCCTGTTTAAGGACAATTTGTATAGACGAATATCTAACATTGCATTTTAAATAACAATGATTGATCTCTATAAAACATATCATCTGTTTGGCGACGAAGAAGGCAACTTCTCTTAACTTAACACCTTTTCCTAAGCCATGTGAGCTCAGGAGTTATACGTTTGTAGAAATCAGTTGTGTGATTAAGAAATGGCAAGGTGGCCTTCAAAGTTGATGTTCTTTGTGAAAGGTAATCATTACCTCAGGCCTCACATCTAGAAATGACTAAAATAGGGCCGATTTAGTAAGGCTATGTGGTTCGCCATCATTAGGATATGTTCCAGATATATTTATTCTTGCTAAGACGTCGGGTTTTAAATTATTATGGTTATGTGAAGGGAGCTCTTAGATAGGTCGGTAATGACCGCGGTGGTGACATATTCAGTACTATCTAGTATGAGGTAGGTCAGTCTTATGTTGTAGAGGACCATCAGTTGGGCCTCGGTACATTCCTCTAGAGATGTACTACTGGAAGATACTCCCTTACTTGGTCATTTGATGGAAAACCATGCTGTAATACGAACTTGCAATTTTAGTTGTAGAGCTTAGTACGCTGGAGTTTAATAACGATAATAATTTTAGCTATGATCAATATTATTTGTATACTAAACACTAGTATAATATAACAGAATTTTATTTGAAATGTTTTGGTTATCATTTGGTAAAAACCTATCTGTATTTATGCATGGTATGGTCTTACGAGATACCTTTGTTTTGAAAAGTTTTGATAACGTTAAAATCCAATTGATATGTGTTTTCTTACGCTGGTTTACCAGATTGAGGGTGTTCTTCCCTTTCAATGCTCTGGTCAAATCGGGAATATTTACAGATTTTGATTTGGATGATTTATAGCTTCAGCAGATGAGCTGGAGGTCTTTAGGTCATATTCATGTATAGTTTATTTTACCGTTGTATTAGTTGTTTAAATTATCATCATTTGTGAGGACAGGTTATTATAACTGCCCAGGCTAATGATTAGTGATTTGTTGTTGTACTCTGATGGATGTATGTATATTATAGTTTCTCTTTTACAATAAATATCATTGATATTATATTATATGTTGTTCCGCTAGGATTGTGAGATTCCATGTTGTTTTAGTTTCTTTTTCTCTTCTTATTCTTTTCTCTTTTTTTCTTTTTTCTTTTCCATAACTATCTACCCTTCCGTTTAATTTGGGTTGGAATTATGTGGTTTATTGTCTGCTTGGATTGTATGGTTTTATGGGTCATCGCAGCTGGTATCAGAGCACAAGGTTAAGTGAGAACCATGGCTTTGGTGGGGCAACTGATTAAGGGTTAAGGTAATGGAATGCCTTACTATAAGTTTTGAGTGTATTATAGATATAAGCACATATTTTTTGGTGATTATAAAAAAAATTTATATTGTTTCAATTTATCAGTTGAGTGGCTCATGAATTCTGATCAGTACATTGGATGACACAATATCGATAGGGATTTCTAAATACTTAAACGAGGCAAATCGACACATTATTGTTTTGAGAATTGGTAAATGAAATAATTTTACCTAAACTATATTTTATATATAAATGAATACTTTTTTAGGAATTATTATAGTTATATTTTGTGTGTTTGGTTGTCAGTTAATGATAATATTTGATTATTATCCTTTGTTGTTTGATTCTTGTGTTTTGATAAAAGTTGTTTTTATTATAATGTAAACAAAGATAAAAAATTAATAAATGGTTTTATATTACCAAAGTGAGATTATATATATGGAAAATTTATAAATATGATTTGAAAAAAAAGGATTTAAAAGTTGAGAATTTGAGAATTTAAAACTCAATGATTTTGAAAATTGTTTTTCAAAGGTTTAGGAAGAATAATATAGTATTATTTTGAAAATATTTTGGTTAGAAATATTTTAAAATGGGATTTAAAAGAAATAGAAAGCACTGAACTCACTTCGGTCCTTGGTAAACAATTCGGATGATGAATACAGCATCATCAGTATTCATTTTCGAGTTTCTAAGTGATAGATTGCTACCATTGGAGTCTTATTTTGGTATAACTAGTTTTGATTTCAAAATTCAAAAGTATGATTTGAAATATAAAGAGATTATTTATAGTATTGTTTCAAAATGATTTAAAATAAGAACAGGTTCTTTAAACTCTTAAAATTTTCATTTTATTATTTTGTGAAAATATAAGAAAATACGTTTACAACTTATAAATTTTGAGAATTAGTAAGTTAAAACAAAAAATTTAAAGTTGTTGATTATAAATTTTAAGAAAAGTGAATTTGAAGTTGAACTATGAAACGAAATTTAACTTAATTTAAGTTTAAAAAATGAATTTTGAAAATGAATTTGCCTCAAGTAATGGTAAATGAACTGAATTAATGTGATGAGTTAAAGGAAATTGAATTGATTTGAAATGGATATGAATTTAAGTTGTAAAGTGAAAATAAACATGAGAAGTGTCGCATAAAATGTTTATAAACGTAAGTAAAATTTTATGAAATGATACATATATGAATTTAGTATGGAGTGAAATGTTGTTAAACATAAAATAAATGTAAATGAAAATAAATATGAAAAATGAAAGTAAATAAATGAATGTGAATAAAGAAGTACGAATATGGTTATAAATAAATGAATGTATAAAAAAGAATCCAAATAAAAAAAGAATAGAATATAATAAGAAACCAATTGAAATAAATATGCAAGTTGTATGTAGATCATTATATTAGCATAACTATTTGATCTAGATTCGAATATATGATTTCAAGATGACTTACATTGGTCTGAGTTAGGATTTTTCATTCGATTCTCATTAACAAATGTTGGATATGGATTTTTGGTTGATTTTGGTATTCTCTATCATAGTATATGGCAATACAAGGAGAATGATGGTTTATAATTATAACAACCCGTAATGCAACCTCTTTAAAATATGGATATTTAATATATTTAAATAATTAATTAATGTATATATGAATAAAATAAAACTCTTCGAGATAATAAATAATGATGGTGGAATAGTTTTCAAAATAGTTCATAAAAATATTTAGTTTGAAGAAAAATCGAAAATGTGACCGGAATTCGTTTCCTTAATTTTCGACTTTTCATAGGCTAAAAGCTGTTGAAAACATTGCAAATCATAGTGTTGATATATTCACATTCATTTAGGATATTATGGTGTGTGTGTGTCTATAGGTGTATATACTTAAGTATATAAGATTTAAAATAAAAGGTTTAATGAAAAAGAAAATGTCATATCAAATGAAACATGTTTAGACATGATTTGATATTTTGGCAACTTAGTGTATATATGCATTTATTTCATGTTGGCTTTGAAAATGGTGAAGGAGGACATATAAATTTCGAAATTTGGGAGGGGAGACAAGGGTGAGGTGGCATAATGTTGTGGAGGGTAAAGGACGAGGGGCATTATGGTAATTTATTTTATCCACTTTGTATAAACAAATTTCTAATTTAATTTCTCATTTCTCATTCATTCTTCACTTTCTAAAACCTTTTCTTAAGCTCTTAAGGGAATTTCCATGGCTTCCATGGATATTTCAAAGTTCTAAAGACTTAAATTACCATATATTCCTTAAGTGAAAAAGAATCAATACCACATCCATCTTCACCCTCTACATCACCTAACTAAACAAATTAGACCCATATCCACCCCTTCCCTTACTTGATCGAGCCTAATTCAATATAGGCCAAACCATATTGTCCATTTAATCCCACCAAAATACCACTTTTCCAATGTAGAAGTAAAGATCTTGATCATGTTCAGGTTCGTGCGAAAGATAGAGTTGAATTAAAAACTTTTTGTGAGTAAAAACCTCCAGTTTCAAACTAAAACTTTTTAAACTTAATAATGCCCATTTTTATAGCTTATGAATGCTTGTTTATATGTATGATATATGATGAATGATGTTTTAGCTTATGCTTTGAGAAACTGTCACATTGGCAGCTAGTAAGCATCTAGTAAAGTGAGTTGTAAAAGTTATATATATTATTAGTGATTGATTTCAACATGTTGTATAATAGTTAAGTACCTTGTGATATGCTTTTCTTATGGTTATGTGATTTGCATATATAAATAAAGTGACATGAAAATTGTTGTCGAAGTGACAGTGAGCGACTATCGCTATATCAAACTTTCAACAAACATATCCTTATCAAAAAAAATCGATTTATTTCTCAAGCTTGAGTTTTATTTTACAAGTTAATAAAGTTGTTAAATAAGGATGATTTCAAATTTAGTTAATTATTTTAATAAAGATTTCTATATATAACTAATTAATAAGGATTAGAGTTAATTAACTAACTTGTCAATGATGAGGTTTAATTTAATTAATTAGCTTATTAATGTTATGTTTAAATTTAATTAATTACTTTGACAATGATACTTAAAATTAATTAACCATTTTGTCTATTGATGATTAAGGTTAATTAATTTTGTGACAATGATGGATTAAAATTAATTATTCTTTTTAATTGAAGATGATTAATATTAATCAATACATTTCAATTAATGATTTTTAATTTTAATTAATTAATTTTTTATTTAATTATGTATTAAAGTAATTAATTTAATTTGTGATGTCTAAATTTAATTAATTGATGTAAACAATAAGATTAAATTTAATAAATTAATTTAATTAATTATGTTAATTTAAAGGTGATTAACCTTTTTATTAAAAGGCAGTTTTAAGTTAATTAACCAAATTGATTAATGAAGTTTAAAGATAATTAATTATTCTCGTTTATCCTAAAGGCAGGAAGGACTCGGTTGTTCAGAACTTTTATGGATTTAAAACAGGGTGAGATGACAGTGGCACGGTATGAGATAAGTTTAATGCATTGTCCCGTTTTGGACCAGGATTGATTGATATGCTACTTAAAAAGGATAAATTGTTCATGAAAGGAATGCTGCCAGAATTTCATCGAGAAATGACCAATCAACTCAACAGTACCTTTACAATTCGATCGGCATGGCTTTGAGATTTGAGGCTCTTGATATTGAGCAGGGAATTTAGAAAGGAGTGCTGTCGGCAGTTAATGTCCAACCTTTACCGGTGATACCAGTGGCAAGTAAGCTATTTTTCAAGAGTAAAGGGAAGTAGTAGTCAGGAAAGAAGACCGGAGATGGAGCTCCAGCTCAGAATTAGCGATTAGACTTGACCAAGAATCTTTGTTATAGGTGTAACAAAATGGGACACTTTGCAAATTAGCGCCCAAACCCGGCTAGTGGACCACTCTGCTATAGTTGCAATAAACAGGGACATATGTAGAACCCCTGCCCTTTCCAAAGAAGGAACCACATGGACAAGCTTTTGCTATTAAGGAAATACTATCTACTTTATGGATCCAAAAGGAAAGCAGGTGTTATAGGTACACTATCCATATTTGATATTTCTGTTAGAGTATTATTCGATACTGGTGCATCCCATAGTTTTATCTCATACGACCTAACGAACCAGTTGAATCTTAAATATGTTATTCTCCATAATTCTCTTGTCTGTTGAATCCAATTGGGGGTCCAACCAATCTTGATAGGTTATGTTTAAATGTGCCTATTTCTTATCGAGATCGGCCTTTTTTTCCTGACTTGTTTGTTCTCGGGTTCATGGGTTTTGGAGTACTATTGGAAATGAACTGGTTATTTAAGTTTAAAGCTATCTTGGACTGTGTTAGAAGGGTGATCATAGTAAAAGATGTAATAGGTATAAGCGTTGATATATGTTGCATAGAGCCTAGGGGGTTGATGAGTGTTTTCGGTATTCCCTCAAAGTACCCAAAGTGGAGATAAGGAATATACCAATCGTTCGGGACTTCAAGGATATTTTGGAAGAAGTGCAAGGTTTACCTTCACATCGGTAGGTAGAGTTCGACGTTGTTTTGATTCCAGGAACCAGATATATTGTACAACCTCCTCAAAAGTTGGCTCTAAAGGAAAGAAGTGAATTAGAGAAGCAGACGCTTGATTTACTACAGAAGGGTTTGATCAGATGTGGCACATCAAATTGGGGATCACCAGTAGTGTTCATTACCAAGGCCGATGATTCTTTTAGATTATGTGTGGATTACCGAGAATTAAATAAGAGGGCTATCATGAATAAGTATCCTTTACCTAGGATTGATGACATGTTTGACCAGCTTCATGGAGCTCGGATATTTTGTCAGTTGGATCTTTCCACTGGTTTTCACCAATTAAGTGTAGCAGAAGAGAGTGTACCCTTAACTTATTTTCATACCCTTAATAGTTTTTACGAGTGGTTAGGAATGCCGTTCGGATTAACTAACGCACCCATTTATTTCATGGACTTGATAAATAAAGTGTTTCAGGATTTCTTAACAAGTTTGTTCTAGTCTTCATTGATGACATCCTTGTTTATTCTAAAATGGGGGAAGAGCATGAATACCGTCTTCAAGTTGTCCTAAGTACTTTGAGAAGTCACGTTTTAAAAGCAAAGTTTTCAAGCTGCCATTTCTAGAAATCCAAAGTTAGATTTCTAGAGCACGTAGTTACGGGAGAAGGCATATCTGTGGACCCAACTAAAGTTAGGTTGGAAGAAACACGAAAGTGTGACTAAGATTAGAAGTTTCTTTGGATTGGAAGGTTTATATAGAAGATTTATTAAATATTTTTCAAAAATTTCTTCTCATTTAACAAAGCTAATAAAGATGGAAGCTAAGTTTATTTGGTCACCCAAGTGCGATCAAGCATTCAATGAGTTAAAGAAGAAATTGACAAGCACTCATATCTTGACAATTTCAGATGGGAATGAAGGATTAACAGTCTACACAGATGCATGTAGGATCTGATTTGGAGTAATTTTGATGCAGAATGGTAAAGTAATAGTGTATGCGAGTCGATAGTTGAAACCTCATTAGATAAATCAAGCTACACACGATTTGGAGCTTTTGGCAGTAGTCTTAACATTGAAGGTGTGGATGAACTATCTTTTGGGTGCAAAATTTGAGTTATTTACGGATCACAACTCGTTAAAGCATCTTTTTACCCAAAAGGATTTAAACCTAAGGCGGCAAAGATGGCCGGAATTTCTTGCGTCTTATGACCTAGATATTCTTTATACCCTAAAGAAAGCAAACGCCGTTGCAGATGTATTAAGTATGTTTGTGGTGAGGATTGTAAATTTGGAAGTTAAACTATCGCTAATGGAGAGAATTGCATATTTCCAAGAAGAAGACCCTATTCTAGCTCGGCTTAAGAAGGATGTTGAAGATGGAACTATCTCTAGTTTTCAGATAGACTCTCGAAGCATTTTGAGAATAAATGGACGGATTTGTGTGCTAGATGTTAATGGAATTCGATAGAATATGTTAGGAGAGTGCTATCGGTCAAGGTTATCTATCCATCCAGGAGTAACTAAAACGTTTTAGAATATGAAGAAGACCTTTTGGTGGAAATGGATGAAGAGAGACATTTCGATCTTCATGAGCCGGTGTGCAAATTATTAACAGATCAAGCGTGACCAACAGAAGACTGCTGGGTTATTCCAACCATTGGAGATGCTACATTGGAAGTGGAAGAAAGTATCCATGGACTTTATCGATGGGTGTCCGGAGCAATAAGAGGTAAAGAAGGCATTTGGGTAATTGTAGATCAATTAACAAAGAGCACCCACTTTATTCCTATGAAGTCAACAAGAACCGCAGCTTCTTTAGTAGGGATTTATTTAAGGAAGATCATTTGACTACATGGAATCCCAATAAGTACAACCAGTGGTCGAGATCCCATCTTTAGAAGTCGATTTTGGAGAGCATTGCAAGCTGCTTCAGTAATAAAGTTGAATTTGAGCACAACCTATCACCTGCAGACTGATGGATAAACCAAAAGGGTGAATTGAATTTTAGAGGATCTTTTAAGAGCATGTACTTTGGATTTTGGAGGATCATGGAAAGATCACTTTCACCTTGTAGAGTTCTCTTATAACAACAATTACCAATCTAGCATTGGCATGACATCCTATGAAGCTTAGTATGGACGACCATGTAAATCACCTTCGTATTAAGTAGAGACAAGAGACCGTTTAGTTCTTGGACCAAAAATAATTCGAGAAGCATTAGATAAATTGGCTATGATCAAGAAAATAATAAAAGAAGCCTAGGATTGATAGAAAAGTTATGTCTATCAACGGGGAAGGGACTTGGAGTTTGCGGTCAGGGGTTTGGTATTTATGAAAGTTTCCTCGACTAAATAAGCTGTAAGATTAAAAAAAATTAGGAAAGCTAACATCCAAATTCATTGAACCATTTAAAATCCTTAAGATAATTAGATCATTGGCTTACAGAGTTGAATTGCCTAAAAGATTGTCTGAAATTCACAATGTCTTTCATGTATCTCATCTGAGAATGAAAGTGAATGATCCATCTTTGATTATTGAGACATCTGTTTAGGAAGACTTGGAAATAGAACCAAATTTGACTGTAGTCCGACATCCAATTCATATTATAGATCGAGATGAAAGGAGATTAAGGAGCAAGGTGTTTAAGCTTGTAAAGGAACAGTGGAGTGATGACCCTCGCGATTGTACTTGGGAGACTGAGGATCACATTAGAGAAACTTACCCTAATGTAATGTTAGGTTAGTAGTTTGAATGTATTATGTATGCTCTTTTATTTATAGTTTCTTTTCATTGTTTAATGAAATTCATGGTATAATACATAACTTTTCGATTGTCTTTTTTGTGTATAAATTTCGAGGACCTAATTCTTTTAAGGATGAGAGATTGTAACAACCCGTAATGTAACCTCTTTAAAATATGTATATTTAATATATTTTTTAATAATCTATTAATGGGCTTATGACTAAATAAAAAACTTTGAAATAGTAAATAATGATGGTGTAATAGTTTTCAAAATAGTTTACAAAAATATTTAATTTGAAGAAAAATCGAAAATGCGATCGGAATTCATTTTTCGAACTTTCGAATTTTCATTACTTAAAGTTGTCGAACACATTGTGAACCATAGTGTTAATAATTGACTTTAATTTAGGATATTATGGGGGGGTGTGTGTATAGGTGCATATACTTTAGTATATAAGATTTAGAATAAAAAGTTTAATGGAAAAGAAAATGTCACAACTAAATTAAACAGGTTTAGACATGATTTGATATTTTGAAAACTCAGTAAATAAGCATTTATTTCATGATGGCTTTGAAAATAGTGAAGGAGGGCGAGTAAATTTCGAAATTTGGGAGGGGGACAAGGGCGAGGTGGCATGGCGAGGTGGCACAATGCTGTGGAGGGTAAAGGATGAGAGGCGTTTTGGTAATTCATTTATCCACTTTGTATATAAGCAAATTTCTAATTTAATCTCTCATTTTCCATTCATTCTCCACATTCTAAAACCTTTCCTTAAGCTCTTAAGGGAATTTCCATGGCCTCCATGAATATTTTAAAGTGTTAAAGATCTAAATTTCCATCTCTTCCTTGAATAAAGAAAAAATCGATACCACATCCATCTTCACTCTCTACATCACCTAATTAAACAAACTTGACCCATATCCACCTCTTCACTTTCTTGGTCGAGCCTACTTCAATAGAGTGAACCATATTGTCCACTTAAGCCCACCAAAGTGCCATTTGTCCAAAGTAGAAGCAAAGGTCTCGATGATGTTCAAGTTCATGCGAAAGATAGAGTTGAATTTGCAAACTTTTTGTGGGTAAAAATTTCACCTTTCAAAATAAAACTTTTTAGCTTTAATATTGCTTATTTATATAGCTTATGAATGCTTATTTATATTTATCATCATGTAATGAATGCTGGCTTAGTTTATGCTTTGAGAAGTTGTCACCTTGGTAATTGGTAAGCGAGTTAGTATTAAAAGTCAAATATATTGCTAGTGATTGATTTCTACATATTGTATAATAGCCAAATACCTTGTGTTATGCTTTTCTTATGGTTATGTGATGTGCGGATGTAAATAAAGTGACATGAAAATAGTTGTCGAAGTGTCCATATAGCGACTATCCTTATAACAACACTTTTAATAAACATATCCTTATAAAAAAAATCGATTTATTTCTCAAGCTTGGGTTTTATTTTACAAGTTAATAAAGTTATTAAATAAGGATAATTTCAAATTTAATTAGTTATATTAATAAATATTTCAAAATATAATTAATTAATTTGTTAATGATGAGTTTAACTTTAATTAATTAGCTTATTAATGATAAGTTTAAATTTAATTAATTACTTTGTCAATGATGATTTAAATTAATTAATCATATTGTTTAATGATGATTAAGGTTAATTAATTATTTAGTAATGATGGATTAAAATTAATTAATCATTATTAGTTGAAGATGATCAAAACTAATTAACACCTTTTAATTAATGAATTTTAAATTTAATTAATTGATTAATCTTTTCTTTAATTATGTTTAAATCAACTAATTTAATTAATGATGTCTAACTTTAATTAGTTAATGTAAATATAAGATTAAATTTAATAAATTAATTTAATAAATTATGTTAATTTAAAGGTGATTAACCTTTTTAATTTAAGGTTATTTTAAAGTTAATTGACCAAATAGATTACTGAAATTTAAAGATAATTAATTATTCTCATTTACGATAGTTACAGCCAAGTACCAATTAAATAAGTGTGACGACCTACAAATTCATACCATTTGAATCGACAATAATCCACATATGTCCGACCAAAAAAGCGCAGGCTGACGGAAAATCATGAGAAAGAAAGAAGAGAGAAGAAGAGAAGAGAAGAAAGAGAGAAGAGAGAACCAAATAGAATAATACAGAATCCCACATCGCAGCGGAAAACATAATATCATATCAATGATCTTTACAAAATAGAAACTGTATATACATACATCAATCAGAGTTCAACAATCAATCATTAGCTATCATCTTGAATAGTTATAATAACCTATACTCATAATTTGCCGATAATATACAACAACTAAGCACGGTGGACAATCAAAATAGATATGTGTGAACGGAAATTAAGATCTCCAGCTCTCCTGCTGAAACTCCAAAAGCACCAAATCTGAACCTGTAAATGTACTCAAGCTTACCCGAGCATTGAAAGGGAAGGACGCCCGGATCAGTCTGGTAAACCAGCATGAGAGACCACTTATCTGAATTTATTAAATTACCAAACTTTTCCTTTATTAAAACAAAAGTATCCCGACAAGCCCACACATAAATATAGACAAGTTTTTACCTTACAATAACTAATATATTTCATATCCAATCCTCTTGTATAATGTCTATTGCACAAATAATATTAATCATAGCCGAAATTTTTACATTGATTAAATTCCATCATATCAAAAATGGGTAACACAATCGAAATGGAGGGCATGTAGTGTAGTTTAGATTTCCATACAAATGACCAGGTAAAGGGACTACCTTTCGATGGGTACACCTCTAGATAGATGTCTCAAGAAACCATCATAAAGTTCCACCACCGACACAAGACCGACCCACCTCTATAACTAGATGGTACCAAATATGTCATCCTCTGGTCGTTACCGACCTTTACCGAGGGACCTCGAAGCATACAAACCACAATAATCAAATACACGACGCCATAGTGTGTAAAGATATATCTAGAAGAGGATGATCATATCCTACCTGGGAGCGACCCACTTAGCCTTGCCGCATCTAATCATGTTTTGGTCATTTCCGGTTAACAAGGCCTGAGGTAACGATTACCTTTCACAATCACATGTCACATCACTTAGAATGCCACATTGCCATTTTCGTTGACTACTAATTGCCTTCCACAATAATACAACCCTTAAGCTCATACGTCTCAAGGAGGGTGTTAAGCTAAGAGAAGTTGCCTTCTTCGCCACCATTGATGTACATTTGTTAAAACCAATGTACGTAATCTTAGAAATGCAATGTCAAACAAACATCCATACAAGTTGTTCAGGAACAGGACAAACCGAAGGTACTTTTCTACCACATCCAGTTAGGAAATCCCTAGGATAAGTAGCGAATAATCCTTACATTGGATATTTCATAACGAAAAGACTACAGCCATTGGATGTATATTGGGATTTTAACCCCAAACGATCAACAAGCAGTCCCTCACCATGAAAGTCCTAGATGTCAATATCATCAATAATCTGCACAATCAAATGCATATAAGTTGGTCCTAAGTGGTTTTCAGATAAATCTGATCCCGCTCTCTTCGCACCAACAACGCAAAAGCGTTTCGCAACCACACACAGAAACTATGTCTCATAGAATTATCACGTCTCCAACTTTTAACTTACTATACTTCAGGCCAAGTAAGAAGCTCGATAAATCGGAGTAATACTCCGCACTACACGAATCAATATCCTCAACACAAATAATAATCAAGCCTACACAGAAGGCTACGTACTAAGTGTATGACTAAATAGTTCCCACATCAAGTCGAGAAACTAAAATGGCCAAATTTGATAGTCTACTATTTAACTATCAAAGCAAACAAATAATATTTAGCATCTTATCCAATCACTAGGCCCTTTTAATTAATATTTTATTAATTAAATCACCTCCCAAATATTCACTTTAAATTATCTTTAAAAAGATATATTCTCAAAACCATTTCAACTTCTATATTGGAAAACATTTCCAAATACTTATTTAATAATAAGTAATTCACAAATCAGTATATTTTCAATAATATGACATATACTTAAACCAGGATTAAGTATATATTATATTCTTTAAGGAAAACATTCTCTTAAACATATTTATTAGGGTCAACACGAATGTTGCGTAAAATATCGTTACCACAACCCAAAGTCACTAGTATAGGGATTCGAAAATTAGATAGATATATAAATCTCATATACTATACAAAACAATTCAGTTTGAAAATCATTTACTATGACAACAGTGTTATAGTCCATCATTTCCTTACTTCTCGAAAACGACTATTTCAACAATGAATGCTGAAGTCTATGTATTCGATACTTACCACATTTTAAAATATCTTCAAATCATTTAAATTAAATTTAAATACCACTTTTCAAAACATTTTAAAAGATTATTCACTGTCCAAAATCATGAATATAAATCGTTTACCGAATTCATTACTTCTACATATCTATTTTAAGGATTATCCACTGTCCAAAATCGAGGATGAAATTCCTTTAAAAATTTCTATATTTAACTTATCAAATTCAATTGCTTTCAGATTTATAAATAATGTTTATAAATTCACATTTTTATTTTATAAAACTTCAATTTATAAAATCCCTTTATTTACCAAATTCCATTTATCTCATTTGCATGCCAAAATCCAAATTATAAGTTAATTACTTATAAATCATTTATTTGCCAATTCATTCCTTTATGGCTTAACAAATTCATAAATCTTATTATAAAATCCATTTATTTTGATTTATAAAATTTCCATTTTATAAATCTTATATACATACCATATATAATAATTCCAAAATCCCAATTTGAATAAACTCATTCTTTTAATAATTTACAAATCGTTACTAAAACTTATATAACACCAAAAATCGTACTTAAGTATATTTCACAAAAATCATAATTTTAATAACATAAAAATAATAACATTTGTTTGTTGAAAATAAATTCATCTCCATAACACTTGAAAATTCAACAAAACGTATATTTTCAAAATCACTTGAAAATCCTTTTTAATTTGAAATCATGACTTTAACATTTTCAAATTACCAAAAATAGGCTCAATGCTGCAATAGCACCAAATACATCAATCGCAGCATCCAATGCATCTTATATCACATGATAACATCATATATCACAATATCTATAAATAAACCAATACTGGTGAGGAATCCAGTTGGATCCCTCCAACCCATCACCTGCAACAAATATACATATTAGAATATGTGTACAATGTCCGCTTTGAGGCTAATGTGCATATTAAAGGTCATCTGCTCATATACGGGAAAGTATAAGGTCTCATCTATTCCAATAGGTACAAATATATGCAAATACCAATGAATATATATAATATATCATATATCATCCAAAAAATCATCAGTTATCATAGAATAAATTTATTCTAACTTATATAAAAATATCAGTGAGTCAGAAAGGGTGAGTTGTACTCACCTTTGTTCCAATAGAAATTGTCGCGTTTTATTTTGAATAAAATTAAACAAGCGTTTAATTTTACCCAAAATTTACACTAACTCCAATCAATTCCAAACCATCTCTAAAATGTAGTGCTCCTCATTACGGACCCAACACAACTTGTTTTGTCAAAAAGGGACCTTGTATGAAAAAGTTATGATGTTTTAAAGATTATAAAAATTTATATAAATTAATTTCACAATTCTTTTTTTATTTTAAACCCCACTTTAATCGAGGTTGCACGATTCTCTAGAGAATATCCAGGTCGTTATTTACCATCTTCTCCATCGTGTTCAAGCTTCGAACCGTGAAACCCATGCTTGTAACGACCCAGAAATTTTAGTAATTAAAATTTGAATATTTAATTAATTTTAAATATTTATAAGTGAATTTATAAGTCGAATAAATTTTATTTCGAATAATTGGATTTAATTGGATAATTAAATCGATAATTTAATATGTGAGATTATGGAAATAATTAAAAATAGGGTTAAATATGATTGAAAATGATTTGTAAAATTTTATTTTATCATATTAAAGTTAGAACGATATTTTAGAACTTTTAAAATTGAATTAAGAGTTAATTTGTGAAAATTGAATATTTTAATATTTAAATCGACTAGTGAAAATAGTCAATTTTTGAACAGTCTCAGAATTGGACGAGACCAGTTCTATTGGATCCGTAATAGTTAGTTATTACCGGATTTCAATTTTCGTAGCAATCGGAGTTATCGTTTGATCGTGGCAGCTCGAAACGCATCGAATTATTTTTAATTTTAATTTGGCGAGTTAAAATAACCATTTTTCAAACAGTCTCAGATTTCGACGAAACCAGTTTCATCAGATTCGTAATGTGATATTATTGTAAGGTTTCAAATTTCATTTCAATCGGATTTACCGTTTGTCCGATACAAATTAAAACGCCTAGAAAATCGTTTAAATCGGTTTAATTTAAATTGAACGTTTATAGCCATAACTCGCACAGATGTCCGAATTAGCTTTCGAAACTTGTTCCATTGTGTCCGGAACGCGGGGTAAACCCTAGAAACGCTGGTTACGGCGCGTGAATCGGAGTTTGGAATTCCCGGATGAATAGTGTTCAACGATTTCCTATAAATAGACCCTTACCCCTTCATAAAATTAAAAAAAAATTAACCCTAACCCTAGCCGCCATCTCTTACACCAATGGCCAGAAATTAACGACCTTCTTCCTCTATAATCTCTCAATCTACAAACATTCACGTGAAATCACCAACTAAGAAGTTGTAGGGGATAGAGAGAGCTTTGATTTCATACGGAGTTGATCGTGTTTGGAGCGTCGAAGGGAGAGATAAGTGGGGCCGACGTCCTACTGTTGTGCATGCGAATCGAGGCCCCATAGGTGGCCGAGCTCTGCCGCAACTCAGGCGGTGGTAGCTTGTGTGATGGCGGAGTGAATGGAAGTTGCTGATCGTTGCATAGCTCGTTGTGGTGGAAGAATAATTCAACCCTAGTTTGGAGCTCATGGGTTTCTTGCGTGCGTGTAGTTGCCTGTAGACGTGATGAGGGAGATGAAGGGCAAGGGGGATGTGCGGTCTAGATGAGGAGTTGGATGGATCAAAGGCTGTGATTAGTTAGGTTTAAATTTTTTAATTAAAGTTGTAAATTTATTAAGTATAAATTCGTGTAACTTCATAAATTGATATCTTTTTCATACGAGGTCGAAAACGCACGAAACCAGTTGCGTTGGAATCGTATGGACGAGCACTACGCGATGAAATTGGATTGGAGTCGTTTGGAGTTAGTGAGAATTTCGTGTAAAATTAAACGTCCGTTTAATTTTATTCGAAATAAATCGCTAAAACAAATTGAAATCAAGGTGAGAACTTCTCACTCAATCGAATCAGTTTCGATTTTATTTTAAATAGTTAGATTTAAAATATTTGAATGCATGCTTGAATGATGATTGTTATCTATTGATTGTTAAAATAGACATTATGCGTCGTTAGTAAGCGGATGTTATTTATTAAAAACATATACCGCGAATATTTCATAAACAGTGAAATTGGTATTATATATAATAGCAATATATATATATTGGCATATGTATATATTGGAGTTATTGATTTCCCGCATTGTATAGCGGATGAGACCCTATTGCGCCGTCTATTAAGCGGATAATATTTTAAATCCCATATACCGCGATAATTCCGTACTGGAGCGGATTTGGTATTGTGCTAATGTTTGTGGATGCAGGAAAACAGGTTGGAGGGATCCAACTGGATTCCTCAACAGGATTTATTTGATTATGGATATTTTGATATTCATTGATTATCATATCGATATATGATATCGTTGTTGTCGTGATTGACTATTTGGTGTGTAGCATCATTGGACCAAATTTTGGAATTTTAAAAGGATTTCAAAGTGATTTTTGAAAGTATATGTTTATAAAATATTTTTGGAATTGATTTATTTTAAATAAATAAACGTTATAATTTTTAATGTCATAAAAATTATGATTTTTGAGAAATATAGTTAAAAGTTGATTTTTGAAAATATGGGGTTAATGATTTATAAAATAGTTTAATCGGGATTTTTGAATTTATTATGAAAAGTTGAAAATATAGGATTTATAAAATTTAATTATTTTATAAATCAGAATGATGAAATTATAAAGGAGATTAAAGATGTTTTAAAAGAATAATATAAATTGATTTATATAAAAAGATTTATAAATTGATAATTTATAAATGAAAATATTTGAATTATAAAACAAGTTTTTATAAGTGTTTGAATGAAGCGAAAATGGATTGCATAAGGGAACGGAATTTTATAAGCAGTAGGTTTATAAAATTTACAAAGTTATAGAAAGAATAGATTTGGATAAATAATTGAATCTTATAAGTTATAAGATTTATAATTATGAAGTTCAAAGGAACGATTTTTGCAAACAAATAAATTATAAGTATTTAACTTATAATATGAACCTTTGGTATATAATTGAGTTATGAATTGAAAATAGGGTAATAAAGGAATTTATAAACATTGTTTTATAAATTTGCAACGACTTATTTTGATAAGTTAATTTTTATAACTTATTTATGAAGCTATATTCGTTTTTGAATAGTGAATAATATGTTAAAGAAAATGTTTAGATTTGATGTTTTAAATAGAATTAAAACAATCTAACGTTGTTTTAAAATGTGTTGAGATTCGAAACCATAGATTTCAACATTTATCGTTGAAATAGACGTTTCGAGAAATAGAAGGAAATGGTGGACTATAACACTGTTGTTATAGTAAATGATTTCCGAAAGGAAATGTTTTGTATAGTATTGGGATTTATATATCTATTTTAATTTCGAATCCCTATACTAGTGATTTTGGGTTGTCGTAACGATGTTTTACGCAACATTCGTTTTGGCCCAAATAAATATGTTTATGAGAATGATTTCCTTAAAGAATGAAATATATACTTAATTTCGATTTAAGTATATTGAATATTTTCCAAGTGTTGAAAATAAATAAAATTTGTGAATTACTTATTAAATAAGTATGGAAATGTTTTCCAATATAAAGTGAATATTTTGCGAATTTATCTTTTTGAAGATAAATTGAAAAGGAATATTGAAATGAATAATTGAAATCGTATATGCATGGATATTTTGGAATGAAAATTCACAATGGAATTTATGAATGAAATGGGAAGTTGTTTAAAAATAAATATTGATTTATTTTTGAGGTATTGAAATTTTATATCTTGTAAAGATATTTTGGGAAATAAATAATTTGGAAAATTATTTGGAAACTGGTGATGTGTGCATATCCATTGATAGTTCAATAACCGACTATCAATATTTCCCTTTGAATGGGTAATTGATGTGATTTGTTTGAATTTGAATGCCACACTTATTTTTGAATAAGCGCTCACTATTCGGGTTAACCGGGAAAGGACCATGGGGTCGTATAACCCATTCCGAATATGTGATACGTCGTTATGAATTGCATTTGAAGACCGGTGTTGAAGACCGGATCTTTTTGAAAGAGAAAGGACAACTCGTTGATTATCTTTGCACCGAGTAGCTACGGTATAGAGACTCCCTATGTGATGGGAAGTCTGGACGTGATTAGAGATTATCCGGATTGCAAGGACTTCCTTGTAAGTGCCTTCGGTTCTGTTCGAGCCCGGAACAAACTTGTATGGATTGTATGTCTGACATTACAAGTTGAGATATAAAGCCGATTTCTTTCAAATATATTTCTGTTGGTGGTGGAGAATTTATTCTTTTAGCTTAACACCCTTCTCTGAGACGTACGAGCTCAGAGGTTATGTAGTTGAAGGTTATCAGCGATATATTCCCAATTTGGTAATGTGACATGCTGAGTGTTGCTGTAAATGATCATTGTGTTGATTATTTGTAATAGGATCATTTATTTGATCGTCTATCTTGGTGACCATTTCTATGATCATTTGTTGACCCAAAGCATGGCTTTTGTATAAAGTATGTTTTTGTGGACGTGACTTCGTCGAGCCTCACACCCCGTGAATGGTCAAAACAGGAAAGATGCAGCAAGGTTATGAGGGGTAGCGCCCTTTAGGATATGTGCATTTCCTTTTGGAAAAGGGTGGTATCATGGTATGGAGCCCAGATACTTACTCATGTTGAAAACACTTTATGATTGTGTGAATTGATTGCGAGCGCTAAGTTGAAAGGTCCCAAAGGACCGGGGGATGGCATATTCGGTCAGTTGTTACTCAGTTAGGGGTAACCTGTAACGACCCAGAATTTTAATTTATTAAAATTTGAATATTTAATTTATTTTAAATATTAATAAGTGAATTTATAAGTCGAATAAGTTTTATTTTGAATAATTGGATTTAATTGGACAATTAAATCGATAATTTAATATGTTAAATTATGGAAATAATTGAAATTTGGGTTAAATATGATTGTAAATGATTTGTAAAATTTTATTTTATCATGTTGGAGTTAGAACGATATTTTAGAACTTTTAAAATCGAATTAAAAGTTAATTTGTGAAAATTGAATATTTTAATATTAAAATCGACTAGTGAAAATAGTCAATTTTTGAACAGTCTCAGAATTGAACGAAACTAGTTCCATTGGATCCGTAATAGTTAGTTATTACCGGATTCCATATTTCGTGTCAATCGGAGCTATCGTTTGATCGTGGCAGCTCGAAACGCATTGATTTATTTTTAATATTAATTTGGCGAGTTAAAATAGCCATTTTTCAAAAAGTCTCGGATTTCGACGATACCAATTTCATCGGATCCGTAATGTGATATTATTGTAAGGTTTCAAATTTCGTGTCAATAGGATTTACCGTTTGTCCGGTACAAATTAAAACGCCTAGAAAATCGTTTAAATCGGTTTAATTTAAATTGAACGTTTATAGCAATAACTCGCACAGATGTCCGAATTAGCTTCCGAAACCTGTTCCATTGTGTCCGGAACGCGGGGTAAACCCTAGAAACGCTGGTTACGGTGCGTGAATCGGAGCTCGGAATTCCGGATTGAATAGTGTTTGAGAATTTCCTATAAATAGCCCCCCTCTCTCATAAATTAAATAAAAAAAAAGGGATTTGAAACCCTAGCCGCCAGTTGCTTCACCAATGGCCAGAAATGTCCCAACTTCTCCTTCATTTATCTTCCAATCCGTAGACAATTATGCAAATTCTTCAACTACAATATCGAAGAGGAGAGTGAGATCTTGTAGTTCAACGGCTGTGATGGGTTTTGGAGCAACGTAGAGGGAGAAGGAGGGGGCCGATTGTGGCCAGTTGCGCACGTAACCCTAGGCACCAGGTGGGGCCGAGCTTGGCCTAGCTCTGGGCGTTGGTGGCTCTCGTCGAGGCCGTTCATTTGGCGCTCCCTGATCGTGTTTTCATGCAGCGAGGAGGTGGTGAGATGGAACCCTAGTTCAACGTGATGGGTTCAAGTTGCGTACTGGAAACGTGAATAAGGGGGAAGGAGAAAGAAAGGGACGGTCGTGATGCAATGGGCTTGGATCTACGGCCATGATTGCATTGAGGTTTAAAGTGAAATATAAATTGCAAATTTAATTCTATAATAAATTGTATAATCTTTAAAATGCAATATCTTTGTGATGCGAGGTCCGTTTCGGACGAGATTTTTTGCGTTGGCTTCGTTTTGACGAGCTCTACGCTATGGATTTGGATTGGAGTCGTTTGGAGTTAGTGAGAATTTTGGGTAAAATTAAACGTCCGAATAATTTTATTCGAAATAAATCGCTAAAACGAAATTGAAATCAAGGTGAGAATTTCTCACTCAATCGAATCAGTTTCGATTTTATTTTAAATAGTTAGATTTAAAATATTTGAATGAATGTTTGAATGATGATTGATATCTATTGATTTTTAAAATAGACATTATGCGCCGTTAGTAAGCGGATGTGATTTATTAAAAACATATACCGCGAATATTTCATAAATAGTGAAATTGGTATTATATATAATAGCAATATATATATATATATATATATATATATATATATTGGCATATGTATATATTGGAGTTATTGATTTCCCGCATTTGTTTAGCGGATGAGACCCTATTGCGCCGTCTATTAAGCGGATAATATTTAAAATCCCATATACCGCGATAATTTCGTACTGGAGCGAAATTGGTATTGTGCTAATGTTTTTGGATGCAGGAAAACAGGTTGGAGGGATCCAACTGGATTCCTCAACAGTATTTATTTGAATTCAGATATTTTGATATTTGATGGATTATCATATTGATATATGATATCGTTGTTGTCGTAATTGACTATTTGGTATGTAGCATCATTGGACCAAATTTGGAATTTTAAAATGATTTTTAAAGTGATATTTGAAAGAAAACGTTTATAAAATATTTTTGGAATTGATCCAATTTAAATAAATAATCGATATAATTTTTAAAGTTATAAAAATTATGATTTTGAGAAATACGATTAAAGATTTATTTTTGAGAAATATGGGTTAAGGATTTTATAAAATAGTTTAAATTGGATTTATGAATGTATTGTAAAAAGTTTAAATATAGGATTTATGAAATTTAATTATTTTATAAATCAAAATGGTGAAATTATAAAGGAGATTAAAGATGTTTTAAAATAATAGTATAAATTGATTTTATAAAGGGTTTATAAATTGATATTTATAAATTAAAACATTTGAATTATAAAATGAGTTTTTATAAGTGTTTGAATGAAGTGAAAATGGATTGCAGAAATGAATGGAAATTATAAAATTATAAATGGTGAAGTTATAAGTGAAATTTATAAATAATAAGATTTATAAATTTCGCGAAGTTATTAAAGAAAGGTTTTGATAAATAATTGAATCTTATACGTTATAAGATTTATAATTATGAAGTTCAAAGGAACGATTTTGTAAACAAATAAATTATAAGTATTTCACTTATAATATGAACTTTTAGTATATCATTGAGATATGAATTGAGACAGGTTAATAAAAGGAATTTATAAACGTTGTTTTATAAATTCGCAAACAACTTATTTTAAGAAGTAAATTGTTGTAACCTATTAATGGAGTTATATTCACGTTTTTTTACTGTGAATAATCCTTTGAAATAAAATGAATAAAAGGATGAAATTGGTTAACGTAGTATATTCACGTTTTTGAATAGTGAATAATATGTTAAAGAAAATGTTTAGATTTGATGTTTTAAATAGAATTAAAACGATCTAACGATGTTTTAAAATGTGTTGAGATTCGAAACCATAGATTTCAACATTTATTGTTGAAATAGACGTTTTCGAGAAATAGAAGGAAATGGTGGACTATAACACTGTTGTTATAGTAAAGGATTTCCGAAAGGAAATGTTTTGTATAGTATTGGGATTTATATATTTATTTTAATTTCAAATCCCTATACTGGAGATTTTGGGTTGTCGTAACGATGTTTTACGTAACATTCATTTTGGCCCAAATAAATATGTTTAAGAGAATGATTTCCTTAAAGAATGAAATATATACTTAATTTCGATTTAAGTATATTCAATATTTTCCAAGTGTTGAAAATAAATAAAATCTGTGAATTACTTATGAACAAATAAGTATGGAAATGTTTTCCAATATAAAGTGAATATTAGAGAATTTATCTTTTTGAAGATAAATTGAAATGAATAATTGAAATCGAATATTCATAGATATTTTGGATTATAAATTCACTAAGGAACTTATAAAGGAAAGGGGAATTTGTCTAAAAATAAATATTGATTTATTTTTGAAGTATTGGAATTATATATCTTGTAAAGATATTTTTGGAAAATAAATAATTTGGAAAATTATTTGCAATCTGGTGATGTGTGCATATCAATTGATAGTTTACTAACCGACTATCAATATTTCCCTTTGAATGGGTATTTGATGTGATTTGTTTGAATGTGAATGCCACACTTATTTTTGAATAAGCGCTCACTATTCGGGTTAACCGGGAAAGGACCATGGGGTCGTATGACCCATTCCGAATATGTGATACGTCGTTGTGAATTGCATTGAAGATCGGTGTTGAAGACCCGACATTTGCGAGAGCGATAGGATGACCTATCGATTGACTCTGCACCGAGTTGCTCCGGTATTGAGTTCTCCATATGTGACGGGAAATCCGATCAGGATTGTGAATATCCAGATTGCAAGGACTTCTATGTAAGTGCCTTCGGTTTTGTTCGAGCCCGGAACAGACTTGTATGGATTGTATGTCTGACAATACAAATTGAGATGTAAAGCCGATTTCTTTCAAATATATTTCTGTTGGTGGCAGAGAATTTATTCTTTTAGCTTAACACCCTTCTCTGAGACGTACGAGCTCAGAGGTTATGTAGTTGAATGTTATCAGCGATATATTCCCAATTTGGTAATGTGGCATGCTGAGTGTTGCTGTAAATGATCATTGTGTTGATTATTTGTGATAGGATCATTTATTTGATCGTCTATCTTGGTGATCATTTCTATGATCATTTGTTGACCCAAAGCATGGCTTTTGTATAAAGTATGTTTTTGTAGACGTGACTTCGTCGAGCCTTACACCCCGTGAATTGTCAAAACAGGAAAGATGCGGCAAGGTTATGAGGGGTAGCGCCCTTTAGGATGTGTACATTTCCTTCTGGAAAAGGCTAGTATCATGGTATGGAGCCCAGATACTTACTCATGTTGAAAACACTTTATGATTGTGTGAATTGATTACGAGCGCTCGGTGAAAGGTCCCAAAGGACCGGGGGATGGCATATTCGGTCAGTTGTTACTCAGTTAGGGGTAACCCGGCCTTGTGTTGGTAGAGATCCGGTTTGGTTCTCGGGGATGTCCATCCAGAGGCATTCTCATGTGGCAATGGGAAGTTCCTTGGCCTGATCATTCGTTGGAAATCCAAAGAAACAATACGAGACTTGTACGGTTTTAGTTGTATAACCTGCTATGGAATGTGGCGGTAACCTGCTATTGAATATAGTTAGCTATAGTAGGCATAGTTCGAAATGTCTATGCTGGCTAAGATTTATATTCTATTTTCGAAATGAATTTTCCTCTACACTATGCACTAGAAATAATATAAAATGTTCTTTTTAAATGCGTATCAAGCATCTTTGACTATCATAAGGAGAAATCTCCTCCGATTCTGCGTTTGCATTGTGTGTGTGTGCGGGAGGCCTTATGGTAGTCTCATCTTTAAAAGCATTGCGAATTGACTTTAAAAATATTCCTCTATTTTGTTTTCAAAGATAAATAAACTGTTTTGAGTTCTCACACCAGTCACATGACTGACTCGGAGTTTATTGTTTTCCTTCCTAAACTCAGGGTGCCCACCAATTTCCACACGGGCAGTCAAGAGTTAGGTTTATCAGGATATTCTGGAGTTGCTAAAGGCAAGCTGGATGGCATGGCGTATTACTACTACATAGTATTTCTTTTTCCGCTGCATTGTTTGATGTTGTTGTTGTACACTCTGATGTAATGTAATGAAATGTGATGATGATGTAATGTAATGTATAAAATGTAATAACTGATATAGTTCTTTGTTTAAAGATTATTCATTTATCTATTATATGTTGTTCCGCTGCGAATTGTGAGATTCTGATGTTGTTCTGTTGTTTTCTGTTCCGTTGTATGTTATATTTTTTTTCTTTCCTCTCTATTTTCTACTATCTTCTTTCTTCTACCTCTTTCCTTTTTCTTAAAACCCTAAGTGTTTGGTTTTCCGTCGTTCGATTGCTCGGCAGTCGATAAAGTGAGTATCGATGTTGAATTTTCGAAAGATGAAGAATCGGGACGTTACATTTGGCATCAGAGCATATGGTTAAGCGACAACCATGGTTCTGTTGGGTATTTCTCATTAGAGATAGAGTCAGTAGTACTCTAGAATGAGTTTGAGTGTAATAATAGCTATGAGAGCGTATTTGTTAGTGAATATAAAATTGTTTTATATTGTGATGATTGGTTTGTTGAGTGGTATATAGATTCTGGTTAATACGAGTAATTAACGTTGTTGATAGGGATCTCTAAACACTTGAATAGAACAATTCGACACAGTATTGTTTTAAATTGGGTAAATGAAATAATTTTACCTAAATATATTTTATATATAAAGGAATAATTTTTCAGAATTATTAAAATGTATGTAAGTTGATTGTTTAGTTGTTTGAATAATCTAAATTAAAGAATAATTGTATAAGCAAATGAATTATAAGAATTGAATTATAATTAAAGTGAATTACAATTGTGAAATAAACTTATATATATAAGAAGTGAAACTATATGAATATGAGTTGAAATAAAAATGAATTTAAAGTTAAATGGAAATTTACTTTAGAATTGAAATCTGAATTTCTTTATAAGTAGGAATTTAAGTTATGTAAAACAAAGTAATGTTTGTAAAATGAAATATAACTTAAGAAATGTTGAATTAAATTGGTATGGAAATAATGAATGTAAGTGTAAATTCATTAAAATCTAATGTTATTGGAAGTTGAATAATAGAATGAAAATCAATTTAATTTAAACCAATTGATAAGCAAAGGAATTTGGTTGTAACTAATATACATTGGTTGATATATGATTGTTAGTTGATTGTATATAATTCATTAAGTGTTAATGAAATTGAATTAATGAAATTGGAAGCTAAAGTAATTGGAATTCAATTGGAAGTTAAGTGATTAAATAGAATTGAATTTGATTGGAAGTGAACCAACTTGAATATGAATTAGCAAATATAAACTAATTGAAAATGAATGTTAGTAAAAACATCTACTATTAATGAATCAAATGTGATTTAAATTGAAAACCAATTCATTGAATATTAATGAGAATATGAATGAATATTTATTGGTTATGAATGTTAATTGGATGATGGTTGATGGTTGAATATATATTGCCTTTATTGCTGTTGCTAAGTTGACATATATAGTTATTATGTTGCTATATGTTGTATATCGATACTATTATCTATATGCATGATTCTCATGTTGTTTGTTGAGTGTTTAGTAGGTGCGGATCGCGTTTGCTTCGCATTTGGAGCTCGCTTTCGCGCTATATTAGCCGTATATGCTTGCTAATAAAATATAAGGTACATATCTCGGATTACATACCGTACTTTTATACTTTTTCCCTGCGGGATGCCTCATTACTTGATGAGATGTATATTTGTGATATATATACTGTCATTTTTTTTGGATCGAGCCGCGCAAAGGAGACTATGGCGAATTTTTTCGAAAATTTAAGGCGTTAGAAATTTTTTGAGAAAATTGGAAAATTTTTGAAAACTGTAACTTTGATTTGGAATTGAAAGTTAAACAATAGTAGTTGTTTTTGAAAAGACAACTAAGTATGATTTGAAAACTTAGTAAAGTATTGTAAGAAATTTAATTATGAATTTTGGGAAAGTTAATAAATTCTATAACTTTTCTTACTTGTTAATTTCGAGGACGAAATTCTTTTAAGGGGGGAAGATTGTAACGACCCAGAATTTTAATTTATTAAAATTTGAATAATTAATTTATTTTAAATATTAATAAGTGAATTTATAAGTCGAATAAATTTTATTTTGAATAATTGGATTTAATTGGATAATTAAATCGATAATTTAATATGTTAAATTATGGAAATAATTGAAATTTGGGTTAAATATGATTGTAAATGATTTGTAAATTTTTATTTTATCATGTTGGAGTTAACGATATTTTAGAACTTTTAAAATCGAATTAAAAGTTAATTTGTGAAAATTGAATATTTTAATATTAAAATCGACTAGTGAAAACAGTCAATTTTTGAACAGTCTCAGAATTGAACGAAACCAGTTCCATTGGATCCGTAATAGTTAGTTATTACCGAATTTCAAATTTCGTGTCAATCGGAGCTATCGTTTGATCGTGGCAGCTCGAAACGCATTGATTTATTTTTAATATTAATTTGGCGAGTTAAAATAGCCATTTTTCAAAAAGTCTTGGATTTCGACGAAACCAGTTTCATCGGATCCGTAATGTGATATTATTGTAAGGTTTCAAATTTCGTGTCAATAGGATATACCGTTTGTCCGGTACAAATTAAAACGCCTAGAAAATCGTTTAAATCGGTTTAATTTAAATTGAACGTTTATAGCCATAACTCGCACAGATGTCCGAATTAGCTTCCGAAACTTGTTCCATTGTGTCCGGAACGCGGGGTAAACCCTAGAAACGCTGGTTACGGCGCGTGAATCGGAGTTTGGAATTTCCGGATTGAATAGTGTTTGAGAATTTCCTATAAATAGCCCCCCTCTCTCATAAATTAAATAAAATAAAAAAAGGGATTTGAAACCCTAGCCTCCAGTTGCTTCACCAATGGCCAGAAATGTCCCAACTTCTCCTTCATTTATCTTCCAATCCGTAGACAACTATGCAAATTCTTCAACTACAATATCGAAGAGGAGAGTGAGATCTTGTAGTTCAACGGCTGTGATGGGTTTTGGAGCAACGTAGAGGGAGCAGGAGAGGGCCGATTATGGCCAGTTGCGCACGCAACCCTAGGCACCAGGTGGGGCCGAGCTTGGCCTAGCTCTGGGCGTTGGTGGCTCTCGTCAAGGCCGTTCGTTTGGCGCTCCCTGATCGTGTTTTCATGCAGCGAGGAGGTGGTGAGATGGAACCCTAGTTCAACGTGATGGGTTCAAGTTGCGTACTGGAAACGTGAATAAGGGGGAAGGAGAAAGAAAGGGACGGTCGTGATGCAATGGGCTTGGATCTACGGCCATGATTGCGTTGACGTTTAAAGTGAAATATAAATTGTAAATTTAATTCTATAATAAATTGTATAATCTTTAAAATGCAATATCTTTGTGATGCGAGGTCCATTTCGGACGAGATTTTTTGCGTTGGCTTCGTTTTGACGAGATCTACGCTATTGAGTTGGATTGGAGTCGTTTGGAGTTAGTGAGAATTTTGGGTAAAATTAAAAGTCCGTTTAATTTTATTCGAAATAAATCGCTAAAACGAAATTGAAATCAAGGTGAGAATTTCTCACTCAATCGAATCAGTTTCGATTTTATTTTAAATAGTTAGATTTAAAATATTTGAATGCATGTTTGAATGATGATTGATATCTATTGATTGTTAAAATAGACATTATGCGCCATTAGTAAGCGGATGTTATTTATTAAAAACATATACCGCGAATATTTCATAAACAGTGAAATTGGTATTATATATAATAGCAATATATATATATATTGGCATATGTATATATTAGAGTTATTGATTTCCCGCATTTGTTTAGCGGATGAGACCCTATAGCGCCGTCTATTAAGCGGATAATATTTAAAATCCCATATACCGCGATAATTTCGTACTGGAGCGAAATTGGTATTGTGCTAATGTTTTTGGATGCAGGAAAACAGGTTGGAGGGATCCAACTGGATTCCTCAACAGTATTTATTTGAATTCAGATATTTTGATATTTGATGGATTATCATATTGATATATGATATCGTTGTTGTCGTAATTGACTATTTGGTATGTAGCATCATTGGACCAAATTTGGAATTTTAAAATGATTTTTAAAGTGATATTTGAAAGAAAACGTTTATAAAATATTTTTGGAATTGATCCAATTTAAATAAATAAACGATATAATTTTTAAAGTTATAAAAATTATGATTTTGAGAAATACGATTAAAGATTTATTTTTGAGAAATATGGGTTAAGGATTTTATAAAATAGTTTAAATTGGATTTCTGAATGTATTGTAAAAAGTTTAAATATAGGATTTATGAAATTTAATTATTTGATAAATCAAAATGGTGAATTATAAAGGAGATTAAAGATGTTTTAAAATAATAGTATAAATTGATTTTATAAAGGGTTTATAAATTGATATTTATAAATTAAAACATTTGAATTATAAAACGAGTTTTTATAAGTGTTTGAATGAAGTGAAAATGGATTGCAGAAATGAATGGAAATTATAAAATTATAAATGGTGAAGTTATAAGTGAAATTTATAAATAATAAGATTTATAAATTTCGTGAAGTTATTAAAGAAAGGTTTTGGATAAATAATTGAATCTTATACGTTATAAGATTTATAATTATGAAGTTCAAAGGAACGATTTTGTAAACAAATAAATTATAAGCATTTCACTTATAATATGAACTTTTAGTATATCATTGAGATATGAATTGAGATAGGTTAATAAAAGGAATTTATAAACGTCGTTTTATAAATTCGCAAACAACTTATTTTAAGAAGTAAATTGTTGTAACCTATTAATGGAGTTATATTCACGTTTTTTTACTGTGAATAATCCTTTGAAATAAAATGAATAAAAGGATGAAATTGGTTAACGTAGTATATTCACGTTTTTGAATAGTGAATAATATGTTCAAAAAAATGTTTAGATTTGATGTTTTAAATAGAATTAAAACGATCTAACGATGTTTTAAAATGTGTTGAGATTCGAAACCATAGATTTCAACATTTATTGTTGAAATAGACATTTTCGAGAAATAGAAGGAAATGGTGGACTATAACACTGTTGTTATAGTAAAGGATTTCCGAAAGGAAATGTTTTGTATAGTATTGGGATTTATATATTTATTTTAATTTCAAATCCCTATGCTGGAGATTTTGGGTTGTCGTAACGATGTTTTACGTAACATTCGTTTCGGCCCAAATAAATATGTTTAAGAGAATGATTTCCTTAAAGAATGAAATATATACTTAATTTCGATTTAAGTATATTGAATATTTTCCAAGTGTTGAAAATAAATAAAATCTGTGAATTACTTATGAATAAATAAGTATGGAAATGTTTTCCAATATAAAGTGAATATTAGAGAATTTATCTTTTTGAAGATAAATTGAAATGAATAATTGAAATCGAATATTCATAGATATTTTGGATTATAAATTCACTAAGGAATTTATAAAGGAAAGGGGAATTTGTCTAAAAATAAATATTGATTTATTTTTGAAGTATTGAAATTATATATCTTGTAAAGATATTTTTGGAAAATAAATAATTTGGAAAATTATTTGGAATCTGGTGATGTGTGCATATCAATTGATAGTTTAATAACCAACTATCAATATTTCCCTTTGAATGGGTATTTGATGTGATTTGTTTGAATGTGAATGCCACACTTATTTTTGAATAAGCGCTCACTATTCGGGTTAACCGGGAAAGGACCATGGGGTCGTATGACCCATTCTGAATATGTGATACGTCGTTGTGAATTGCATTGAAGATCGGTGTTGAAGACCCGGTATTTGCGTGTGACGACCGCCCATGACTCCCGCACCAAATCAAGGAAACAATGCGCTAAAAGGTGTGCCAGGCAGCCATGGACGATAGTCAGGGTAAAACAAAACAGAAGAATCTCTATCGCATAACTCACAGCGCATGGATAAAATACAATAGAGAAATATAATATAGTGAAGCTCCATAGAACAGAACATCATCATATAAGCATCACAGTAGTTTCATACAATCATCTACTCAAATCCATACATGAAAGCCTCACTACAAATCACTCAACCAAATACAGCAGCGGATACCCAGTACATATAGTAAGAAAACTAATATGCAAAGCCTCCTGCTCGTCTTCGTCATCTTCATCGTAGAACTCCTAGCACAGCACCTGTCACCTGCTACCTAGTCTGCCCATCCCAAACATGGATGAACAGCCCAAGGTAATAAGAGGAGACATAAAACCTTGAGTCAGACAAAGTCTTAGTGAGCAGTAAATTAACTATCAAACATACCAAAAGAGCATAAAGGATAAAAGGAATAGGAACCAAACCATCCCACTCCACCTCTTTCTACAGTGATAGCCCCAGACATACACTAAGGAGAAGCAAGCATAACAACATAGACAATTAAGGTAAAGCGAATACCACTCGAGTCAAGGACGATGTTTTCCAAATACAAACCCCCAAGGCCTAAACCAAGATCAGATAAGCACCCAGAAAACACCGCTCTTGAAGCCGAATGATAATACAACCAAACATCCATGACTCTGGCTATCACTGTTATCCTTGCCTCGATTTCACCGTTAGTTGAATGACCATCTGTCAAGGGCTAATGGTAACCCCGGTTCTAACCATAACTCCGCACACTGCCTTGTGCCTAGGACTTATCTACTTTGCCCAGAGTACTCAACTACCTACCTGTAGTCTTTTGGGTGTCCCGACTACCTACCTGTAGTCGTTATGGGCGCCCCATGTACTCTTGCTTTTGAGCATGCTAGAACCTTCAACAACGACGAGATCCAAGCCTCCTAGCCATCCTTCTTGACGACTATCCTCATACAAGCTCAAGCTACCTCTTGAACAATCCATTATCAACCAACTTGAACTACTCTTCAAGTTATCAACATGCTTGGAATGATCCCTGCTTGGATTAAGCCAAGACTCACATCATACTTCGCTTCATCGCATCAAAGCAAAGTCTCAACTCAACAACATGGTTTGCCTCATCAAATCATGGCAAAGTCCCATCTCAACATCATCCAATCTATACATATGAGCTTCAACATCCGCTACATATGCCTTAAGCAGCTTTCACCATTCAAGAGCCTTCTTCCATAGCTTTTGAATCCTCTTTCATCATCTTGTTCCAAATCAACTACTAGCTAACTTGGAAACAATCAAATCAATCATACATTCAAATAATCAATCATTCAAACAAGATCTATTAAGCAATTTAAGCAATATCAACTATAATGGGAATTTCGTAAATAAACGAGCAAAAGTCCAACATATGTGAAATCATGGTTTTTAGCATAGATCTATCAATTATAAAACATGGGTTTTGTCTCTAATGCTTGTTAAACTAACTTGCATAAGTAAACATCTTCAAAAACCATGGATCTAGACTTCGATCTAAAAAAAATGCATGAAATCTCTAACTTTAACACCCAAACATGCCACCAATCCAATATACTCCTTTGGATCCGCGTGAGAGATAACTACCACTCACCAAATCACCCAAACACTACAAAAACTACACACTTCAGATCTGGACAGCGAAGATCAAGGTTTGATCCGGCAATATCTCGCTCCAATCGATGAATTCTAGCTCGAACGGATGAAGATCTTCAACTTTGGCACTTGGATCTTCGATCTCGATCTTGGATGGATGTTAGAATTAGATTGGAATGGAGAAAAGAAGATGAAGAAATGTTGTAGTCGAGTTCCCAAAATGGCAGCACTTCGTCGCTTCAAAAACCGGTGCCAAAAAGTGAGCCAAACCCCTCTATTTATAGGCTGAAAACTCCTTAGGTCGTAACTCGTAGGCTCAGTTTTAGGTCGTCGCCGACCTAAGAAATCTCCGACCTAACATAGGTCGCTGCCGACCCATGCCATCCTGCGACCTAGTACGCGCATGTCCAACCCAATGCACGACTCAACTACCCCGACCTACGACCTAAAACACAAGCGCATGCAAGACCCAACGGCTCACGACTCATCACAACAGTGCAGCCTAACGACCTAACAATCTAACGACTTAAGCCCAAGGCCGACCTAACGACTTATAACATTAACGACCTACGACTCATCACTAAGTCGCTACCAACTTAGTATGTTCAGTCCTAACTCACACGACCTAAAAACCCTGCCGACCTATCTTCCCTAGCGACCTAATTTAGGTCGCTGCCGACTTAACAGAACACAGGGTCATACGACCTAACTCCTAGCCGACTCAACGACCTAAGCCCCTAACGACTCAACCTCCTAACGAGATAACACCCTGCCGACCCAAGCCCCTACCAACTCAAGACCCCACGACCTAAGCCTTAACCCCTTAAGTCGCTAACCCATGAGTCGGTCACTTCTTAGGTCGGTCCAACACTAAGTCGTCTAACCTTTAGGTCGCTGCTTCTATAAGTCGGTCACGACTTATCCCATGACTCGGTCACACTCTAAGTCGTCTACTCCTGAGTCGCTGGCTTCCCTAACTCGCCCACACGACCTAAGACACTAAGTCGGCAACTCTATGACTCGGTCACGAGTTAACTCCATAACTCGTTCCAACCTATGAGTCGGTCACGACTCAACCCTTCAACACACGTGTTACTCTCCATACGACTCAGGCTAGAGACAACATAAACAACACTAACGACCGGTAAATTCCACGAGTTATCGACACGTAAAATACGGGTCGTTACATTCTCTCCCCCTTAGGAATTTCGCCCCCGAAATTCCAAGCAAACAACAGCAATCAAAGATAATCCGCATGCCTACCATCCATAGCAATCAACAAACCATGCATCCAATTCTAGCCTAGCATGCAGAATTCTAAGATAGAAATCAAGATGCAAATTCATGAGATGTCACGACACCTTAGGGTCATACCTCGAAGAGTTCTGGATGAGCTGCCTTCATCCTCTCTTCCTCCTCCCATGTACAGTCGTTGACATCTTCACTCCATTGTATCTTGAGCAACGTAATCGTCTTCCTCCTAAGCTGTTTCGTATCGGTTTCAACAATACGAAGCGGCTTACGAGGTCTCGTAACCACTGGATCAACCTCTAAGTCTTCACAGCTATCAGCAGAAACCACAGTAGTTGGGTCATGCACATACTTCCGTAGATAAGATACATGAAAAACACTGTGCACACCCGCCATCTTTTCCGGTAACTCCAATCTATAAGCGAGCTTTCCAATACGCTCGATAATCGGGAATGGTCCAACAAATCTCGGAGTTAACTTTCCTTTCTTCCCGAATCTAATGACACTCTTCAGAGGAGAAATCTTCACAAAAACCATATCACCTACGTCGAATTCCAAATCCTTACGACGATTATCGGCATAACTTTTCTGACGATCTTGGGCTGCCTTCATTCGTTGCCGAATGATCTTTATACAATCTGAAGTCTGTCGAATCATCTCTGGCCCAAGTATCAGCTTTTCTCCAGTTTCCAACCAACATGTCGGAGAGTTACACGGTCTTCCATATAATGCCTCATATGGTGCCATACCAATACTCGACTGATAACTGTTATTATAAGCAAACTCCACCAAATGAAGGTGATCTTCCCATGATCCTCCGAAGTCCAAAACACATGCTCTAAGAAGATCTTCCAAAACTCGGTTGACTCTCTCAGTCTGACCATCTGTTTGAGGGTGATAAGCTGTACTCAAACACAACTCAGTTCCCAAAACTTCCTGGAAGCTCTTCCAAAATCTACTAGTGAACAATGGATCTCGATCGCTCACTATACTCTTCGGAACACCATGGAAACGAACTATCCACTTCACATATAATTCAGCCAACTTCGATGCAGTCCTAGTCGATCGAACAGGAATGAACCTTGCACTCTTGGTCAAACGATCTACTATGACCCAAATCCCTTCATTCCCTGCTCTTGTCCTAGGTAGACCATCGATAAAGTCCATCGACACTTGCTCCCACTTCCATGTAGGAACCTCTAATGGCTGAAGCAATCCACTGGGCTTCTTCTGCTCAGCTTTCACCAACTGGCAATTCATACACTTGGAAATAAAATTTCCAACATCCTTCTTCATACCTTCCCAGTAGTAGGTTCTCTTCATATCCCGATACATCTTATTTCCACCTGGATGAATTGTCAACTTCGAGTGATGACTCTCCCTCAGAACTTCATCTCTCAATCCATCTACATCGGGAACAACTAGTCGCCCTTGCTTTCGAAGCCAACCCTCTCGATCGACTTCAAATCCTTTATCCTTTTCTGGATCCAATCCGGATTCCAAATCACGGATAATCTTGATAAGCTTATCATCTCTCCTTTGCCTCTCGCCAATTCTTTCCACAAGAGTAGGCCTTATCGATAAGTTTGCCAACATCTCAGGTTCCAATTCACATCTAGGCCTGAAATCAAATCCAGCCAAATACTCAAGACTCTTCCATTCCGAAAACATGGCTCCCAATCCTGCATGTCTTCGACTTAACGCATCAGCCACTGCGTTACCTTTCCCTGGAGTATAGGCTATACCAAAATCATACGATGCTAAGAACTCTAGCCACCTTTGCTGTCGAAGATTCAAATCCTTTTGGGAAAACAGATACTTCAACGACTTATGATCTGTAAGCAGCTCGAATCTAACTCCCAATAGATAGTGTCTCCACATCTTCAAAGCAAACACAATCGCCGCTAACTCCAAATCATGAGTCGGATAGTTCCTTTCATGCGGCTTCAGTTGTCGACTTGCATATGCAACAACTTTATCCTTCTGCATTAGCACTGCTCCAAGTCCAGTACCACATGCATTGGTGTAAACCACCATCTCATCATTCCCACTTGGAATAGTCAAAACAGGAGCACTCGTCAGTCGCTCTTTCAAGATTACGAAAGCTTGCTCACACTTATCATCCCACTTGAACACTTGGTTCTTTTTCGTCAATCCTGTCAACGGTGCAGCTATCTTGGAAAAGTCTTTGATAAACCGACGATAATATCCTGCTAATCCAAGAAAACTTCTCACATCAGATGCATTCTTAGGCCTAACCCAATCCTGGATCGCTGCCACCTTAGCGGGATCAACCGCTATTCCATTTCCAGAAATAACATGACCTAAGAACCTCACTTCATTCTTCCAGAAGTGACACTTCGAAAACTTAGCCTTCAGCTGATGTTTCCGTAAGATTCCCAAAACAATCCTCAAGTGCGTCTTGTGCTCTCCCTCAGTTCTGGAATAAATCAGAATATCATCCACGAACACAAGCACGAACTTATTCAACTGATCTCTGAACACTCTATTCATAAGATCCACAAAATATGCTGGCGCGTTAGTCAATCCAAACGGCATTACCAGCCACTCATAAAACCCGGATGGTGTCCTGAAAGCAGTCTTCGGCACACTATCCTTCGCCACTCTCAACTGGTGAAATCCCGTTGCCAAATCCATCTGAGAAAACACCTTAGCCTCGTGAAGCTGATCAAACAAGTCATCTATTCTCGGCAATGGATACTTGTTCTTCTTAGTCACCTTATTCAGCTCACGATAATCCACACACAACCTCAACGATCCATCCGCTTTGGTTGCGAACACAACTGGCGCACCCCATTCGGACACACTTCTCCGAATGAATCCTTTCTGCAAAAGGTCATCAACTTGCACCTTCAGCTCTTGCTGCTCCCTCGGTGCCATCCGCCTAAGAGGCATCACAACAGGTCTGGCTCCCTCAACTAGATCGATACGAAACTCGATCTCCCTATGCGGCGGCAACCCTTTGACTTCCTCAAAGACATTCTCAAACTCATTCACAATAGGCACCAATGACAGTCCATCCCGTGGAACAACTAGCGAATACATGAAGCTCATGAAGACGCCTTCTTCATGCTTACATCGTATCACAACCTTTCGCCCTTCCACATTCCCGACTGTCACCTCAAGCCTCTCACAATCAATCCTTGCCGCATACTTCCTAAGCCAGTCCATACCCAAAATAATTCCGAACCCCGCAAAGTTCAGAACAAAGCAATCACAAACAAACGAGCAATCATGACTCGACACAACTAGACCACGACATAACATACACAAACATGACGAACCCCCTACCGGATTAGTCACAACCAATGGCCTATCAACAATATCCGGTTTCATACCTAACCGGCTTACCAAATCATCACAAACAAAAGAATGCGACGCTCCAGTATCAAACAACACTCTAACTGGAACACCACAAATAGAAAGAGTACCTTGAACCACCACACTCTTCCCCTTCTCCTCAGCAGTAGGAACTCTTGAAGACGACGGCACAGCTTCCAAAGCATAGGCTTGCACAACCTGCCTATCTTTCCTCGGTTCTGGACAATCCTTCTTGATATGTCCCAGCTTATCACAGTTGTAACACTTTCCCGGCACTTTGGGATTCTTACAATCTTTGTAAAGATGGCCCTTCTGCTGGCAGTTATAGCAAGTCACTTCACTCTTCGGCTTCTTCTGGCCATCCCTACCCCTCTGTTGCTGTTGTTTCCTCTTCTTATTGCCACTCTGCTGTGGTTTAGATCCTTCCCTGGTTACAGCAACAACAGATACTTCCTTAGGGAACAAACTCTCGTGCCTAAGAGCTTTTTCCACAAGCTTCTCAAACGGATCGTCCAGATGATCCACCAACTGCCTCCCAAGATAAGCATCCAGACCAGTCACAAACTTTTCATTCTTCTGGTAGGGAGAATCAATATACGATCTGGCATACTTAGACAAAGCTTCGAACTCAGAAATATACTCAAGAACAGGCCTCCCACCCTGCTTGAGCTCCACAAACCTCTTAAACAAGACAGATTTCTGGGAAGTAGAGATGAACTTAGCTTCAAATCTAACTTGGAATTGCTCCCAAGTAATCTCTTCTTCTGGAGTATCGATGGTGATAGAATTCCACCAATCAGCAGCTCTTCCCTGAAGCTGTCTCGATGCAAGCTTCCTCTTAGTTGCATCCTCAATCCCTAAGTCACCAAAGATTCTTTTGCAAGCATCAATCCATCTCTGCACCTCAATAGTCGACTCCGTCCCCAAGAAAACTTTCCCTCCAAGAGCAGTATAATCCTTGCAAAGCTTGGCAAAATCCACCGGTCTCGGAGCTTGGACTTGAACTCCCACATCCACAGATGATCCTGAAGCTGGTATTCTCCTCATGATTGAAGTCATCATGGCCTCAAACATAGGAGCATAATCAACAGCTTCCCTAGCATCACGGCTACCCCTCGCAGCTTGTCTCTCACTTCGACTCATCCTTAATATCTGTAAATAAGAATGATTAGAACACCTTAAGAAACAACTGCATAAGGAGTTCAAACCCTTCTAAACTACTATATTATATATAGTAATCATCCATCAAATTACAATTACGTCTCTCTTACGTAGTTACATCAGCGAGCGTTGGCTAAAATCGATTAACCAAGGCTCTGATACCAAATGTGACGACCGCCCATGACTCCCGCACCAAATCAAGGAAACAATGCGCTAAAAGGTGTGCCAGGCAGCCATGGACGATAGTCAGGGTAAAACAAAACAGAAGAATCTCTATCGCATAACTCACAGCGCATGGATAAAATACAATAGAGAAATATAATATAGTGAAGCTCCATAGAACAGAACATCATCATATAAGCATCACAGTAGTTTCATACAATCATCTACTCAAATCCATACATGAAAGCCTCACTACAAATCACTCAACCAAATACAGCAGCGGATACCCAGTACATATAGTAAGAAAACTAATATGCAAAGCCTCCTGCTCGTCTTCGTCATCTTCATCGTAGAACTCCTAGCACAGCACCTGTCACCTGCTACCTAGTCTGCCCATCCCAAACATGGATGAACAGCCCAAGGTAATAAGAGGAGACATAAAACCTTGAGTCAGACAAAGTCTTAGTGAGCAGTAAATTAACTATCAAACATACCAAAAGAGCATAAAGGATAAAAGGAATAGGAACCAAACCATCCCACTCCACCTCTTTCTACAGTGATAGCCCCAGACATACACTAAGGAGAAGCAAGCATAACAACATAGACAATTAAGGTAAAGCGAATACCACTCGAGTCAAGGACGATGTTTTCCAAATACAAACCCCCAAGGCCTAAACCAAGATCAGATAAGCACCCAGAAAACACCGCTCTTGAAGCCGAATGATAATACAACCAAACATCCATGACTCTGGCTATCACTGTTATCCTTGCCTCGATTTCACCGTTAGTTGAATGACCATCTGTCAAGGGCTAATGGTAACCCCGGTTCTAACCATAACTCCGCACACTGCCTTGTGCCTAGGACTTATCTACTTTGCCCAGAGTACTCAACTACCTACCTGTAGTCTTTTGGGTGTCCCGACTACCTACCTGTAGTCGTTATGGGCGCCCCATGTACTCTTGCTTTTGAGCATGCTAGAACCTTCAACAACGACGAGATCCAAGCCTCCTAGCCATCCTTCTTGACGACTATCCTCATACAAGCTCAAGCTACCTCTTGAACAATCCATTATCAACCAACTTGAACTACTCTTCAAGTTATCAACATGCTTGGAATGATCCCTGCTTGGATTAAGCCAAGACTCACATCATACTTCGCTTCATCGCATCAAAGCAAAGTCTCAACTCAACAACATGGTTTGCCTCATCAAATCATGGCAAAGTCCCATCTCAACATCATCCAATCTATACATATGAGCTTCAACATCCGCTACATATGCCTTAAGCAGCTTTCACCATTCAAGAGCCTTCTTCCATAGCTTTTGAATCCTCTTTCATCATCTTGTTCCAAATCAACTACTAGCTAACTTGGAAACAATCAAATCAATCATACATTCAAATAATCAATCATTCAAACAAGATCTATTAAGCAATTTAAGCAATATCAACTATAATGGGAATTTCGTAAATAAACGAGCAAAAGTCCAACATATGTGAAATCATGGTTTTTAGCATAGATCTATCAATTATAAAACATGGGTTTTGTCTCTAATGCTTGTTAAACTAACTTGCATAAGTAAACATCTTCAAAAACCATGGATCTAGACTTCGATCTAAAAAAAATGCATGAAATCTCTAACTTTAACACCCAAACATGCCACCAATCCAATATACTCCTTTGGATCCGCGTGAGAGATAACTACCACTCACCAAATCACCCAAACACTACAAAAACTACACACTTCAGATCTGGACAGCGAAGATCAAGGTTTGATCCGGCAATATCTCGCTCCAATCGATGAATTCTAGCTCGAACGGATGAAGATCTTCAACTTTGGCACTTGGATCTTCGATCTCGATCTTGGATGGATGTTAGAATTAGATTGGAATGGAGAAAAGAAGATGAAGAAATGTTGTAGTCGAGTTCCCAAAATGGCAGCACTTCGTCGCTTCAAAAACCGGTGCCAAAAAGTGAGCCAAACCCCTCTATTTATAGGCTGAAAACTCCTTAGGTCGTAACTCGTAGGCTCAGTTTTAGGTCGTCGCCGACCTAAGAAATCTCCGACCTAACATAGGTCGCTGCCGACCCATGCCATCCTGCGACCTAGTACGCGCATGTCCAACCCAATGCACGACTCAACTACCCCGACCTACGACCTAAAACACAAGCGCATGCAAGACCCAACGGCTCACGACTCATCACAACAGTGCAGCCTAACGACCTAACAATCTAACGACTTAAGCCCAAGGCCGACCTAACGACTTATAACATTAACGACCTACGACTCATCACTAAGTCGCTACCAACTTAGTATGTTCAGTCCTAACTCACACGACCTAAAAACCCTGCCGACCTATCTTCCCTAGCGACCTAATTTAGGTCGCTGCCGACTTAACAGAACACAGGGTCATACGACCTAACTCCTAGCCGACTCAACGACCTAAGCCCCTAACGACTCAACCTCCTAACGAGATAACACCCTGCCGACCCAAGCCCCTACCAACTCAAGACCCCACGACCTAAGCCTTAACCCCTTAAGTCGCTAACCCATGAGTCGGTCACTTCTTAGGTCGGTCCAACACTAAGTCGTCTAACCTTTAGGTCGCTGCTTCTATAAGTCGGTCACGACTTATCCCATGACTCGGTCACACTCTAAGTCGTCTACTCCTGAGTCGCTGGCTTCCCTAACTCGCCCACACGACCTAAGACACTAAGTCGGCAACTCTATGACTCGGTCACGAGTTAACTCCATAACTCGTTCCAACCTATGAGTCGGTCACGACTCAACCCTTCAACACACGTGTTACTCTCCATACGACTCAGGCTAGAGACAACATAAACAACACTAACGACCGGTAAATTCCACGAGTTATCGACACGTAAAATACGGGTCGTTACATTGCGAGAGCGATAGGATGACCTATCGATTGACTCTGCACCGAGTTGCTCCGGTATTGAGTTCTCCATATGTGATGGGAAATCCGATCAGGATTGTGAATATCCGGATTACAAGGACTTCTTTGTAAGTGCCTTCGGTTTTGTTCGAGCCCGGAACAGACTTGTATGGATTGTATGTCTGACAATACAAATTGAGATGTAAAGCTGATTTCTTTCAAATATATTTCTGTTGGTGGCGGAGAATTTATTCTTTTAGCTTAACACCCTTCTCTGAGACGTACGAGCTCAGAGGTTATGTAGTTGAATGTTATCAGCGATATATTCCCAATTTGGTAATGTGACATGCTGAGTGTTGCTGTAAATGATCATTGTGTTGATTATTTGTGATAGGATCATTTATTTGATCGTCTATCTTGGTGATCATTTCTATGATCATTTGTTGACCCAAAGCATGGCTTTTGTATAAAGTATGTTTTTGTGGACGTGACTTCGTCGAGCCTCACACCCCGTGAATGGTCAAAACAGGAAAGATGCGGCAAGGCTATGAGGGGTAGCGCCCTTTAGGATGTGTGCATTTCCTTCTGGAAAAGGGTGGTATCATGGTATGGAGCCCAGATACTTACTCATGTTGAAAACACTTTATGATTGTGTGAATTGATTGCGAGCGCTCGGTGAAAGGTCCCAAAGGACCGGGGGATGGTATATTCGGTCAGTTGTTACTCAGTTAGGGGTAACCCGGCCTTGTGTTGGTAGAGATCCGGTTTGGTTCTCGGGGATGTCCATCCAGAGGCATTCTCATGTGGCAATGGGAAGTTCCTTGGCCTGATCATTCGTTGGAAATCCAAAGAAACAATACGAGACTTGTACGGTTTTAGTTGTATAACCTGCTATGGAATGTGGCGGTAACCTGCTATTGAACATAGTTAGCTATAGTAGGCATAGTTCGAAATGTCTATGCTGGCTAAGATTTATATTCTATTTTCGAAATGAATTTTCCTCTACACTATGCACTAGAAATAATATAAAATGTTCTTTTTAAATGCGTATCAAGCATCTTTGACTATCATAAGGAGAAATCTCCTCCGATTCTGCGTTTGCATTGTGTGTGTGTGCGGGAGGCCTTATGGTAGTCTCATCTTTAAAAGCATTGCGAATTGACTTTAAAAATATTCCTCTATTTTGTTTTCAAAGATAAATAAACTGTTTTGAGTTCTCACACCAGTCACATGACTGACTCGGAGTTTATTGTTTTCCTTCCTAAACTCTGGGTGCCCACCAATTTCCACACGGGCAGTCAAGAGTTAGGTTTATCAGGATATTCTGGAGTTGCTAGAGGCAAGCTGGATGGCATGGCGTATTACTACTATATAGTATTTCTTTTTCCGCTGCATTGTTTGATATTGTTGTTGTACACTCTGATGTAATATAATGAAATGTGATGATGATGTAATGTAATGTATAAAATGTAATAACTGATATAGTTCTTTGTTTAAAGATTATTCATTTATCTATTATATGTTGTTCCGCTGCGAATTGTGAGATTCCGATGTTGTTCTGTTGTTTTCTGTTCCGTTGTATGTTCTATTTTTTTTCTTTCCTCTCTATTTTCTACTATCTTCTTTCTTCTACCTCTTTACTTTTTCTTAAAACCCTAAGTGTTCGGTTTTCCGTCGTTCGATTGCTCGGCAGTCGATAAAGTGAGTATCGATGTTGAATTTTCAAAAGATGAAGAATCGGGACGTTACATAACCCGGCCTTGTGTTGGTAGAGATCCGGTTTGGTTCTCGGGGATGTCCATCCAGAGGCATTCTCATGTGGCAATGGGAAGTTCCTTGGCCTGATCATTCGTTGGAAATCCAAAGAAACAATACGTGACTTGTACGGTTTTAGTTGTAGAACCTGCCATCTAATATGGTAGCTATAGTAGGCATAATATAATGGTACCTATGCTGGCTAAGATTTATATTCTACTTTCGAAATATCTTCTACACTATGCACTAATAATAATATCAAATGTTTCTTTTTAATGCGTATCAAGCATCTTTGACTAACATAAGAAGAAATCTCCTCTAACTCTGCGTTTGCATTGTGTGTGTGGCGGGAGGTCTTATGGTAGTCTCATTTTTAAAAGCATTGCGAATTGACTTTAAAAATATTCATCTATTTCGATTTCAAAGATAAATAAACTGTTTTGAGTTCTCACACCAGTCACATGACTGACTCGGAGTTTATTGTTTTCCTTCCTAAACTCTGGATGCCCACCAATTTCCACACGGGCAGTCAAGAGTTAGGTTTATCAGGATATTCTGGAGTTGCTGGAGGCAAGATGGATGGCATGGTATATTACTAGTATATAGTATTTCTTTTCCGCTGTTTGTTGTTGTATGGTGTTGTACACTCTGATGATGATGTAATGTAATGTATAAAATGTAATAACTGATATAGTTCTTTGTTTAAAGATTATTCATTTATTTATTATATGTTGTTCCGCTGCGAATTGTGAGATTCTGATATTGTTCTGTTGTTTTTCTGTTCCGTTCTATTTTCTATTTTCTCTTCTCCCTATTCTCTATCTTCTATCTTTTCTGTCTTTTTCTTTTTCTTAAACCCTCAGTGTTCGGTTTTCCGTCGTTCGATTGCTCGGCAGTCGATAAAGTTAGTATCGATGTTGAATTTTCGGAAGACGAAGAATCGGGTCCTGACAATGTGGTATCGGAGCATATGGTTAAGCGACAACCATGGTTCTGTTGGGTATTACTCATTAGAGATAGAGTCAGTAGTACTCTAGAATGAGTTTGAGTGTAATGATAGCTATGAGAGCGTATTTGTTAGTGAATATATAGAATTGTTTTATATTGTGATGATTGGTTTGTTGAATGGCATATGAACCTTCGTCAGCGTGGTCTCGACAACTATGCCGAAGGGGTTTCTAAACACTTAAATAGAACAATTCGACACAGTATTGTTTTAAATTGGGTAAATGGAATAATTTCACCTTGATTATATTTTATATATAAAGGAATAATTTTTCAGAATTATTAAAGTGTATATAAGTTGATTGTTTAGTTGTTTGAATAATCTAAAAAAAAAATTGTATAAGCAAATGAATTATAAGAATTGAATTATAATTAAAGTGATTTACAATTGTGAAATAAACTTATATATATAAGAAATGAAACTATATGAATATATTTATGAATATGAGTTGTAAATAAAAATGAATTTAAAGTTAAACGGGAATTTACTTTAGAATTGAAATCTGAATTGATTTATAAGTGGGAATTTAAGTTATATAAAACCAAGTGATGTTTATAAAAATGGAAGTATAACTTAAGAGATGTTGAATGAAGTTGATATTAGTATCAAAGTAAATTAACAAAGTTAAGTGATAAATATGAACTTAAGTTATGTAAATGAAATTCAACTTTTGTGATTGAATTGAATGAATGGATTGAATGTAATCAATGGAATGTAAATTAAATTGATATGGAATAATGAATGTAAGTGTTAATTCATTAAAATCTAATGTTATTAGAAGTTAAAAAATTGAATGAAGATCAATTTAATTAAACCAATTGAAAGTGATGGTGTTAAACCAAAATGAATAAAAGCAAAGGAATTTGGTTGTAATAGATATACATTGGTTGTTATATGATTGTTAGTTGATTGATTGTATATAATTCATTAAGTTAATGAAATTGGAAGCTAAAGTAATTTGAATTCAATTGAAGGTTAAGTGAATCTTGAATAGAATTGAATCTGATTTGGAAGTGAACCAACTTGAATATGAATTAGTGAATATAAACTAATTGCAAATGAATGTTAGTAAAAAAAAAATCCAATGTTAATGAATCAAATGTGATTTAAATTGAAAACCATTTCATTGAATATTAATGAGAATATGAATGAACATTTATTGGTTATGAATGTTAGTTGGATGATAGTTGGTTGATGGTTGAACATATTGCTTTTGTTTCAATTGCTATGTTGACATATATAGTTATTATGTTGCTATATGTTGTATATCGATACTATTGTCTATATACATGATTCTCATGTTGTTTTTTGAGTGTTTAGTAGGTGCGGATCGCGTTTGCTTCGCATTTGGAGCTCGCTTTCGCGCTATATTAGCCATATATGCTTGCTAATAAAATATAAGGTACATATCTCGGATTAAATACCGTACTTTTATACTTTTTTCCCTTCGGGATGCCTCATTACTTGATGAGATGTATATTTGTGATATATATATACTGTCATTTTTTTTTTCGGATCGAGCCGCGCAAAGGAGACTATGGCGAATTTTTCCGAAAATTTAAGGCGTTAGAAAAATTTGAGAAAAATTAGGAAATTTTTTGAAAACTATGACTTTGATTTGAACTGAAAGTTAAACAATAGTAGTTGTTTTTGGAAAGATAACTAAGTATGATTTGAAAACTTAGTAAAGTTATTGTAAGAAGTTTAAACTATGGATTTTGGAAAGTTAATAAATTCTGTAACTTTTCTTACTTGATAATTTCGAGGACGAAATTCTTTTAAGGGGGGAAGATTGTAACGACCCAGAAATTTTAGTAATTAAAATTTGAATATTTAATTAATTTTAAATATTTATAAGTGAATTTATAAGTCGAATAAATTTTATTTCGAATAATTGGATTTAATTGGATAACTAAATCGATAATTTAATATGTGAGATTATGGAAATAATTAAAAATAGGGTTAAATATGATTGAAAATGATTTGTAAAATTTTATTTTATCATATTAAAGTTAGAACGATATTTTAGAACTTTTAAAATTGAATTAAGAGTTAAATTGTGAAAATTGAATATTTTAATATTTAAATCGACTAGTGAAAATAGTCAATTTTTGAACAGTCTCAGAATTGGACGAGACTAGTTCCATTGGATCCGTAATAGTTAGTTTTTACCGGATTTCAATTTTCGTAGCAATCGGAGTTATCGTTTGATCGTGGCAGCTCGAAACGCATCGAATTATTTTTAATTTTAATTTGGCGAGTTAAAATAGCCATTTTTCAAACAGTCTCGGATTTTGACAAAACCAGTTTCATCGGATCCGTAATGTGATATTATTGTAAGGTTTCAAATTTCGTGTCAATCGGATTTACCGTTTGTCCGATACAAATTAAAACGCCTAGAAAATCGTTTAAATCGGTTTAATTTAAATTGAACGTTTATAGCCATAACTCGCACAGATGTCCGAATTAGCTTTCGAAACCTGTTCCATTGTGTCCGGAACGCGGGGTAAACCCTAGAAACGCTGGTTACGGCGCGTGAATCGGAGTTTGGAATTCCCGGATGAATAGTGTTCAACGATTTCCGATAAATAGACCCTTACCCCTTCATAAAATTTAAAAAAAAAATTAACCCTAACCCTAGCCGCCATCTCTTACACCAATGGCCAGAAATTAACGACCTTCTTCCTCTATAATCTCTCAATCTACAAACATTCACGCGAAATCACCAACTAAGAAGTTGTAGAGGATAGAGAGAGCTTTGATTTCATACGGAGTTGATCGTGTTTGGAGCGTCGAAGGGGGAGATAAGTGGGGCCGACGTCCTACTGTTGTGCACGTGAATCGAGGCCCCATAGGTGGCCGAGCTTTGCCACAACTCAGGCGGTGGTAGCTCGTGTGATGGCGGAGTGAATGGAAGTTGCTGATCGTTGCATAGCTCGTTGTGGTGGAAGAATAATTCAACCCTAGTTTGGAGCTCTTGGGTTTCTTGCGTGCGTGTAGTTGCCTGTAGACGTGATGAGGGAGATGAAGGGCAAGGGGGATGTGCGGTCCAGATGAGGAGTTGGATGGATCAAAGGCTGTGATTAGTTAGGTTTAAATTTTTTAATTAAAGTTGTAAATTTATTAAGTATAAATTCGTGTAACTTCATAAATTGATATCTTTTTCATACGAGGTCGAAAACGCGCGAAACCAGTTGCGTTGGAATCGTATAGACGAGCACTACGCGATGAAATTTGATTGGAGTCGTTTGGAGTTAGTGAGAATTTCGTGTAAAATTAAACGTCCATTTAATTTTATTCGAAATAAATCGCTAAAACGAAATTGAAATCAAGGTGAGAACTTCTCACTCAATCGAATCAGTTTCGATTTATTTTAAATAGTTAGATTTAAAATATTTGAATGCATGCTTGAATGATGATTGTTATCTATCGATTGTTAAAATAGACATTATGCGCCGTTAGTAAGCGGATGTTATTTATTAAAAACATATACCGCGAATATTTCATAAACAGTGAAATTGGTATTATATATAATAGCAATATATATATTGGCATATGTATATATTGGAGTTATTGATTTCCCGCATTGTATAGCGGATGAGACCCTATTGCGCCGTCTATTAAGCGGATAATATTTTAAATCCCATATACCGCGATAATTCCGTACTGGAGCGGAATTGATATTGTGCTAATGTTTGTGGATGCAGGAAAACAGGTTGGAGGGATCCAACTGGATTCCTCAACAGTATTTATTTGATTATGGATATTTTGATATTCACTGATTATCATATCGATATATGATATCGTTGTTGTCGTGATTGACTATTTGGTGTGTAGCATCATTGGACCAAATTTTGGAATTTTAAAAGGATTTCAAAGTGATTTTTGAAAGTATACGTTTATAAAATATTTTTGGAATTGATTTATTTTAAATAAATAAACGTTATAATTTTTAATGTTATAAAAATTATGATTTTTGAGAAATATAGTTAAAAGTTGATTTTTGAAAATATGGGGTTAATGATTTTATAAAATAGTTTAATCGGGATTTTTGAATTTATTATGAAAAGTTGAAAATATAGGATTTATAAAATTTAATTATTTTATAAATCAGAATGATGAAATTATAAAGGAGATTAAAGATGTTTTAAAAGAATAATATAAATTGATTTATATAAAAAGATTTATAAATTGATAATTTATAAATGAAAATATTTGAATTATAAAACGAGTTTTTATAAGTGTTTGAATGAAGCGAAAATGGATTGCATAAGGGAATGGAATTTTATAAGCAGTAGGTTTATAAAATTTACAAAGTTATAGAAAGAATAGATTTGGATAAATAATTGAATCTTATAAGTTATAAGATTTATAATTATGAAGTTCAAAGGAACGATTTTTGCAAACAAATAAATTATAAGTATTTAACTTATAATATGAACCTTTGGTGTATAATTGAGTTACGAATTGAATATAGGGTAATAAAGGAATTTATAAACATTGTTTTATAAATTTGCAACGACTTATTTTGATAAGTTAATTTTTATAACTTATTTATGAAGCTATATTCACGTTTTTGAATAGTGAATAATATGTTAAAGAAAATATTTAGATTTGATGTTTTAAATAGAATTAAAACGATCTAACGATGTTTTAAAATGTGTTGAGATTCGAAACCATAGATTTCAACATTTATCGTTGAAATAGACGTTTCGAGAAATAGAAGGAAATGGTGGACTATAACACTGTTGTTATAGTAAATGATTTCCGAAAGGAAATGTTTTGTATAGTATTGGGATTTATATATCTATTTTAATTTCGAATCCCTATACTAGTGATTTTGGGTTGTCGTAACGATGTTTTACGCAACATTCGTTTTGGCCCAAATAAATATGTTTATGAGAATGATTTCCTTAAAGAATGAAATATATACTTAATTTCGATTTAAGTATATTGAATATTTTCCAAGTGTTGAAAATAAATAAAATTTGTGAATTACTTATTAAATAAGTATGGAAATGTTTTCCAATATAAAGTGAATATTTTGCGAATTTATCTTTTTGAAGATAAATTGAAAAGGAATATTGAAATGAATAATTGAAATCGTATATGCATGGATATTTTGGAATGAAAATTCACAATGGAATTTATGAATGAAATGGGAAGTTGTTTAAAAATAAATATTGATTTATTTTTGAGGTATTGAAATTTTATATCTTGTAAAGATATTTTGGGTTAACCGGGAAAGGACCATGGGGTCGTATAACCCATTCTGAATATGTGATACGTCGTTATGAATTGCATTTGAAGACCGGTGTTGAAGACCGGATCTTTTTGAAAGCGAAAGGACAACTCGTTGATTGTCTTTGCACCGAGTAGCTACTGTATAGAGACTCCCTATGTGATGGGAAGTCCGGACGTGATTAGAGATTATCCGGATTGCAAGGACTTCCTTGTAAGTGCCTTCGGTTCTGTTCGAGCCTGGAACAGACTTGTATGGATTGTATGTATGACATTACAAGTTGAGATATAAAGCCAATTTCTTTCAAATATATTTCTATTGGTGGCGGAGAATTTATTCTTTTAGCTTAACACCCTTCTTTGAGACGTACGAGCTCAGAGGTTATGTAGTTGAAGGTTATCAGCGATATATTCCCAATTTGGTAATGTGACATGCTGAGTGTTGCTGTAAATGATCATTGTGTTGATTATTTGTGATAGGATCATTTATTTGATCGTCTATCTTGGTGATCATTTCTATGATCATTTGTTGACCCAAAGCATGGCTTTTGTATAAAGTATGTTTTTGTGGACGTGACTTCGTCGAGCCTCACACCCCGTGAATGGTCAAAACAGGAAAGATGCAGCAAGGTTATGAGGGTAGCGCCCTTTAGGATATGTGCATTTCCTTCTGGAAAAGGGTGGTATCATGGTATGGAGCCCAGATACTTACTCATGTTGAAAACACTTTATGATTGTGTGAATTGATTGCGAGCGCTCGGTTGAAAGGTCCCAAAGGACCAGGGGATGGCATATTCGGTCAGTTGTTACTCAATTAGGGGTAACCCGGCCTTGTGTTGGTAGAGATCCGGTTTGGTTCTCGGGGATGTCCATCCAGAGGCATTCTCATGTGGCAATGGGAAGTTCCTTGGCCTGATCATTCGTTGGAAATCCAAAGAAACAATACGTGACTTGTACGGTTTTAGTTGTAGAACCTGCCATCTAATATGGTAGCTATAGTAGGCATAATATAATGGTACCTATGCTGGCTAAGATTTATATTCTACTTTCGAAATATCTTCTACACTATGCACTAATAATAATATCAAATGTTTCTTTTTAATGCGTATCAAGCATCTTTGACTAACATAAGAAGAAATCTCCTCCAAGTCTGCGTTTGCATTGTGTGTGTGGCGGGAGGTCTTATGGTAGTCTCATTTTTAAAAGCATTGCGAATTGACTTTAAAAATATTCATCTATTTCGATTTCAAAGATAAATAAACTGTTTTGAGTTCTCACACCAGTCACATGACTGACTTGGAGTTTATTGTTTTCCTTCCTAAACTCTGGGTGCCCAACAATTTCCACACGGGCAGTCAAGAGTTAGGTTTATCAGGATATTCTGGAGTTGCTGGAGGCAAGATGGATGGCATGGCATATTACTAGTATATAGTATTTCTTTTCCGCTGTTTGTTGTTGTATGTTGTTGTACACTCTGATGATGATGTAATGTAATGTATAAAATGTAATAACTGATATAGTTCTTTGTTTAAAGATTATTCATTTATTTATTATATGTTGTTCCGCTGCGAATTGTGAGATTCTGATATTGTTCTGTTGTTTTTCTGTTCCGTTTTATTTTCTATTTTCTCTTCTCCCTATTCTCTATCTTCTATCTTTTCTGTCTTTTTCTTTTTCTTAAACCCTCAGTGTTCGGTTTGCCGTCGTTCGATTGCTCGGCAGTCGATAAAGTGAGTATCGATGTTGAATTTTCGAAAGACGAAGAATCGGGTCCTGACAATGCTCGTTCGCTTCCATCGAATGCTGCGGCCACCAGAATCGCCGAGGAGATGATCCAACGCCACCATCGAATAGCCCTACATGAGCTCTACCACCACCCATTGGGCCGCCACACTCGGCCATGTCATTACATCAATTTCCATGCTTGAACTCATGACTTTTGCACTCGAATATCCGTTGATCCATAGCTCGAAATCCAATCTGGACCGTTGATCTAGAAAATCTCGATGCACTCTTCGATGTTGTAGTTGAACATTTTTCGTAATTGTTTACGACTTTAGAAGTTTTGAGGAGAGAAGAATCGAAAGATATCGGCCATTAAAAAGGAAGGTGATGGCTGTAACCCTAGCAAGGGTTTTTTGAGTGAAAAATAGAAATTATAACGTCCTTTTATAGAAAATGTTGCGACACTATTCACCCGAAATTTTTTCAAACTCGAAACAAAACGTGCCACCTAGCATTTATAATGTTTTACCCCTATTCCGAACACATTGGAATATATATATATCGAGAGCCAATTTGATCATATTTGCAAGCTAGGTTTTCGAATCTACTTATTTAAATTTAAAATTCATTTAAACAGATTTCTGCGTATTTTAGTTTTTTTTGGACAAACCGTTAATCCAATTGACACGAAATTTGAAAACCTACAATAAAATAACATTACAGATCCAATGAAACTAGTTTCATCGATATTTGAGACTGTGTGAAAATGACTATTTTTACACGTTAATTAAATATTAAAATATTCAATTTGTATAAATTAACTTTTAACTTAATTTTAAAGGTTCTCTAACATCATTCTAATTCAAATAAAATTTGATAAAAAAATTTAAATAATTTTCATTCGTAATAAATTCAAATTCCAATTATTTCTGCAATTTCAAATATTAAATTTACAATTTAATTATCCAATTAAATCCAAATATTCGAAATATAAGTTATTCAATTAATAATATTAACTTGTGAATATTTAAAACCAATTAAATATACCAATTTCAAATGATTGAAATTCTGGGTCGTTACATTCTCCCCTACTTAAAAGAATTTCGTCCTCGAAATTACTAAGTATGAAAACGTACAAAATCCATTTACTTTTCTAAATAACTTGTTTCAATTTAGATTTACAAAAATCAGTTGAACCTTTTAACTTTTCAAAAATCATCTAGTTAAACTTCTTATAAAAAAATTCTTAGTTTTCAAATCCATTTATAGTTATCTTTTCAAAACCAACCAATATTGTTTAACTTTATAACTCAAAATCAAAATTTTAGCTATCAAAAATAATTTTTCAAAATTTTCCCAAAAGTTTTTAACGCCTTAATTTTTTTTAAAATTTCGCCATAGCCTCCTTTGCGCTGTTCGATCGTAGTAGGATCACAACATATATATATCACAAATATACATTTCGTCTTCGAGGAGGGAAAAAATATAAAAGTACGATATGTAATCCGAGATATGTACCTTATATATTATTAGCGAGCATATACGGCTAATATAGCGCGAAAGTGAGCTCCAGATGCGAAGCATGCGCCATTCGCACCTTCTAAATACTCAGCAAATAAATGAGAAACATGTATATATGAAAGTAATATCAGTATACAACATATACCAATACAACAGCTATATACGCCAACATAGCAAATGCAATCAAAAACAACAAATCCAGCCATCAAACAACTATCATCCAACAAGTCAATACCTATCCAATCAATCCACAACCAAATCAATATAAATTCATTTCTCATTAATATTCAATGAATTGGTTTTCAATTTATTTACATTTTATTCATTAACATTGGATTTCACTCACATTCATTCGTTCATATTCAATTAGTTTACGTTCACTAATTTATATTCAAGTTTTTTCACTTCCAATGCAAATCAAATTTAATTCTATTTAAATTCACTTACTTCTAATTTGAATTCAATTAGTTAGCTTTTAATTTTTTCAACACTTAATGAATTTCTATATAATCAACTAACATCAATCTAACAAGCAATGCATATCCAACATAGTCAAATTTATTTAATTTACTCTGAACATTCATATTCACTTCATTATGTTAAATTTGGTTTAGCGCATTAAATTTCAATTGGTTGATGTTTAATTTAGAATGAATTCTAATATTCACTATGTTTACATTTTTTTATACAACACTTTTAATATTATTATTAGTTCATAACTTCTTAGCTTAAGTTTTATTCAATTCTTAATAACAACATTTCTAATCCATGTTTATTTACTAATTCACTTTTACAATTAAAGTTGAATTTCATTTAACAATTCCAGTTTATATTCATTACTTCACTTATTAATTCATTTTGATATCAAATCCAACTTCATTCAATATTACTTAATTTACATTTTATTTCATTTTCACTTGCATTTTTCTCCACTGTACAATTTATGTTCACTTCTAATTTAATTCAAATTCTAATTTTGTTAACTTCTATTTAAGCCAAATTTCCTATCACTTATTCAAATTTAGATTTTGTTTTGCTTAACAAAATTGTTTAATCATTTTAACAATTAGTTTTACTTACATTTTCCCATTTTATAAGTTGTACAGCTTATTTATTCAAACTTCCAAATTCATACTATGTAATCGCTTACCACTTAAGTTTAATTTTTATTCCAATAATTCATCTAATCCACTTCAAATCCCATTCACTTTATTTAACTTTCCTATAGTTAAATTTCAAATCATATGTTTTATTATGCTAATTCAAATTTATTATTTCATATTACAAGTCCAAAACTTGTTTTACTTATATTTATCAATTTCAACTTATATTTTAAATTCAAATTTTATTATCAAAACAAAACTTCAACTTCAATTTATTATTGGTAGCAAATCCATCACACAAAAACTCGAAAATGATACTGATAATGCTGCAGTCATCACCCTTATTATTTCCCAGCAATAGTAGTGAATGTAGTGCTTTATATTCTTTTATAGATCCTTTTTATTTATAAATCACATTTATAGATTCTTCTTACTTATATAAGTTCACTATTTTACTTTACTTATATAAGATCCGTTCCAAATTTATTTATCTTATTAAGATTTATAACAACATAATCTCTCTAACTTTGAAAAACAACATCAAAATAAACGGGACTCAAAATTCTCAAATTCTTAGCTTAAATCCATTTTTATTTATAAATCATATTGTTTCATTTCTTATATATAAGATTATTTCACAATTGTAAATCATATTAACTATAATTCCCTACTTATAATTCATTTGCTTATATAATTTATGCTTTTACGATTGTTGCTTTTAATTAGATTATTGAAACAACTTCTTTTAACTTATATATATTTACATATTCAAAAAACCAAACAATTAATTTATATACACTTTAATAATTTCTAAAAAATTATTCCTTTATATGTAAATAATAATCGAGGTAATATAATTTCATTTACCCAATTTAAAAATGATACTATGTCGACTTGCCTTGTTTAAGTGTTTGGAAATCCCTATCGATAACATGACATCCCACATACCGACCAGAACTCACAAATAGCTGGACGAATAAGCAAACACAATATAACTTTTTTTATAATCACTAACAAATACGTGCCCATATATATAATACACTCAAACTCAATCCAGGGTGCTCTTATCCCTATCTATATTGAGTACACATCAAAGCTTAGGAATATATAAAATCTAAGCTCTGATGTCATGTATGACGACACACAAATCCTTACCCTTTGAATCAATAATAATCCATATATGTCCGACCCAAAAAGCAAAGACCGGCGGAAATTCATGAGAAAGAAAGAAGAGAAGAATGAGAGAAGAGAACCAAACAAAACAATACAGAATCGCACATCGCAGTAGAAAACATATAATATCATGTCAGTGATCTTTACAAAACAGAACCTGTATATACATACATCAATCAAAGTTCAACAATCAATCACTAGTTATCAGCCTGAACAATTATAATAACTTGTCCTCACAATTTGTCGATAATATACAATAACTAAGCTCAGCGGATAATCCAAATAGATAGGTATATACGAAAATGAAGATTTGCAGCTCTCCTGCTGTAACTCCAATAGCACCAATTCTAAACTTGTAAATATACTCGGTCTACCCTGAGAATTGAAAGGGAAAGACACGCAGATCAGTCTGGTGAACCTGTGTGAGAAACACACTCAACTGAATTTATTAAACTACCAAACTTTACCTTTATCAAAACAAAAGTATCTCGTAATACAAGCCTACATATAAACACGGACATATTTTTACCTTACGATAACTAAAACATTTCATATCCATTCCTCTTATATTATAATAGTGTCTATTGCACAAATAATATTAATCATAGCCAAAATTATTACATTGATTAAATTCCAGCATATAGCCCAAAATGGGCAATGCAATCAAATGGCAGGCATGTCGTAGAGTTTGGATTTCCATACAAATAACTAGGTGAGGGGACTACGTTCCGATGGGTACACCTCTAGATGGATGTCCCGAGAAACCATCACAAAGTTCCTCCTCCAACAAAAGACTGGTCCACCTCTATAACTAGATGGTATCGAATATGTTATCCTACGGTCGTTACTAACCTTTATCGAGGGCCCTCGAAGCATACAAACCACAATAATCAGATACACGACGTCATAGCGTGTAAAGATATATCTAGAAGAGGATGATCATATCCTACTTGGGAGCGACCCACTTAGCCTTGCCGCATCAAACCCTGTTTTGGTCATTTCTGGTTGATGAGGCCTGAGGTAACGATTACTTTTCACAATCACATGTCACATCACTTAGAATGCCACACAACCATTTTCGTTGACAACTAATTGCCTTCCACAAAAGTACAACACTTAAGCCCATACATCTCAAGGAGGATGTTAAGCTAAGAGAAGTTTCCTTCTCTGCCAAAATTGATCTACATTTGTAAAAACCAATGTACGTAGCCTTAGAAATGCAATGTCAGACAAACATCCATATAAGTTGTCCAGAAATAGGACAAACCGAAGGTACTTTTCTACCACATCTTGTCAGGAAATCCCTAGGATTAGTAGCGAATAGTCCTTGTATTGGATATTTCATAACAAAGAGACTACAGATACTGGATGTATATTGGGATTTTAACCCCAAATGATCAGTAAGCAGTCCCCCAATATGAAAATCCTAAATTTCAATATCATCATTAACTTGCACAATCGAACGCATATACATTGGTCTGTTGTGGTTTTTAGATAAATCTGATCCTGATCTCTTCGCACTATCAACGCAAAAGCATTTTCAACCTCACACAGAAGCTTTGTCTCATAGACTTATTATGTTTCCAACTTTCAACTTGCTATCCTTCGGGCCAAGAAGGAAGCTCGATAGAGTTGAGTAATACTCCGCACTACACGAATCAAGATCCTCATCACAAACGTTAATCAAGCATACACGTAAGGCTATGTACTAAGTGTACGACTAAATAGTTCCCACATCAAGTCGAGGAACTAAAATAGCCAAACTTGGTAGTCGGTTATTTAACTATCAAAGCAAACAAATAAATATTTAGCAGCAAATGCAATCACTAGGCCCTTTTAGTTAATCTCTTATTAATTAAATCACCTACCAAATATTCACTTCAAATTATATTTAAAACGATATACTCTCAAAATCATTTCAACTTCTATATAGGGAAACATTTCTAAATACTTATTTAATTATAAGTAATTCTCAAATAAGTTTACTTTCAACACTTGGTAATTATTACATATACTTAAATTTGGATTAAGTATATATTATATTCTTTAAGGAAAATATTCTCTTAAACATATTTATTTGGGTCAACACGAATGTTGCGTAAAATATCGTTACCACAACCCAAAGTCACTAGTATAGGGATTCGAAAATTAGATAGATATATAAATCTCATATACTATACAAAACAAATCAGTTTGAAAATCATTTACTATGACAACAGTGTTATAGTCCATCATTTCCTTATTCGAAAACGACTATTTCAACAATGAATGCTGAAGTCTATGTATTCGATACTTACCACATTTTAAAATATCTTCAAATCATTTAAATTCAATTTAAATACCACTTTTCAAAACATTTTAAAAGATTATTCAGTGTCTAAAATTGTGGATATAAACCGTTTACCAAATTCATTACTTCTTCATATTTATTTTAAGGATTATCCACTGTCCAAAATCGTGGATATAATTCCAACTAAATGCATTGCTTTTACTCATTTAATTTAAAGGATTATCTACTATCCAAAATCATGGATGAAATTCCTCTAATAATTTCTATATTTAACTTATCAAATTCAATTGATTTCGGATTTATAAACAATGTTTATAAATTCACATTTCTATTTTATAAAAACTTTAATTTATAAATTCCCTTTATTTACCAAATTCCATTTATCTCATTTACATGCCGAAATCCAAATTATAAGTTATTTACTTATAAATCATTTATTTTCAAATTCATTCTTTTATAGCTTTATAAATTTATAAATCTTATTTACTTATAAAATCCGTATATTTTGATTTATAAAATATCCATTTTATAAATCTTATATACATACCATTTATAATAATTTAAAAATATCGATTTAAATAAACTTATTCTTTTAAATAATTTACAAATCATTATTAAAACTTATATAACTCTAAAAATCAAACTTAAGTATAAAAATCATAATTTTTATAACATAAAAATTATAACATTTATTTATTAAAAATAAATTCATCACCTTAACACTTCAAAATTCAACAAAATGTATATTTTCAAAATCACTTGAAAATACTTTTTAATTTGAAATCAATAACATTTTTAAATTACCAAAATAATCTCAATGCTGCAACAGCAATAAATACATCAATCACAGCATCCAAATCATCATATATCACATGATAACAACATATATTACAATATCCGTAAATAGATCAATACTGGTGTGGAATCCAGTTGGATCCCTCCAACCTGTCACCTGCAACAAATATACATATTAGAAAATGTGTATAATGTCCGCTTCGAGGCAGATGCGCGTACAAAAAGTCATCCGCTCATACACTGGAATGTATAGGGTCTCATCTGCTCCAATAGGCAGGAATATATCAAATACCAATCAATATGTAATATATCATATGTCATTCAAACAAACATCAATTATCACAGAATAAAGTTATTCTCACGTATATAGAAATATCAATGAGTCAGAAAGAGTGAGTTGTACTCACCTTGGTTCTAATAGCAGTTCTCGCGTTTTATTTCGAATAAAATTAAACAAGCATTTAATTTTGTCCAAAATTTACACTAGCTCCAATCAACTCCAAACTAGCTCTAAAATGTCATGCTCTTCAATATGGACCCAACGCAACTTGTTTCATCAAAAAGACCTCGTATGACAAAGTTATGATGTTTTGAAGATTATACGAATTTATATAAATTAATTTCACAATTCTTTTTTTATTTTAAACCCTACTTTAATCGTGGTCGCACAATTCTCTAGAGTAGATCCAAGCTGTTGTTTACCAGCTTCTCCATCGTGTTCAAGCTTCGAATCGTGAAACCCATACTCGTTCGCATCCATCGAACGTTGCAGCCACCAGAATCGCCGAGGAGACGATCCAACGCCACCATCGAATAGCCCTGCATGAGCTCTACCACCGCCCAGAGAGCCGCCACACTCGACCACGCCATCGCATCAATTTCCATCCTTGAACTCGTGACTTTTGCACTAGAATATTCGTTGATCCATAAATCGAAATCCTATCTTGACCGCTGATCTAGAAGATCTCGATGCACTCTTCGATGTGGTAGTTGAACATTTTTCGTAATTGTTTACGGATTTAGAGGTTTTGAGGAGAGAAGAATCGAAAGATATTGGCCATTAAAGTGGAAGGTGGCGGCTGTAACCCTAGCTATGGCTTTTTGAGTGAAAAATAGAAATTATAACTTCCTTTTATAGAAAATGTTGTGACACTATTCACCGAATTTTTTTTGAACTTGAGATGAAGCGTGCCGCCTAGCATTTATAATGTTTTACCCCTGTTCCGAACACAATGGAATATATATTGAGAGCCAATTCGATCATATTTGAAAGATAGATTTTCGAATCGACTTATTTAAATTTAAAATTCACTTAAACATATTTCTACATGTTTTAGTTTTTCCCGAACAAACCGTAAATCCAATTGACACGAAATTTGAAATCCTATAATAATATAACATTATGGATCCAATGAAACTAGTTTCGTCGAAATCCGGGCCTGTGTAAAAAATGACTATTTTTACACGTTAATTAAACATTAAAATATTCAATTTCTATAAATCAACTTTTAAATCAATTTTAAAGGTTCTCTAACATCATTCTAATTCAAATAGAATTTTGATACAACTTTTTAAATCATTTTCATTCACAATAAATTCAAATCAATTATTTCTACAATTTCAAATATTAAATTAACAATTTAATTATCCAATTAAATCCAGATATTCGAAATATAAGTTATTCAATTAATAATATTAATTTGTGAATATTTAAAATCAATTAAATATACCAATTTCAAATGACTAAATTTTTGGTTCGTTACAATAAGAATGTTGATGGTTATTAAATCCTTTTACAATGGTGTTTTAAAGTTAGTAGTCTTTTAACAAAGTGTTTTGAAGCTAATACTTGTATATGAAGCCCAAGCATGAATTTGGGTTTGTAATTAATTCCCATAAAACGATTCACTTGTATGGAAATGATTTATTTGTATATTTAGCACAAAACATTAATGAAGTAGATATGTCGCTATTTCAAAAGTTAAGAATAATCGTGAGACATGACTTTGAGGTAACACTACTTTGACTTGTTTGGTATTGTTATTAACCAAGAGATAATACAAGTTTGAATTCGATGAGTGATGATAAGTATACAAGACTTAGTTTCCATATACGATCGTTTTATATCCTAGATAGTTGGTTTCTCGACTATCGATTAATTCAGCTTCTTTATTATCATAGTTCTAAGATGATGTGTTGCTTCATCGAGCATTGATACCCTTCGTTGGAAATGACTAAATATAAAGCACGAGAGGAAGCTAAGCTATGTGGGGTTGCTCCCACTAAGGTATTTTCACAACTCATCTAGTTTTGATTTAGTAGTGCTATTAGATGTGAAATATTCGAATATACCCGGTAAGGTTTGCTGAGGTCCGGCTTGGTATTGCCCGAAAAGTGTCACAGAGTATACGAGCTTCTCAGAAGTATATTACTAGAGGTATTTTCAAGGATGGTGTACCTTTCAGGTCATTTGTGGGAGATTTTCCTTTCTTATTTGATTCGAACCTCCAAAATTAATTCCCTTATTTTCATTGGGAAGATCAATAACTCTTTATGGTGTTTAATTGTTTATCCATTCTTTACATTTGGATGTTGATTTAAGTGAGAGTAAACTCATTCAGTGTTCAATAGTGCGGTCCCACATGTTTGTGTTTAATTTCACACGTATTGTTTAAAAAGTTTTACTCATACCAAATATATCATCTAATTCGAGTTGTTTGTTTTTTTTTAACTCTCAGGTACTCATTTTATTTGAGTAGTCCAAGAGTAGCAGGTTTCTTGTTGGGCTCTTTTTGAAGATGACGTTCGAGCATGAGGCTTTTATCTTCTTAGTGTATTATCTTATTTGTATAAGTGTATTTTGTTTCAGCATATGTAAAGGCAGGTTTTTATAACTGCCTAAGCTGATTTATAGTACTTATTGTAACTCTGATAACTCCCTTAAGGAGTAACCTGATGTATTAACTGTTATGGTTTATTTTACAGTTTCATTATGAGGTTTTCTATAATGTTCTTTATTTCACCCCAAAGCTATTCATCTTTCGATGCATAGGCAATGACACATGAACACCGAGGATGCGTTAAGTGTCATTCCTAGGGGTCAGAAAGGTGGATCGTTACACTAATCAAGGAACTGGATCTGGGTCCACACTACAGCGGTCGTGTGAATGATATTAGTTTAGAAGTGAAATTGTGCGATCAAGCAAGCGATCAGGTATGGTACTGCGTACTGATGGTTAACGTACATCGTATGGGCTTAATAAATTAAATGCCAATTTTAGAAAATGGAAATCAATAAGGTTGTGAATTAATTGGATGAATATCATTCGTTTGATGTTCCTCTTGTTACATATGCTACATTTGCATATAGTTATTGTATTAGTAAATATTATATATTGATATTACTTTCCATATACGTGTTCTTATTGGATGTTAGGTAATTAGTAGGTGCAGATGACATATGATTCACATTTGGAGCTCATTTTTGGATCATATTTATTATATATGCTTGCTAATACTAATAAAAGGTAAACATCACGGATTACATATCATATTTTTATATGTTTTCCCTACAAGATGCCTCATCCTTTAAGATGAGATGTATATTTCTGATTATATATATTGTGATATCCCGGAAATTTTGACAATAACAATTTAATAATTTATGTCAAAATTTAATTGATTTGACCATATTGTTAATAATAAATTTGAATTAAATTTAATAATCCTCTTTAAAATAAATATTTAAACTGATAATATATCTTTAAAGGCTAATAAATTGTTTTATATTTGTAATGTATACATATCTGTATATATTATAACTAGATAAATCTTTGTTTTAAATTTAATATACATAGGCATGTTTTCTTGTTCTAATATTTTTGATAAATTAAAAATTGGATTTAATTTGATATTAAGCTACTAAATAAATAACCATATGATTTTAATACTCAAGCTAAAAACTTATCTATTTAAAATTGATTTCAGCTTAAGTTTAAATTTAAATAAAAAGGTTTGTTTTTTTTATATAAGTAATTTATTAAATAAGAAGACAAATTCTTTTGTGAATTATTTTAATTTAATAATGAGTTATATTTAAACTATATTGATGATATAATATTTTTACAAATGGATTTTGAATACAAACAAAAATTGTTATCTTAAATCTATGTATGTGTATTTGATAGAAAAGATGTGATTGTAAATTTGAAATAGAATCTTTTAAATATGTTTATAATAAAACAAGTCTTAAATATATTAAGTATAAATCCAATGTATGATATTAGCATAAGTATAAAAATAGATAGTAAGTAAATTAAGTGTTGATAGTTAAGTTTAAAAATAAAAGTGAAAATAAAGTACAACTAGAAAAAAATAAAATATGTATATAACCTGTAGAATAAGCAAGCAAAAGAAAATCTATCAACATCAAAATACATATCTACATACCAGACAAAAGTATATAGGTAAGTAAAAATAAAAAGATACCAACCAGGCTTGTAATATTTGTTGCCTGCAAAATAACAAAGTAAAATGAAATAACTAAAAGCAAAGAGCAAAGCAAGATTTGTAGGAAAGTGAAACTAATATATATATATATATATATATATATATATACAAGATAAAATAAATCACAACCAGACAAAGTCATAATAAAATTGTTAAGTACATGAAATAAACACAAACCAGGGAAGAATAAGACAAGTAAGAAATAGGTAAGAATCTTATATAGGAAGTTTAGATTATCTGCATAGTTAAGTTTCAACATGTACTAAATAGATAAAGAGTAAACATAAAGTACTATTTCAATTAATACTAGCACACCTTTTTGTCAGTCGAAATGTAAAAAAATATCTCTGACTAAAAATAAAAATATAATCTGAACAAACTACATCTTCCTGTACAAGCTTGTCTGGCTTATATTTATATGCAATACTCTCTGTTCATTATCTTTCAAAACTTAGCAAACCAGAAAACATAAGTAAATTTTCATTTTTACAAACTTAAACTACTTCTATAATCTAAAGCAAGATATTAGCAGGAAATCAAAAAAAAGCATGTTTTTTCCAGTTTTAAAGAACAGTGCTCTGTGCATTCTCAAACCAAAGTGAGTAACATAACAAAAATTTTATAGATTAAGTATATAACTCTGAGGCATGCTTATCTAGTGTTTGTGAGTATGTGCTTAAGTATATCTCTATAAATATATGAATATTTGGTTGTGTGCTTTTGCTATGTGTTTGAACGTTTTGTCTGATTTAAGTTTCCAGGTTCAAAGCTTAAATCATGAATCAATCTCTTGATCAAATCTTTATTAGTATTTAGTTTTAAACCAAATATGTTTGTTATAGTAAGGGTTTTGGTTTAAAATTTTGTTTTAAGTTGAAATAATCTGTATTTACTTTGGAAATTTATAAAACAACAGTGCAAATTAAATAAGTCAAATTTCAATTTAAATGTTTCACGAATTCAGGGGTATAAATTAAACGTTCGAACTAAAACTTGATTTATAAAATTAAAATTACAAATTTTAGTGATGGGATTAGAGTGCATTTCTGGTGTGACCAGAAATGGGAATTTAAAAGATTTCTGGTGATTTCGAGAATCTGGGAATTTGGGTTTTCCTCTAGCATTAGTAGGATTAGCAGTGGTGAAGGCAAAATTGTCGGAGTAATGGATAGATCACCATGATGGCCATAGGAGGTCGGAGTTGTTTGTAAACCTAGTTTCGGTAAGGTTGAGTTGCTTTGATCATCACGAGCTCTCTGGACGATCGAGTTTAACAAGGCCTTGGGGTTCGAATGTTTGGACACTGACGAAGGTCTGGCTGGAGGAGCTGACGCTCCGGTGATCGGAGAACGAGATTGAGGGATTTTCCAGGTTTGGGTGTTTCCAGTTTTTATTTTTTTCCAGGTTCGGTTCTAAAGCCTCGAATTTGATTTCGAGTTTTTGGAGATGATCTGTAGGTTGTAGGTGAGTGAGAAGAAGGTTGCCGATGTGAATCGACCATCGGAGATGGTCGGAGGTGGATAATGTTACTGTGCACGTGCACGGTGAGTTGGTTCTGGTGAAGGTTGTTGGGTCTGTTGCAAGCTTGTGTAGTCTCGAGTGTTTATGCGAGTTGTTGGGGGTTTTACTCGAAGCACGTTCGTATTTGACTCGGAGTAAAGTAGAGGGGAACCTGGGTAAGTTAGAACAAGTTTTAAAAACCTGTAAAGTTTAAATTTTCTTTAAACTGGGGTTTTATAATGAGAAATAAATGTTAACATAGGTATATAAATAAAAGATGAGTTTGGATTTCAATGAAGTTTGAAACTCAGTTCAAAATAAAATAAAGTTTTAAAATTTTAAATTTATTTGTAACCACTTTAAAAAGGGGAATTGTTGCTCGAGTTTCACTCGAGTGATTCGAGTGTTGGACTCGAAGAAATTTGGGGTTTTGCTCGAAGAAGTTTTGTTTAACTCGGGTATTTTTAGTTACAGGGTTTAGAACCTGTAAGTTTTACGAAATTTTTAAAAACCGGGTTTTAAATGAAAAAAAATAGGTATTTAAACAAGGTTTACATCAAGTTAAGTTCGGTTTCAAAACGTAGTTTGAATCTCAGTTTTTAAATAAATAAAGTTTTAAAATTTAAAATTGTTTTAAACAAATTTGAATGATAAAGTGAATTTTAAATGAAATCGTGTTTAACTTCTTTCAATCTTCCATTTTAAGAAAATTATTCTTTTAGTTGTAAAATAAAAAGGAGTTTGGAATTGTTAAGATAAATTTGATTTCATTTTAAATCTTAAATTTAAAATGAATTTAAAAGTAAATTTAAATTAAATTGTTTAAAATACCTTATTAATGATAAATTGATCATTAAATAAAAAAAGGTTTTAAAGACTTAAGGCTTTGTAATTATCAAGTTAACTAAATGGATAATAATGAATAGAATTAATTAACTTATAAATTAAGAGTTAAATTATTTAAATAATGTATAAGTTAATTAATTTAAGGTAAATCAATTTGTTATTAAGAATCATTAATTAAATATGGATTGATTTACAATTAATGATTAGTAATTAATTAATGAATTAATAAAGGAATAATTAATGAGTTATTAAGACTAATTTAAAATGTAATTGAAAAAAATCTTAGTTAATTACTTTAGGAAAAGTAATTAAAGAATTATAAATAGTTAATCAGGGTCATTAACTAAGATTATGAAATAATCAATTAAGGGGATTAATTTTAGTAATTAATTAAATTATTAATTAAAATAAGCAATTGTGGATTGTTATGTAATGGAAGTAATTAGGGAATTAATAACACATTGTAAATAATTCAGTTTAATATGAATGGTTTAAGTTAATTAATTAAGTTAATTTAATTTAAATAATCATATAATGATGAGATAAGTATAATTACTTAGGAAAGTAATTAATGATAATTACTGGATGTAATTAACTAAGGGTGATTTAATAATGAAAGTAATTGGAATATAATTACTCTGTATAATCAATCAAGGGATTAATTAGAGAAATTAATTAAGGAGAAATTAATTTATTTGATGGAGTAATTAAAGGAAGTTAATTACAGAATGGTATTAATCAGAGGTGGTTAATAAATGTGGTTTAATTGAAGATTAATTACTTAAGGTAATTAATTTAAAACAGGGAATTAATTAAAATGTAATTAGAAATCATTAATTGATATAATTAATGATGGGATGATAAATTTAGATTAATTAATAAATAATAAGTAATTAAGAGTAATTAATTAGTGTAATTAAGAAGTAATGTAATGTTTGTAATTTAAGGTTAATTTCTATATTTGGATAAGATAATTAATTTGTGAAAATAATTTAAGAATGATTATTTGTATATAATTAAACGTTAATTAATCAAGTGTGATTAATTGAAACGAATAATTAGTGAATGATTTATTAATTGATTGATAATTGATTAATAATTGTATAAGCAAGATTTAAATGGTGAAGTAATTAATTTAATTTACTTTAAATTAATTAGAGATGTAAGTAATTAATTTAATTCATTTTAAATTAATTATAGCTGATGTGATTGCTTATATATTGATTGATGATATTGTTTACCCTGAATGGTTTGAGATCTCAATATGAGATTAATGATGCTATGTATGCTTTGATTTAAGTATCATGATATTTTTTATCTGTTTGTGGTGATGGAATATGATTTATCTGTTCATGATGATGAAGTGATTATCTATTATGATATTGTGAACTATCTATCTGCGTGTATATGGATAATTGAACTGATTTGTTTTAAACTTTAAAACAACTTGTCCCTAAAAGACACGTTTTGGATTTTGATGAGACCGGGATCGGGTTTTCCATATTTGGAAGTCCGAAAACCACATCGATACCAAATTAACGATAGGTCGTGAATCTGAGTGAAGATGAAGATTCTGAATGCAAGGGTTATCATCGTTAACTCTGAGGGTGATTCCAAAACGAGTGTAACGAGATAATGCCTTCGGTTTCGTTCGAACCCGGAACGAACTTGTATGGATTGAATGCTTACAAACCATCGTCAGGTGGGCGATGAGCATTCTAAGAAATGTGTTCTCTAAATGTAATCGTAGCCTTAAGCCTCATCAACCGAGAATGGCTAAAACAGGGGAGGTGCAGCAAGAATAGGTGGGTCACGCCCAAGCAGGACAAGATTTTCCCCTGTCTAGATGTCCCTTTTTATTCGGCTGTGTGGACAGTTGTGAGCTCCAACTGTCGGGGTTGTCTTGTTCGGGACTGTTCCGTAAGGAATGGTTCCGGCCTTATGTTGTAGGGGAGCGGGCGTACTCCTCAGTACGTTGATCTAGGCCACGTACTGTGACGGGCGGTACCCCAGTAGCCCTGCCATTGTATGGAATCCAAAATCCAATAAGTGCCAATGATTTTGATTGTATTACCCACTTTTATGGCTAGTAGCTGGAATTTAATGAATGTAACAATTTCGGCTATTTTCTATTTACTTGAAAACCCTAGACCTATTATAATATCACAGAATTTCCTATCAAATGTTTTGGTTAGCGTAAGGTAAAAACTTACCATATTTATTCGTGGGAAGTCTTACGTGACACCTTTTGTTTTCAAATGTTTTTCAAAGTTAAGCAATTTTAACCTGTTACTCATACCAGACCCATGTCTGACCCGGAGTTTATTTTTGCTTTTCACAAACTCTCGGGTACCCTAATTTTTACGGGTAGCCAAGGGATTCAGGTTGGTCGTGACGAATTCAGGAGGAGCAATGGAGCAGGAGGCTTCAGCGTTGTAGATTTAAATATAGTTCCGCTGTGTTGGTATCTTTGGGTATTTGTTTGTGTTGTGTTTTATTAACTAGACAAGTGTTTATAACTGTCTAGTATGTGTTGTATGATCTGTATGACTCTGATTGATGTTGTATATTATGTATATTTATGTGATATATTATACTTTATTCCGTTCCGCTGTGAGATTCTGATGTTGTTGTTCTTTCTTCTCTATCTTTTCTATTTTCTCATCCCTTTCTTTCTTCAAGATGAACCGGATTTTTGGGGTCAGAAACCCGGGTCGTCACATATATAGTAAAATTATTCGATTGAATAGTGCAAAGGAGACACTGGCGAAACTTTCTATAAATTTAAGGCGTTAGAAAAGTTTTGAGAATTTTGGAAAAAAATTATAATTATAATTTGATTTTTATGTTATAACTTCGAATGGTATTAGTCAGTAACTATGAATGAATATAGAGACTTAGAAAATATGACAATAAAGTTTTAACAAATTGATTTTGAAAAGTTAAAGGCCAAAAAGAACTTGGCAATCTATTTTCAGCTAATTGGTTTTGAAACGTTAATGGGTTTGGGGCATTTTCTTACTTGCTAATTTCAAGGATGAAATTCTTTTAAGCGGGAAAGTGTGTAACGACCTAGAATTTCAGTCATTCAAATTTGGAATATTTAATTGATTTTAAATATTGAAAAGTTAATTTTATAAGTTAAATAACAAGCATTTCAAATATAATGGTTAGTAGAATATTTAGAACTGTTTAAATAATTAAATCTCGAATTTAATATGAATGACAATGATTTTGAAAGTTGATTCAATTCTATTTTAATAAGAATGAAGATAGTAAACTTTTGAATTTGATTTAAAGCGGTTAGAATTAGTTTTAAATGATAATTCGTTTTAAAGTAACGTATGAAAATAGCCTTCCTGGGCACGGTCTCGGATTTGGACAAAAAAAGTGTCATTGGATCCGTAATGGTAAATTATTGTACGCTATCAAATTTTATGGCGATTAGACGTATGGTTTGGTTGTGCAAGTTCGAAATGCATAGAAATTTATTAAAGGAATTTAATTTAATATAATTCTATTTTGAAAGCTAATTACGGTATATGATAGAATTGGCTTCCAATAATAGCTTCATTGTATTCGGAATAGGGGTATTACATATAGAGCGCCATGTGACATGCCTTAATTGGAGTTCGAAAATTTAACATATGAATAGTATCGTTATTTTTTTCTATAAAAGGACATTAACGTTTTCATTTTTGCAAACCCTAGAAGAAATTTTTAGCCGCCATTCACTTCAAACCTCAAACCTAGGATCTATTGGTCGTGGATCATTGGCGCCACCATGATTACTTTTAGATCCCGACCTCAACTAACAAAACGTCGACAGGGAGGTGATGAAGGCAATGTACAGTGGAGAAGGGCTATGGTGGCTGGCGGTGGTTAAAATCTTATCACGAACAATAGCGGTGTTGGGTTTGTTTTTTGGGCGAACGGCAAGGTGAGAGGGGATCGGACCTACGACAATGGGATGAGGAAGGCCAGGCTTGGTGGCGTCAAGCTCGAGGCGGTGAACGGCGTACGATGGCGGCAATGGAGAACAAATGAAAATGCAGTCGATGATGGGTTTGATTTATGGCCTAGGAGACGCGCATGATTTTGGGATGGAGGGATGGTTGAAATCAAACGTGACATGTTGCATTGCGCTCGTTACAACAAATATTACATTATGGATTTGGATTGAATGGGTATGATGCTAGCAGGAATTTGGATTAAATTTGAATGTCTGTTCAATTTTAGTTCAAACCGAAACGTTTTGACGAAAACTGGACTCAACGTGAGTTGGCTCGCCTCCTTGGCCCATGTATATTTCTATATAAGTGTGGATAAGTTTATTGTTGATTGTTTGTCGACTGTTTGGATGATTTACTATTTTGTTGGTTGGTTGGATATATTTCTGCACCTGGAGCAGATGAAATCCTATTACGTTCCCATGAAGGATGACCCTTTGTATATGATCATGCCTCGAAGCGGTTGATTTATATTTCATAATTATATACTATATGTGATGCAGGGGAACAGGTTAGAGGGGTCCATTATGATTCCACACACAATTAATTTTACTTTTCATATATTTATGATGTTTGGATGCCATATTTGATGACATTGATATGATTAGCCTTATTTAATGCTATAGTAGCACTGGGCCTTATTTTTTGCATTTTGAATACGATAAAATAACAATTTTGAATTGAAATGATTTTGGAAGCATATTTGTTTTACATTGATACGGGATATATGTGACGACCCGCAAATCTGTACCCTTTTGAATCGACAATAATCCACACATGTCCGACCCAAAAAGCACAGACTGACAGAAAGTCAAGAGAAAGAAAAGAAGAGAGAAGAAGAGAAGAGAAGAAAGAGAGAAGATAGAACCAAACAGAATAATACAGAATCTCATATCGCAGGGGAAAACATATAATATCATATCAATGATCTTTACAAACAAAAACTGTATATATACATACATAATTTAGAGTTCAACAATCAATCAATAGTTATCTGCTTGGACAGTTATAATAACCTGTCCTCACAATTGTCGATAATAAACAACAACTAAGCAGCGGATAATCAAAATAAGTACGTGTATACGAAAATGAAGATCTCCAGCTCTCCTGCTGAAGCTCCAAAAGCATCAATCCGAACCTGTAAATATACTCGGTCTGACCCAAGCATTGAAAAGGAAGAACGCCCGGATCAGTCTGGTAAACCAGCATGAGAAACACACTCAACTGAATTTATTATGTTAACAAAACTTTTGCTTTATCAAAACAAAAGTATCTCGCAAGACAAGTCCACACATAAACACGGACATGTTTTTACCTTGCGATAACTAAAACATATCATATCAAATCCTCTTATAGTAGTGTCTACTATATACAAATAATATTAATCATAGCCGAAATTGTTATAACGATTAAATTCCAGCATATATCCCAATTGGTTAATACAATCAAAATGTCAAACATGTAGTGGAGTTTAGATTTCCATACAAATGACCAGGTGAAGGGACTACCTTCCGGTAGTACATCTCTAGAAGAATGTACCGAGGACCATCACGAAGGATCCTCTACCAACACAAGACCGGCCCACCTCTATAACTAGATGGTACCGAATTTATCATCCTTCGGTCGTTACCGACCTTTACCGAGGGCCCTCATAGCATACAAACCACAATAACCAGATACACGACGTCATAGCGTGTAAAGATATATCGAGAAGAGGATGATCATATTCTACTTAGGAATGACCCACTTAGCCTTGCCGCATCTAATCCTGTTTTGGTCATTTCCGGTTGATGAGGCTAGAGGTAACGATTACCTTTCACAAAGCACAATCACATCACTTAGAATGCCATACAGCCATTTTCGTTGACTACTAATTGCCTTCCATAAAAATTCAATCCTTAAGCTCATACGTCTCAAGGAGGGTGTTAAGCTAAGAGAAGTTGTCTTCTCCGCCACCACTGATGTACGTTTGTAAAAACCAATGTACGTAATATTTAGAACTACAATGTCAGACAAACCTCCATACAAGTTGTCCAGGAACAGGACAAACCGAAGGTACTTTCCTACCACATTCAGTCAGGAAATCCCTAGGATTAGTAGTTAATAGTCCTCGCATTGGATATTTCATAATGAAGAGACCATTGCTACTGGATGTATATTGGGATTTTAACCCCAAACGATCAACGAGAAATCCCCCACTATGAAAATCCAGAATATCAATATCATCACAAGCCACTTGCATAATAGTCGCATATACGTTGGTCCGAAATGGTTTTCAGATAAATCTGATACCGGTCTCTTTGCACCAACAACGCAAAAGCGTTTCTCAACCTCACACAGAAACCAAGTCTCATAGACTTATCACGTCTCCGACTTTCAACTTGCTATCCTTCGGGCCAAGAAGGAAGCTCGATAGACCGGAGTAATGCTCCGCACTATACGAATCAACATCGTCAACACAAACCATAATCAAGCCTACACAGAAGGCTATGTACTAAGTGTACGACTAAATAGTTCCCGCATCAAGTTGAGGACCTAAAATTTGGCCAAATTTGACAGTCGGTTATTTAACTATCAAAGCAAACAAGCAAATATTTAGCAAAATAACAATCACTAGGCCTTTTAATTAATATTTTATTAATTAAATCATTGCTAAATATTCACTTCAAATTATCTTTAAAAAGATATAATCACAAACCATTTCAACTTTTCAATATTGGAAAACATTTTCATATACTTATTAAAAAAATATAAGCATATTCACAAATCTCATTCTTTTCAACACTTAGAACATATTGCATACACTTAAATCATGATTAATTTTATATTCTATTCTTTAAGAAAATTCTCTTAACACATTTATTCGGGTCAAAACGAATGTTGCGTAAAACATCGTTACGACAACCCAAAATCGCTAGTATAGGGATTCGAAAATAAGATAGATATATAAACCCTAATACTATACAAAACATTTTCTTTTGAAAATCATTTGTTATAACAACAGTGTATAGTCCATCATTTCCTTATTTCTCAAAAACATCTATTTCAACAATGAATGTTGAAATCTATGGTTTCGATACTTAACACATTTTAAAACATCTTTAAATCATTTAAATTCAATTTAAATACCACTTCCCAAAACATTTATTTAATTTTAATATATTGTTCCCCATCCAAAATCGTGAATATAAATTCTCTAACAAATTCCAACACTTCTGCACATTTATTTCAAAAGATAATTCACTGTACAAAATCGTGAATATACCCCTTTATCAAACCATTACTATTGCATATTTAAATTAAAGGATTACCCACTGTCCAAAATCGTGAGCATAGTTCCTTTAATAAACTTCTATATTCTCTTATCAAAATATAGTTGATTTCGAATTTATAAAACAATGTTTATAATTTCCATTTATATTTTATAAAACTTCAACTTATAAAATCCCTTTATTAACAAATCTCATTACATTTCATTTATATGCCAAAATCCAAATTATAAGTTAATTACTTATAAATCTCTTATTCATAAAATCCTTCCTTTTATAACTTCATCAATTTATAAATCTATAAATCTTATTTACTTATAACACCCATTAAGAACTCCATTTTGAACACTTATAAAACTTGTTTTATAATTCCAATATTTTAATTTACAAAATACCAATTTTATATATCTTCTATATAAACCGTTTATAATAAATCAAAAATCTCAATTTAAACCATTTTACAAAATAGTTAACTTCACATTCCAAAAATCATATTCTGGTTCTATTTCACAAAAACCATAATTTTTATAACATAAAAATTATAAAGTTTATTTATTTAAAATGAATCAACTCCAAAATTCAATAAAACGTACGCTTTCAAAAATCACTTTAAAATCCTTTTAAATTTGGAAATCATCACTTTAATATTTTTAAATTTCCAAAAATAGGCCCAATGCTGCAAGAGAACCAAATACATCAATCACGGCATCCAAGACATCATATATCATATGATAACAGCATATATCAAAATATCTGTAAACAAATCAATACGGGTGAGGAATCTAGTTGGATCCCTCCAACCTGTCACCTGCAACAAATATACATATTAGAATATGTGTACAATGTCCGCTTCAAGGTAGACGCGCGTACAAATGGTCATCAGCTCATACACGGGAACGTATAGGGTCATCTGCTCCACTAGGCAGGTATATATCCAAATACCAATCAATATATAGATAATATATCATATATTATCCAAACAATCATCATTTATCATATAATAAATTATTTCTCACTTATAAAAACATATCAGTGACTCAGAAAGAGTAAGTTGTACTCACATTGCTTGTAGTCGTCAAGTTTGCGATTTATTCCGATTAAAATTAAACAAGCGTTTAATTTCAATCAAAATTTTCACTAGCTCAAATAAATCCTAATCCAGCTCCATATTGTAGTGCTCGTCTATATGATTCCAAAGCAATTCGTTTCATGCGAAACGGACCTCGTACGAAAAAGTTACGCAGTTTTAAAGTTTATACGATTTAATATTATAATAATTTCAACTTTTATTTATAATTTTTCAACCTTCCTATCATCTGTCATTCAATTTGCTGCTCCACGTCGGGGCCATTCGGCCTTTCTTCTCCCAGGTGATACGAACGCAAGTAAAACCCATAGGCCATTCGAAAACACTAATTAACGCGACCATTTCAAACGCTTCGAAGACGATTGGCCTACGCTGTGACGACCCGAAATTTCTGAGCGAATATTTAATCGATTTTAAATATTTAAAAGTTAAGTTTAACTCGAATTTAAATATCACAATTTATTTGATAATTAAATTATTGAATTTAATAATTTGAGGTTGGGTAAAATTCTGAATCTTGAGTTCTAAGCCTGTTAAAGATAATTTGAAGGCTTATAAAATTTATATTAATAATAATGAAGATAATAGAGGTTGTAAAATTGAAATTCACAGTGGTTGGTTCAGTTTTGAAATTTTATAGTTTAAATTGAATTAAAAAATAGCCTTCTAAGGCACAGTCTCGGAATTCGACGAAACCAGTTCCATTGGGTCCGTAATATTGAATTATTATCGGATTTCAAATTTCATTTTGATCGGAGTTAGTGTGTGTGTACGAGATATAGACGTGCTGAAAATTTAGTTGTTAATAATCTGATTTAATTTAATTTAAATAGTTGAGCCTTCTAATATACGCTTCCTTCCTTAACTTAAATCGAATCTAAATCGCTTCTTGCAGAAGCCATTTTCTTCCCCATTTTCTTTATAAAATTTTTAACTTTCCTACTCCCTTCTTCCTTCAATCCTATCGCAGAAAAAAAAATATAAAAAAATAATGGACGAACTTATTGTAAACGACAATCACCCTGCCTCCTTTTTAATTAGTTCGTCGATCCCCCTTTTCTTCTTCCTGTGCAAATCAAAATTCGTTCAAGAAAAAATAAATGGGCGATTGAATCGCGAGATCCAGAGAGGCGAGCGGACGAGTTGCGGCCTGAGCTCATTCGCATGGTGATGTCGCGGCGTTCGCGAGGACATGCTCATACGAGTGGTGATGGTTGGCAGCGACCTTAGGGATTCGTTCTCGTGGGGTTGAACTCGATCTCTTCACGCGTGAAGAGGAGAGGGAGCCACGAGTGATTTCCGGTGGGTCTTGGGGTCGAAGTCGAACAGTGGTGATAAGGTTGCGGTCTTAAGTCAAGTCTGTTGGCAAGGGATGGTCAGAATCATTTTCGGCATCGATTGTGAGATATTAGTATTTTCTTTCGTTTTATTGATTCAGCAAATTTTTATATAGGCATGTAAGTTGAAACAGTAAGACAAAAGCTAAATTATGTTTCAAATTTAATAATTACATTTAGATTGTGTTTAAATTTATTTACAGAAGGAAGAAGAGCAGAATTATTCATATTCTTTACTGAAAGAAAAAAACAAAATAAATGCAAAATAAATCATATATAAAATAATAAAAATAATAAATTTTTAAAGGAAAATTAGTTGGATTTAAATTTCAGGTTGATTAAATTTATTAAAATTTACAGTTTGATTTATTCAAATAATTAATAGACTGTATAACATTTATACAAGGTTTGAAATAGTGAAGAAACAAGTCAGATTTTGAATCGGATTGCAAATCAAGAGCAAAGGTGAGTTAATCTCACTCAGTTCAATTTAAATTTCAATTTAAATTTGAACGATTAAATTTAAATAATTGATTGCGTGGTTGAGTTGATTGATGTGCTATAGTATGGTATATTTTGGGATTGGTATTTTATGTTGTGCTAACATATGTGGATGCAGGGAAAACAGGTTGGAGGGATCCAACAGGATTCCTCAAAATTTATTTAGAATTGTTAGATATTCTCTGTTATGAATATTTGATATCCTGTGATAATTTTATTGATAATTGATGTGTTGGATGATATGGTTGGATTGAATATTTGGTATACTGAGTTATTAGAATCTATAGAATTAGATTTTTGAACTGAAATAAAAGAGTAAAGTTTTACGTAAAATAATTATAGAGAGAATTTGAATAAATTAAAGAATGAATTGAAGGAAAAATAAAAACAATTCTTTTTAAAATTCGAATAATTAAATTCTAAGTATGAAACGATGGGATTTGTGTAATCAAAGGAATAATAAATTTTAAAGCTTAAGTGATATCATTAAAGGAATAAAGGTAAAGAATTTATTTTTAAATATCCAGTTTAAAGTTAATTAAAAGATACAGAAGAAATTGGGAATCTGAATTGGTATATATTTTGAAATAAATGAAGTAAGGGAAGGAATTTATTTCAAAGTGAAGTAGGTCAGAAATAAATTGTAAATTTACTTAAGTGTTTGGGATTTAAATTAAAGAAAGTGAGATTTTGAAATTTATAAACTGGGTTTATAAAGGTGAAGTGGATTTGGAAATATAAATTCAAGGTGTGAATTTATTAAAGAAATGGTAAATTGTAAAAAAAAAAAATGGGGATTTATTTTTAAAAGGGTGTGAAAGAGGAGAGTATTTCCCTGGATAGTCAAGTATGGTTTTCAAAGCAATTTTAAATATAAGATAAAGTTTTAATATTGTTTTAAAAGCATGTTTAGAAATTTATTATCTCTAAACGTTTAACTTCTAAAGCAAATGTTTTCAAAACTATTATCGTGGTTATATTGTATAAAGTGGTCTTGTTTAAAATATTCTTAAGTATACATTTATAACAAAGTATTAAAGTAGTTTTAATTTCAATATTATAAAGTATATTTTATAATAACGTGATTTAAAAATTATTTAAAATTTAAAGTATTTTATACTTGGCGATTTAGTGGAAATAAATAATTGCATAAAGTATTCAGTGAGAGGAAACTGGTTTGAAACTGTTTTCAAAATGGATTGAAAATTGGAAATTTATCTTGTGGAGATATTTTTGGATTTAATAAATAATTTGGGAAATTATTTATTGGTTGATGGTTGCTTGTGAATATAAATTGATAGTCAAATAACCGACTATCAATAATGGCCAAATGCGCTGATCGTTTCGAAGAGACCGGGATCGAGATTAATTTCTCGAAAACCACTTCGATCCGGTTTGTACGTTTCGTGTAAATGATTTTGGATTCGAAGCTGGAGCAGTGAAGTGAAAAGGCTAGTCGCTACTAATCCTGAGGATATTTTCAAAATGGATGTAGTAGGAATAGTGCCTTCGGTTCCATTCGAACCCGGGACGGACTTATATGGGTGAATGCTTGTGAAACATCGTCAGGTGGACGATGGGCATTCTAAGGAATATTCTATAAAGGTAACGCTTAGCCTCAAGCCTCATCAAATGGGAATGGCTGAAAATCAGGGGATATGCAGCAAGGCTTCGTGGGTAGCCCCCACTGGAGGGTGAGGTCATCCCTGTCTAGATGTCCCTTTATTTCGGCTTAGTAGGCGGTTGCTGATCCCAACCGTGGGGTGATCTTGCTCGAGACTGTCCAGTAAGGGATGGTTCCGGTCTTGTGTTGCAGGGGAGTTAGGGTGGCTCCTCGGTACGTTGATCTAGACCAGGTACTGTGACAGGTGGTACCCCAGTGCCTAGCCATTAGTTGGAATCCATTTTCCCTACGCGCCCGTACGGTTTTTATTGTGCCCAACTATTGCTGAAACGTGAGATGCAAGCATTTCAGCTAGATTCTATTTACTTTCTATAGACACTATTATAATATCAGAGGATTTCTATAAAAATTGTTTTAGCTATCGTAAGGTAAAAACCTGACATGTTTATTTGTGGAGTGGTCTTATGAGATGCTTTTGTTTTCAAAGGATTTTTGAAACTTTAATAATCAATTGGGTGTGATTTTCTCACGCTGGTAATCCAGACTGACTCGGGTATTATTTAACTGTAATGCTCGGGTCAGACCGAGTATTATAGATTACAGGATAGGATGCTGTGGAGCTCAGGAGACGAGCAGGAGGACGATACGTACTCTCGTACTTGTTTACAATATGTATATTCCGCTGTGTTGTGTAGCTGTGTATCCAGTTGTATGTTATTGATGTGAACTGTGATTGATGTACTCTGATGATGTAATATATGTAAACAGATATATTTGATTTTGAGTAAAGATTATTTATTATCTATTATATTTTACTCCGCTGCGATGGTTAGATTCTGTTGTTGTTTTCTATTCTCTTCTCCTACCTTTTCTTCTTTAACCCAAACGGTTCGTATTTCTGTACCACTTGGATTGATTTAGTTAGAATAGTGTTGATTCAAGGGGTATGGATTTGCGGGTTGTTACATACGCCACGGCAAAAGCCTACGCACTAGCCACCATCGCATTGAATCTTGTGCAGCTCGGTTACACAAATCTCGAGAAAAACGCATGCAAACCCTAGGCAATGTGGCCCTCTAGCTCCCTCCACGTCGCGCCATTTCGAATCATGACCGTTGGATAGTTAGTACTCGTTGAGTTCTTCATTTTTGTGGTTGATTATTTTTGCCAATTGTTTGTGGATTAAGAGAAAATCAAGGAAGAAGAAGGCATGTTTCTGGCCATTGGATTAAAAGTGGCGGCTAGGGTTTATAACCCTAATGTTTGTGAAAAATGTAAATAATGAAGGGCTTTTATAGGAAATTCAACGACACTATTCATCCGCAAATTTTCCGAACTCAAAACAAAGTGTGCCGCCTGGCGTTTATAAGGTTACCCTATTCCGAACGCAATGGAATATATATCGGGAGCCAATTCGATCATATTTGAAAGATAGATGTTCGAATCGACTATTTAAAATTAAAATTCACTTCAACGAATTTCTACGCATTTTAGCTTGCCCGGACAAACTGTAAATCCGGTTGACACGAAATTTGTGGTCTTACAATAACATTACGGATCCAATAAAACTGGTTTCGTCGAAATCCGAGACTGTTTGAAAAATGACTGTTTTTACTCGTCAATTAAATATTAAAATATTCAATTCCTATAATTTAACTTTTAAATCAATTTTAAAAGTTCTCTAACATTTCTAATTAAAATAGAATTTAATTCAACATTATAAATCATTTTTCGTATTAGATTCAATTTCCAATTATTTCTACAATTTCAAATATTAAATAAACCATTTAATTACCCAATTAAATCCTTATATTTCAAATATACGTTATTCAATTAATAATATTAACTTGTGAATATTTAAAATCAATTAAATATATGAATTTCAAATGATTGTAATTCTGGGTCGTTACATTCTTCCCTACTTAAAAGAATTTCTTCCTCGAAATTACCGAGTAAGAAAAAGTCACAAAATCAATATACTTTTCAAAGACAATTCGTTCAAACTAGATTTCGAATCCATTTGAACCTTTAACTTTTCCAAAATCCAACAGTTAAACTTCTTGTAAAACTTTACTAAGTTTTCAAATCATACTTAGTCATCTTTTCAAAACCAACTCATACCATTCAACTTTATTACTCAAAAACCATTACTTTAGTTATCAAAGTTAAATTTTTCAATTTTCCCAAAAAAAAATTAACGCCTTAAATGTTCAAAAAAAATTCGCCAGCGTCTCCTTTGCGCAGTTCGATCCAAAAAAATAGTTATATATATATATATCATAAATATGCATCTCATCATCATGGATGAGGCGTCCCAAAGGGAAAAGTGCAGAAGTATGATATGTAATCCGAGATATGTACCTTATATATTATTAGCGAGCATGTACGGCTAATATAGCACGAAAGCGAGCTGCAAATGCGAAGCAAACGCCATTTCGCACCTACTAAATACTCAACAAACTTATGAGAAACATGTATATATGAAAGTAATATCAATATACAACATATACCAAAACAACAACTATATATGCCAATATAGAAAATGCCATCACCACAACAAATCCAATCATCAAACAACTATCATCCAACTAACATCCAACAAACCATACTATCCAATCTATCCATAACCATATCAATATTCTTTCAATTCTCATTACTATTCATTTAATTGATTTTCAGTTTATTTACATTTGATTCATTATCATTGGATTTTACTAACATTCATTCATTCAAATTCAATTTAGTTTACATTCACTAATTTATATTCAAGTTGGTTCACTTTCAATTTCAAATTAAATTCACTTCTATTTAAGTTCACTTAATTTCCCATTTGAATTCAATTATTTAGCTTTCAATTTCATTAAATTTAATTTCATATGAATTTTTATTCAATCAACTAACATTCATCTAACAATCAATGCATATCCAACATTACCAAGTTAATTTACTTCGCTTACATTCAATTTGGTCTAACACCTTTAATTCCAACTAATTTAACATTGACTTTCATTCAATTATTCAATTCGTTTAATATTCAATTTGGATTGAATTCTAGTATTTACTATAATCACATTTTACCACTAAAGTTGAATTTCTTTATATAACTCACTTTATTAATTACTTCGATACCATAATCAACTTCATTTAACATTACTTAAGTTATGTTTCATTTCAACTTCATTTTCATTTACTATACAGCTTAAGTTCACTACTAATTTACTTCAAATTCTATTTTATATTACTCATTTCTAAAGTCAATTTATTTAACTTTTACTTAAGTCAAATTCATATCACTTATCCAAATTCATATCTTGTTTTACTTAACAAAATAGTTTAACCATTTTAACAATTGGTTTTACTTACATTATCTCATTTTATAAGTTATACAACTTATTTATTCATAATTCCGTGAACATCTACCTAAGTTCACTTTCATTCACTAAACTCATTCTTTATAATTCCAAATCCAATTCACTTTATTAACTTTTCTTTAGTTAAATTTCAAATCATATAGTTATTATGCTAACTCAAATTTATTTCAACTTTACCAAAGCTAAAACTTTATTTCACATTATAAGTCCAATTTTGTTTCACTTATATTTATCAATTTCAACTTGGATTTTAAATAAAATTTGTTTATCGCAAAAAAAATTCAATTTTCAATTTACTATTGGTAGCAAATCCATCATGCAGAAACTCGAAAATGATACTGATGATGCTACAGTCATCACCCTTATTATTTCCCAGTAACAGAATTGAATTTCGTGCTTTATATTCTTTTTAAAAATTCTTTTGTTTATAAATCTATACTTATATTAATTCACCATTTACTTTACTTACATAAGATCATTTCAAATTCATTTATCTTATCTCGATTTATAACAATATAACAACTTTAATTTTGAAAAACAACTATACAAAATAAACGGAACTCAATGTTTCAAATTCTTAGATTAAATTCATTTATATTTATAACCCATATTTATAAATATATTCATATAGTTTCATTTCTTATATATAACATTATTTCACAATTGTGAATCATTTCAATTATAATTCTATATTTATAATTCATTTGCTTATACAATTTATTCTTCTATATTTGTTGCTTTTATTTAGATTATTCAAATAGCATTTATTTGCTTATATATATTTACATTTTCAAACAACCAAACAATTAGTTTATATACACTTTAATAATTCTTGAAAAATTATTACTTTATATATAAAATATAATCGAGGTAAAATTATTTCATTTACCCAATTTAAAATGATACTATGTCGAGTTGCCTCGTTTAAGTGTTTAGAAATCACTATCGATAATATGGCGTCCCACATATCGACCAGAATTCACAAACAGCTCAGTGGATAAGAAAGCACAATATAAAACATTTTATATTCACTAACAAATACGCGCTCATATATATAATATGAAAGAGGAGGCTATGCTGTAGGATCGTGTAATATGGAATAACGGAATAGTCTAGGTAGATAAAGTAGGTAAATGCAAGGAGACACCAAGATTTTATACTGGTTCGGACCTCTCGTCCTACGTCCAGTCCCTAAGCTTAACTTAGGAATTTCACTAACTAACACCCTCACTTCACCCGGAGGAATAGGTTTACAACTTACCCGAACAACCGAACGGGATTTCTCGCCTCAACTACCGAAGAGGACTTCAACTCAATTACTAAAATACAATATATGACTTATTGTGTTCTTATCAACACTAATGAGTCTAATGTAGTACAATATTCCTATAATCTTATCCTCGAGAGTATGCAATGTGTTTGTGAAGATTTAGGAAATCTGAATTGTTATGAATCAAAAGAATGTTATAAACAAAAACAATGATTCAAGCAATAGATTAGTGATTACTTTGGGAATATCTAGAAAATATGAATAAGAGAATAGTTAGATTAAAGCAAGAGAATTCAGTTAATTAAATGATGTTAGAATCATGTATATATACTTGTAGAAGAGATGCATATGTTGTCAAAGGTTGCAAACAAGATATGCTTCCATTTCCATTAATGAATGGTTGCAACTCTTGGGAGGAAGAAGGTGTCTTTTCAGAGAAAATTCTCAGGTTCAAATTCAGTCGACTGAGCAGGGAATTCAGTCAACTGAAAATATGAAGTAAAATTTTTGGGACCAAATTCAGTCGACTGTGCAGGAAATTCAGTCGACTGAAACTGTGCATGTGCATAAATTTGTTCCAGTTTCAGTCGACTGACTGTTCCTGTTTAGTCGACTAAACTCATAAAACCTGCATAGTTAAAACTTAATTGAAAAATGAAGTTTACAAAAATTTTCTAGTGTTCATGCAATCTTCTTGAGGATAGATTTTAACAATACATCTAGACTAATGACATATGTAAAAACATACTTTAAGTTTGTTTGGTCTTCATCTATCTTCCTTTAGCATTTGCATATATTTCTTCCTTGTTTGTTAAAGCACATTGTCATTGATCAAAATCTTCGCGTATCAACATTCTCCCCCTTTTTGATAGATGACAATAATGATTTATTCTAGAGACGTTTTACTTATTTTCTCCCCCTGAATGTATGCACTATCTTTCCTATAAAACAAAGTTAGTACCATACATTTTCTCCCCCTTTGTCATCGACAAAAAGGAAGAACTAACAACAGTAATAATTTATCAAAACAATCACTGAAGCATAGAGCATATTTGCATAACCTTGATTGAAAAAAATAAAAATATTGTGACAGACAAGCATAAAATGGCTATTTATACAAGCCACTAGAAAGTTAAAAATACACATCAAAACAAAAAAAAAATCACTCATCTCTATCCCAGTCATATGAACCTTCTCTTCCTGTTGGTTCACGTATGACGGGTCCTCCTGTTGGTGGCCTATGTGCTCTTCCACCTTGGCCACAACTAGCTCCGCTAGCACTGCTACTTGTATGCTCTTCGGATGTCGTCCATGTAAACGTAGGTGTCGGACGTTTGCCGCGAGATGTTGAAGCAGTAGTGGTGCTTGAGCACGAGATTGCATCCCAAAGCTTGTTGAAGAATCCTTTGATTTTGTCAAGCTTATGATCTACCTTTTTAAGACGAGTGTCAAGAATTTGTTGATTTCTTGACAATATCCCCAAGGATTGGTTGGTAGTGAAGCTTAGGTCAACAAGACGAATTTCATCATCTAGCTCAAGATGTTTTTCGTGGCGAGGTTGAGGAGGTTGTTGTTGTTGTTCTTGATGCCTTGCTTCCCATTCGGCGAGTGATATTATGCGAGGAGGTCGAGATGGGAGTTGCATTAGGCTTATGGTCCGGTGGTTAATTTGATGGACCATTGTATTCTCCGACTCAGGTAATGGCGCATCGACATTGAGGAGAAGTCGCGTGATGTACTCTCTAAAGTGGATAGTGATGAAATTCTTATTCAGTCGATTGAGCATTTTGTTTTAGTCGACTGAAATGTGGGAATATTTCTAATGTATTTCTAATTAATATCTTTAAAGGATATTATACCTAATTCTCGTCGAAGTTTTATAAAGGAGTTTTCTAATAGAGGTTTAGTAAATATAGGCAATTTGATTTTCAGTAGAAATATGTTCTAAATTAATTATTTCTTTTTCGATATTGTCATGTAGAAAATGGTGATGAATATCTATATGTTTTGTACGAGAGTGATTAACTGGATTTTTAGATAAGTTTATTGTACTTGTATTATCACAGTATATTGTAGAATTTGTTAAATTTATATTAAAATCTTTAAGTGTTTGTTGCATGTATATAACTTGAGTGCAAGCTAAAGCAGCTGATATATACTCTGCTTCGCAGGTGGAAAGCGAGACACAATTTTGTTTCTTACTAAACCAAGATACAAGTGATTTTCCAATAAAATGGCAAGTACCACTTGTACTTTTTCTATCTGTTCGAGATCCACCAAAATCAGCATCACTATATGATACTAACTCAAATGTACACTCCTTCGGATAGAAAAGACCAAAATCTTTAGTTTTGTTAAGATATCGCATTATTCATTTTACTGCTCTTAAGTGTGAATCTTTAGGATCGGATTGAAAACGTGCACATAAACAAACACTCATCATTATGTCAGGTCTACTAGCGGTTAAGTAAAGTAAGGAACCTATCATACTTCTAAACAATTTTTGATCTACACTTTTGCCATTTTTCATCTCAATCGAGATGTGTAGTGGTACTCGTAGGAGTAGGTTTAGCAGAAGTGTTTTCCATGCCGAATCGTTTAATTAAATTAGCACGATATTTTTCTTGGTTTACAAAAATTTCATTTGTTAATTGTTTGATTTGATGTCCGAGAAAATATGATAATTCTCCCATATGAGACATTTCGAACTCATTAGTCGTTATATTTGAAAATTCTTTACATAAATTTTCATTTGTTGAACAAAAAATAATATCGTCTACGTGTATTTGAATTATTAAAATATCTTTGGTAGTATTTTTAATAAAAAGCGTTTGATCTATTTTTCCAATTTTAAATCCCGAGTTTAATAAATAACTTTTAAGTCTTTCATACCAAGCACGAGGTGCTTGTTTAAGACCATATAGTGCTTTCTTTAATTTAAATACATGATCCGGATATTTTTCATGTATAAACAACGGATGTTGTTCTACATATACATTTTCTTTAATAAAACCATTTAAAATGCACTTTTAACATCCATTTGATAAAGTTTAAAATTGTGAAAACATGCAAAGGCTAATAGTATACGTATTGCTTCCAGTCTTGCAACGGGAGCAAAAGTTTCTTCAAAATCAATACCTTCTTCTTGATTATACCCTTGTGCTACTAGTCTTGCTTTATTCCTTGTTATATTACCTTGTTCGTCTACTTTATTTTTGTAAATCCATTTTGTTCCAATTACTGATTGATTATTAGGACGGGGAACTAATTCCCAAACATCGTTACGTTCAAATTGATTTAATTCTTCTTGCATTGCGATAATCCAATAATCATCTTTTGATGCTTCTTTTGGATTTTTAGGTTCTGTTGATGAGATGAAAGCTACATGACCCACTTGATTTAGTTTATTTCTTGTTCTAACTTGAGAATTTATTTCTCCTATTATATTTTTAGTTGGATGATCTCGTAATATTCTAGGAGGAGATCTTAGTTCATTATTATTATTTTCAAGGTTTGTTTCTTTTATATTTGTTAATTCTTCATCATCTTTTATATTTAATTTTTTACTAAAATTTTCATCAAAAGACATATGCAAAGTTTCTTCAATTAAGTTTGTTCGTTTATTAAATACTCGATATGCTTTGCTTCGTTCTGAGTATCCTACGAAAATTCCTTCATCAGCTTTTGAATCGAATTTTCCTAGTTGATCTTTTGTATTTAAAATGAAACATTTTGATCCAAATATTTTAAAATAAGATATATTTGGCTTTTTATTATTAAATAGTTCATAAGAAGTATTTTTAGTTAATGGTCTAATTGATATTCTATTTAATACATAACATGCAGTAGCAACGGCTTCTGCCCAAAAATGTTTTGGTAGAGAACATCCATTTAACAATGTTCTTGTGCATTATTGTGATGTTCTATTCTTTCTTTCTACAACTCCATTTTGTTGAGGAGTTCTAGGAAAAGAAAAATTATGATTTATTCCTTTCTTTTTACAAAAAGTTTCAAAAACTTGATTTTCGAATTCGCCTCCATGATCGCTTCGAATATTTTTAATTTTCAAATCTTTAGTGTTTTGAATTCTTTTGACAAATGTTTTAAAATTCTCAAAAGTGTCACTTTTTATTTTTCATAAAAATAGTCCATGTATATCTTGAAAAATCATCAACTATTACAATACGTATCGATTATGATTAATGAATTGAACTTGTGTTGGTCCAAATAAATCCATATGTAGTAATTTTAATGGTTGTAAAGTTGAAATATTTTTCTTAGATTTGAAAGATGATTTCGTTAGTTTTCCTTTTCGACAATCATCACAAAGATTTTTATTTTAAAGTTTATTTTTGGTAAACCTCTTACTAATTTATTTTTAGAGAGTTTTCTAATGGTTTTAAAATTTATATGACAAAATCTTTTGTGCCATAACCAAGGATCATTATCTTTGGCAAGTAAACACATATTTGAATTATGATTAATATTCATTTTTAAAACATAAATATTTCTATCTCTACTTCCTTCAAAAATAAGATTTTGATTTTGATCAAAAATACTACATTTATTACCGAGAAAATTATTTTAAAACCTTTGTCACACAATTGACTTATGCTAAGTAGATTATGTTTTAAATTTTCAACTAATGAAACATTTGTTATAAAAGGTAAATTTGATGTACCGTAATTGTTCACATCTCCTTTGCCAATGATATAGCCTTTTGAATTGTCTCCGAAGGTAACCGAGCCACCATCAAAGTATGTGATGTTTGTAAGCATATCTTTGTCTCCGGTCATGTGTTTTGAACAACCACTGTCTAATATCCATTTCTTCTTTTTGAGTGGGACCTGAAAATAAATATGAAATTATTGGTACCCACCTTTTAATAGGGTCCTAAAAAGTTAGAGTTTAGGAAACCAAACCCAATTTGGTTTAGTATCCTTTTTATAAATATAGTTTTCATTATGATGAACATTATCCATAAATGTTTTAATATATTTATTTCCTATTAATGCATTATTAGTTTTTGGTACCCAAATTTTAACTACTTTGTTTTCTACTTTTGTTTTAATAGTTTTCTTTGGCAATATTTGTTGTTTTGAATCCATATTCCTCTTAAAATTTATATCTTTCTTTTTAGGAATTTTTGACTCCTTTTTATATCCTAATCCATGTTTACTTGAAGAGGATTGAGAATTTTCTAAAATCTTAGATAAATTTTCTCTTTCTTTGTTAAAGTTAAAAACATTTTTAGTAATGTTATCTAATCTAGCTTGAAGACTATTTTTTTCTAACTCAACTTGTTTAATCTTAGTTTTTAACTCATGATTTTCAGAAGCAATTATATTTCTTTGTTTTTTGAGTTTCAATTTCTTGACTTAAAAGTGATAATTGAGTTTCCGAATTTAAATGAGATTCTTGAACTTTTTCAAGTTCTTCTTCTAAGATTTTCTTTTCATCTTTTAACATATCTCTTTCAAATTCAGCTTTGTTTTTATTTTCACGAGTTTCTTTGAGTTTCTTTTTAAGAGTTTTTATTATGCTTAAAAGTTTAGTGTTTACTTCAATTAAATCGTCGAAAGTTAAATTATTTACCTCAGATTCTTGAGCCATGAAGCATACATTTGCCTGTTCATTGTCGCTATCACTATCATTTTCGGATGAAGATGAATCTGAATCGTCCCATGTTACAGAAAATGCCTTCTTTTTGAATTTATCCTTCTTGTTTTTGTTGTTGAAGTTTTTTTGATTTTCCTTCATTTGTTCTTGACAATCTTTTTGCATGTGTCCTTTCTTATAACAATTGAAGCATTCTATATTTGAGGATGAAGGTTTGTTCAAGAAATTCTTTTTGAATCTGTTTTTGTTTCCTTTCTATACTTTAAGAATTTCTTGAAATTTTTGGCTATAAATGCTAGATCCTCATCTTCAGACTCTGATTCTTCCTTTTCCGCATGAAAAGCAACATTCTTTCTTTCTTGAGCTTGATCCTTTTTAGCTTGCATACTTACTTCATACGACATAAGATTTTCAATCAATTCTTCTGGTTTCATTGTAGATAGATCATGTGCTTCCTCGATTGCTAGTACTTTTCTCTCCCATTCATCGGTGAGTGAATTTAGAACTTTAGACACAATGTCAAAGTCCGTGTATCTTTCTCCTAGTCTGATTAGAGCATGATAAATATCTTGAAATCTTGAGTATATGTCATTGATGGATTCATTTTGTCGCATTCTAAAATTTTGGAATTGATTCTTCAGCATAGATATCTTTGTTTGCTTAACCGTGTTTGTGCCTTCATGTATGACTTTAAGTGTTTCCCATATCTGATATGCAGTAGTACATATGCTAACACGGTTGAATTCATTTCTATCTAGGGCGCAAAATAGCATATTCATAGCTTAGGCATTTGCACTAGCTTCATTCTTTTGAATTTGTGTCCATGTAGGATAATCGGTTGTGGGTACAACGAACTCTGCTTGAGTAGCATTCCAGGCTTCGAAACTTATTGCTTGCATATAAATCCTCATCCTTATAGCCCAATAATTATAGTTTAGTCCATTGAATAGAGGAGGTCTTTAGGTAGATTGTCCTTCCGCAAATGTAGAACTATAGGCAGATGTTGTGCTTGTACTTGCGTTATTTTCCATACTATCAATATGTCTAATAACGATGTTATGGTTATAGGACGGCCTTGCTCCGATACCAATTGAAAGAGGAGGCTATGCGGTAGGATCGTGTAATATGGAATAACGGAATAGTCTAGGTAGATAAAGTAGGTAAATGCAAGGAGACACCAAGATTTTATACTGGTTCGGATCTCTTGTCCTACGTCCAGTCCCTAAGCTTCACTTAGGAATTTCACTAACTAACACCCTCACCTCACCCGGAGGAATAGGTTTACAACTTACCCGAACAACCGAATGGGATTTCTTGCCTCAACTACCGAAGAGGACTTCAACTCAATTACTAAAATACAATATATGACTTGTTGTGTTCTTGTCAACACTAATGAGTCTAATGTAGTACAATATTCTTATAATCTTCTCCTCGAAAGTATGCAATGTGTTTGTGAAGATTTAGGAAATGTGAATTGTTATGAATCAAAAGAATGTTATAAACAAAAACAATGATTCAAGCAATAGATTAGTGATTGCTTTGAGAATATCTAGAAAATATGAATAAGAGAATAGTTAGATTAAAGCAAGAGAATTCGGTGAATTAAATGATGTTAGAATCATGTATATATACTTGTAGAAGAGATGCATATGTTGTCAAAGGTTGCAAACAAGAGATGCTTCCATTTCCATTAATGAATGGTTGCAACTCTTGGGAGGAAGAAGGTGTCTTTTCAGAGAAAATTTGCAGGTTCAAATTCAGTCGACTGAGCAGGGAATTCAGTCAACTGAAAATATGAAGTAAAATTTTCGGGACCAAATTCAGTCGACTGTGCAAGAAATTCAATCGACTGAAACTGTGCATGTGCATAAATTTGTTCCAGTTTCAGTCGACTGACTGTTCCTATTCAGTCGACTGAACTCATAAAACCTGCATAGTTAAAACTTAATTGAAAAATGAAGTTTATAAAAAAAAATCTAGTGTTCGTGCAAGCTTCTTGAGGATAGATTTTAACAATACATCTAGACTAATGACATATGTAAAAACATACTTTAAGTTTGTTTGGTCTTCATCTATCTTCGTTTAGATTTGCATATATTTCTTCCTTGTTTGTTAAAGCACATTGTCATTGATCAAAATCTTCGCGTATCAAAATAATACACTCAAACTCAGTCGAGGGTGCTACTGTCCCTATCTATAATGAGTACACATAAAAGCTTAGGAATATACAAAATCTAAGCTCCGATACCACGTGTGACGACCCGCAAATCCATACCCATTGAATCGACAATAATCTACGTATGTCCGACCCAAAAAGCACAGACCGACGAAAAGTTAAGAGAAAGAAAAGAAGAGAGAAGAAGAGAAGAGAAGAAAGAGAGAAGATAGAACCAAACATAACAATACAGAATCTCACATCGCAGCGGAAAACATATAATATCATATCAATGATCTTTACAAAACAGAAACTATATATATACATACATAAATCAGAGTTCAACAATCAATCAATAGTTATCAGCTTGGACAGTTATAATAACCTGTTGTGACAACCCGGAATTTTCTAGCAATTTCAATTTAATAATCTGCATTAAATATTAAATTGATTTGATATATTTCTGTTAATTAGACTTGAATTGATACTTTTCTTTTAATAAATATTTAATTGGTAAATTTTATCTGTTAAAAATTAATTGAATTGTTTTCTATTTATATATGTATATATTTGTATACATTGCAAATAGATGAGATTTGTTTTAAAGTTTAACTAATAAATTATGTTTTAAATTCTAATATATATTTTAGTGAATTAGAAATTATGTTTTATTTAATATAAACTTTCAAAGGCTAAATAAATAAATAAATAAATGGTTTTAAATACATAGGGTAAATGCTTAAATAGATCAAAACTTATTTTAACTTAAGTTTAAATTCTAATTTATTAACAAAAAGATTTGTTTTATATTTAGTATAACTTGATTAAAATATGAATTTAAAAGTATATATGAGTTTTAATATAATTTTGTCAAATAATACTTTAACATACATTAATAAAATATGTAGTTTATAATAGAAAGATAATTCATTTTATTTATCATTTCAAAGTGATAAATTTGTTTTTATAAAATAAATAAAATAAAAATGCACATTATAAAAATACAAGCCTATAAGATAAATTAGGTAAAATATAAGTAGTACATTAGTTAAATAACAACTATCAAGTCATTTAGTTTTCAAACAACAAAACAAAAATAACAACATTCACATGCATTTCGAAATATAACAAGTCAACAAATAAACTAGAAAACAAATAAGTTTTTAAGTTTGTAAACTATCACAAATGAACTGCAGTATATACATATATGTATATGTTTTAAGCATCAAGGCCACTTGTGTGATTTTACAAACAAAATTTAGTAACAATAATGTATGCAGGTCAAACTATGTAAGATAAAACAAAGACAGTAATAAGAATATACATGTCTTACAAACAAAAATGAAGATATAAAGATATCTATGTGTGCAGGCCAATAAATAAACAACTGTGTATATGTATGAAGCTTGTGAAGGAAGACATTGTTAAATATCTTTAAGCTAACAAACAAAAAGTCATTAATGTAAAAAAATTTAGTACACTGAGTATTTCATTTCAGCCACCATTAACAAATATCTCTGTTTAAAAAAAAAAATCTGCACAATACAAGATTTGTATGCAAATATTGTCACAGTGCATAAAGCATAATAATGAACCCTGTCTTCTTTTCTTTTCTATAAATCTGCATCAGTTCGACCATTCTAAGAACTGAGTAAACACTATTTTATATTCAAACAAACTTAAACAAAATTCAGGAAGCAAAGCAAAAATGAAGTTTCAGTTGTTTTCAAGCCTGCTTCAACAAAAGTGTCTCTGTTCTACTCTGTAAAATGGTGAGTAACACTTTTACGATTTAATTAAGTTTAAATTCTGATGCATGACAATATTTGAATGCTTAAATAAATTGTGTGAACATTTATATACTCATTTTTCTCTGGATATTGGTAAGATGGAGTTCTGTATATCTCAAGCTTGCATACTGTGTTTTCTATTTGCTGTGAGTAACTCATTTTTTTTTAGAAATTAAAAGTATAACTTAGTTTGTAGTTATTGCAATGATAAATATTGTATTGTAGAGTATGATTGTGTGTTTATATCTGATAACTCTGGAAGTATGATTGGGTGTAGGTATTTAAACTTGCAATTGCTCTGTTTCCAGTATTGTCCATTTAAATTCAAATTTTTGAATTAATCCTTGTTTAGCCTTAGGATTTAAATGAAATCTGTAGGTTTCATTTCAAAACATTAGTTAGGAATTTACTTAAAACAAAGTAATGTATATATATGACTCAGGAAACCAAGAAAAAAAGAAAACAAGACTGAGCATCTCTATAATATTAAAAATTCAAATATCTTAATTTATGAATTCAGGTACATGGATCAAATCGTTAAACCAAATTATGATTTTTAAAATGAATATGGTGATTTTTAGTGGAGGGGGTGAGGTATGGTTCGAGTTTATCCATTTCAGGCTTTTTGAGTGGCCATGGGTGATCAAGTGGATATAGGGGGTCGAGACTCTAACAAGGGGTAGAGGAGGTTGCCGTGGAGCTAGGAAAAATAGTGGGTGGCGGCAAATTGGATAGTAGAGGAGTCGGCATGGGTTTAAAGTTTTTAAACCTAAGTTTAACTGTGCTATGAAATTTCGAGCATCGTGGCCATTGCAGGCGACCGAGTGCCACGTGGATTGGAGGGGAGGTAGGGGAGAGATGGTCAAAGAAGTAACCGGAGTTTGGTGGCCTCCGGTGGAAGGAGCACCGTGTGCGTGGCGGTGACAGGTTTGGAGGGGTGAGTGGTGTTGTGTATTTCCAGGTTTGGTTCTCGAATTCATTTTTCGTGTGCGCCTGGGGAGAACTCGAAGCAGGTGGTTGATTTTCTCGGGAAAGTCTCGCGTGTTACTCGAAGAAACGCAGGGGGGGCTCGGGTTATTAGTGTACAGGTTTGTTAAACCTGAAACAGTTTTTAACAGTTTTCAACTGTTTTGAAACTTTGTTTTAAAATTTAAAATCAAGGTTAAAACCTAGTTCTAAATCAAAGTTTAACTGTGAATTTAAGTCAGCTTTGAAAATAAAGTTGGGTATAATAAAGTTTTCAAAACTTAAATTATTTTATTAATCTTAAAGTGCTAAATATTTAAGTGAATTCAAAAGAGTTGAATTCAAAAATGAAATATACATTGTTAGGGAAGATTTAAACAAAGATAACACCCAAATTGAAATCAGAACTTAAATTCCAGATAAGAAATAAAAGCAAAGTTTTATGATTTAAATTAATAAGTTTTAATGTTAAATATGCTTTTAGACATGTGAGTTTAAGAGGGATTTTGAAAAATTAGTTTTAAAACCTTATTAAGGATAAAATTACAATTTGTTTAAGAAGTAATTTGAAACCAATGTTTTATACATATTGGAAGTGAAATTAATCAATAATAAGATAATTTACTTTAAGTAATGAAGACTTAGAGTTTATATGCATTAACTCTTAAGTTGATTAAGTAAGAATAATTAATGATTGATATTAATTAAACTAGTAATTATAGTTTAAAAGTAGTAATTAAAGTTAATTAATAAATTAATTAACTAATATGTGATTTAGAACTATAGATTAGATTTTTAAATTAATAATGGTTAATTAACTTATAATTAATAATAATTAATATAAGTTGATTATGTTAGAAGGAAATAATTAAATAATTATTAATGAAGTTCATTAACCAGATTATGTTATAATTAATTAATATGATTGATTTTGTAATAAATTAATTAGATTAATTAATTCAATAGTTTAAATGAAACTATTTATTTGAGAAGTAATTAGAAATTAATTACTTATTAATTGTGTAGATTGACTTGAGTTAATTAATTTAGTTTAATTAACTGATATTTTGGAATTAAATTACTTAGAGAAGTAATTTAAGGATAATTACGGGATGTAATTAACTGGATGATGTTGTTAATGGAAGTAATCGAAATATAATTACTTGAAAGTAATCAGGGGATTAATTAAGCTTGTTATTGAGAAGTAATTAATTTGAACGATTAATTACTATATATATATTAATCAAGAGGATTAATATTTGTGTTTTGAAGATTTGTATTCTTAATTAACAAATGAAAATGTAAATTAGAAATCATTAATTAATATAATTAATGATGGGATTAGAAATTGATTTATTTGAGAATAATAAATCAACAAGATAATTAAATGGTAATAAACCGATATAAATGTAATTAATTAATAGATTTATTCAAGATTAATTTACTGTAAAATGAATTAAGGAAAACTACTGGAATGCAGTCAAGTATAATTAATTTGAATATATAAGTAATGGATAATAAGATTTAAATTAAGTAAATTAATATTAATTAATTTTAGAAATTATTTGATGATTTTTGTATGAGTAATTACATAGTGAAATTAATGGAGTGTAATTACTTAGGAAAGTAATTAGATGATAATTACTTGATGAAATTCATACAAGATGATTTGTAAGTGAAGTAATTTGAGTAATTTCCTTTGTAGTTAATCAAAGGATTAATTTATGGAATTAATTAATCATGGAATGATTAATTTGTTAATAAGTAATTAAGGGTAATTAATTACTGGTTTGTTATTAATCAAGGGTGATTAATAATTGTGTTTAAATAAAGATTAACCAAATAATATAATTAAATATAAATTGAAGATCATTAATTAATATAATTAATGATGTAATTGAGAATTGTTAATTAAGGAATAAATAATTAATGGGTAAGTAATTAAATGTTAACCTACTATGAATGATTTAGAATAATTCATTTGAGAAATAAATTAAAGACTAAATTATTCTTGTAATTAGAGAATGGTTAATTAACTTGATTTATAATTAATAAATGATTGTGAGAGCTGGATTTATGGAATGAGTAATTAATTTAATTTATTTTAAATTAATTAAAGATGGAAGAAGTTGATTTAATTCATTTTAAATTAATTATAGATTGTGATCCATAAATCATTGCTGATGGATGATGTTGATATTTCATTGATTGATTGTAATCTCAGATATGAGATGGATAATATCTATGTGATATGGATGTATGGTTTAAGTATGATAATGTTTAATTATCTGTTTGGATGATGATACTAATTATCTGTTTATGATAATGTGATTATCTGTTATGAGATGTGAATTTTCTATCTGTGCATGTAAATATTGAATTGACTGTTAAGACTAAATAGACAACTTGGCCTTAAAAGACACGTATTGGATTTCGATGAGACCGGGATCGGTTTTCCTTATTTGGAATATCTGAAAACCACATCGATTCCAAATTAACGATAGGTCGTGAATCTGAAGTGAAGATGAAGATTCAGAATGCAAGGGTTATCGTCGTTAACTCTGAGGGTGATTCCAAAACGAGTGTAACGAGATGATGCCTTCGGTTTCGTTCGAACCCGGAACGAACTTGTATGGATTGAATGCTTTCAACACATCGTCAGGCGTACGATGAGCATTCTAAGAAATATGTTCTATAAAGGTAATCGTAACCTCAAGCCTCATCAACCGGGAATGGCTAAAACAAGGGAGGTGCAGCAAGGTTAGGTGGGTCATGCCCAAGCAGGACAAGGATATTCCCCTGTCTAGATGTCCCTATTTATTCGGCTGTGTGGGCAGTTGGTCTGCAGCCAACTGCGGGGTTTATCTTGTTCGGGACTGTTCAGTAAGGAATGGTTCCGGCCTTGTGTTGAAGGTGATGAAGGGAGTAATCCTCGGTACGTTGATCTAGGCCATGTACTGTGACGGGCGGTACCCTAGTAGCCCTGCCATTGTATGAAATCCACAATCCAATAAGTGCCAACGGTTTTGATTGTATTACCCACTTTTGTGGATAGTAACTGGAATTTAATCATGTAACAATTTCGACTATTTTCTATTTACTTGAAAACCCTAGACCTATTATAATATCACTGGATTTCCTATCAAATGTTTTGGTTAGCGTAAGGTAAAAACTTTTCCATGTTTATGTGTGGGAAGTCTTACGTGATACCTTTTATTTTCAAAGGATTTTTCAAAATTAAGCAACTTTAACCTGTTACTCATACCAGACCCATGTCTGACCCGAAGTTTATTTTTGTTTTTCATAAACTCTCGGGTACCCAAATTTTTACGGGTAGCCAAGGGATTCATGTTTAGCTTTGACGAATTTTGGAGGAGCAATGGAGCAGGAGGCTTCAGCGTTATAGATATATATATAGTTCCGCTGTGTGGTATCTCTGTGATGTATGGTGTATCGAGTTGTATAACTAGACAGGTGTTTATAACTGTCTAGTATGTGATGTACTATATGTATCACTCTGATTGATGTTATATATGTTATGTAAATACTTATGTGATTAATATATTTTATTCGTTCCGCTGTGAGATTCTGATGTTGTTGTTCTTTCTTCTCTATCTTTTCTATTTTCACACCCTTTTCTTTCTTAATAACGATGCTACTTCCTGGGCGTAGGAAGTGGGGTCGTCACAGTGGTATCAGAGCGCTAGGTTGAGTGAATACCTAGGCTCTTAAGTGATTTCTTTCTTGACAGAGCGTATTTGTAATTTTGATATACATATATATTTTTATTTTCTATCTATTTGTTGGATTACCTGTTCGGGTTTTCCAATATAAGCATAAGGATAGATTGAGTAGTAGTGTGTGTAACACGACTACCTGTGGTTAGAAGTATATTTGACGAGACTGTAGACCTAATGCCGTCTCGAGTAAATTTGTGGTGTAAGGATTTCACCAAATCTCTGGAGGGAAAACTGCTAAGATTTGGAGTCATTTTTGGTTGTATAAGATTAGACGAATAGAATTTGGATTGTGTAAGTTGAGCAGAAGCTAGAAATATTATCTAGGTAACTCAAGAAGTAGTGGTTGTATGTTGAGATGCAGTAGCGATGGATTGTTTCCGAAGAAGTTCTCAAAGATCTTTGGATAAGGAAGTGTGTCTGCATTAGTTTTGAGGTTGAGTTCAGCTACATGTTGTGTTTGGTTTTGAGGCCTGAGTTTTTCGAGGAATTTTGGATTTAGAAATTTTTGAGCATCAGCAGCAGTGTTGCAGCTCAGATTGTTCTACCGGCACGGAGGAGGTCATCTGTCAGCAGTTCTTTAGAGGTGAAGTTAACAGGCAGTTTTGTGTATCCATTTCTTCAATGGATTGGCTAGAGTAGCTTAAGTTGTTCAGATAGGTAAGGAGAGAGCAGTTTTCTTTGGGATATTAGCCTGGGTTGATCGCAAAAGTGACTTGCGATAGTTAAGTACTCTCTGGGATGGCAGAAATTTTCCTGAATATCTTTGAAGAGGTCGGTGGGTTGCCTTAGTCTGAGGAGTTGAGTTTGGTATCGACTGGATTTCAGAAATAGTACCGATAGTTCAGCCTAGTAATAGAATAGCTTTTGGAGAGAGGAATTGGTAAAGCGGCTCAGATTTTGGAGGAATTTCTGAGTTTTATTTTGGATCTGTTGAACCATATTTTTGTATTGTGTTTTCTAGTTTATGCTTATGTGTATCATCAGCATTTTCATCTACCCTAGGTCAGAGTTGTGCAGCGGAAGCAGTTAGAAGTGCATCTGTTTTTCTTTTCTGGAAAAGAGAAGTTGTTTTCTATTGATGATAGTAAAGGTTGAGTTCTTGGTTTTGGTTGGTTTTGAGAAGATTATTCTACTGGATTGTTTTTGGATTCAGATTGTTTTAGGAGTTATCAGCGAAGGTTGAGCTGATCAGTAAGTTGAAGGCAACTCTGGACTGTCAGATGTATTGGGTGAATAAGAGACGAAGGAATTTAGATTTAGGAGTCGGAGATTTCATTTTGTATGAATTTTCTCTGATTCGAAGGAGTTCTGTATATTAGTAGTATAGACTTTTTAGATTCTATAGATCGAGTATTCCGGTATTATACTGGGAAACTCTAAGGTGCTCTATCCAGAATTTTGTATGGATAGTTTGCTTTGTTGATTGAGTAGATTGGTTGTGATGATTGTTAGCATGTGATTGATATATGCTTATGATTTAAAATTAATTAAAATCTTAAATATATTATTAAAATACCTTTGCTTTTAAATTTCGGGGACGAAATTCTTTTAAGGGGGAAGGAATGTGAGAACCCGGAATTTTCTAGCAATATCAATTTAATAATCTGCATTAAATATTAAATTGATTTGATATATTTTTGTTAACTAGACTTGAATTGATACTTTTCTTTTAATAAATATTTAATTGGTAAATTTTATTTGTTAAAAATTAATTGAATTGTTTTCTATTTATATATGTATATATTTGTACACATTGCAAATAGATGAGATTTGTTTTAAAGTTTAACTAATAAATTATGTTTTAAATTCTAATATATATTTTAGTGAATTAGAAATTATGTTTTATTTAATATAAACTTTTCAAAGGCTAAATAAATAAATAAATATATGGTTTTAAATACATAGGGTAAATGCTTAAATAGATCAAAACTTATTTTAACTTAAGTTTAAATTCTAATTTATTAACAAAAAGATTTGTTTTATTTTTAGTATAACTTGATTAAAATATGAATTTAAAAGTATATATGAGTTTTAATATAATTTTGTCAAACAATACTTTAACATACATTAATAAAATATGTAGTTTATAATAGAAAGATAATTCATTTTATTTATCATTTCAAAGTGATAAATATGTTTTTATAAAATAAATAAAATAAAAATGCACATTATAAAAATACAAGCCTATAAGATAAATTAGGTAAAATATAAGTAGTACATTAGTTAAATAACAACTATCAAGTCATTTAGTTTTCAAACAACAAAACAAAAATAACAACATTCACATGCATTTAAAAATATAACAAGTCAACAAATAAACTAGAAAACAAACAAGTTTTTAAGTTTGTAAACTATCACAAATGAACTGCAGTATATACATATATGTATATGTTTTAAGCATCAAGGCCACTTGTGTGATTTTACAAACAAAATTTAGTAACAATAATGTGTGCAGGTCAAACTAGGTAAGATAAAACAAAGACAGTAATAAGAATATACATGTCTTACAAACAAAAATGAAGATATAAAGATATCTATGTGTGCAGGCCAATAAATAAACAACTGTGTATATGTATGAAGCTTGTGAAGGAAGACATTGTTAAATATCTTTAAGCTAACAAACAAAAAGTCATTAATGTAAAAAAAATTAGTACACTGAGTATTTCATTTCAGCCACCATTAACAAATATCTCTGTTTAAAAAAAAATCTGTACAATACAAGATTTGTATGCAAATATTATCACAGTGCATAAAGCATAATAATGAACCATGTCTTCTTTTCTTTTCTATAAATCTGCATCAGTTCGACCATTCTAAGAACTGAGTAAACACTATTTTATATTCAAACAAACTTAAACAAAATTCAAGAAGCGAAGCAAAAATGAAGTTTCAGTTGTTTTCAAGCCTGCTTCAACAAAAGTGTCTCTGTTCTACTCTGTAAAATGGTGAGTAACACTTTTACGATTTACTTAAGTTTAAATTCTGATGCATGACAATATTTGAATGCTTAAATAAATTGTGTGAACATTTATATACTCATTTTTCTCTGGATATTGGTAAGATGGAGTTCTGTATATCTCAAGCCTGCATACTGTGTTTTCTATTTGCTGTGAGTAACTCATTTTTTTTTTAGAAATTAAAAGTATAACTTAGTTTGAAGTTATTGCAATGATAAATATTGTATTGTAGAGTATGACTGTGTGTTTATATCTGAGAACTCTGGAAGTATGATTGGGTGTAGGTATTTAAACTTGCAATTTCTCTGTTTCCAGTATTGTCCATTTAAATTCAAAATTTTGAATTAATCCTTGTTTAGCCTTAGGATTTAAATGAAATCTGTAAGTTTCATTTCAAAACATTAGTTAGGAATTTACTTAAAACAAAGTAATGTATATATATGACTCAGGAAACCAAGAAAAAAAAACAAGACTAAGCATCTCTATAATATTAAAAATTCAAATATCTTAATTTATGAATTCAGGTGCATGGATCAAATCGTTAAACCAAATTATGATTTTTAAAATGAATATGGTGATTTTTAGTGGAGGGGGTGAGGTATGGTTCAAGTTTATCCATTTCAGGCTTTTTGGGTGGCCGTGGGTGATCAAGTGGATATGGGGGGTCGAGACTCTGACAAGGGGTAGAGGAGGTTGCCGTGGAGCTAGGAAAAATAGTGGGTGGCGGCAAATTGGATAGTGGAGGAGTCGGCATGGGTTTAAAGTTTTTAAACCTAAGTTTAACTGTGCTATGAAATTTCGAGCACCGCGGCCATTGCGGGCGACCGAGTGCCACGTGGATTGGAGGGGAGGTAGGGGAGAGATGGACGAAGAAGTAACCGGAGTTTGGTGGCCTCCGGTGGAAGGAGCACCGCGTGCGTGGCGGTGACAGGTTTGGAGGGGTGAGTGGTGCTGTGTATTTCCAGGTTTGGTTCTCGAATTCATTTTTCGTGTGCGCGTGGGGAGAACTCGAAGCAGGTGGTTGATTTTCTCGGGAAATTCTCCCGTGTTACTCGAAGAAACGCAGGGGGGTGCTCGGGTTATTAGTGTACAGGTTTGTAAAACCTGAAACAGTTTTTAATAGTTTTCAACTGTTTTGAAACTTTGTTTTAAAATTTAAAATCAAGGTTAAAACCTAGTTCTAAATCAAAGTTTAACTGTGAATTTAAGTCAGTTTTGAAAATAAAGTTGGGTATAATAAAGTTTTCAAAACTTAAATTATTTTATTAATCTTAAAGTGCTAAATATTTAAGTGAATTCAAAAGAGTTGAATTCAAAAATGAAATATACATTGTTAGGGAAGATTTAAACAAAGATAACACCCAAATTGAAATCAGAACTTAAATTCCAGATAAGAAATAAAAGCAAAGTTTTATGATTTAAATTAATAAGTTTTAATGCTAAATATGCTTTTAAACATGTGAGTTTAAGAGGGGTTTTGAAAATTTAGTTTTAAAACCTTATTAAGGATAAAATTAGAATTTGTTTAAGAAGTAATTTGAAACCAATGTTTTATACATATTGGAAGTGAAATTAATCAATAATAAGATAATTTACTTTAAGCAATGAAGACTTAGAGTTTATATGCATTACTTAAGTTGATTAAGTAAGAATAATTAATGATTGATATTAATTAAACTAGTAATTATAGTTTAAAAGTAGTAATTAAAGTTAATTAATAAATTAATTAACTAATGTGTGATTTAGAACTATAGATTAGATTTTTAAATTAATAATGGTTAATTAACTTATAATTAATAATAATTAATATAAGTTGATTATGTTAGAAGGAAATAATTAAATAATTATTAATGAAGTTCATTAACCAGATTATGTTATAATTAATTAATATGATTGATTTTGTAATAAATTAATTAGATTAATTAATTCAATAGTTTAAATGAAACTATTTATTTGAAAAGTAATTAGAAATTTATTAGTTATTAATTGTGTAGATTGACTTGAGTTAATTAATTTAGTTTAATTAACTGATATTTTGGAATTAAATTACTTAGAGAAGTAATTGAAGGATAATTACGGGATGTAATTAACTGGATGATGTTGTTAATGGAAGTAATCGAAATATAATTACTTGAAAGTAATCAGGGGATTAATTAAGCTTGTTACTGAGAAGTAATTAATTATGAACGATTAATTACTGTATATATATTAATCAAGAGGATTAATATTTGTGTTTTGAAGATTTGTATTCTTAATTAACAAATGAAAATGTAAATTAGAAATCATTAATTAATATAATTAATGATGGGATTAGAAATTGATTTATTTGAGAATAATAAATCAACAAGATAATTAAATGGTAATAAATCGATATAAATGTAATTAATTAATAGATTTATTCAAGATTAATTTACTGTAAAATGAATTAAGGAAAACTACTGGAATGCAGTCAAGTATAATTAATTTGAATATATAAGTAATGGATAATAAGATATAAATTAAGTAAATTAATACTAATTAATTTTAGAAATCATTTGATGATTTTGGTATGAGTAATTACATAGTGAAATTAATGGAGTGTAATTACTTAGGAAATTAATTAGATGATAATTACTTGATGAAATTCATACAAGATGATTTGTAAGTGAAGTAATTTGAGTAATTTCCTTTGTAGTTAATCAAAGGATTAATTTATGGAATTAATTAATCATGGAATGATTAATTTGTTAATAAGTAATTAAGGGTAATTAATTACTGGTTTGTTATTAATCAAGGGTGATTAATAATTGTGTTTAAATAAAGATTAACCAAATAATATAATTAAATATAAATTGAAGATCATTAATTAATATAATTAATGATGTAATTAAGAATTGTTAATTAAGGAATAAATAATTAATGGGTAAGTAATTAAATGTTAACCTACTATGAATGATTTAGAATAATTCATTTGAGAAATAAATTAAAGACTAAATTATTCTTGTAATTAGAGAATGGTTAATTAACTTGATTTATAATTAATAAATGATTGTGAGAGCTGGATTTATGGAATGAGTAATTAATTTAATTTATTTTAAATTAATTAAAGATGGAAGAAGTTGATTTAATTCATTTTAAATTAATTATAGATTGTGATCCATAAATCATTGCTGATGGATGATGTTGATATTTCATTGATTGATTGTAATCTCAGATATGAGATGGATAATATCTATGTGATATGGATGTATGGTTTAAGTATGATAATGTTTAATTATCTGTTTGGATGATGATATTAATTATCTGTTTATGATAATGTGATTATCTGTTATGAGATGTGAATTGTCTATCTATGCATGTAAATATTGAATTGACTGTTAAGACTAAATAGACAACTTGGCCTTAAAAGACACGTTTTGGATTTCGATGAGACCGGGATCGGTTTTCCTTATTTGGAATATCCGAAAACCACATCGATTCCAAATTAATGATAGGTCATGAATCTGAAGTGAAGATGAAGATTGAGAATGCAAGGGTTATCGTTGTTAACTTTGAGGGTGATTCCAAAACGAGTGTAACGAGATGATGCCTTCGGTTTCGTTCGAACCCAGAACGAACTTGTATGGATTGAATGCTTTCAACACATCGCCAAGCGGACGATGAGCATTCTAAGAAATATGTTCTATAAAGGTAATCGTAACCTCAAGCCTCATCAACCGGGAATGGCTAAAATAGGGGAGGTGCAGCAAGGTTAGGTGGGTCATGCCCAAGCAGGACAAGGATATTCCCCTGTCTAGATGTCCCTTTTTATTCAGCTGTGTGGGCAGTTGGTCTGCAGCCAACTGCGGGGTTTATCTTGCTCGGGACTGTTCAGTAAGGAATGGTTCCGGCCTTGTATTGCAGGGGATGAAGGGAGTAATCCTCGGTACGTTGATCTAGGCCACGTACTGTGACGGGCGGTACCCTAGTAGCCCTGCCATTGTATGGAATCCACAATCCAATAAGTGCCAACGGTTTTGATTGTATTACCCACTTTTGTGGCTAGTAGCTGGAATTTAATCATGTAACAATTTCGGCTATTTTCTATTTACTTGAAAACCCTAGACCTATTATAATATCACTGGATTTTCTATCAAATGTTTTGGTTAGCGTAAGGTAAAAACTTTTCCATGTTTATGTATGGGAAGTCTTACGTGATACCTTTTATTTTCAAAGGATTTTTCAAAATTAAGCAACTTTAACCTGTTACTCATACCAGACCCATGTCTGACCCGAAGTTTATTTTTGTTTTTCATAAATTCTCGGGTACCCAAATTTTTACGGGTAGCCAAGGGATTCAGGTTTAGCTTTGACGAATTTTGAAGGAGCAATGGAGCAGGAGGCTTCAGCGTTATAGATATATATATAGTTCCGTTGTGTGGTATCTCTGTGATGTATGGTGTATCGAGTTGTATAACTAGACAGGTGTTTATAACTGTCTAGTATGTGATGTACTATATGTATCACTCTGATTGATGTTATATATGTTATGTAAATACTTATGTGATTAATATATTTTATTCGTTCCGCTGTGAGATTCTGATGTTGTTATTCTTTCTTCTCTATCTTTTCTATTTTCTCACCCTTTTCTTTCTTAATAACGATGCTACTTCCTGGGCGTAGGAAGTGGGGTCGTCACACCTGTCCTCACAATTACCGATAATAAACGACAACTAAGCAACGGATAATCAAAACAAGTACGTGTATACGAAAATGAAGATCTCCAACTCACCTGCTGAAGCTCCAAAAGCATCAATCTGAACCTGTAAATATACTCGTTCTTACAAATCTGATGCCGGTCTCTTCGCACCACCAATGCAAAAGCGTTTCTCAACCTCATACAGAAAATAAGTCTCATAGACTTATCACGTCTCCAACTTTCAACTTGCTATCCTTTGGGCCAAGAAGGAAGCTCGATAGATTGGAGTAATACTCCGCACTATACGAATCAACATCCTCAACAAAAACGATAATAAGTCCTATACAGAAGGTTATGTACTAAGTGCACGACTAAATAGTTCCCACATCAAGTTGAGGAACTTAAATTTGGCCAAGTTTGACGGTCGGTTTTTATCAAAGCAATAAAACAAATATTTAGCACTATAACAATCACTAAGCCTTTTAATTAATCTTTTATTAATTAAATCATTGCCAAATATTCACTTCAAATTATCTTTAAAAAGATATAATTTCAAACCACTTCAATTTTTCAATATTGGAAAACATTTCCATATATTTATTTGAAAAATATAAGCATATTCACAAATCTCATTATTTTCAACACTTAGAAACTATTGCATATACTTAAATCATGATTAATTATATATTCTATTTTTTAAGGAAAACATTCTCTTAACACATTTATTAGGGTCAAAACGAATGTTGCATAAACATCGTTACGATAACCTACAATCACTAGTATAGGGATTTGAAAATAAGATAGATATATGAACTCCAATACTATACAAAACATTTTCTTTTGAAAATCATTTACTATAACAACGGTGTTATAGTCTATCATTTCCTTATTCCTCGAAAACGTCTATTTCAACAATGAATGTTGAAATCTATGGTTTCGATACTTAACACATTTTAAAACATCTTTAAATCATTTAAATTCAATTTAAATACCACTTCCCAAAACGTTTATTTAATTTTAAAACATTATTCACTGTCCAAAATCTTGAATATAAATTCTCTAACAAATTCCAACACTTCTACACATTTATTTCAAAAGATAATTCACTGTCCAAAATCGTGAATATACCCCTTTATCAAATCCATTACTATTGCATATTTAAATTAAAGGGTTACCCACTGTCCAAAATCGTGAGCATAGTTCCTTTAATAAACTTCTATATTCTCTTATCAAAATATAGTTGATTTCGAATTTATAAAACAATGTTTATAAGTTCCATTTATATTTTATAAAACTTCAACTTATAAAATCCCTTTATTAACAAATCTCATTTACATTTCATTTATATGCCAAAATCCAAATTATAAGTTAATTACTCATAAATCTCTTATTTACAAAATCCTTCCTTTTATAACTTCATCAATTTATAAATCTATAAATCTTATTTACTTATAACATCCATTAAGAACTCCATTTCGAACACTTATAAAACTCATTTTATAATTCCAATATTTTAATTTATAAAATACCAATTTTATAAATCTTCTATATAAACCGTTTATAATAAACCAAAAATCTCAATTTAAACCATTTTACAAAATAGTTAACTTCACATTCCAAAAATCATATTCTGGTTTTATTTCACAAAAGCCATAATTTTTATAACATAAAAATTATAACGTTTATTTATTTAAAATGAATCAAGTCAAAAATTCAATAAAACGTATACTTTCAAAAATCACTTTAAAATCCTTTTAAATTTGGAAATCATCACTTTAACATTTTTAAATTTCCAAAAATAGGCCTAATGCTGCAACAAGACCAAATACATCAATCACGACATATGAAACATCATATATCATATGATAACATCATATATCACAATATATATAAATAAATCAATACGGGTAAGGAATCCAGTTGAATCCCTCCAACTCGTCACCTGCAACAAATATACATATTAGAATATGTGTATAATGTCCGCTTCAAGGCAGACGCGTGTACAAAGGGTCATTAGCTCATACAAGGGAACATATAGAGTCATCTGCTCCACTAGGCAGGTATATATCTAAATACCAATCAATATATAGATAATATATCATATACCATCCAAACAATCTACATTCATCATATAATAAATTATTTTTCACTTATAAAAACATATCAGTGAGTCTGAATGAGTGAGTTGTACTCACATTACTTGTAGTCGTCGCGTTAGCGATTTATTCTGATTAAAATTAAAAAAAAGCGTTTAATTTCAATCAAAATTTTCACTAGCTCAAATAAATCTCAATCCAGCTCCATAATATAGTGCTCATCAATATGATTCCAATGCGATTCGTTTCGTGCGAAATGGACCTCGTACGAAAAAGTTACGCAGCTTTAAAGTTTATAAGATTTAATATTATAATAATCTCAACTTTTATTTACAAATTTTCAACCTTTCTATCATCTGCAGTTCAATTTGCTGCTCCACATCAGGGCAGTTCGGCCTTTCATCTCCCAGGTGATACGAACGCAAGTAAAACCCACATGTCGTTTGAAAACCCTAATTAACGCGACCGTTTCAAATGCGATGAAGACGATCGGCCTACGCCACGACGAAAGCCTACGCACTAGCCACCATCGCCTTGAATCTCGTGCAGCTCGGTTGCACAAATCTCGAGAAAAACATGTGCAACCCCTAGGCAAATGCGGCCCTCCGGCTCCCTCCACGTCACGCCATTTCGAATCTCGACCGTTGGATAGCTAGTACTCGTTGAGTTCTTTATTTTTGTAGTTGATTATTTTTGCCAATTGTTTGTGGATTAAGAGAAAATCGAGGAAGAAGAAGGCACGTTTTTTGCCATTGGTTTAAAAGTGACGGCTAGGGTTTATAATGTAACGATCCCAGTTTTAATGACGAATTTAAATTTATAATTTAATTGAATTTTAGATTAAATTATGGATTTGGTTGAATTTTTCAAATTTAATAAGAAATTTATATTTATTTGTTTTTGAAATTGATTTGAAACTCAAAGCGAATGAATTGAATTGAATTATAAATAAAAAGTTTAAAACAAAATAGAATAAAACTACTTATCAATCTTAAGAAAAAAATATATAAAATAAAATGTACGTTGTGAATGTAATACTTATGTTAGAAATATAATTAGAAGATAAATTACAAAACAATACGATTTACTCAAGTGTGAACAATAAAAAGATAAGAACATATGAAACATAAAGTAAGAAAAAAAATCAAATAACATGTTAATAAAACAAATGTATATAAGTATGTACACCAGTACTAAAAGTATCTCAGTAAAACAAATATGAAAACAAACAAATGCAAACATAAAGAAATAACATACAAATATAAATACATACATAAAAAAAAATACATAGCATAGGAGAGTAAAACAAAATAGCTAGACATAAACAAAGCAAGTAAATTAATGAACTGTACAAGCATGTACAAAGTAAGCTTGTAAACAAGAAAGGACCATTGCATTTAATACCAACCACAAAACAATATCTTCTCAGCATAATACAAAATCACTAGCCAAGTACAAGAAAAGAGTAATTTCTCTGTAAAACAGCCATAATGTAAAACATGTTCAGCCGTGCTTGTTGTACAAAGCATTAAATGCAAGTATCTACTGTATTGTATAAACAAATATTACCTTGTCTACTTCATTTTCTATATACATATCAACCTTCTCATTTCAGTTTTTGTTCCATTCCAAAACTGAGAAGAAACTAAAATATATCATCCCAAACTAAAACCAACTTCAATTTAAAACTTCAACCTGGAAACAACAATATCATCAACTTTAGATTCAAATTTAAAACCAAATTCTGAAGCAAAATGAAAGCAAAGAAAAACTAAAGAAAAAAAGGGGCAGAAAATAAAACAGATTCAACTTGAAAGCAAGATATCAAAACAAGTTTATTCCTCTGTTCTTCATATACTGTGAGAAAACACTTGAACTTATATGATTATCTTTTGGGTTTGCATCTAATGATTTGTAAATGAAAGATATAAAAAGATGCTTGCATAAATATGAACTTCTGTATAGGTGTATATGATTATGCCTGTCTGTAGCAAGTAAAGGTCTCTGTTCTAAGTTATTACAGGGTTTAATCCCTTTGAATATCGAGAACTCACCTTCTAGACCACTATGGATCTTAATGTTTGAAGGAATTTTGTTAGAATTGTCATGATCTCCTTTCTTAAAATATTTGGAGGCACTAAAGATAAATAGCTTTCTGGAAAATATAAAAAAAGCAGTAGAATCTCATTGTTTTGGAAAAAAATAATTGATTAAAATTTAAGTTTTAAATGTATGATCTGGTTCACCTTTACAAACTATGATTTTTAAAAGCAAAATCCAGATTTTTAGTGCTATTTGGGATGAGAAATCGCGAAGCGAACTGATTTGACTTTTTAGGCAAACCACGGTGATCGGCGACATTTTTCACCTCGAGATTGGAGCTGTAGCTAGCTGAGGGGTCGTAGGGTCTAGGAAAAATGCTCGGAGGTGGTCAAAGCCTCGGTGGTGACGGCGGCGATGGGAAATTGTTTTTAACCCTAGTTTTGTGTGTTCTTGAATTTTTGATCGGCACGTTCCATACGATCGATCGAGTGTGTCGAAACTTCAGGGAATGTTAGCTTGGACGTGGAAGTAGGCGTGGCCAGAGTTACACGAGCTCCGGTGGTCGAGGCGATGAATGCGAGCCGTTGACAGGTTTCGATGGGAAGTCGTGATCGTGTTTCCAGGTTTGGGGTGGGTGTTTGTTTGGGTTTCAGCTACTCGAATTTTGACGTCGTGTTTATGATCGGGATTGGAAGGTCGGAGCTTGGTAGTGGGATGGTCGACGACTTGGGAGCATCGTCGGCCAGGTGGTAGCGCGCCCAGATCTCCGTGCACGTGCACGGCGGCGCGAGGGGGGTGTCAATGCTTGAATGTCTGGTTGTCTCGAGTGATACTCGAGAATTGTGGAAGTTTACTTCGGGTTTTTCTCTGGTACACGAGTGTGTTCATTTCTACAGTTAAAACTAAATAAAAAAAAGAGAAAGAAGAGTGGAAGAAGAAGACACGAGCAGGAGGAAGATGGACGCGGGTAGAAATAAGGGAAAACTCGAGCCTTGCGCGAGTAAGTACTGTGTACACCTCAGGTCCACCTTTTTTTTAGGTTTAAACATAATTTCTTTTAAATTGTTATGTTAAGCTATGTTTAGTATAAATTAAGTAATTTGGGTTGGCAAGATTGAAGTTAAACATGATCAAATTTATTCAAGGAAAGGTTTTACAAAACGTAAGATGGGTAATTATTTAAGTCGAAAGTTAATTAAGATTTGTAATTAATTTATAATGATGATTAAATAAATAGTTTACGGTTTATTTAAATTTGTAATTACAGATTTATAATCATAATCTTGTGGGAATCAATTTGTAATTAATAATTTAATTAACTATTTAAAGTTAATTAATTAACTAGCAGATAATAGTAATTAACTAATTAAATAATTAAGTAAGGACGAATTAAATTTAATAGGCAATTTATGTTTAATTAAGTATTTAATGATAAATTAAACAGGGTTAAGGAATTAACTCTCAAGAAATAAATTTTAAGTTGAATTAATTACAATAAGAATTTAAGATAATTTCTTATAGATTGTGTATGTCGGATATTTGATTTGTCGTAAAATGAATTGATATTTCTGATTTGATATTGTGAGATGTGAATTACTCTGTGGTGGATTATGATTGGTGATTTTATTCTGTAAACCCTTGACCTGTATACGACATTTGAATTTCGATGCGACAGGGAATCGGATTCCAGTTGGTTATCCGAAACCCACATCGAATCGTAATGATGAATCTCTGTGATTGATAAGTTTATTTCTCTATGAATCTGCGAATAGAGATAAGCGTTATGGATTATATCGTTTATCGTTATTGATATCTCTGTAATGATTGATGTTGTGCACTATTGTGTAAAACCCCTGGACCACACTATACACACACAAATATGGATTTCACGTGGAAATCAGTCAAGTCACAGATTTTTTTTAAATAAGTTTGAATTTGAATTTTAAATTCAAATAGTTTTGGAAACAAATTAAGTTTTAATGTGAAAAGCTTTCGAGAAAGCGTTTTAAAGATGAAAGTTACATTGAATAACTTAATAAAAATTTGGAATTTTAATTAACCCAAAGATCTTAACTTGTATAAATGAGATCAGATTTTTCCGAAACGAAAACTATTTGTTTTCAAATAATAAAACCTTTTCACATAAGTAATGAATTTCCAATTTGAATTAAAGGGTTTTCAAGTATGAATTGAAAAAAAAATGTTTTTTTTTCCAGTTTTGAATGAGTCTTTGGAAACAGTTTGAAAGCTATGAGATAAATCTTTGATATAAAGATTTAAATAAATTAATTCAATTGAAACGGAAATTGTTTTGAAATCCGTAAATGAATCTTTGTGAAACTGAGTGAACTTTGTGAAATAAATCTTTTTGTTTAAAAAATTTGAAATGGTAATTGGTTTAAACCATTTAAAAGAAAGTTTGGAATTATTAAGTTGTGACTTAATTGAAATCCCATATCCATATGTTTTAAATTTTGCGCTCACTATTCGGGTTAGCCAGGAAAGGACCTTTGGGTCGTATAACCCATTCCGAATATGTGATACGTCGTTATGGATAGCATTTGAAGACCGGTGTTGAAGACCGGGTATTTGCGAGAGCGATAGGATGACCTGTCGATTGACTCTGCATCGAGTTGCTCCGGTATAGAGTTCTCCATATGTGATGGGGAATCCGATCAGGATTGTGGATATCCGGATTACAAGGACTTCTTTGGAAGTGCCTTTGGTTCTGTTCGAGCCCGGAACAGACTTGTATGGATAGTATGTCTGACATTACAAATTGAGATATAAAGCCGATTTCTTTCAAATATATTTCTGTTGGTGGCGGAGAATTTATTCTCTTAGCTTAACACCCTTCTCTGAGACGTACGAGCTCAGAGGTTATGTAGTTGAAGGTTATCAGCGATATATTCTCATCTTGGTAATGTGGCATGCTGAGTGTTGCTGTGAAATGATCATTGTGTTGATCGTTTGTGATATGATCATTTGTTTGATCTTTTATCTTTGTGATCATTTCTATGATCATTTGTTGACCCAAAGCACGGCTTTTGTATAAAGCGTGGCTTTGTGGACGAGACTTCGTCGAGCCTCACAAACCGGTAATGGTCGAAACAGGAATTGTGCGGCAAGGTTTTCAGGGATAGCTTCCCTAGGGTATGACCATTCCTTCTGGAAAAGGGTAGTATCATGGAATGGAGCCAAGATACTTACTCATGCTGAAACACTTTATTATCATTGTGTGATGTTGGTTAGAGAGCTCTCGTTTAAAGGTCCCAAAGGACCGGGAGTGGTATATCTGAGGTTTCTTATTCCCCGGGAAGGGGGGTAGCCGGCCTTGTTTGGCAGAGATCCAGTTGGGTTCTCGGGGCGTCCTTCCAGAGGCGTTTCCATGTGGCAATGGGAAGTTCCTTGGCCTGACCATTTGTTGGAAAAATCCATTCATCCAATATGAGCCTTGTACGGGTTTAGTTGTATAACCTGCCATGGAATGTAGCGGTAACCTGTTACTGAACATGGTAGCTATAGTAGGCATAGTTCGAAATGTTTATGCTGGCTAAGATTTATATCTTTACTTTCGAAATGATTTTTCATACACTATGCACTAGTAATAATATCAAATGTTTCTTTTTAATGCGTATCAAGAATCTTTGACTATCATAAGGAGAAATCTCCTCCGATTCTGCGTTTGCATTGTGTGTGTGTGCGGGAGGCCTTATGGTAGTCTCATTTCAAAAGCATTGCGATTATAAAAGTTTAAATCTTTGATTGTTTTAAAGGTAAACTGTTTTGTTTGCTCACACCAGTCCCATGACTGATCCAGAGTTTATTGTTTATTTCCTAAACTCTGGGTGCTCAAAATTTTTCCACACGGGCAGTCTAGAGTTTGGTTTTTCAGATAATTAGGTTCAGTGGATTATCTGGAGCTAGTTCAGTTTTCTTTGGATATGGACGAGACTTGTTTAGCATGGTGCAATCTTGATGGTGGATCGAGCTAGGAGTTTTGGAGCTCTGTCTTTGGAGCTTTTTGGATCAGAGTTGCAGTAGTATATTCTGAGAAGACTTATTTCATATTGTATCGTGTTCCGCTGTATTCTATATTGTATATTCTCTGATGTTGATGATTATCATTGTATCAAATTGATGTAGCGGATATTGTATTCATGTTATATCAGTGGTATCATCTTTTATTTCCGCTGTGTTATTTATCATTTAATGGTGTTGCAAGCTCCCGCGAAACGAATTTGATGTTGTTTGTTGGACATCGAGTTCGGGTCGTGACAAATTGGTATCAGAGCTGAAGGTTGAGTAAGAACTTTAGCTACGGAGTGTAACACCTTAGATGACTCATTAGAGATAGGGTGAAGTATACCCTAGAATGAGTACAACCAGTGGAACCAAACCCAAATTTCTTAATCTATTTTCTTTATCTGTTATTATTCTCTAAGATATTTCGTCTGAATGCCTAAATCAGATTTCTTACTATTTACAGATAGTAAGAATGAGTGGAAGAAGAGGACGAAATAGGAGACAGGAAAATACCACTTCAACTGGTCAAAACCCTGCAATGACAGATATTCCTATTCAATCTCAATTGAATTTGGCTGATTTATATCGAAGGTTTTCTAGACTTGGTGGAAAGCCATTCACAGGCAAAGAAACCGTTATCGAAGCACAAGCATGGATTCGATCGTGTGAAAAGATTTTCAAAGGACTAAAATTAGAAGATGATCAAATGCAGTTGATAGCTTCTTGGCAACTCCAGAAAGAGGCTTTAGTTTGGTGGGAAACTGTTGCCGTGGATGAGTCGGCAGATGAATTTACTTGGAGTCATTTCAAGGAAGTGTTTGAGCAGCGATATATGTCGTCTGCTAGTATATCTAGAGTGTACCAGGAGTTTATGGATTTAGAGCAAGGAAGTTTATCGTTTGAGGAATACTTAAACAAATTTATTGAATTATCTCGATTTGGTCCAGAATTGGTGAATACACCGTTAAAGAAGAATGAAAAGTTTATTCGGGGAATGAACAAGGAGTTTCAGGAAAGGATGACTACTCACGTCAAGGAATCTTTTTCTGAATTAATTGATATGGGCTATAGATATGATACTCAGAAAAAGCAAAAAGATCCGAAGGAGAATGTAGATGCAAGTAATCTGAATTGGAGAAAAAGGAAGTTTGGCGGAAAGAAATCGAGGAAAAATAAAGGAAAGAAAAGTATACCGAAGAAAAAGAAGGATGTTACTTGTCTCAATTGTTTGGAGAAAGGTCACTACTCGGATAAATGCAAGAATGATTGGAAGCCAGGATTGAGAGAGCCATTTATGAGGCCGGATCAGGAATCTACGGGATGCTATAAATGCCGCAAGCCAGGACATAGGATCAAAAATTGTCCAACAAAGAAGCAAACTTTAGTAAAGAAAGTGTATGCAATTAGAGATGATTCTTCAACCTCAACAAGCTGATTTAGGAAAAAAAATTATAAGGTAATCTTCTCGTCTACGATTAAATTGTTCGAATTTTGTTCGACACTAGAACTATCCTTAGTCGTGTTTCTCAGCAATTCGTAAACGAATTGGATCTTGAATCTGAAATCGTAATTGAATCTATTTCTATCTATTTCATTGGGTTTCGATAGAATCTACGAATGGTTAGTTATCCCTTCGGACTAACCAATACCCCTGTATACTTCGTAGATCAAATAACCCAATTGTTTCGTAGTTGATGGAGTTTGTTCTCATATCTATTGTTGATAATTCTGATTTGGTAAGCCAAATGCAGAATTGATATCCAGTTTGATCTGGAAAGATATTTCTCTATCTTTCATCTATGTTCGTTATCCCTCTGGCGAATTTCGAGGACGAAATTCTTTTTAAGGGGGGAAGTCTGTAACGATCCCAATTTTAATGACGAATTTAAATTTATAATTTAATTGAATTTTAGATTAAATTATGGATTTGGTTGAATTTTTCAAATTTAATAAGAAATTTATATTTATTTGTTTTTGAAATTGATTTGAAACTCAAAGCGAATGAATTGAATTGAATTATAAATAAAAAGTTTAAAACAAAATAGAATAAAACTACTTATCAATCTTAAGAAAAAAATATATAAAATAAAATGTACGTTGTGAATGTAATACTTATGTTAGAAATATAATTAGAAGATAAATTACAAAACAATACGATTTACTCAAGTGTGAACAATAAAAAGATAAGAACATATGAAACATAAAGTAAGAAAAAAAATCAAATAACATGTTAATAAAACAAATGTATATAAGTATGTACACCAGTACTAAAAGTATCTCAGTAAAACAAATATGAAAACAAACAAATGCAAACATAAGGAAATAACATACAAATATAAATACATACATAAAAAAAATTCATAGCATAGGAGAGTAAAACAAAATAGCTAGACATAAACAAAGCAAGTAAATTAATGAACTGTACAAGCATGTACAAAGTAAGCTTGTAAACAAGAAAGGACCATTGCATTTAATACCAAGCACAAAACAATATCTTCTCAGCATAATACAAAATCACTAGCCAAGTACAAGCAAAGAGTAATTTCTCTGTAAAACAGCCATAATGTAAAACATGTTCAACCGTGCTTGTTGTACAAAGCATTAAATGCAAGTATCTAGTGTATTGTATAAACAAATATTACCCTGTCTACTTCATTTTCTATATACATATCAACCTTCTCATTTCAGCTTTTGTTCCATTCCAAAATTGAGAAGAAACTAAAATATATCATCCCAAACTAAAACCAACTTCAATTTAAAACTTCAACCTGGAAACAACAATATCATCAACTTCAGATTCAAATTTAAAACCAAATTCTGAAGCAAAAGGAAAGCAAAGAAAAACTAAAGAAAAAAAGGGGCAGAAAATAAAACAGATTCAACTTGAAAGCAAGATATCAAAACAAGTTTATTCCTCTGCTCTTCATATACTGTGAGCAAACACTTGAACTTATATGATTATCTTTTGGGTTTGCATCTGATGATTTGTAAATGAAAGATTTAAAAAGATGCTTGCATAAATATGAACTTCTGTATAGGTGTATATGCTTATGCCTGTCTGTAGCAAGTAAAGGTCTCTGTTCTAAGTTATTACAGGGTTTAATCCCTTTGAATATCGAGAACTCACCTTCTAGACCACTATGGATCTTAATGTTTGAAGGAATTTTGTTAGAATTGTCATGATCTCCTTTCTAAAAATATTTGGAGGCACTAAAGATAAATAGCTTTCTGGAAAATATAAAAAATGCAGTAGAATCTCATTGTTTTGGAAAAAAATAATTGATTAAAATTTAAGTTTTAAATGTATGATCTGGTTCACCTTTACAAACTATGATTTTTAAAAGCAAAATCCAGATTTTTAGTGCTATTTGGGATGAGAAATCGCGAAGTGAACTGATTTGACTTTTTGGGCAAACCACGGTGATCGGCGACATTTTTCGCCTCGAGATTGGAGCTGTAGCTAGCTGAGGGGTCGTAGGGTCTAGGAAAAATGCTCGGAGGTGGTCAAAGCCTCGGTGGTGACGGCGGCGATGGGAAATTGTTTTTAACCCTAGTTTTGTGTGTTCTTGAATTTTTGATCGGCACGTTCCATACGATCGATCGAGTGTGTCGAAACTTCAGGGATTGTTAGCTTGGACGTGGAAGTAGGCGTGGCCAGAGTTACACGAGCTCCGGTGGTCGAGGCGATGAACGCGAGCCGTTGACAGGTTTCGATGGGAAGTCGTGATCGTGTTTCCTGGTTTGGGGTGGGTGTTTGTTTGGGTTTCAGCTACTCGAATTTTGACGTCGTGTTTATGATCGGGATTGGAAGGTCGGAGCTTGGTAGTGGGATGGTCGACGACTTGGGAGCATCGTCGGCCAGGTGGTAGCGCGCCCAGATCTCCGTGCACGTGCACGGCGGCGCGAGGGGGGTGTCAATGCTCGAATGTCTGGTTGTCTCGAGTGATACTCGAGAATTATGGAAGTTTACTTCGGGTTTTTCTCTGGTACACGAGTGTGTTCATTTCTACAGTTAAAGCTAAATAAAAAAAAGAGAAAGAAGAGTGGAAGAAGAAGATACCGGCAGGAGGAAGATGGACGCGGGTAGAAATAAGGGAAAACTCGAGCCTTGCACGAGTAAGTACTGTGTACACCTCGGGTCCACTTTTTTTTGGGTTTAAACATAATTTCTTTTAAATTGTTATGTTAAGATATGTTTAGTATAAATTAAGTAATTTGGGTTGGCAAGATTGAAGTTAAACATGATCAAATTTATTCAAGGAAAGGTTTTACAAAACGTAAGATGGGTAATTATTTAAATCGAAAGTTAATTAAGATTTGTAATTAATTTATAATGATGATTAAATAATTAGTTTACGGTTTAATTAAATTTGTAATTACAGATTTATAATAATAATCTTGTGGAAATCAATTTGTAATTAATAATTTAATTAACTATTTAAAGTTAATTAATTAAAGTTAATTAATTAACTAGCAGATAATAGTAATTAACTAATTAAATAATTAAGTAAGGACGAATTAAATTTAATGGGCAGTTTATGTTTAATTAAGTATTTAATGATAAATTAAGCAGGGTTAAGGAATTAACTCTCAAGAAATAAATTTTAAGTTGAATTAATTACAATAAGAATTTAAGATAATTTCTTATAGATTGTGTATGTCGGATATTTGATTTGTTGTAAAATGAATTGATATTTCTGTTTTGATATTGTGAGATGTGAATTACTCTGTGGTGGATTATGATTGGTGATTTTATTCTGTAAACCCTTGACCTGTATACGACATTTGAATTTCGATGCCACAGGGAACCGGATTCCAATTGGTTATCCGAAACCCACATCGAATCGTAATGATAAATCTCTGTGATTGATAAGTTTATTTCTCTATGAATCTGCGAATAGAGATAAGCGTTATGGATTATATCGCTTATCGTTATTGATATCTCTGTAATGATTGATGTTGTGCACTATTGTGTAAAACCCCTAGACCACACTATACACACACAAATATGGATTTCACGTGGAAATCAGTCAAGTCACAGATTTTTTTTAAATAATTTTGAATTTGAATTTTAAATTCAAATAGTTTTGGAAACAAATTAAGTTTTAATGTGAAAAGCTTTTGAGAAAGCGGTTTAAAGATGAAAGTTGCTTTGAATAAATTAATAAAAATTTGGAATTTGAATTAACCCAAAGATCTTAACTTGTATAAATGAGATCAGATTTTTCCGAAACGAAAACTATTTGTTTTCAAATAATAAAACCTTTTCACATAAGTAATGAATTTCCAATTTGAATTAAAGGGTTTTCAAGTATGAATTGAAAAAAAAATGTTTTTTTTTTCAAGTTATGAATGAATCTTTGGAAACAGTTTGAAAGCTATGAGATAAATCTTTGATATAAAGATTTAAATAAATTAATTCAATTGAAACGGAAATTTTTTTGAAATCCGTAAATGAATCTTTGTGAAACTGAGTGAACTTGTGAAATAAATCTTTTTGTTTAAAAAATTTGAAATGGTAATTGGTTTAAACCATTTAAAAGAAAGTTTGGAATTATCAAGTTGTGACTTAATTGAAATCCCATATCCATATGTTTTAAATTTTGTGCTCACTATTCGGGTTAGCCGGGAAAGGACCTTTGGGTCCTATAACCCATTCCGAATATGTGATACGTCGTTATGAATAGCATTTGAAGACCGGTGTTGAAGACCGGGTATTTGCGAGAGCGATAGGATGACCTGTCGATTGACTCTGCACCGAGTTGCTCCGATATAGAGTTCTCCATATGTGATGGGGAATCCGATCAGGATTGTGGATATCCGGATTGCAAGGACTTCTTTGGAAGTGCCTTCGGTTCTGTTCGAGCCCGGAACAGACTTGTATGGATAGTATGTCTGACATTACAAATTGAGATATAAAGCCGATTTCTTTCAAATATATTTCTGTTGGTGGCGGAGAATTTATTCTCTTAGCTTAACACCCTTCTCTGAGACGTACGAGCTCAGAGGTTATGTAGTTGAAGGTTATCAGCGATATATTCTCATCTTGGTAATGTGGCATGCTGAGTGTTGCTGTGAAATGATCATTGTGTTGATCGTTTGTGATATGATCATTTGTTTGATCTTTTATCTTTGTGATCATTTCTATGATCATTTGTTGACCCAAAGCACAGCTTTTGTATAAAGCGTGGCTTTGTGGACGAGACTTCGTCGAGCCTCACAAACCGGTAATGGTCGAAACAGGAATTGTGCGGCAAGGTTTTCAGGGATAGCTTCTCTAGGGTATGACCATTCCTTCTAGAAAAGGGTAGTATCATGGAATGGATCCCAGATACTTACTCATGTTGAAACACTTTATTATCATTGTGTGATGTTGGTTAGAGAGCTCTCGTTTAAAGGTCCCAAAGGACCGGGAGTGGTATATCTGAGGTTTCTTATTCCTCGGGAAGGGGGGTAGCCGGCCTTGTTTGGCAGAGATCCAGTTGGGTTCTCGGGGCGTCCTTCCAGAGGCGTTTCCATGTGGCAATGGGAAGTTCCTTGGCCTAACCATTTGTTGGAAAAATCCATTCATCCAATACCTTGTACGGGTTTAGTTGTATAACCTGCCATGGAATGTAGCGGTAACCTGTTACTGAACATGGTAGCTATAGTAGGCATAGTTCGAAATGTCTATGCTGGCTAAGATTTATATCTTTACTTTCGAAATGATTTTTCATACACTATGCACTAGTAATAATATCAAATGTTTCTTTTTAATGCGTATCAAGCATCTTTGACTATCATAAGGAGAAATCTCCTCCGATTCTGCGTTTGCATTGTGTGTGTGTGCGGGAGGCCTTATGGTAGTCTCATTTCAAAAGCATTGCGATTATAAAAGTTTAAATCTTTGATTGTTTTAAAGATAAACTATTTTGTTTGCTCACACCAGTCCCATGACTGATCCAGAGTTTATTGTTTATTTCCTAAACTCTGGGTGCTCAAAATTTTTCCACACGGGCAGTCTAGAGTTTGGTTTTTCAGATAATTAGGTTCAGTGGATTATCTGGACCTAGTTATGTTTTCTTTGGATATGGACGAGACTTGTTTAGCTTGGTGCAATCTTGATGGTGGATCGAGCTAGGAGTTTTGGAGCTCTGTCTTTGGAGCTTTTTGGATCAGAGTTGCAGTATTATATTCTGAGAAGACTTATTTCATATTGTATCGTGTTCCGCTGTATTCTATGTTGTATATTCTCTGATGTTGATGATTATCATTGTATCAAATTGATGTATCGGATATTGTATTCATGTTATATCAGTGGTATCATCTTTTATTCCGCTGTGTTATTTATCATTTAATGGTGTTGCAAGCTCCCGCGAAACGAATTTGATGTTGTTTGTTGGACATCGAGTTCGGGTCATGACATATAACCCTAGTATTTGTGAAAAATGTAAATAATAAAGGGCTTTTATAGGAAATTCGACGACACTATTCATCCACAAATTTTCGGAACTTGAAACAAAGCATGTCGCTTGACGTTTATAAGGTTACCCTATTCCAAACGCAATGGAATATATATCGGGAGCCAATTCGATCGTATTTGAAAGATAGATGTTCGAATCGACTATTTAAATTTAAAATTCACTTATACGAATTTCTACACGTTTTAGCTTTCCCCGGACAAACCATAAATCCGATTGACATGAAATTTGGAATCTTACAAGAATTTAATATTACGGATCCAATGAAACTAGTTTCGTCGAAATCCGAGACTGTTTGGAAAATGACTGTTTTTACTCATCAATTAAATATTAAAATGTTCAATTCCTACAATTTAACTTTTAAATCAATTTTAAAAGTTCTCTAACATTATTCTAATTCAAATATAATTTAATTCAACATTATAAATCATTTTTTCACTTAAGATTCAATTTTCCAATTATTTCTACAATTTCAAATATTAAATTAACCATTTAATTATCCAGTTAAATCCTTATATTTCAAATATACGTTATTCAATTAATAATATTAACTTGTGAATATTTAAAATCAATTAAATATACGTATTTCAAATGACTGAAATTCTGGGTCGTTATAATATATATGTGTGTGTGTGTGTATATGTATGTATATATGTATATATATGTATGTATATATGTATATATGTATATATGTGTGTATATATATGTATATATATATATATATGTATATGTATATATATATATATATAATTAATCGAACCCTTATACTAGTGTTTTGGGTTGTCGTAATGACGTTTTATGCAAATTTGTTTTGACCAAATAAATTATTTCCTTGAGCTTCCATTATGAAATACACAAATTGCTTCTTATGATCGTACTAAAAGCTTGGTGGTATAGGAAGCATTACTTCTTATACTCAATGCCATTCTGAGGCGTATGAACTCGGGAGTTGTACGGTTATAGAAATCCATTTAGCATGTCTCCAAAATGGTAGTGTTATTGAATATACTTATACCATTGATATAAGTATATGGAATTTTTTTCCAATATCGAATAGTTGAAACGTTATTGAGAATATAGATAATCTGAAGTAAATATTTGAAAAGTGATTTAATTGATGAAAAGATTAATTAAATGGGCCTAGCAAATACTTATATGCTAGATTTTATTTGTTGCTTTGATAATTAAATAATCCTCTATCAAATTTAGTCATTTTTGATTCCTTGACTTGATAAGGGAACTGATTAGTCATGCACATAGCATGAAGCCAATTATATAGGCTTGATTATCGTTTCGGTTAAGAATGCTGATTATAGTAGTGCAAAGTGACTACGATACTGCAATCTATCTACCTTCCTTCTTGGCCGAAGGATAGAAAGTTGAGAGTTGGAAAGACCAGGAACGGATCTATTTAAAAGACCATGATCAGATCTATCTAAAAAAAATGAGGTCTTCTTTATCATTGTCGGTCCGGAAAGACCAGGATTGGATCTATCTGAAAACCACTTTGGACCAACATATGCATTCGAAAGTGCAGGTTTGTGATTATGATTTCTTAAGATGGGAAATTTCATGATGCAGGGCTACTTGCAACTAGACCCACGATGCATATCATATATATGGTGGAAGAAGTTCTTCGTTACGAAAATCTTTGATATGCAAGGTCTTCTCACTACTAATCCTAGGGTTGATTATCATCACGATGTGGTAGCATAGTTTCTTCCATTTTTCCAATTCTTGGACAACCTGTATGGACGAATTTTTGAGATTGCATTTTAAATCACATTGATTGATCTATATAAATCGTATCCTCTGTTTGGTGGTGGAGTAGGCAACTTCTCTTAGTTTAACACCCTTTCCTAAGACATACGAGCTTAGGTACACGTTTGCAGAAATCATGTGTGATTCTGGAATGGAAAGGTGGCATTCAAAGTTAATGTTATTTATGATGTAATCGTTACCTCAGGCCTCATACCCAGAAATGACTAAAACAGGTTAGATGCAGCAAGACTATGTGGTTCACAACCATTAGGATATGATCATTGTGATGACCCAGAATTTTGGAACAAAATCAATTTAATAATTTGAATTAAAAATTAAATTGATTTGATAGTTTTGTTAATAAGATTTGAATTAATTTAATAATCCAATAAAATAAATAGTTAATTGATAAATTTTATCTTTTTAAATCTAATAATTGTTTTATATTTATAATATATATAGAATATTGTATAAATTGTAAATAGATTTTGTTTTAATCTAATAAACAAATAAATCCTGTTTTCTATAAAAATATATATCTTTAGTAAATTAGGAATTATGATTTTATTTAAAAGTTAAACTTTTAAAAGGTTAATTAATAAATAAAATAGGGTTTTTAAATAGTTAAGATAAAAATTAAATTTGTTTAAATTGGTTTATTTGATAATAGGCTTTTTAAAAGTATGTAATAAATAACAATATGATTTTAAATACATAAGATAAATACTGAAATGATTTAAAATATGTTTAACTCAAGTTTAAATTTAAATAAATAACAATAAGGTTTATTTGGATATAATTGAATAAAATAAATAATTTATTAATAAGAAGACAATTTCTTTTATAAATTATTTATAGTTATAAAATGTTGTTATTTTTAAAAATATAATAATACATTGTTTTAACAAATAAATTTTTAATAAAAATAATTGTTTTCAAAATTTAAATTATGTAGCTATATTTGTAAATAAACTGGATTTCAAAATTTAATTTGAACTTGAATTCAAGCTTTGAAATCTAAAGTATAAATGTTTTTAATTTGTTTTGATTTTGAAATATTTGTATAAGTTTCATTTTATAAATAAAATTTGATTTATTCATTTTAAAATTTATCTACATGTAAATAAATACATGTTAACTAATTTATTAAACATGTATTTTCATTTATCTTATATTAAACATCTAATTAAAATACAAGTTAACTTAATTTATAGCTTATTAACATTAAAAACAAGTGTAAACTTTTTAGAAACTTAAATTAACATGTGTTAAGTTAATAATCTAGGTGCATGACAAATGTTAATGTAAAGGACAAGTGTCAAAATTTAATTTAACATTCTCTTTTGTTTTTATTTTTAATAATTTCATTTTATACAAAAAAAATCTTTCCCTCATCTTCTTTTCTTCTTCTAAAATCTGAAGAAAAACAAATAAAAAAAATATAAAACACACCCATTCAAAAACAAAAATCTAAAACATTTTCAAGATCCTGTAAATCAGAAACATACCAAAATCAAATGCATGAAACCAAAGCAAGAAATCTTGCATTTCTTATCCAAGTAAACCTGCATCAAAACAGCCTCCACATTTTCAAGTTTAAAAGAAAAAATTTATTTGAGCCTGCATTTCAATAATCTGGAGTCTTTAAGGAGCATGCATGCAACTGTATTGTGAAATCTGAAGCTAATGCAAAGCAAGATTTAAAGTTCACAAGATTAAAAAAAGCAAGTCACCCAAATCCATTAAGCAAAGAAAAAGGAGTTTCCAGTTTTAAAAGCAAAAGTCTTTTCAAAATCTCTGCTCTGCCCATCAAGATTAAGGTGAGTAGCATCCTTTTTAATGAAATTTAAGTATTTTAGAATGTTGCTTGTTGTTTTCTATGTTTCAGTGTGAATGATATATACATTTATATCAGTTGTTTTTCTATAAAGTTGAATGTATAACTTGATCAAGCTATGTCCTCTGTGTTTTATTTCCAGATACAAGAATCTGTTCAAAACTCATCATCACATAATATAATTTTTGTTAGTGTTTAAGGTTTGTACAAATGTGTTTGTTGAATCAAGAATCAAAGTTTAAATTTTGTTCAAGTTAATAAATAAAAATAAAAAATTTGAATTGTCTATGAAACTCAGGATAACAGGACCAATTTGTATATAAGTGAAATACTAAACATATTGATTCACTGTTTCAGGAATAAAATCAAAAACAGTATTCCAAATTATGATTTTTAAAACTAAATTCACAGTTTTTAAAACTAGATTTAACATGCAGCTCTTTGTTGAACTTAAAAGGGGAATTTTGGGATTTAAGGGGATCTAGGCAATTTGAAGTGACGGGATTTCTTCTGGTAGGTAGAGGAGTAACCATTGATGATTGGAAAAATATTTGTTGGTGATGGAAATCATCGGGGAAGCTGCACTTATGAGATTTCTGATAGAACCCTAGTTTTTAGTTGTGCCTAATAAATCGATCACCATGGTTCTTAGAGTTGACCGAGTTCAACAAACTTTTGGGTAGTAGAAGCTTGGCCATAGATGAAGTTGAGGCCGGAGTGGTAAGCTTGCAGGCAGTCGGAATTTTGGAAACGAAGTGATGACTGGTTTGATGGGTTTTGTTACTTCTGGTTACAGGTTTTGGGATTAAGTCTCGAATTTGATTTCGAGCTGTGGAGGGAAGAATAGACGGTCGTGTTGGGTCATGGGGTTCGTCGCCATCATGGGGAGACCACCGGAGGTGGTTAGAGATCGTCGGAGGCACGGTGCATGTGCACCGTGCACTTTTGTATTCAGGTGGCCTGGGTGCAAGCATTGGGGCAACTCAAGAATCACTCGGGAATTTGTGGGGTATGGCTCGAAGCAGCGGGTTTGGTGACTCGAAGCAAATTTTGTTCTTGCTCGGGTTTAAGCATATTAACAGGTTGTGTTTTTTAAACCTGTCGTTCTGTTTTTATTTTAAATTAAAATTTTAAAAACTGAATTTAAATGAAGTAAAGTTTTAAATGAGATTTAAATCTAGTTTTTAAATCTGAGTTAAGTTTAAATCTAAATTTAAAAATAGATTCAAGTTGAATTTGAATCTAGTTTGGAAATAGAAGGTTTTTAAAATTCAAATTAACTTAATAATATTAAAATGTTAAAGTAGTATGAATTTTTAAATAAGTATAAAATGGTAAGTAAGGTTTTAAAAAAATCTAAAGATTAATTTGAATTTAAATTTTAAGTATTTCAGTTTTGAAATGTAGGAAGGTTTTGAAATTTAAAAAGTTTTAAACAATTTGAAAAGTTTAAGGAATAATTCAAATTTATTTGAATTTAAAAATGAATTTGGTTTTAAACGCTTTTAAACTTCTTATCTAAATGAGTATATCTTAACATGTGAAATGAAAAGTTAAAAAAATGTGTTTTGAAACTTTGTTAAAGATAATTTGAATTCATTTTAAATATTAAATTTAAAATGATATTTGGAAGAAAATTTAATGTAATTTGTTTTAATGTTTTGTTAATGATAATGTGATCATTAATAAGGAAATATTTTTAAAACAAGTAAGAATTTAATGATTTGAATTATTAAGTTAATTAAAATAGATTATTTATTAAATGAAGTAATGATTTGGAAAATAAAAATAAAAATAAAAGTAATTAAAGCTTTTTAATGTATTAATTAAAGTTAAGTTAATTAATTTAGATTAATTAAATAAGCAATTAAGGTTTAAACTAATGAATCAATGGTTAAGATTAATTAATTAGAATAACTAATTTTGTAATTAAGGATTATTAATTGGATTTTAATTAATAATTAGGGATTAATTAATCAAGTAATATAAAATTAATTAAGTTACAGTTAACACCTAATTAATTTAATTTAAGATTAATTAATCATTAATTAAAGATTAATTAGTTTATAATTAATATTGATTTATGAAAGTCAATTACTTAAGAAAAAGTAATTAAAGAATTAATAATATTTAATGATGGTAATTAACTAAGGATTAATTAGTAATTAATGAATATGATTGATTTTTAATAAATAATTAGATAAATTAATTAATGATAATAAATTATGAAATTTATTTAAGTTAATTTCTTAAATGGAAGTAATTAAGACATTAATTACTTAATGTAATTAATGGAGTTTATTGAGTTTGGTTTAAATTAATTAATTAAGTTTAATTAATTTTAAACATTGGATTTGATAATAATTACTTTATGTAATTAATAAAGTAGAATTACTCAGTGAAGTAATTAAAGATAATTACTGGATGTAATTAGTGGGTAATGATGGAAATGTGAAATAATTTGGATTAAATTATTTTGTATAATTAATCAAGGGATTAATTCAGAAATTAATTAAGGAATAATAAAAGAATGAAGTGATTTAGGTAGTTAATTATAGAATGTGATTAATCAAAGGTGATTAAATATTATGGTTTAAGTGAGACTAATTACTGAAGGTAATTAATTTAATTGAGTAATTAACTAAATATAATTAAGGATCATTAATTAATATAATTAATGATGCAATTAAGATTGATTAATTAATATTAATTAATCGATAATAAGTGATTAGGTATAATCAATTAATTGTAATTAATTAAGGTTTAATGTAATTAATTATAGTTAATTAATTAATAAAGTAATTAAAGGTTAATTACTGTATTTAGTTTAGATAATTAATTTTGTGAAATTAATTAAAGTATAATTAATCAGTGGTGATTAATTAAGATGATAAATTATAGGTTAGTTAATTAATTAATTTGTAATTAATTAATGATGATGTAATCAAGATTTATATTGTGTTGTAATTAATTTAATTCATTTTAAATTAATTAGAAATGATGTAATTAATTTAATACATTTTAAATTAATTAATAGTATGATTATAGGTCATTGCTTATGAATGGTTGATATTGGTTACCTTGAATTGTTTGAATCTCAGCAATGAGATTAGTAATGTTGAGTGATACGGAAGCATTGGTTGCATTGTGATGATGATATTGATTATCTTTGATAGTGATAATATGGATTATCTGTTGTTATGATAATGATAATTATCTGTTGTGAATCTGTGAATTATCTATCTATGTGTATATAGATAATGTAATTGAATTGTTTTAAACTTTAAAACAACTTGGACCTAAAAGACACGCTTTGAATTTCAATGAGACCGGGATCGGGTTTCCATATTTGGATATCCGAAAACCATATCGATCCAAATTAGCGATAGGTCGTGAATCTTATGTGAAGAGTGAAGACTCGAGGTGTAAGGACTATTAGTCAGTGTAACTCTAGGGGTGATCCCGTGATGAGTTTGACGCAAATAGTACTTACAGGCCCGAGATGGAGATTCAGAGTGCAAGGGTTAACATCGTTAACTCTGAGGGTGATTCCAAAATGAGTGTAACGAGATGATGCCTTTGGTTTCGTTCGAACCCGGAACGAACTTGTATGGATTGAATGCTTTCAGAACATCGTCAGGTGGACGATGAGCATTCTAAGAGATGTGTTCTCTAAAGGTAATCGTAGCCTCAAGCCTCATCAACCGGGAATGGCTAAAACAGGGGAGGTGTAGCAAGGCTTCGTGGGTAGCTCCCACTGGAGAGTAAGATATTCCCCTGTCTAGAAGTCCCTTTTTATTCGGCTGTGTGGGCGGTTGGAATTGCGCACCAACTGCAGGGTTGTCTTGTTCGGAACTGTTCAGTAAGGAATGGTTCCGGGCTTGTGTTGCAGGGGAGCGGCGCGTACTCCTCAGTACGTTGATCTAGGCCACATACTATGACGGGCGGTACCCCAGTAGCCCTTCCATTGTATGGAATCTCAAATCCAATAAGTGCCAACGGTTTAGATTGTATTACCCACTTTTGTGGCTAGTAGCTGGAATTTAATCATGTAACAATTTCGGCTATTTCATATTTACTTGAAAACCCTACACCAATTATAATATCACTGGATTTCCTATCAAATGTTTTGGTTAGCGTAAGGTAAAAACTTTTCCATGTTTATGTGTGGGAAGTCTTACGTGATACCTTTCTTTTCAAAAGGTTTTCGAAAGTTAAGCAACTTTAACCTGTTACTCACACTAGACCCATGTCTGACCCAGAGTTTATCTTTTTTTTCATAAACTCTTGGGTACTCTAATTTTTACGAGTAGCCAAGGGATTCAGGTTAGCTTTGATGAATATTGGAGGAGCAATGGAGCAGGAGGCTTCTACGTTATATATGTGTGTGTGTATATATATATATAGTATTCCGCTGTGTGTTCTGTGTTGTCTCTGAGTTGTATTATGTTGTAAATACTAGACGGGTGTTTATAACTGTCTAGTATGTGTTGTATTATCGGTGTACTCTGATAGTTGTTGTACTATGTAATATTTTATGTTATTAATATAATTTATTCGTTCCGTTGTTTAGATTCTGATGTTTGTTTCTTCTTTCTTCTCTTTCTTTCTCTTTTCTATCCCTCTATTTCTTATTAATGATGCGTCATTCTGTGGAGACGGATGGCGGGTCATTACAATCGTCCCCTTTTAGATATATTTATTACTGCTATGATGTCGGGTTTCAAATTATTGTGGTGTATGCAAAGGATGCTCTTGAATAGGTCAGTAATGATTGGGGTGATGACATATTCAGTACTATCTACTTAGACGTAGGCCAATCTTTGTTGGTAGAGAACCATCAGTTAGGCCTCGGTACATTCCTCGAGTGTACCACCTAAAGGTAGTCCCTTACCCTGTCATTTATTGGAAAACCATTCTCCAATATGAGCTTACAATTTTAGTTGTAGAGCCTACTATGCTCGAATTTAATAATATATCAATTTCGGCTATGATGCAAATTATTTGTATACTAGACATTGGTATAATATAATAAAATTTGACATGAAATGTATTGGTTATTATAAGATAAATACCCATTCTTGTTTATATGCGGTGAGGTCTTACGAGATACCTTTGTTTTGAAAAGCTTTGATAACGTTAAAATCCAATTAAGATGTTTTTTTTCTTGCTGGTTTACCAGACAGATCTAGATGTTCTTCCCATTCAATGCTCGGGTCAAATCAAGCATACTTATAGATTCAAATTTGGATGCTTTGGAGCTTCAGTAGACGAGCTGGAGATCTTTAGGTCGTATTCACGTATATGTTTATTTTTACGCTACATTAATTGTTGAAATTAACATCATTTATGAGGACATGTTATTAAACTGTCCAAGCTGATGATTAATGATATGTTATTGTACTCTGATATGTATATTACAGCTTCTTTTTTGTAAAGATCATTGATATTATATTATATGTTGTTCCGATGCAATTGTGATATTCTATGTTGTTTTAGTTTCTTCTTCCCTTCTTCTTCTCTTCTCTACTTCTTCCTTCTTTCTTTTCTATAACTATCCGTCTTTCTGTTTAATTTGGGTTTGACATATGTATGTTTTATTGTTAGCTTGAATTATGTGAATTTGCAGGTCGTTACAAAGACGCATAGATGCATGCGAGCTAAGGTAGAGATTAGTTGGGGTTTTTTCCATTGTATGGGCAGTGGGTGCACATTGGAAAACGAATAGTCCTACATCCTGAAAAATAATAATGGAAGAGGGATATACATATGAGTTTGGTCGCATGTAACAATAAGGGATTCCTTTTCTTAAAAGATGCTGACCAAACTCATATGTTACCTTCACGGAGGGATGTATGGGCGAATCCTAGAAATTTCAATAGATATTGTAACAACCTGATACTCGCGTCAATTAATAATTGACATTAAAACGTTTGATATCCTCGCTAATTGCGATTTGAATTTAAATTTGAATTTTTGGGCTTTGAATTTTCGGCCCAAGTTTTCATTTTTGTTGGCCGTGATAATTATCTAAACCCAAAACCCATTTTCCCCTTTCTATTTTCCATTTTTCGATTCAGTAACCCTAAAAATGAAAAACACTCGAACGAATAAATGGCGGCATCTCAATTTCGTTCGTCTTCATCGCTCAAAATTTGGGGCTTCTGGGAATCGAAGGCGCCAACTCGTTCGAAGCTTCCTCTTTGCTCAGGGCTGCATCAACGTGCTTGTGATCGTTCAATCTTCGGCAACTAGGGTTTCGTGGAACGGCGATTTCGTGGTTCCGGCTTCTTCGATTTGGCAAAGGTGAGTACTTTATAGTACTCACATCTAATTAGACTCAGTTCAACTTCGTTTGCTTTTCTGTTTTCGTGGTCTTCAGCTTTGATTTGGTATTTGTTCGTTGTTGATACTTATATGTCTTGAGTTCGTTTTGGGGCTGTTGATATTTGATATGGTTTGACTGGTTCGACTCTTTGTTCGAAATGATTTCAACTAGCGTGAGCATGTTTCGGCTTTGTTCGACTCATGTCTTCTGTTTGATGTGGTTGTTGGTCTGTAGCTCCATGTTATGATGTTCACCTCTCTTGTGTCATTGGTATTCATGACAATTGCATTGCATATGTCTTAACTATGCACTGTCTATTGTCCATTCAAGTCTGCATAATATTGTAGTTGCATAACCTGATCGTTCAAGTTGTAGTTTGCACTGTCCAATTTGTAGCTTGAGCATTGAGCATATTGAAGCCTTAGTCATTGCATTTGAGGTCAGTAGCATTCGTGCATCATTGTTATCTAGGTTTGCATCTGACATTTCATTTCTTGACCTGTTGCACTTGTGTGCTTCTGTACTTGACATTGTCGAACTCAGTGGTGTAACTGGATTTGTGATCTGGTTCATGTATGGCCTCCATTGCATATATAATCTCGAGCCTTGTAGCATTGCTTGCATCACTGATTCATTTGAAGTCGTAACCTAGGACATTGGTCCCATGTCCGCTCTTTTGAGTTGCAATTCATGTCTTTAGTTCACTGTACTTCCATCACTCACTTACCATCAGTTGCATTTTTGCCAAACTATGGCTTGACTGCTTGGTTCATGTACTTGATCATGTTGCTGTATATTGTCTTACTTGAACCTGTTTCACCACTTATATGCTGCAACTATATTTTGTCACCATTACATGTGTTTATGCACTTGAACTACTTCTAGACTTCAGTTTGCTGCCTTCTTGAATTTGCAGTGCCGTTGTACCTGTTTGCATACCTGTTTGCATACTTGTTGTCACTGCACCGCCTAGTGTTGCCATTGCATACTTCACCATTTCATGTTGTCACTGCACAGTTGTTGCCACTGCATACTTCACCATTTTATGTTGTCATTGCCTTGTATTCGCGAAGTGTGTGTACATTGCTACGAGCACTTATGTCCATGCTTGCATTTGACCTTGTGGTGGCTGCAATTCAATTGCAGTCTGCTCTTTGTTTGTGTGTGTGTTGCCACACTCCCTGGTGCTCTCACCCTCCTTATTTTGTACCTTAACCACTTCAACTGAGCTGTGGTGGCAGTCTGCTGCTTCCTGAATGTTGCAGTGTCGCTTTACTCACTTGGTGGCATTTTGTTTGCTCACCATCTTCACTGTGCAGTCTTGCCCCTGCTGCATTCGTTTGATTGTTGTATTTGGGTTTTCGGCTGCAGTTTGTTGTCTTCTTCTCTTGACTATTTTGGCATTGTCTTGGGCTTCTGTGATACTTTGTCGAATTCTTTGGCATTTAGTTGCCTGGTCTTACCATTTGTGCAGTTTACTATTTGCACTTGCTCATTTGAGTTATACTACTTTCCTTTGCACCTCTGATTCATTTTTCCATATGCAGTTTGTTATGTACATTCACTGGGTACATCATCACTGTTGTGGCGCGGCAGTGCACGCAAGCGTGAACTGCAGCCACACGGTATTCTTTGGGTACATTATCACTGTCGTGGCAAGGCAGTGCACGCAAGCGTGAACTGCAGCCACACGGTACTGCTTTTATTATTATTTCTTCTGCTTTTGATTTTAGGATATTTTGCGTATTATTACTGCTTCTATGCACTAATAACTGAGTTTGAATTAGACTGACCCGGGTATTATTTTCTTTTGAATTTAATACTCGGGTCAGACCGAGTATTTACAGGTTGTAGATTTTTAGCTTCGGGTTGCTGCTTGAGCTATGAAGTTCTTTCATATCTTTTGGAGTAGTCGTCATGTATAGTAGTCGATATAATTGTATATGAAGATATGTATTCATGTATATTATATTGAAAATGTACTTATATGTATAACTTCCTGAGTCAACTGTTGTAGTTGTATCATATGTACCATATCAAATGTATTGTAACTGCCATCAGTTATTATATATATGAGATTTTTCTGTTCAATCTGTGTTCCGCATTTATTTATAATCTTCTGTGTTATTGTGGATCTTGCTAGGCCACTTCTCTGATAAACACTTTTAAGTGTGGTTTATTCATATCTATTTCCGCCGTTGTGATATGAATTATCTGTGACTGATTTATGTTATGCTTATTTCTATATTTGTTTCCGAGGATTATATATAGCCACCGCGTGATAGCTTTGAGTTTGCATCGGTATGTCGGATTTCCTCCTTAAATGAAATGCATACTGTACTATCTGACATATCAATGCTCGCGCAAAGAAACTACACGGATGGTCGCTCCTCAACAGCCTTATTCTCCGTGCTAGTCGACAGCATTACATCGTAGTGTTCTTGGCTAGCGTGGGCATAGAGGTGGGGCGTCACAGCTTGGTATCAGAGCCAAACTTCGGAACAATATGGAATATTATAACAAGGATCATCGTCCTAAGTCTATTTTAGGAGTCGTGCTTTAGGATTTAATTCGGGTCTTCGTACCGTTCTATCCTATTCTCTTTATGATTCCTTGTTTTATCAATCAAGTTTGATTGAAATTCATTTTTGTGAATATCGTTTTCTTCTTCCTTCTTTCTTTTCTTAAAGAAGAAGAATTGGTTGAATCTGGCAGTCTTAGTGCTATTCAATCCAGTAGTCGATCTCTGGATGGCATATTCATATCTGCCCAACAACTTTTGGATCCTGTAAAGAATCAAAAGTTTATCTGTGCTTAGTTGAGATAGAGTCGCTGACTTGATCGACTTTTGCCCTGCTATTTTCTGTCTCGAGTACCTTGCTCGTTTTGCTTTGATTTTTCCAATTGTTAATCGATTCTTCTTTTCCGTTTAGTTGTTATCATCTTTGTCGACTTTGATAACTTCTATTTCTGGAATTTTTGGGTATTCCAACTTTGACGGATTTGGAATCGAATTCTTTGGATTTTATTCACGTCTTCGAATGTGAATTTTAGTGAATTGATTTGATTTCTTAATTTAATCAATTCTTGAATATTTTCCCGATTTGTTGCTATTATTTATTAGCAACTTTGGTGATATTTTCTTCGGGATTTTTGTGAACATACTTTTTGAAGGTTCAATATTGATTCTTTCGGATTCTATTCACATCTTTGTATGTGAATTCTTGTGAATTGATTTGGTTTCCAAATTTTAATCGATTTCTTTCGATTCTATTCACGTCTTCGAACGTGAATTCTTGTGATTGATTGTTTCTACAATCATTTTGGTGAATTGTCACTTTAAAAAAATATAAAGGTTTCTATACTAGTAGTAAATATCAAAACCCTTTTCTCCAAATGATTTCAAAACTATTTTACTACAAAGCTTTTTTCTTAAACCGTTTTTCAATCTACTAGCATATACAAATCTTTATTTCACTCGTATGAGAAATCTAATTAAACGGCTTAGTAAAACAAGTGGTATGAAACGCTTGCGTTTACTTCGTCGGTTAATTTTTGGACTTGTTCGATTGAACCTCTTGTGACAATTTTTCTAGTGACGATCTACAGTTTGTTCGTAAATATTTAAGTTAAGCTAGTGGTTATGGGACATGAAGCTAAACTTTTATATTCACTAACTTAGTGTAATTGACACTTCTCGTTGATCATGACAATCATTCTTATGATTTAGACTAGCAATTGTGCGATGTCGCTTTTGGTTAGGCTAGACACCATTTGTGTGATTTCGTTCACACATACCTTTTCGGTTAGCCTAGACACCATTTGTGTGATTTCGTTTCGCACATATCTCTTTGTCGGCGTGGATAGCTTAGGCCTCGTCGGTGTGATTTTGACTCACACATATCTCTTTGTCGGCGTGGATAGCTTAGGCCTCGTCGGTGTGATTTTGACTCACACACATCTCTTTGTCGGCGTGGATAGCTTAGGCCTCGTCGGTGTGATTTTGACTCACACATATCTCTTTGTCGGCGTGGATAGCTTAGGCCTCGTCGGTGTGATTTTGACTCACACATATCTCTTTGTCGGCGTGGATAGCTTAGGCCTCATCGGTGTGATTTCGTCTCACACATATCTCTTGGGCTTTGAGGATTGTCTAGACACCATCTGTGTGATTCCGACTCACACATGTGGGGTAGCGCCCCACGGTCTTCGGACCATTCGTGTGTCAAATTTAATGGCTTGCATGTCACGATCCAAATTCCAGCGTTCGAAAATCGACATCCGTACTCCACTGTACTTGAATGCCGCAGATTCAAACGTCGAAATTCGAGTCATGCCGGAGCTTATAGCACATTAAGTAAATAACACAGCGGAAGAAAAGAATAACATATATCAATATACAACAGAATGATACAATAGATATCAACATACATCAGAGATATGATACAAGATAATAGCAGCGGAAAGAAAAGATAACACTAGCAGCGGAACAAAGCTCAAATATGGTCTTCAAGAAAGAACTCCAGTATCAGTAATCTCCATCTCCAAAGCACCAATCCAAAAATAGCTCAAACTCCAAATCAAGATGAAGAGAAGCAACTCAATCCAAATGCGATTGCCACATCCTAAGGCTGAAAGCTGTCGAATCTACACCTACCATTGATTTCTGAAAACCCCAACTCTAGACTGCCCGTGTGGGAAATAGTGGGCACCCAGAGTTTAGGAAAGGAACAATAAACTCCAGGTCAGTCATGGGACTGGTATGAGCAAACAAAAACATTTGGTCTTTTAAAACAGATAGAGAAATTTAAATTTGAAATCCGCAATGCTTTTTAGAAAATGAAACTACCATAAGGCCTCCCGCCACACACACAATGCAAACGCAGACTTGGAGGAGATTTCTCCTTATGATAGTCAAATATGCTTACTACGCAAAAATCAAATCATTTTTGATATTATTATTAGTGCATAGTGTAGAAAACAATTTCGAAAGTAGAATATAAATCCTAGCCAACATAGACATTCCGAACTATGCCTACTATAGCTACCATCCAAACAGTGGTGACCACCATAAGTGAATGGCAGGTAATACAACTAAAACCGTACAAGGCACGTATTGGATGAATGGATTTCCAACAAATGGTCAGGCTAAGGAACTTCCTACTGTCTATGGGATCGCCTCTGGCGGGACGTCCCGAGAACTAACGTTACGGTTAGATCTCTGCCAACACAAGGCCGGGTTACCTCTGTAACTAGGTAACTACTACACGAATATGTCATCCCCCGGTCCTTTGGGACCTTTATCCGAGCGCGCGCAACAACCACAAAGTATCACAAAGTAATAGATCTGCAGTATCCACATGAGTAAGTATCTGGGCTCCATACCATGATACCACCCTTTACCAGAAGGGAATGACACACCCTAAAGGGCGCGACCCTCATAACCTTGCCGCATCTTTCCTGTTTCGACCATTTCCGGGGTGTGAGGTCCTGATGCAGTCTCGTCCACAAAGCTACGCTTTGTGCAACAAAGCCATGCTTTGGGTCAACAGATGACCAAAGCAATGATCACAAAGATAAATGATCAAACAAATGATCATATCACAAATGATCAACCAATGATCATCACACAGCAGCACTCAGCACGCCACATTACCAAATTGGGAATATCACTGATAAATATCAACTACATAACCTCTGAGCTCGTACGTCTCAGAGAAGGGTGTTAAGCTAAGAGAATAAATTCTCCGCCACCAAGCAGAAATGTATTTGAAAGAGATCAGATAACATCTCAAAGTGTAATGTCGGACATACAACCATACAAGTCTGTTCCGGGTTCGAACAGAACCGAAGGCACTTCCGAAGAAGCCCTTGCAAATCCGGGTATCCACAATCCCGATCGGACTTCCCATCACTAAGGAGAACTCTATACCGGAGCAACTCAGTGCAGAGTCAATCGACAGGTTATCCTATCGTTCTCACAAATACCCGGTCTTCACCACCGGTCTTCAAAAGCTATCCATAACGTCGTATCACTATTCGGGATGGGCTATATGACACAAGGTCCTCTCCCGGCTAAACCGAATAGTGAGCGCCATATTTTAAAACATATGGATATGGGATTTTTAGCTAAGTCACAACTTATAAAAATCCAAAACTTTTCTTTCAAATGGTTAAACAAATTACCATTTTTAAATCTTTAAACAAAAAGATTTATTTCACAAAGTTTCACCTAGTTTCACAAAGATCTATTCATAGATTCAAAACAACTTCCATTCCAAATGGATTAACTCGATAAATCTTTAAATTAAAGATTTATAGCTTTCAAAACACATTTCCAAAGATTTATCTAAAACTTGGAAAACAATTTTCCTTTTAGACTTGAAAATTCTTTTAACACAACTTGAAAGTCCATTTCTTGTGAGAAAGCAAATCTAATTTATACAAGTTGAAATCTTGAGTTGAATTTAAATTTCAAAACATCACCTTGAAAAATGGTTTAAAACCCCATATAAATCCATTTATAAGTTGGATAACTTTTTAAACCCTAGTTCCCAAATTATAGAATTCAATTCAATTATTGAATTCAAATTTAACTCAAATTATTTAAAATTTCAAAACTCAATCGAGTTATTCAAAATAAGTTTTATTTTTGAAATTCATTTTTTTTTTCAAAAGTTTCAATTCTAATTCCAAAACTATTTTGGATTCAAAAATTCAAATTTTTAAACAATTTCAAAATCTGTGACTTAACCCATTACCACGTGCAATCCATATTTGTGTGTGTATAAGTGTGGTCTAGGGGTTCAACACAATAGTGCACAACATCATCATCACAGATTCAATCATAAAGATAAGCGGTATAACCTATAGCGCTTATCTATATTCACAGATTCATAGATAAAGTAAATTATCAATCACAAAAATTCACTAATATGATTCGATGTGGGTTTCGGATAACCAACTGGAATCCGACTCCCTGTCGCATCGAAACTCAAATGTCGTTTTACGGGTCAAAGGGTTTCATATTCATACAACAGTATATTCATCACAAATATAGCAGATCAGCACAAAGTATCACATAGCATCACATCACATATCAAATATATCAATCCATCACACAACATTCAATAACAATCAGCATCTACAATTAAGATGAATAAACTGGGTGGTTTTAAATTTATTACCTACATGATTACTTTCATTTATTATTCATAATTAATTAACTATCCATATTTATTAAATTAATAAATCTTCAATTATTAATTTAAAATCTAATATCATTCAGTTAATGATTTCTTAATTACAAATTAATTATTCTAAGAAAAATTAATCTTAAACTTTAATAAATCAAACTAAAACCCTTAATTACTTTAATTAATTATCCATTTCATTAATTAATTAATTATATTAATTATCCATTTGTAATACCTTAATAATTAAATGAATTACAAATCATTATACTTTTCTTTATCTTTAAATAAACATTCCTTATTTAAATTATGCATTTAAAAACAAAATGTTTTTAAATTCGCATTAAATTCCATTTAACATTTTCTTTAAACTCAAGACTCAAATTTATCTTAAATAAGAGTTTAAAACAATACACAACTTAATCTTATATGTTTAAAAGAAACATATACTTTATTAATAAGTTGAAAAGGATTTAAATTTCAATTCAAATCAAATTCAAATCAATTTAAAAATTACTTTAAAATTTCAAAATTGAAATATAACTTCCATTCTCAATTTAGTTTAAACTCTCTAAAACTCTTCCTACAATTTGCACTTTCAATTCAAATGTATGTCATTTGAAAACAATCTAAATTTAAATCTTTATTTAAAAATTGAAGTCTAAATTTTAACTCCAGATTTAAAACTCAGTTTTGAATTCAATTTGAATTTCTAAATTAAATACTTAACTTTCCAATTCAATATGCAAAACAACAATGCATTTTATACTTGAGAGTTAAAATCAAATTTGAATTTAAAAACTTAAATGGTTTCAAATTTCAAACCATCAGCATTTGAATTCATATTCAAACTTCAACTTAAACTCAGTTTAAATCTCCATTTAAAAATTTAAACTTACCTCTTACATTTAAAACAGAAACTGTTTTCTGTTTATATAAAAAAAAAAAAAAAAAAAGTAAACTAACTTTTGAAATTTCTGAATTTAAACTATTTCAAAGATACAGGATTCAACCCTATTTGAATTCAACTAAAATTCAATTTTCAAAATTCTAAGTCACATTTGTATTTTTGCACCTTATTTTCAAATTTTATAAAACCTGAAACAGGCTTCCTATTCCCCCTTTCTCTTTATTTTAATTCCAAACCAAAATTTGAATTTCTGCATTTAAACAATTATAAAATAAGAATTCAAACAAATTTGAATTCATTTTAGATTCAAGTTTAATCCTAAGTTCAAATTTCTAAATTTAATTTAAACTTGATTCTTAAAATTATAAAAAAAACAGAACAGGTCTGTTGATTACACCCTGAACACATACACCCTGTACTCCTCTATTTTACTTCGGGTCAGTAGCCTCATTGCTTCGAGTCATTTCCCAAAAATCCCGAGATCAACCCGAGTCAAAACACTGCAATTCCAATACCCCTGAAACCTGAAACAGCCTTCACCAATATCACCTAAAACCTGTCAACTCCAATTTCTCTCAACTCCGACCAACATCAACACCCAAACTCCGGCACTAGCTTCATCACTACACCAACCATCAATTCCCAAAATAGCTTTGAACTCGATTCAATGAGGAGTACATAATCGACCCAAAACTGTAACCCAAATAAACTAGGGTTCATCACAGTAATTTCCAAATTTCAATCTCAATTTTGAATTGCAAATCAATTCAATAGTTTTCTTGTGATTGGTGATAGATAAACTATCACCAGAAACAAATTCATCCAATTCAAATACAAGAATCAACTGATCTTGTTCAAATATAAAATACAGTAGAGTTTGAATTGCTTTCTGGTTAAAGCAATAAGAACTGTAATTTTACTTTTAAAAAATTCTATTTTGTTTGATGATTTAATATACTAACTTAAAACATGAATTTCTATAATTTAAATTTCACTTGACATAAATCTTTACTCTGTTATATTATTATCAAGTAAAACAAAATTTGATTTTAACTTATATAATTTTGTTTAATGCTTACTATATTTGATATAAGCAAATTTCATTCACAGATTAAACATAACAGCAAACAATCAAAAGGAAAGGATTTTTCTATCAACTAGAACCTATATTGTAGATAGCCAGAACATAACAGAATGTATCCTATATACACATATAAACAACAAATTCAAATGTTAAGTCATTTCTAAATAAAAGCATGCAACAACTTTCACCTACTTAATTTTTTTAAAGGATAAGTTACTCACTTTATTTGCCAAAATGCAGAGCATGCACTGTCCAGATTGATCATGCAGAAGCTTGAATGCCCATTCAGATGCAGGTTCCAAATTATGAAAATGCAGGCTTGAATGCTCTTAAAAATGCAGACCCCTGCCTTTAAAAAATGATGCTTGCTTCATAATGCTTCAGGTTGAATCATTGATTTGTGAAATTTTAAATCTGCAACTTGAAGGTATAACATTTTGTTTGATCACTGTTGCATGCTCTTGTTTTCATTAAAGTTTGAAAATTCAAACTAAAAAAACTTTTAAAGGAAAATTTTACTTGCCTTTACTATTTATTTCCAGGTTTTCAGTTTTTCTTCTAGACTTCTTTTCCTGTTTTCTAAATCTGTTTTGCTTGATTAAGTTTGAGATGCTCTGATTCTTGTTGAGTTGCTCCCAGGTTGAAGTTTACTTTGATTTGTTTGCTTTGCTTCTGATTTCCATTTCAGTTTGGAATTGATTTTTTTCAGAAACAGAGACAGTTTTTTTTTTTTTTCTCTACTTTTATTTGTTTTGAATTGTTTCTGGTTTCAGATTTTGACATTTTTTTTCTTTCTGATTTTTCTTTCTTTGTTGAGATCTGAAATGCAAAATCTTTTATTACTTGTTTGTTCAGATTTGCTGAGATGTTTTATGATTGTGCATAGGAAAATGAAGAGTTTTGTAATTTTTTAATCTTATTATTATATTTTATTAGATATGGTGAATGCCATTTGTAAGAAATCATCATAAACTCTAGATTTTGTTAATCTCTTTACTCCAAACCCATGTGCATGTATGCATATGGTTGCTTTTAAATTTTTAAAGACAAAAGGAATTTTTTTTTTTAAATAAATTTTATGTCATATTTGCTTTGTACATGAATACAACTTTTATTTCATTAGCACATACTTATATACAATGTTGAAAGAATTTAACTAACATATATATTACATCTTAATAACTTTTTTTTTTAAAAAAAAAAATGCTACTTACTTTTAAAAACATCTATTTTAAATAAATTTTAAATTTTCAATCTCAACTTGAAATATAAACTCATGTATATGTACTTACATTAAATTTTTGTTCAACATGTTTATACACTTATTTAAAATTTATATTAACACAATTTACATTCATACATTTTATTTTGAAGTTCAATACTTGTTTTATAAATCACTTATTCTTAAATTTCTAATATAAATTTCTATTTAAAATCAAAATTATTTATTTATTCTAGAAAATTTTCTAATTAAATCACAATTTATTTCCAAAAATTAATTTAATTACCAATTTAAACTTAGATAAATTTTTTAGGAATGTTACAGATTCCCCCCCTTAAAAGAATTTCGTCCTCGAAATTGCATGGAAGACGAGAAAGAAAAGATAATAGATAAAGAAATGATTGATCAGATCAGAATCGAGATATTTATTCTGCATTTGGTCTACCCAAATCAGAATATCAATAATATGAGAACGAACTCATACAATTATTACACAAGATATTTGGGTCCACCGGTCTACGAATGTGCAAGGGCATTGATTAGTTCGAAGGGATAACTAATCGTTCGTAGACTATATCGGATCCCAGAGAATAGATAGATAGATTTAATCTTCTATTATTTCTCAAGCACTAGATATGGATTCCAAATTCAGGTCGGAATACCCCAAAGTATATACCGATTTGTCCCTCTTCGGGCTTTGATATACACAAGAAATTACAATAGAATTTCAATTCGGTTTTTTAACCGATATCGATTTATTGATTCAATTCAAATTTAGCTTCATATTTGTTAACCAATTTAACTTAATTTTAAAATCTCTAACTTATTTAAAATTTTCAATTTCAATTTCATTAGAGTTTAGATCGAAAAGCTGATAAGAAATCGATGAAGATACAAAGTAAGAATTTTCTACAACGATTCGTAAGGCCACCATCGCATTGAAACTTCTTTCTGGAGCTGTCACGAAGCAATCAAAAGAATTTGTGAATCGAATCAAAGGAGATTGATAGAGAAAAGTTGTTTCCGCTATTGTAGGGTGTCGACCATTTGTAGTCATATTCCCTGTCCCCTATCTCGTCCTCTTCTCGCACTCATACTCACTATCAATGGATAGTAAGAGAATTCACTGAGGCATTCGAACGGATATCTTAAGGATATACTCATTCTAGGGTTTACTTCACCCAATCTCTAATGAGTTACTTAATGTGTTATACTCCTGAGCTAAGGTTTTAACCATCAGCTCTGATACCAAAATGTCACGATCCAAATTCCAGCGTTCGAAAATCGACATCCGTACTCCACTGTACTTGAATGCCGCAGATTCAAACGTCGAAATTCGAGTCATGCCGGAGCTTATAGCACATTAAGTAAATAACACAGCGGAAGAAAAGAATAACATATATCAATATACAACAGAATGATACAATAGATATCAACATACATCAGAGATATGATACAAGATAATAGCAGCGGAAAGAAAAGATAACACTAGCAGCGGAACAAAGCTCAAATATGGTCTTCAAGAAAGAACTCCAGTATCAGTAATCTCCATCTCCAAAGCACCAATCCAAAAATAGCTCAAACTCCAAATCAAGATGAAGAGAAGCAACTCAATCCAAATGCGATTGCCACATCCTAAGGCTGAAAGCTGTCGAATCTACACCTACCATTGATTTCTGAAAACCCCAACTCTAGACTGCCCGTGTGGGAAATAGTGGGCACCCAGAGTTTAGGAAAGGAACAATAAACTCCAGGTCAGTCATGGGACTGGTATGAGCAAACAAAAACATTTGGTCTTTTAAAACAGATAGAGAAATTTAAATTTGAAATCCGCAATGCTTTTTAGAAAATGAAACTACCATAAGGCCTCCCGCCACACACACAATGCAAACGCAGACTTGGAGGAGATTTCTCCTTATGATAGTCAAATATGCTTACTACGCAAAAATCAAATCATTTTTGATATTATTATTAGTGCATAGTGTAGAAAACAATTTCGAAAGTAGAATATAAATCCTAGCCAACATAGACATTCCGAACTATGCCTACTATAGCTACCATCCAAACAGTGGTGACCACCATAAGTGAATGGCAGGTAATACAACTAAAACCGTACAAGGCACGTATTGGATGAATGGATTTCCAACAAATGGTCAGGCTAAGGAACTTCCTACTGTCTATGGGATCGCCTCTGGCGGGACGTCCCGAGAACTAACGTTACGGTTAGATCTCTGCCAACACAAGGCCGGGTTACCTCTGTAACTAGGTAACTACTACACGAATATGTCATCCCCCGGTCCTTTGGGACCTTTATCCGAGCGCGCGCAACAACCACAAAGTATCACAAAGTAATAGATCTGCAGTATCCACATGAGTAAGTATCTGGGCTCCATACCATGATACCACCCTTTACCAGAAGGGAATGACACACCCTAAAGGGCGCGACCCTCATAACCTTGCCGCATCTTTCCTGTTTCGACCATTTCCGGGGTGTGAGGTCCTGATGCAGTCTCGTCCACAAAGCTACGCTTTGTGCAACAAAGCCATGCTTTGGGTCAACAGATGACCAAAGCAATGATCACAAAGATAAATGATCAAACAAATGATCATATCACAAATGATCAACCAATGATCATCACACAGCAGCACTCAGCACGCCACATTACCAAATTGGGAATATCACTGATAAATATCAACTACATAACCTCTGAGCTCGTACGTCTCAGAGAAGGGTGTTAAGCTAAGAGAATAAATTCTCCGCCACCAAGCAGAAATGTATTTGAAAGAGATCAGATAACATCTCAAAGTGTAATGTCGGACATACAACCATACAAGTCTGTTCCGGGTTCGAACAGAACCGAAGGCACTTCCGAAGAAGCCCTTGCAAATCCGGGTATCCACAATCCCGATCGGACTTCCCATCACTAAGGAGAACTCTATACCGGAGCAACTCAGTGCAGAGTCAATCGACAGGTTATCCTATCGTTCTCACAAATACCCGGTCTTCACCACCGGTCTTCAAAAGCTATCCATAACGTCGTATCACTATTCGGGATGGGCTATATGACACAAGGTCCTCTCCCGGCTAAACCGAATAGTGAGCGCCATATTTTAAAACATATGGATATGGGATTTTTAGCTAAGTCACAACTTATAAAAATCCAAAACTTTTCTTTCAAATGGTTAAACAAATTACCATTTTTAAATCTTTAAACAAAAAGATTTATTTCACAAAGTTTCACCTAGTTTCACAAAGATCTATTCATAGATTCAAAACAACTTCCATTCCAAATGGATTAACTCGATAAATCTTTAAATTAAAGATTTATAGCTTTCAAAACACATTTCCAAAGATTTATCTAAAACTTGGAAAACAATTTTCCTTTTAGACTTGAAAATTCTTTTAACACAACTTGAAAGTCCATTTCTTGTGAGAAAGCAAATCTAATTTATACAAGTTGAAATCTTGAGTTGAATTTAAATTTCAAAACATCACCTTGAAAAATGGTTTAAAACCCCATATAAATCCATTTATAAGTTGGATAACTTTTTAAACCCTAGTTCCCAAATTATAGAATTCAATTCAATTATTGAATTCAAATTTAACTCAAATTATTTAAAATTTCAAAACTCAATCGAGTTATTCAAAATAAGTTTTATTTTTGAAATTCATTTTTTTTTTCAAAAGTTTCAATTCTAATTCCAAAACTATTTTGGATTCAAAAATTCAAATTTTTAAACAATTTCAAAATCTGTGACTTAACCCATTACCACGTGCAATCCATATTTGTGTGTGTATAAGTGTGGTCTAGGGGTTCAACACAATAGTGCACAACATCATCATCACAGATTCAATCATAAAGATAAGCGGTATAACCTATAGCGCTTATCTATATTCACAGATTCATAGATAAAGTAAATTATCAATCACAAAAATTCACTAATATGATTCGATGTGGGTTTCGGATAACCAACTGGAATCCGACTCCCTGTCGCATCGAAACTCAAATGTCGTTTTACGGGTCAAAGGGTTTCATATTCATACAACAGTATATTCATCACAAATATAGCAGATCAGCACAAAGTATCACATAGCATCACATCACATATCAAATATATCAATCCATCACACAACATTCAATAACAATCAGCATCTACAATTAAGATGAATAAACTGGGTGGTTTTAAATTTATTACCTACATGATTACTTTCATTTATTATTCCTAATTAATTAACTATCCATATTTATTAAATTAATAAATCTTCAATTATTAATTTAAAATCTAATATCATTCAGTTAATGATTTCTTAATTACAAATTAATTATTCTAAGAAAAATTAATCTTAAACTTTAATAAATCAAACTAAAACCCTTAATTACTTTAATTAATTATCCATTTCATTAATTAATTAATTATATTAATTATCCATTTGTAATACCTTAATAATTAAATGAATTACAAATCATTATACTTTTCTTTATCTTTAAATAAACATTCCTTATTTAAATTATGCATTTAAAAACAAAATGTTTTTAAATTCGCATTAAATTCCATTTAACATTTTCTTTAAACTCAAGACTCAAATTTATCTTAAATAAGAGTTTAAAACAATACACAACTTAATCTTATATGTTTAAAAGAAACATATACTTTATTAATAAGTTGAAAAGGATTTAAATTTCAATTCAAATCAAATTCAAATCAATTTAAAAATTACTTTAAAATTTCAAAATTGAAATATAACTTCCATTCTCAATTTAGTTTAAACTCTCTAAAACTCTTCCTACAATTTGCACTTTCAATTCAAATGTATGTCATTTGAAAACAATCTAAATTTAAATCTTTATTTAAAAATTGAAGTCTAAATTTTAACTCCAGATTTAAAACTCAGTTTTGAATTCAATTTGAATTTCTAAATTAAATACTTAACTTTCCAATTCAATATGCAAAACAACAATGCATTTTATACTTGAGAGTTAAAATCAAATTTGAATTTAAAAACTTAAATGGTTTCAAATTTCAAACCATCAGCATTTGAATTCATATTCAAACTTCAACTTAAACTCAGTTTAAATCTCCATTTAAAAATTTAAACTTACCTCTTACATTTAAAACAGAAACTGTTTTCTGTTTATATAAAAAAAAAAAAAAAAAAGTAAACTAACTTTTGAAATTTCTGAATTTAAACTATTTCAAAGATACAGGATTCAACCCTATTTGAATTCAACTAAAATTCAATTTTCAAAATTCTAAGTCACATTTGTATTTTTGCACCTTATTTTCAAATTTTATAAAACCTGAAACAGGCTTCCTATTCCCCCTTTCTCTTTATTTTAATTCCAAACCAAAATTTGAATTTCTGCATTTAAACAATTATAAAATAAGAATTCAAACAAATTTGAATTCATTTTAGATTCAAGTTTAATCCTAAGTTCAAATTTCTAAATTTAATTTAAACTTGATTCTTAAAATTATAAAAAAAACAGAACAGGTCTGTTGATTACACCCTGAACACATACACCCTGTACTCCTCTATTTTACTTCGGGTCAGTAGCCTCATTGCTTCGAGTCATTTCCCAAAAATCCCGAGATCAACCCGAGTCAAAACACTGCAATTCCAATACCCCTGAAACCTGAAACAGCCTTCACCAATATCACCTAAAACCTGTCAACTCCAATTTCTCTCAACTCCGACCAACATCAACACCCAAACTCCGGCACTAGCTTCATCACTACACCAACCATCAATTCCCAAAATAGCTTTGAACTCGATTCAATGAGGAGTACATAATCGACCCAAAACTGTAACCCAAATAAACTAGGGTTCATCACAGTAATTTCCAAATTTCAATCTCAATTTTGAATTGCAAATCAATTCAATAGTTTTCTTGTGATTGGTGATAGATAAACTATCACCAGAAACAAATTCATCCAATTCAAATACAAGAATCAACTGATCTTGTTCAAATATAAAATACAGTAGAGTTTGAATTGCTTTCTGGTTAAAGCAATAAGAACTGTAATTTTACTTTTAAAAAATTCTATTTTGTTTGATGATTTAATATACTAACTTAAAACATGAATTTCTATAATTTAAATTTCACTTGACATAAATCTTTACTCTGTTATATTATTATCAAGTAAAACAAAATTTGATTTTAACTTATATAATTTTGTTTAATGCTTACTATATTTGATATAAGCAAATTTCATTCACAGATTAAACATAACAGCAAACAATCAAAAGGAAAGGATTTTTCTATCAACTAGAACCTATATTGTAGATAGCCAGAACATAACAGAATGTATCCTATATACACATATAAACAACAAATTCAAATGTTAAGTCATTTCTAAATAAAAGCATGCAACAACTTTCACCTACTTAATTTTTTTAAAGGATAAGTTACTCACTTTATTTGCCAAAATGCAGAGCATGCACTGTCCAGATTGATCATGCAGAAGCTTGAATGCCCATTCAGATGCAGGTTCCAAATTATGAAAATGCAGGCTTGAATGCTCTTAAAAATGCAGACCCCTGCCTTTAAAAAATGATGCTTGCTTCATAATGCTTCAGGTTGAATCATTGATTTGTGAAATTTTAAATCTGCAACTTGAAGGTATAACATTTTGTTTGATCACTGTTGCATGCTCTTGTTTTCATTAAAGTTTGAAAATTCAAACTAAAAAAACTTTTAAAGGAAAATTTTACTTGCCTTTACTATTTATTTCCAGGTTTTCAGTTTTTCTTCTAGACTTCTTTTCCTGTTTTCTAAATCTGTTTTGCTTGATTAAGTTTGAGATGCTCTGATTCTTGTTGAGTTGCTCCCAGGTTGAAGTTTACTTTGATTTGTTTGCTTTGCTTCTGATTTCCATTTCAGTTTGGAATTGATTTTTTTCAGAAACAGAGACAGTTTTTTTTTTTTTTCTCTACTTTTATTTGTTTTGAATTGTTTCTGGTTTCAGATTTTGACATTTTTTTTCTTTCTGATTTTTCTTTCTTTGTTGAGATCTGAAATGCAAAATCTTTTATTACTTGTTTGTTCAGATTTGCTGAGATGTTTTATGATTGTGCATAGGAAAATGAAGAGTTTTGTAATTTTTTAATCTTATTATTATATTTTATTAGATATGGTGAATGCCATTTGTAAGAAATCATCATAAACTCTAGATTTTGTTAATCTCTTTACTCCAAACCCATGTGCATGTATGCATATGGTTGCTTTTAAATTTTTAAAGACAAAAGGAATTTTTTTTTTTAAATAAATTTTATGTCATATTTGCTTTGTACATGAATACAACTTTTATTTCATTAGCACATACTTATATACAATGTTGAAAGAATTTAACTAACATATATATTACATCTTAATAACTTTTTTTTTAAAAAAAAAAATGCTACTTACTTTTAAAAACATCTATTTTAAATAAATTTTAAATTTTCAATCTCAACTTGAAATATAAACTCATGTATATGTACTTACATTAAATTTTTGTTCAACATGTTTATACACTTATTTAAAATTTATATTAACACAATTTACATTCATACATTTTATTTTGAAGTTCAATACTTGTTTTATAAATCACTTATTCTTAAATTTCTAATATAAATTTCTATTTAAAATCAAAATTATTTATTTATTCTAGAAAATTTTCTAATTAAATCACAATTTATTTCCAAAAATTAATTTAATTACCAATTTAAACTTAGATAAATTTTTTAGGAATGTTACATTGCAACCATGAGATAGCGTCTCGTTATGCGTTGCACGTGTTGATGATTTTTCATGCTCGCGGGTAGGTGAGATTCCGTGCTCCCGTTCTCGCTTTGCGTTGCACGTGTTGATGATTTTTCATGCTCGCGTGTAGGTGAGATTCCGTGCTCCCGTTCTCGCTTTGCGTTGCCCGTGTTGGTGATTTTCATGCTCACGTGTAGGTGAGATTCCGTGCTCCCGTTCTCGCTTTGCATTGCACGTGTTGGTGATTTTCATGCTCATGTGTAGGTGAGATTCCGTGCTCCCGTTCTCGCTTTGCGTTGCACGTGTTGATGATTTTTCATGCTCGCGGGTAGGTGAGATTCCATGCTCCCGTTCTCGCTTTGCGTTGCACGTGTTGATGATTTTTCATGCTCGCGTGTAGGTGAGATTCCGTGCTCCCGTTCTCGCTTTGCGTTGCCCGTGTTGGTGATTTTCATGCTCACGTGTAGGTGAGATTCTGTGCTCCCGTTCTCGCTTTGCGTTACATGTGTTGATGAATTTTCATGCTCGCGTGTTGGTGAGTTTCCATACCCTCCTTTGAGTTTTCATACTCCGTTCGAGTTTTCATACTCCGTTCGAGTTTTCATACTCCGTTCGAGTTTTCATACTCCGTTCGAGTTTTCATACTCCGTTCGAGTTTTCATACTCCGTTCGAGTTTTCATACTCCGTTCGAGTTTTCATACTCCGTTCGAGTTTTCATACTCCGTTCGAGTTTCCGTTCGAGTTTTCATACTCCGTTCGAGTTTTCATACTCCGTTCGAGTTTTCATACTCCGTTCGAGTTTTCATACTCCGGTTCGAGTTTTCATACTCGCGTTCGAGTTTTCATACTCCGGTTCGAGTTTTCATACTCGCGTTCGAGTTCTCATACTCTTAGCTTGTGTTATCTGGATTTCTTGTGAGGATTTCTAGAATTTGTGCTTCACCAATTTTCGTGATTTCTATTGATAAGTTTTATCAATTCTTGTGCATTGGTGAATTCGTGTGTTATTGACTTGTTATGAATACAAGTTTAGGGTATGATACCCCTTTCTATCTTTGAAAAGATTCTTGTGACTCTTTGGATAAATGAAAATCCACTTATCGAAGTTGCTTTTGATGTCGTTGTTTTAATCACATATTTTAAAAATTGTTTCTAATTATCGCTTGTGATAATTAGATGTTTGAGATTTAATTATCGTTTGTGATAATTAAATATTTGTAATTTAAGATTGATTTTCGATTTTTGATAATCGAATACTTGTTGATTTGATTATCGTTTTTGATAATCGAATATTTGTGATTTGAGATCTCTGAATTATCTATTGATAATTAGATTTTGTTGATAATTTGTGAATTTCCTTTATGAAATTAAAAGATTTCTTTGGCGTTTATGTTGTACTACGCCAGTGTACCGGCTCAATTTTCTACTATTCATGACGTTTTCTACGTCTTCCAATTACGGAAATGCCTTAGGAATTTTCGATTTCTATTTTTGAGCCCGGTATTATTGAAGAAATTGAAGTTTCACCAGATTTGACGTTGAGCAACATTCTATTCACATCAATGTTTCGGGGGTTCGGCACCTTCGAAATAAAGATGTTTTCTCGTGAAAGTTTATTGGTTCTCAAATCCTAGGTATTTCACTTAGGAATCCGGAGGATCCATCGAGCAAACACGTTTAGACTCTCTCTCTCTCTCATTCTCTATATGGTGAACTTCCTATTTCAAATTTCTTCATCGTGTGTTGATATATTCTTATGGTTGTTACCTTTTGCCCATTTATTCCTTAAGATTGCGAGGACGCAATTTCTTTAAGGAGGGGAGTCTGTAACAACCTGATACTCGCGTCAATTAATAATTGACATTAAAACGTTTGATATCCTCGCTAATTGCGATTTGAATTTAAATTTGAATTTTTGGGCTTTGAATTTTCGGCCCAAGTTTTCATTTTTGTTGGCCGTGATAATTATCTAAACCCAAAACCCATTTTCCCCTTTCTATTTTCCATTTTTCGATTCAGTAACCCTAAAAATGAAAAACACTCGAACGAATAAATGGCGGCATCTCAATTTCGTTCGTCTTCATCGCTCAAAATTTGGGGCTTCTGGGAATCGAAGGCGCCAACTCGTTCGAAGCTTCCTCTTTGCTCAGGGCTGCATCAACGTGCTTGTGATCGTTCAATCTTCGGCAACTAGGGTTTCGTGGAACGGCGATTTCGTGGTTCCGGCTTCTTCGATTTGGCAAAGGTGAGTACTTTATAGTACTCACATCTAATTAGACTCAGTTCAACTTCGTTTGCTTTTCTGTTTTCGTGGTCTTCAGCTTTGATTTGGTATTTGTTCGTTGTTGATACTTATATGTCTTGAGTTCGTTTTGGGGCTGTTGATATTTGATATGGTTTGACTGGTTCGACTCTTTGTTCGAAATGATTTCAACTAGCGTGAGCATGTTTCGGCTTTGTTCGACTCATGTCTTCTGTTTGATGTGGTTGTTGGTCTGTAGCTCCATGTTATGATGTTCACCTCTCTTGTGTCATTGGTATTCATGACAATTGCATTGCATATGTCTTAACTATGCACTGTCTATTGTCCATTCAAGTCTGCATAATATTGTAGTTGCATAACCTGATCGTTCAAGTTGTAGTTTGCACTGTCCAATTTGTAGCTTGAGCATTGAGCATATTGAAGCCTTAGTCATTGCATTTGAGGTCAGTAGCATTCGTGCATCATTGTTATCTAGGTTTGCATCTGACATTTCATTTCTTGACCTGTTGCACTTGTGTGCTTCTGTACTTGACATTGTCGAACTCAGTGGTGTAACTGGATTTGTGATCTGGTTCATGTATGGCCTCCATTGCATATATAATCTCGAGCCTTGTAGCATTGCTTGCATCACTGATTCATTTGAAGTCGTAACCTAGGACATTGGTCCCATGTCCGCTCTTTTGAGTTGCAATTCATGTCTTTAGTTCACTGTACTTCCATCACTCACTTACCATCAGTTGCATTTTTGCCAAACTATGGCTTGACTGCTTGGTTCATGTACTTGATCATGTTGCTGTATATTGTCTTACTTGAACCTGTTTCACCACTTATATGCTGCAACTATATTTTGTCACCATTACATGTGTTTATGCACTTGAACTACTTCTAGACTTCAGTTTGCTGCCTTCTTGAATTTGCAGTGCCGTTGTACCTGTTTGCATACCTGTTTGCATACTTGTTGTCACTGCACCGCCTAGTGTTGCCATTGCATACTTCACCATTTCATGTTGTCACTGCACAGTTGTTGCCACTGCATACTTCACCATTTTATGTTGTCATTGCCTTGTATTCGCGAAGTGTGTGTACATTGCTACGAGCACTTATGTCCATGCTTGCATTTGACCTTGTGGTGGCTGCAATTCAATTGCAGTCTGCTCTTTGTTTGTGTGTGTGTTGCCACACTCCCTGGTGCTCTCACCCTCCTTATTTTGTACCTTAACCACTTCAACTGAGCTGTGGTGGCAGTCTGCTGCTTCCTGAATGTTGCAGTGTCGCTTTACTCACTTGGTGGCATTTTGTTTGCTCACCATCTTCACTGTGCAGTCTTGCCCCTGCTGCATTCGTTTGATTGTTGTATTTGGGTTTTCGGCTGCAGTTTGTTGTCTTCTTCTCTTGACTATTTTGGCATTGTCTTGGGCTTCTGTGATACTTTGTCGAATTCTTTGGCATTTAGTTGCCTGGTCTTACCATTTGTGCAGTTTACTATTTGCACTTGCTCATTTGAGTTATACTACTTTCCTTTGCACCTCTGATTCATTTTTCCATATGCAGTTTGTTATGTACATTCACTGGGTACATCATCACTGTTGTGGCGCGGCAGTGCACGCAAGCGTGAACTGCAGCCACACGGTATTCTTTGGGTACATTATCACTGTCGTGGCAAGGCAGTGCACGCAAGCGTGAACTGCAGCCACACGGTACTGCTTTTATTATTATTTCTTCTGCTTTTGATTTTAGGATATTTTGCGTATTATTACTGCTTCTATGCACTAATAACTGAGTTTGAATTAGACTGACCCGGGTATTATTTTCTTTTGAATTTAATACTCGGGTCAGACCGAGTATTTACAGGTTGTAGATTTTTAGCTTCGGGTTGCTGCTTGAGTTATGAAGTTCTTTCATATCTTTTGGAGTAGTCGTCATGTATAGTAGTCGATATAATTGTATATGAAGATATGTATTCATGTATATTATATTGAAAATGTACTTATATGTATAACTTCCTGAGTCAACTGTTGTAGTTGTATCATATGTACCATATCAAATGTATTGTAACTGCCATCAGTTATTATATATATGAGATTTTTCTGTTCAATCTGTGTTCCGCATTTATTTATAATCTTCTGTGTTATTGTGGATCTTGCTAGGCCACTTCTCTGATAAACACTTTTAAGTGTGGTTTATTCATATCTATTTCCGCCGTTGTGATATGAATTATCTGTGACTGATTTATGTTATGCTTATTTCTATATTTGTTTCCGAGGATTATATATAGCCACCGCGTGATAGCTTTGAGTTTGCATCGGTATGTCGGATTTCCTCCTTAAATGAAATGCATACTGTACTATCTGACATATCAATGCTCGCGCAAAGAAACTACACGGATGGTCGCTCCTCAACAGCCTTATTCTCCGTGCTAGTCGACAGCATTACATCGTAGTGTTCTTGGCTAGCGTGGGCATAGAGGTGGGGCGTCACAGATATAGTATTAGCTAACCATGTGTTTTTGTTCCACAAGAGCAGCTCTACTATTGAAATCGTTATTACGTATCTCTTTATTGATTATTTATAGAGTCGCAAAAGCTTATGACATTCTCACTTGATAGTTTGTTTTCAACAGACCCATGATATCAACATTAAGAGAAAAAAGATGTTGTTGGACATCTTATTTCCTTATGAGGGAATTAAGGCCCTTCACATTCAAGGCTAGGAGCGACATTAATTAGCTATGTTGCTTTTAGCCACTAAGCTGCTTAGAGTAGTGAAGCTTTTTTCGACTTTTTAAGTTTCTTTGACTTTGCTTTCAAATGAGATGCAAATTAGTCCTACACAACATTGTTTATGACAAAATTTCTTTTTTAGCTCTAAATTCAAAAGGATTTTCACCTATTCTTGATTTTCTTGTTTGCCTTGTTCTAAGTTTGTTTTGCCCTCTTTTATCGTCTATATCTGCCAGTGATATAGTTGTTGTTTTAGGGGTTACTGTTGTGTTGCTATTTGGAGAAGACTTGTTATCCATGTCAGGAAAGTGGCTACCAACAAGCACGTCTTCAAAGTCCTCTTTGTTTTATCATTGTATCCACACCATTTGTTTCACTATCTACGTCCGCATGCATTTATATGGCCTGAGACCTATATTTGAATTCATATGGGATTTCTGTAGTGTGAATTGTATTTTCATTTGGGCTACCTTCTTTATAATTACGGATTAATTGTAAAGGTTCTTTTGTGTATAAATTGGTCCGTCGAGAAGTGGACCATTAATGCTTGGTATTGAAACTTGAGAAATATCGTTATTACTGCATGAAATCTTTATAGGACCTACATTATTTGAGGTCATGTCGGTTTTTTTATTTCATTTATTGCATTCAGTATCTAAATCTATGCTGGTGCCAATTGTTTCATTGGGCTTTTGTCTGTTATTTATGTTGTTCTGCTGTATTGTTGACATGTCTTTTGAAGTTTCTGGACTGTATATAGTTAATTATATGTCTCTACTAGCACCTTTGTTGTTGGTTTCACTTTCTTTTGGTACCTATATTTTCTAAAACTCAATAACTTTGTGCTTTGTGTGTGGCTAAATAGTTGTAATTTTGGCAGATTAATGGTATAAATGTAATTGATTCGTTCTCATATAGGATGGATACTTTATTAGGGAAGTTGAACTTATTACCAGTCTCAACTAAAACTCTAGCATATGAAATTTTAGTCATGCCTTGTATATGATGACCCATCTTAATTAGCCTCCCTAGTACTAATGCGATATGAATTTTGCTCTCCTCTGACCAAAAATCTATTCTAAGTCCGAGAAAACTAACCCAGACTGGAATTGTTTGTAGGAATTCCTTTTTTAGGTTCATACCAGGGGCTCATCTCTTTATTATCATAAGCCCCTTACCACGGAAATAAGGACTTTCCTCTAGAACTTTTTCGCAGTCGAGCCCATGATCTGGCCAGTCGATGGGGGTTGTTTATGGAGTCAGTATCTTTGGTTCGTGTTCCGCAAACCATTTGTTGTTGACTTACTTTCGAATCTACGCTAGATTTGGCGGCTGCAATTATGTTTCTGTTGATAGCGCTATTGTTACATTTGCTGGCCATACTCTGCAACAGTTTGGAACTTTTATCAGACACAACTATGGTAAAGTCAGTATCCTCATTCGTTAGTTCTTGCTCTGACCAAGTCATGGGGACTAGGCAGGTCTGGGGTCATTAATTCAAGAGGATCTTTTGGCAGAATTAGGAGAAAGGCGGATTAGGAGGGGAAAGGGAGGCTGGCCATTGGGATGTTTCCATGGCTAAGGTTTTTCATGAGGACTTTCTCAAAAAATAAAATATTATATTTAAAGCTATATTTTATAAATTGTTTTTGAAAATTTAAGTTATTTGGTTTGAAATAAAGAGAGGTGAAATGAATTCACAAGTAAAACTACAAATAGATATTTATTTTCTTATGATTATAAAAATTAATTAAAGGAATTTTCTTTTATAAAGAGGATTTATAACTTATTTTCCACATCGATTAAATTATTAATGGAATTTGAATAAATGTAGGTTTAAAAAAAATTAGGAAAATTAATATAGTGTGAATTTGGGTTCTAAGGAAAATTTCGGATTATTAACTTCCTTTGTAATATTTTAAAGTATTAAAGATTAGTTTTCATGTCGCATGAATTAATCCCTAAAGGAATCTAGGGATTTTGAAATTAAATAGGATTCAGAAGAAGTATTTATTTAAATAAGAGGTTTTAAAATGTTGAAGTTTGAAATTAAATAAATCATATTTGATAGAACGAGAGTTTTATAATTTAAAACTTTTTTGGAATTTTATATTGATATTTGAAAATTTAAATTGAAGACTTTAGAATTGAATGATTTTTAATAAAACCCCTTTTCAATCAATAATTGGTTGGAAAGTATAAAAATGACCTCATCCTTCTCTAATCTCACTTTTTCCTCTCTCTCCTCTACTTTGCTCAGCTCGCTCCAATCCCTTTGACCTTTCTTTCTCCCTCCTTCACCTCCTCATCTTGACCCATGATCGATGAAGCTTCCTTTTGTCGTCTTCCATCTGCCAACTCTGACTATCCATCCACTTTATATTGCTCATAAGCCAAGGTAGTCAAAGCTATCATGTCCAACCCTTCGCTTGCTCCTTCTGTCCCTAAACCCTTTGTTGCACTTCAATGTGGTTACTTGCCACCTTTTAAATCTATTTTCAAAACTTTAAATTTCTTGAAAATAAAAAACCGCTGCTTGAAATGCACTCATCTTTGGACACATGGCCAAGCACTGTAGGAATGTACGTGTGTGTTATCCTTGTAGGTTCTCTGGGCATTCCATCTCTTTGTGTTCCAGGCATAAAAATACAACAGAAATGAACTTTCTCCTCTATCCCTACTCTTAAAGCAAACCATTCAACTTACAAATCTTTTCCTGCGATCCTCCTCATCATTCCTCTTCTTCCACATCTCAAATCTCTCAACTTTAAAACTCTATCATTCGCAGCATGAAATTACACTAATTATTCCTCTAACCCTTCAGCTTTCCCTCTATCCACCTCTATGCCGCTTGCTGATAACCTAAATCTGATAACCATTTTCACTATTGTTGTTGGTTTATGGATGGTAAGCTCGATCAGACAATGCTTGTAGATCGCCTTTCGTCCGGATGATTGGGAAATCACACTCTTCAATGACCACATCATATTGTTCACTTTCGTACCTCCAGAATCATCGAAATTACTACTAACCGGCTCTTCTTCCATCAATCAAGCAGGGCTTTTACGTCGCTAAGTGGACCCCTGAACTTGACTCTTACAATCGAGAGTTTTTCAATCGTCGTGGATCCACAACTGAGGCATCCCCTGGCATCTTTGATCCGACCCCACCTCTTTATTTTCCATCCTTAGATCTTTTAGCCTCTTTGTGAATCTAGATCACTATGATTGGGCTTATGTGGACCACCACCATGTCTTTGCCTAGATCTATCTAGACAAAGAACTTTCACTACCTTATACCCTTATCAGCTCAATGGAGGGCCTCGACTTCGAACTCTCATTAAACATTGGGAATACCACCACCCTCCTCTAGATCCTACTGACCTCATCTTTTGCGATGGCTTTATCAAATGCTAGAATGAAAAGCAGTCGACCCTTATCATCTCTCAAGACCATAACTCATTCCCCGATGATAAGCAACGGCTGGAGACACAAGGAATAATGCTATGATAGCTGAGGCAGACATTGCCTCAAAAAGAGACGATATTTCCAAGGGTAAGCTCGTGGCCATTGGATCTACTGGTTTTTCCTTTGTTAAAGTGTAGGATCCCTCTGTTGAGGTGGAGGGTCCCTCTACTTGGACCCCTTGGCTTACGCCTTTCAAGGATGCTATTCGGATCAATTAAGACTAAGACATCACTTTGCTCCAACTGTTAGTCAAATTTTCTTTCTTGTTCCCGACATTTCGGATGATGACAACCCTATTCAAGACATGGAAATAGATCTTCCAAGGAATCTAGAACCATTTACTCCTCCCTGCTACTCACCTACTGTATCGACCACTTCAGTCAGACAAAGTGCTAGATTTCTCTAGTGTGATTCAGGCCCTCCGATGCAGGCCTATGGTAGTATTTTTCAACCTGTTGTTTTTAACTTCTGCTAAAAATATTATGAATAAAAATTTGCTCGCTGCGTGGTACTTAAATTAAAACTTAAGCATATTTCAGCTATGCATGCGTTGGAAAAGGAAGTACTTCCTTTTCCTTATGAAGATTCTTTCTTGGAATGTTAGGGGTTTAGGGGCCTTGATAAATGCTGCCTAATTAAGACTTTATACCAATTTTTAAGCTAGTCATTCTTTTTGTTAAATATTATAAGATTGTAGACCCTAACCATGTTCTTTTTCATAATTTCTTTCTTAACTACTTGGGAATTTATTAAGGCTTCTGGTTCAAGGGGTGGTATTCTTACAGCTTGGGACGAAGCTAAGTGGAAACCTGTTCAAGTTATTAAACACCCTAATATCCATTATGTTATTCTAAATCATTCCCCATCAGGCATCATATACTTCTTGTCTAATATTTATGGACCTCATTCTTACTTCTTGTCTAATATTTATGGACCTCATTCTTGCCATGATAGATTGAACCCATGGAGTCATAGACCAACTGTACTGATGTTTTTAATTTCTCTTAAGGACCCTAGGTCCTTTAAGGGACTTTAATATCACTCGTCACCTCAATGAAAAAATTTTGGAAACGTACTTCTGTCCCGACATAGACAAATTTAATGCCTTCATTAATTGTAACAACCCGCATATTTATCGATTTTTATATTTAAATATTTTATCGATACTTAGAATTTAGTCCGAAAAGCTACTTTTTGCAAACAGTCGAATTAGGACTCGGGACCACTCCCATTGAGTTTAAAATGCCGTTTGTGACCTTTTTGAGTATAAGCTTCGATATGTTTAGAGTAAGTTGATTTTTGCTACCTTTTCACTTTGGGTTTGGGTTTGGGTTCAGCCCTATGTTTAACTTATACTCAAATCTAAGCCACTCCTCCCCATTCACCCTCACTTTCTCCTCTTTTCAGTTCTAAAGCATCAATGGTGGGAGAGATGGGAAATTAAAACTCCAAAACCCTAGTTTTCTTTTGCAAATCAAGCTCTAGCTCCAAACTAATAGAAGAACCCATTGGTAAGCTTCTCTTCTTCTTCTCCAACTCATTCTCTTATCAATTTCAGAAATTTCTAAACCTAACTTTGGGAATGTTCTTCTTTTAAAGCCTACAATCAAGCTTCTTGAGTTGAATTTGAAGAGTGGTTGATTCTCCTTCGCTTTCAAGCTTCTTCTTCAATCGTTTGGGTTCAAAGGTGAGATTTTTATCTCACATCTATGCTTATATTTATCTTCGATTGTTAGATATGAATTCCTAACACTTATTCGTGTGCAATTGCTTTTGGTTTGGATTGATTTGGTGAACATTCCAATTTTTAGTGTTTTGGGTTCAATTCTTTAAAAATCATGACTTTGATGTTTTGATCATGTTTTTGGTGATGAACCGAGAAGCTTATATGGCCGGGTAGTCGATTGGCGTAAACCCTTAGTGTCGTCGCGCGACCGATTGCAAATTGAAGAGGTTTGCACCTCATTTGAAATAGGGTTCAATTTGCAGAACATCAGGGTCGGCCGACCGAACCCCTGGGCCGGTCGACCGACCTGCTACTAAGGTGCATAAGCACCTTTCTGTCTCTGGTTCGGTCGACTGGCTACAGGGCTCAGCCGACCGACCTGCTTCTCGAGGAATTTTCTGAAACAGGGTCCGGTCGACCGAGCTCTGTAGCCGGTTGACCGACCTGATGCAATTTTGCATATTTCGCATAGATGCTTGAATTTCCAACTTCAATCGATACGTGTTGTTTCCTATTTGTTGTTATCATTTATTATGACTTTGATGACTCCTTTTTAGGGATTTTTGAATATCCATTTCGATGGATTCTTTATCGGTTTCGTTGGATTTTTATTCACATGTTCGTATGTGAATTTTAGTGATTGATTGTTCCTACAATCTTCTTTGTGATTTTTCACTTTAAAAATATAAAGGTTTTGAATACTAATAGTAAATATCAAAACTTTTTCATCAAATGATTTCAACACTATTTTATTACAAAGCTCGTTTTCTTAAACCGTTTTCCAATCTATTAGTATATACAAGCCTTTACCTCACTCGTATGAGAAATCTAATTAAACGACTTAGTAAAACGAGTGGTATGAAACGCCTGCGTTTACTTCGCCGGTTAATTCTTGGACATGTTCGATTGAATCTCTTGTGACAATTTTATAGTGGAGATCTACAATTTGTTCGTAAATATTTAAGTTAAGCTAGTGGTTATGGGACATGAAGCTAAACTCATATATTTACTAGCTTAGTGTAATTAACACTTCTCGTTGATCATGACGATCATCTTTATGATTTACACTAGCAATGTGCGATGTCTCTTTGTCTGCGAGGGAGACTAAACCCCGTTTTGTGGAGTTTCGACTCAAATTGGTGGGGTAGCAACCCATGGTCTTCGGGCCGTTTGTGGAGCTTCGGCTCAATTTGTGATGGTTAGCAACCATGGAATTAGCGTTTCGTTTGTGATACACATGTAGGTGAGCTTTATGCTCCCGTTTGTGATAGGCCTCCCCCCTTTTTGTGATTTTTGGATGATTTCTAGAATTTGTGTTTCACCAATTTTCGTGATTTCCATTGATAAGTTTTATCAATATTTGTGCATTGGTGAATTTGTGTGTCACTGACTTTTGTGATTGACATTGATATAATCATCAATATTTATGGTTTGTTGAATGAAATAAGAAGTATGACATTTCTTTGATTCTTGTGTAGATTTTGTGATATTGATTAATCTCTTGTTGATTTTCAATTACTTATATATATCACAGCTTGGCATTGTGATTATTATGTGTTTAGTCGTATCTCTTACTCTATATCGTTTCATATGATATTTATAATTAGACTGATCCGTTTATTATTTTCTTATTAAATAATACTCAGGTCAGACCGAGATGTTACAGGTGCTTCTGCTTGACTTCTCACTTGGGATTGATTCCTCTGACTTTTGGCTAACTACTTAGATTAGTAGTTTTTTTGTTATATACACTTGAGATATAGACTCATAGTTGTATTCTTTTGTATAGCACGTGTTGCTATTCTTTTGTATTATTGTGGATCTTTTTGACCACTACTCTGATATACACTTTCATATGTTAGTTATATATTCATATCTCCTTCCGCCTTTGTGATATGAATTATCTGTGACTGATATATGTTATGTTTGTTTCTATATTTGTTTCCGAAGGATTTATATAACCACTGTGTAGTAGTTTTGAGTTTGTATTGGTATGTCGGATTTCCTCTTGAAATAAAATGCATGTTTTATTATCTGACATATTGGTGCTCGCACAAAGCAATTACATGGATGGTCGCTCCTCAACAGCCTTATTCTCCGTGTTAGTCGACAGCATTACTCCGTAGTGTTTTTGTCTAGCGTGGGTATAGAGGTGGGGCATCACAGCATGGTATCAGAGCCAAACTTCGGAACAATGTAGAATAATTTATCAAGGATCATAGTCCTAAGTCCTTCTTAAGAGTCGTGCCTTAGGATTTAATTCGAGTCTTCGTACCGATTCATCCTATTTTCTTTATGATTCCTTGTTTATCTATCAAGATTGCTTGATATTCATTTTGTGAATAACCTTTTTCTTCTTCTTTATTTCTTTCTAAGGGAAGAGAAATGGTTAGACCTGGTCGTCCCAGCGCCAGTCAATCTAGTGCTACTCTCCAAGATGGAGTTTTTATGACTACCCAGCAACTTCTTGACCTTGTTACGAATGCTCAAGCAGCTGGTTCTAATCCGGAACCTACTCACCATAAATCTGGATTTGCACGCCTGTGCAACGCCTACACTAATTTGGGTAGGATGCCATTTAAAGGTTCTGAAACTATTATTGAAGTCCAGACTTGGTTAAGGACATGCGGTCGAATCTTTTCTCGCATGAACCTCATTGATCTTCACCGAGTTCAGGTGGCTTCTAGTATGCTCCAAGAAAGAGCATTAGACTGGTACGAGCTTTTGATTTCTGAAATAAATGAAGCGGATCTCACTTGGGAGAAATTCCGAGAGCGCTTCGAGTTAAAATTCGTACCAGAAGCTGAGAAGGTGACTTTGGCTCGCCGTTTTATTGACCTTGTTCAAGGTGAATCTTCCGTGACTAACTATGTCGCATCTTTTGAATCTCTCTCTAAATACGGGGTTGAATATATCAACACCCCATTGAAGAAAAATCAAAGATTTGTCTATGGCTTAAGCAGAAATCTCAAGAAGCCATTACTTCTAAAATTAGAAGTTTCTTTCGACCAACTCATTGATATCGCTCTTCGTCTTGAAGAGGCGGATAGGAAAAATGATGTTGAAGTGGTGGGTTCCAAACCAAGCTTCAACTCCAACAAGAAAAGGCCTAGTAAATTCAAAGGTCCTTATCCCAATAAGAAAGGGAAGCAAGCAACCCTAGTGGCAAAGACTTCTTCCTTTGGTCATAGGGAATGCTATAATTATGGTTCGAAGGACCATTACACGAACAAGTGCCCAAAGTCCCTCTCTTGTCGCTACTGCAAAGGTCTCGGTCATGTTATATCTTCTTGCCCCAAGCTTCAGGGCAGGAAGGAGGAGCATGAAAAACATCTTTGGATTGTGTTGGAAACTCTTAGGAGTAATCAATTAAAAGCAAAATTTTCTAAATGTCATTTTTGGCAATCTCGTGTGAAGTTCCTCGGTCATATTATTTCCGAATCCGGAATTTCCATGGATCCTTCAAAGATTGAAGCGATTCAAGATTGGAAGAGACCAGAGAGTGTGACGGAGATTCGTAGTTTTCTTGGGTTGGCGGGTTATTACCGCCGTTTTATCAAAGACTTTTCTAAGATTGCCGTGCCTCTCACTAGCTTAACGAAGAAAGGTGTTAAATACATTTGGTCGGACAAATGTGAAACTTCTTGCTAGAAATTAAAAGAACTCCTTTCTGATGCTCCTATTCTTGTTATTCCCGAAGGGAATCAGAATTTCGTTGTTTATACCGATGCTAGTCGTGTTGGTTTGGGTGCCGTTCTTATGCAAAAAGAACGTGTTATTGCTTATGCTTCTAGGCAATTAAAGCCTGCTGAGACTAGATATGCCACTCATGATTTAGAGCTCGCAGCTATTGTTTTTACTCTTCGGATTTGGCGTCATTATCTTTTAGGAGAGAAATTTGTTCTTTATACCGATCATAAATCCTTGAAGTATTTATTCTCTCAAAAGGAACTTAATTTGCATCAACAGCGTTGGCTCGAATTTCTTACACCATATGATCTTGATATTCTTTATACTCCCGGTAAGGGTAATCGTGTAGCCGATGCTCTTAGCCGTAAACAACAAGCTGTTGTTTCTATGGTGATATCCGAATGGAACGATCTTGAGATTTTATCCACTTGTGAGATTCGAGACCGCGTATCCGATTTATGCTCATCATTTATTTTATGTAGCCTTGAGGCTCATCCTTCTCTTTTAGACCGCATTCTTGAAGCTCAAAGGCTAGATCCCGAATTGGCTCTTCTTGGCCAAAATATTAAGGGTAAGATTGATATTGTAAGTTTGAAAGACTTTGATATTGATTCTCGTGGCGGCATTCGAAAATTTGGTAGACTTATCGTGCCAAATATTAGTGATCTTCGTAAAGATATTTTAGAAGATTCTCATCATTCTAAATTTACCGTTCATCCCGGTAGTAGTAAAATGTACGCATATATGAAGCGACTTTATTATTGGGAGGGAATGAAACTTGACATCGCTAACTTTGTTAAGCGTTGCATGACTCGCCAACTCGTTAAGGCCGAGCATCAAAGGCCCGGTGTATTATTGCAACCTTTAGAGATTCCAATTTGGAAGTGGGATCAGATCTCCATGGATTTTATTGACGGCCTTCCCCGTTCTCGTTCGGGTCATGATAGCTTATGGGTGATTGTTGATAGACTTACAAAATCCGCCCATTTTATTCCCGTTCGATCTAATCGAACAGTTCCTCTTTTGGCCAAACTCTTTATCAAAGAAGTTATTAAATTGCATGGAGTTCCTACTTCTATTGTTAGCGACCGTGGTCCATTTTTTACTAGTGGATTTTGGAAGAGTCTTCAAAAAGCTTTAGGAACGAAGCTTAATTTTAGCACCGCTTATCATCCCCAGTCCGATGGACAAACTGAGCGTGTGAATCAAACTCTTGAAGATCTTCTTCGTGCATGTGTTCTTGATTTTGGTGGAAGTTGGGAAGATCATATTTCACTTGTTGAATTTTCCTATAATAATAGCTTCCAATCTAGTACTGGTATGGCACCTTTCGAGGGACTCTATGGAAGGCCATGCCGATCTCCTTCTTGTTGGCTTGAGGCCGGTGAGAAGCTGATTTTAGGTCCAGACTTTATTCGTGATTCCACAGAGAAAATTGAACTTATTCGTCATAGGATGAAAGAAGCCCAGAGTAGACATAAACCCTGTGCCGGTAACCGGAGAAGGAAGTTAGAATTTTCTGTGGGAGATCTTGTGTACATTCGTTGTCACCTATGAAAGGCGTTGTACGTTTCAGTCGATCGGGAAAGTTAGCGCCTCAATATATTAGGCCATTTCCTATCACTGAACGTATTGGTTCCATGGCTTATCGCCTATCATTACCCGCTCAGTTTTCTGCCATGCATGACGTGTTTCACATTTCTCAATTACAGAAGTGCCTTCGAGATTCCGATTCTATTCTTGAGCCCGGTGTTGTGAAAGAAATTGAAGTTTCGCCTAATTTAACTTATGAGCAACATCCTATTCGTATTATTGCTTCGGGGGTCAAGCGCCTTCGAAATAAAGATGTTCCCCTTGTGAAAGTTCAATGGTCTTCAAATCCTAAGAATTGTTCTTGGGAATCTAGAGAGTTCATCGAGCGATCACATCCGGACTTGCTTTCCCGTGCTCTTTAAGGTGAACCTTTTATTTCAAATTTCTTTTGTGTTGAATACGCTTTTATGGTTGTTACTTTATATTTTCTTCTTAAATATTGCGAGGACGCAATTTTTTTAAGGAGGGGAGTCTGTAACAACTCGCATATTTATCGATTTTTATATTTAAATATTTTATTTAAATATTTTATCGGTACTTGGAATTTAGTCCGAAAAGCTACTTTTTGCATACGGTCAAATTAGGACTCGAGACCACTCCCATTGAGTTTAAAATGCCGTTTGCGACATTTTTAAGTATAAGCTTCGATATGTTTGGAGTAAGTTGATTTTTGCTACTTTTTCACTTTGGGTTTGAGTTTTGGTTCAGCCCAATGTTTAATTTTTACTCAAATCTGAGCCACTCCTCCCCATTCACCCTTACTTTCTCCTCTTTTCAATTCTAAAGCATCAATGGTGGGAGAGATGGGAAATTAAAACTCCAAAACCCTAGTTTTCTTTTGCAAATCAAGCTCTAGCTCCAAACTAATAGAAGAACCCATTGGTAAGCTTCTCTTCTTCTTCTCCAACTCATTCTTTTATCAATTTCAGAAATTCCTAAACCTAACTTTGGGAATGTTCTTCTTTTAAAGCCTAGAATCAAGCTTCTTGAGTTGAATTTGAAGAGTGGCTGATTCTCCTTTGCTTTCAAGCTTCTTCTTCAATCGTTTGGGTTCAAAGGTGAGATTTTTATCTCACATCCATGCTTATATTTATCTTCGATTGTTAGGTATGAATTCCGAACACTTATTCGTGTGCAATTGCTTTTGGTTTGGATTGATTTGGTGAACATTCCAATTTTTAGTGTTTTGGGTTCAATTCTTTAAAAATCATGACTTTGGTGTTTTGATCATGTTTTTGGTGATGAACCGAGGAGCTTATATGGCCGGGTAGTCAATTGGCTTAAACCTTTAGTGCCGTCGCTCGACCGATTGCAAATTGAAGAGGTTTGCACCTCATTTGAAATAGGGTTCAATTTGTAGAACATCAGGGTCGGCCGACCGAACCCCTGGGTCGGTCGACCGACCTGCTACTAAGGTGCATAAGCACCTTTCTGTCTCTGGTCTGGTCGACTGGCTACAGGGCTCAGCCGACCGACCTGCTTCCCGAGGAATTTTCTGAAATAGGGTCCGGTCGACCGAGCTCTGTAGCCGGCCGACCGACCTGATGCAATTTGGCCTATTTCGCCTAGTTGCTTGAATTTTCAACTTTAATCGACTCGTGTTGTTTCCTATTTGTTGTTATCATTTATTATGACTTTGATGACTCCTTTTTAGGGATTTTTGAATATCCATTTCGATGGATTCTTTATCGGTTTCGTTGGATTTTTATTCACATCTTCGTATGTGAATTTTATTGATTGATTGTTCCTACTATCTTCTTTGTGATTTGTCACTTTAAAAATATAAAGGTTTTGAATACTAATAGTAAATATCAAAACTCTTTCCTCAAATGATTTCAACACTATTTTATTACAAAGCTCGTTTTCTTAAACCGTTTTCCAATCTATTAGTATATACAAGCCTTTACCTCACTCGTATGAGAAATCTAATTAAACGACTTAGTAAAACGTGTGGTATGAAACGCTTGCGTTTACTTCGCCGGTTAATTCTTGGACTTGTTCGATTGTATCTCTTGTGACAATTTTATAATGGAGATCTACAATTTGTTCGTAAATATTTAAGTTAAGCTAGTGGTTATGGGACATGAAGCTAAACTCATATATTTACTAGCTTAGTGTAATTGACACTTCTCGTTGATCATGACGATCATCTTTGTGATTTAGACTAGCAATGTGCGATGTCTCTTTGTCTGCGAGGGAGACTAAACCACGTTTTGTGGAGTTTCGACTCAAATTGGTGGGGTAGCAACCCATGGTCTTCGGGCCGTTTGTGGAGCTCCGGCTCAATTTGTGATGGTTAGCAACCATGGAATTAGCGTTCCGTTTGTGATACACGTGTAGGTGAGCTTTATGCTCCCATTTGTGATAGGCCTCCCCCACTTTTTGTGATTTCTGGATTTCTTGAGATGATTTCTAGAATTTGTGTTTCACCAATTTTCGTGATTTCCATTGATAAGTTTTATCAATATTTGTGCATTGGTGAATTTGTGTGTCATTGACTTTTGTGATTGACATTGATATAATCGTCAATATTTATGGTTTGGTGAACGAAATAAGGAGTATGACATTTCTTTGACTCTTGTGTAGATTTTGTGATATTGATTAATCTCTTATTGATTTTCAATTACTTATATATATCACAGCTTGGCATTGTGATTATTATGTGTTTAGTCATATCACTTACTCTATATCGTTTCATCTGATATTTATAGTTAGACTGATCCGTTTATTATTTTCATATTAAATAATACTCGGGTCAGACCGAGATGTTACAGGTGCTTCTGCTTGACTTCTCACTTGGGATTGATTCCTCTGACTTTTGGCTAACTACTTAGATTAGTAGTTTTTTTGTTGTATACACTTGAGATATAGACTCATAGTTGTATTCTTTTGTGTAGCACATGTTGCTATTCTTTTGTATTATTGTGGATCTTTTTGACCACTACTCTGATATACACTTTCATGTGTTAGTTATATATTTATATCTCCTTCCGCCTTTGTGATATGAATTATCTGTGACTGATTTATGTTATGTTTGTTTCTATATTTGTTTCCGAAGGACTTATATAGCCACTGTGTAGTAGTTTTGAGTTGGTATCGGTATGTCAGATTTCCTCTTGAAATAAAATGCATGTTTTATTATCTGACATATCGGTGCTCACACAAAGCAATTACATGGATGGTCGCTCCTCAACAACCTTATTCTTCGTGCTAGTCGACAGCATTACTCCGTAGTGTTCTTGTCTAGCGTGGGTATAGAGGTGGGGCGTCACAGCATGGTATCAGAGCCAAACTTCGGAACAATGTAGAATAATTTAACAAGGATCATAGTCCTAAGTCCTTCTTAGGAATCGTGCCTTAGGATTTAATTCGAGTCTTCGTACCGAATCATCCTATTTTCTTTATGATTCCTTGTTTATCTATCAAGATTGCTTGATATTCATTTTGTGAATAACCTTTTTCTTCTTCTTTATTTCTTTCTAAGGGAAGAGAAATGGTTAGACCTGGCCGTCCCAGCGCCGGTCAATCTAGTGCTACTCCCCAAGATGGAGTTTTTATGACTACCCAGCAACTTCTTGACCTTGTTACGAATGCTCAAGCAGCTGGTTCTAATCCGGAACCTACTCACCATAAATCTGGATTTGCACGCCTGTGTAAAGCCTACACTAATTTGGGTAGGATGCCATTTAAAGGTTCTGAAACTATTATTGAAGTCCAGACTTGGTTAAGGACATGCGATCGAATCTTTTCTCGCATGAACCTCATTGATCTTCACCGAGTTCAGGTGGCTTCTAGTATGCTCTAAGAAAGAGCATTAGACTGGTACGAGCTTTTGATTTCTGAAATAAATGAAGCGGATCTCACTTGGGAGAAATTCCGAGAGCGCTTCGAGTTAAAATTCGTACCAGAAGCTGAGAAGGTGACTTTGGCTCGCCGTTTTATTGACCTTGTTCAAGGTGAATCTTCCATGACTGACTATGTCGCGTCTTTTGAATCTCTCTCTAAATACGGGGTTGAATATATCAACACCCCATTGAAGAAAAATCAAAGGTTTGTCTATGGCTTAAACACAAATCTCAAGAAGCCATTACTTCTAAAATTAGAAGTTTCTTTCGACCAACTCATTGATATCGCCTTCGTCTTGAAGAGGCGGATAGGGAAAATGATGTTGAAGTGGTGGGTTCCAAACCAAGCTTCAACTCCAACAAGAAAAGGCCCAGTAAATTCAAAGGTCCTTATCCCAATAAGAAAGGGAAGCAAGCAACCCCAGTGGCAAAGACTTCTTCCTTTGGTCATGGGGAATGCTATAATTGTGGTTCGAAGGACCATTACGCGAACAAGTGCCCAAAGTCCCTCTCTTGTTGCTACTCCAAAGGTCCCGGTCATGTTATATCTTCTTGCCCCAAGCTTCAGGGCAGGAAGGAGGAGCATGAAAAACATCTTCGGATTGTGTTGGAAACTCTTGGGAGTAATCAATTAAAAGCAAAATTTTCTAAATGCCATTTTTGGCACTCTCGTGTGAAGTTTCTCGGTCATATTAGTTTCGAATCCGGAATTTCTGTGGATCCTTCAAAGATTGAAGCGATTCAAGATTGGAAGAGACCAGAGAGTGTCACGAAGATTCGTAGTTTTCTTGGGTTGGCGGGTTATTACTGCCGTTTTATCAAAGACTTTTCTAAGATTGCCGTGCCTCTCACTAGCTTAACGAAGAAAGGTGTTAAATACATTTGGTCGGACAAATGTGAAACTTCTTTCCAGAAATTAAAAGAACTCCTTTCTGATGCTCCTATTCTTGTTATTCCCGAGGGGAATCAGGATTTCGTTGTTTATACCGATGCTAGTCGTGTTGGTTTGGGTGCCGTTCTTATGCAAAAAGAACGTGTTATTGCTTATGCTTCTAGGCAATTAAAGCCTGCTGAGACTAGATATGCCACTCATGATTTAGAGCTCGCGGCTATTGTTTTTGCTCTTCGGATTTGGTGTCATTATCTTTTAGGAGAGAAATTTGTTCTTTATACCGATCATAAATCCTTGAAGTATTTATTCTCTCAAAAGGAACTTAATTTGCGTCAACATCGTTGGCTCGAATTTCTTGCACCATATGATCTTCATATTCTTTATACTCCCGGTAAGGGTAATCGTGTCGCCGATGCTTTTAGCCGTAAACAACAAGCTGTTGTTTCTATGGTGATATCTGAATGGAACGATCTCGAGATTTTATCCACTTGTGAGATTCGAGACCGCGTATCCGATTTATGCTCATCGTTTATTTTTTGTAGCCTTGAGGCTCATCCTTCTCTTTTAGACCGCATTCTTGAAGCTCAAAGGCTAGATCCTGAATTGGCTCTTCTTGGCCAAAATATTAAGGGTAAGATTGATATTGTAAGTTTGAAAGACTTTATATTGATTCTCGTGGCGGCATTCGAAAATTTGGTAGACTTATCGTGCCAAATATTAGTGATCTTCGTAAAGATATTTTAGAAGATTCTCATCATTCTAAATTTACCATTCATCCCAGTATTAGTAAAATGTACGCAGATATGAAGAGACTTTATTATTGGGAGGGAATGAAACTTGACATCGCTAACTTCGTTAAGCGTTGCATGACTTGCCAACTCGTTAAGGCAGAGCATCAAAGGCCCGGTGGATTATTGCAACCTTTAGAGATTCCAATTTGGAAGTGGGATCAGATCTCCATGGATTTTATTGACGGCCTTCCCCGTTCTCGTTCGGGTCATGATAGCTTATGGGTGATTGTTGATAAACTTACAAAATCTGCCCATTTTATTCCCGTTCGATCTAATCGAACCGTTGCTCTTTTGGCCAAACTCTTTATCAAAGAAGTTGTTAAATTGCATGGAGTTCCTACTTCTATTGTTAGCGACCGTGATCCATTGTTTACTAGTGGATTTTGGAAGAGTCTTCAAAAAGCTTTAGGAACGAAGTTTAGTTTTAGCACCGCTTGTCATCCCCAGTCCGATGGACAAACCGAGCGTGTGAATCAAACTCTTGAAGATCTTCTTCGTGCATGTGTTCTTGATTTTGGTGGAAGTTGGGAAGATCATATTTCACTTGTTGAATTTTCCTATAATAATAGCTTCCAATCTAGTATTGGTATGGCACCTTTTGAGGGACTCTATGGAAGGCCATGCCGATCTCCTTCTTGTTGGCTTGAGGCCGGTGAGAAGCTGATTTTAGGTCCAGACTTTATTCGTGATTCCACAGTGAAAATTGAACTTATTCGTCATAGGATGAAAGAAGCCCAGAGTAGACAAAAATCCTATGCCGATAACTGGAGAAGGAAGTTAGAATTTTCTGTGGAAGATCTTGTGTTCATTCGTGTGTCACCTGTGAAAGGTGTTGTACGTTTCAGTCGATCGGGAAAGTTAGCGCCTCGATATATTGGGCCATTTCCTATCACTAAACGTATTGGTTCCATGGCTTATCGCCTATCATTACCAGCTCAGTTTTCTGCCATGCATGACGTGTTTCACGTTTCTTAATTACGGAAGTGCCTTTGAGATTCTGATTCTTGAGCCCGGTGTTGTGGAAGGAATTGAAGTTTCGCCTAATTTAACTTATGAACAACATCCTATTCGTATTATTGCTTCGGAGGTCAAGCGCCTTCGAAATAAAGATGTTCCCCTTGTGAAAGTTCAATGGTCTTCAAATCCTAAGGATTGTTCTTGGGAATCTAGAGAGTTCATCGAGCGATCACATCCGGACTTGGTTTCCCGTGCTCTTTAAGGTGAACCTTTTATTTCAAATTTCTTTTGTGTTGAATATGCTTTTATGGTTGTTACTTTATATTTTCTTCTTAAATATTGCGAGGACGCAATTTCTTTAAGGAGAGGAGTCTGTAACAACTCGCATATTTATCGATTTTTATATTTAAATATTTTATTTAAATATTTTATCGATACTCGGAATTTAGTCCAAAAATTTACTTTTTGCATACGGTCGAATTAGGACTCGGGACCACTCCCACTGAGTTTAAAATGCCGTTTGCGACCTTTTTGAGTATAAGCTTCGATATGTTTGGAGTAAGTTGATTTTTGCTACTTTTTCACTTTGGGTTTGGGTTTGGGTTCAGCCCTATGTTTAACTTATACTCAAATCTGAGCCATTCCTCCCCATTCACCCTCACTTTCTCCTCCTTTCAGTTCTAAAGCATCAACGGTGGGAGAGATGGGAAATTAAAACTCCAAAACCCTAGTTATCTTTTGCAAATCAAGCTCTAGCTCCAAACTAATAGAAGAACCCATTGGTAATCTTCTCTTCTTCTTCTCCAACTCATTCTTTTATCAATTTCAGAAATTCCTAAACCTAACTTTGGGAATGTTCTTCTTTTAAAGCCTAGAATCAAGCTTCTTGAGTTGAATTTGAAGAGTGGTTGATTCTCCTTTGTTTTCAAGCTTCTTCTTCAATCGTTTGGGTTCATAGGTGAGATTTTTATCTCACATCCATGCTTATATTTATCTTCGATTGTTAGGTATGAATTCCTAACACTTATTCATGTGCAATTGCTTTTGGTTTGGATTGATTTGGTGAACATTCCAATTTTTAGTGTTTTGGGTTCAATTCTTTAAAAATCATGACTTTGATGTTTTGATCATGTTTTTGGTGATGAACTGAGGAGCTTATATGGCCAGGTAGTCGATTGGCGTAAACCCTTAGTGCCGTCGCTCGACCGATTGCAAATTGAAGAGGTTTGCACCTCATTTGAAATAGGGTTCAATTTGCAGAACATCAGGGTCGGCCGACCAAACCCCTGGGCCGGTCGACCAACCTGCTACTAAGGTGCATAAGCACCTTTCTATCTCTGATCCAGTCGACTGGCTACAGGGTTCAGCCGACCAACCTGCTTCCCGAGGAATTTTCTGAAACAGGGCCCGGTTGACCGAGCTATGTAGCCGGCCGACCGACCTGATGCAATTTTGCCTATTTCGCCTAGTTGCTTGAATTTCCAACTTTAATCGATTCGTGTTGTTTCCTATTTGTTGTTATCATTTATTATGACTTTGATGACTCCATTTTAGGGATTTTTGAATACCCATTTCGATGGATTCTTTACCGGTTTCGTTGGATTTTTATTCACATCTTCGTATGTGAATTTTAGTGATTGATTGTTCCTACAATCTTCTTTGTGATTTGTCACTTTAAAAATATAAAGGTTTTGAATACTAATAGTAAATATCAAAACTCTTTCCTCAAATGATTTCAACACTATTTTATTACAAAGCTCGTTTTCTTAAACCATTTTCCAATCTTTTAGTATATACAAGCCTTTACCTCACTCATATGAGAAATCTAATTAAACGACTTAGTAAAACGAGTGGTATGAAACGCTTGCGTTTACTTCGCCGATCAATTCTTGGACTTGTTCGATTGAATCTTTTGTGACAATTTTATAGTGGAGATCTATAATTTGTTCGTAAATATTTAAGTTAAGCTAGTGGTTATGGGACATGAAGCTAAACTCATATATTTACTAGCTTAATGTAATTGACACTTCTCGTTGATCATGACGATCATCTTTGTGATTTAGACTAGCAATATGCGATGTCTCTTTGTCTGCGAGGGAGACTAAACCCCATTTTGTGGAGTTTCGACTCAAATTGGTGGGGTAGAAACCCATGGTCTTCGGGCCGTTTGTGGAGCTTCGGCTCAATTTGTGATGGTTAGCAACCATGGAATTAGCGTTCCGTTTGTGATACACGTGTAGGTGAGCTTTATGCTCCCATTTGTGATAGGCCTCCCCCCCTTTTTGTGATTTCTGGATTTCTTGAGATGATTTCTAGAATTTGTGTTTCACCAATTTTCGTGATTTCCATTGATAATTTTTATCAATATTTGTGCATTGGTGAATTTGTGTGTCATTGACTTTTGTGATTGACATTGATATAATCATCAATATTTATGGTTTGGTGAACGAAATAAGGAGTATGACATTTCTTTGATTCTTGTGTAGATTTTGTGATATTGATTAATCTCTTGATGATTTTCAATTACTTATATATATCACAGCTTGGCATTGTGATTATTATGTGTTTAGTCATATCTCTTACTGTATATCATGTCATCTGATATTTATAGTTAGACTGATTTACTATTTTCTTATTAAATAATACTCGGGTCAGACCGAGATGTTACAGGTGCTTCTGCTTGACTTCTCACTTGGGATTGATTCCTCTGACTTTTGGCTAACTACTTAGATTAGTAGTTTTTTTGTTGTATACACTTGTGACATAGACTCATAGTTGTATTCTTTTGTATAGCACGTGTTGTTATTCTTTTGTATTATTGTGGATCTTTTTGACCACTACTCTGATATACACTTTCATGTGTTAGTTATACATTCATATCTCCTTCCGCCTTTGTGATATGAATTATCAGTGACTGATTTATGTTATGTTTATTTCTATACTTGTTTTCGAAGGATTTATATAGCCACTGTGTAGTAGTTTTGACTTTGTATCGGTATGTCGGATTTCCTCTTGAAATAAAATGCATGTTTTATTATTTGACATATCGGTGCTCGCACAAAGCAATTACATGGATGGTCGCTCCTCAACAGCCTTATTCTCCGTGCTAGTCGACAGCATTACTCCGTAGTGTTCTTGTCTAGCGTGGGTATAGAGGTGGGGCGTGACATTAACTCTTATGCCCTCATTGACCCCTTTATTAATAATTGTCTCTTCACTTGAAGCAACAGACTCTCCACTCCTTCGCAAGTTAAAATCGATCGATTTCTTTTCAATTCCTACTGGAAAGATTCTTATCCTCTTTCCATGGCCTTCCTTCGATTCTTTTTGACCAGTTCCCCTTCTTCTTGAATCTGATGACTCTACCGCTCCAGATCTTGCTTTAGATTTGAAATGTCGTAGCTCTTAGAACCCGACTTCGAGGATCTAGTAAGAGCCTAGGCCCCTTCTACTTTCGCCATCGCCGTTCAAAAACTCCGATCGCTCAAAAAATTCCTCAGATCCTGATCCAGATCTATCTAGGGAACCCTTAGATTTTGCATCTATAGCCACCGAGATGCCATCCTTGGCATCAATATTCATAAAAAATCTAGAACCTTTTCTCATATCGGGAGATCTAATCTTTTGAACCTAGAATATGAGCTTGAAAGACTCATGAAATAAGAAGAAGTAGGTTGGAGGTAGAGATCCTATGCCCTTTGGCTTAAAGACAGTGATAGAAATACTACATACTTCCATACAATCGCAAAAGGTAGAAGAAGAACCAACTACATATTTAATATTCAACATAAAGGTTCCTTATACCGCGACTAATTTGAGCTTACCACATCTTCACCACCAACTACAGGCTGCTTCTCTGTAGATCCCACCCTCCCTACCCCTCTATTGCTTACGAAGATCTCTATCCTATGCCATCCAGCTACATATAGATCACCCGTTTTCTGAGGCCGAGATCCTTGCTGTTCTCAAAGACATGGAGGATAACAAATCCCTTAGCCCTGATGGTGTTTGCCCCAAAACAAATCCCTTAGCCCTAATGGTTTTAACCCCCTCTTCTTCAAATACTTTTGGCCCACTATTAAAAATGACATTATCAACATGTTTGAGGAGTTCTACTCTAATCCCTTCCTTATCACCAGAACAATTATACCAACTTTGTTCTAATTCCAAAAAAAAGGCTGGTGCCAACTCTATCCCTAGCTTCCATCCCATTAGCCTCCTTAACACCTCTTTTAAACTCATTACTAAAGTCCTAGCCAACCACCTTTAACTTTGCATTTCCTCCCTCGTTGAGCCTGTGGAATTTGCATTCATCCATGGAAGATCTATCCTCGACAGTGTTCCTGTCACCCAAGGATTCATATCTTCAAGCTCGAGTTTTCCAAAGCTTTCGATTCCATTAATTGAAACTTCATCCTTAACACCCTTCGATACCGTGGCTTCCCTAAGTGGCTAGCCTTTCTGTCTTCCTAGAATATTAGATTGAAATGGTCACACTTAGTCAGCCTATCAACTATGACCCATGTATTCTCATTCCCCGCCTTTGTTCTCGGCAATCCATTTATAAATTCCATTAAATCTTAATCCCATTTCAATATCGAAGCCTTTGAACGCTATATAAGACATATTGGCTTCTTATTTTTTGCCTTAACTTGTTGGCATATGAAACATCTCTTTATGCATTTCCAGCATCTCTCTTCATCCCTTCCTAATAGAAATTTTGTTTAGACCTCTGTACATCTTTATACCCCTAAATGAATGGAAACCTTTAAACAATGGCATTTGTCCAAAATCGACTTCTAATGATCTACCTAATAAGGAACATATAATCTTCCTTTCTTTTGAAGCCAATCCTACTTAACAACAACAAAGCCTTTAGCTCTTCAATTTCAGCACCACTCTTCAAGCTTCGGATCCTTTCGACACTAGTGGATCCTCCTTTTGTCTTCCACCAATCTTCTCAATAAGAGCTGGGTGAACTTCCAGGCACGACAATGCCCCAAAATTATGACTTGGACCAACAATAAACCAAAATTGTACATTACAAGTAGCCAAATTCTCTAAGGCATCCCATTCTTTGATCATAGCCAAAACACAACTCTGGTGCATCAGGCTCAAGCCATTAACTATCTTGTTTTCTTTCCTATGTATACTCTATCCTAAAATCATACGATGCCAAGAATCTAACCATCTTTATTGGTCATGTTCAACTCTTTTGGAAAGAAAAAATATCTCAAAGGTTTATGGCCTGTAAACAACTCAAATCTTTCTCCTAAATGATAATGCCTCCAAATCTTTAGCATAGAGATAAATACCGCTAACTCTATATCATGAGTTGGATACCGAACCTTTTGTGGTCTTAACTATTTGGAAGCATAAGTGGTAACCTTGCCCTTCTGCATTAACACAACTCCTAAACCCGAACGCAAAACATCCATTAACACTACCATATCTCTGGTTCCCTCAAACAATTAGCAAATTTGGAGCTTCGTTCAATTGGAGCTTCAACTTTCAAAATGATTCTTCATACTCCCTTATCCAAACATATCTTTAATTCTTTTAGGTAACTCTTTTAAATAGTGTTGCTATTCTAGAGAAATCCTTAATGAATCTCTAATAGTATCCAGCCAATTCCACGATACTCCTTGTATCGGTAATAGTCTCTGGTATTTTTTAATTATTTGTAGCTTCGACTTTTAAAGGATCTATAACCAATCCCTCATTTTAAAGCACATGAGCTAGAAGCTTTACCTTCGATTTCCAAAAATGACATTTGGAAACTTCGTCCTTAACTTGTGCTATCTCAAGTTATATAATACCAATTTAAGACGAACTTCATGATCCCCCTCATCCCTTGAACACCTTAAAACATCATCTATGAAGACCAACACAAACATATCCAACTGATCGTGGAAGACTCGGTCATAAGATATACAAAGAAAGCTAGAGCACTGACATGACCAACCACTCATATGAACCATACTTTGTCCTAAATGCGATTAGCAGAATACCCGCTTCAGCAACCTTAGTTTGATGGAATATCGTAGCCATATCTAATTGTGAGAATACCATTGCTCCACTTAACTAATCAAGTAGGTCATCTACACTCAATAATCGGCAACGATTCTTTATCGTTAGCTTATTCAATTCTTATTGCTGATGCACATCCGAAGCAATCCATTTGACTTTCACAAATATCGTAGAAAGCCCCATGGTAAACTACTCGATCTAATAAAGATTTAATGCTCAAGTTCCACTGGTTGATTCTTCAATTTCTCCATTCCTTTAGGTGGTTGCTCGGCGATCTAGTAACAGGTTGTGCCCTTGGTACTAAACTAATGTGGAACTCAATTTCTATTTTCAAAGGCAAACCAATCACCAGTTCAAACACGTTGGCAAATACACGCACTATAAAAGTGTATCGGTCTCTCTTCTAGACTTTCCACTACACATAAAGAAACCAAAGACCTTCCCTCATCTTGTCAAAAGGTACCGTATTTTTATCTCTTCCTTTTGGTTTTTACACAACAATGATTCTCTCATTACAATTAATTCTGGCTCCATTTTGAACTATCCACTATATACCCAAAAACATTCTATGCCGCTCAAAGTCAAATACAAATGAATCATACAAAAACGGATGGTTATATAGACTAACTCTAAGTTGGTGCACTTTAACCTGAGAGTGGCGTACCAACCAATTGGATTAACCATATGCAATGAAGTTATCAAGTAGGTAACATCCAATCCTACTCTATTGACCACATCATTGGAAATAAAAGAATGTGTAGCTCTAGTTTCAAGCAGAGCTCTAATTGAGAAACCAAAAATGGAAATCAAACCTTCCAAAATATTCTTGCTTTCCTCTTAGGGGAAGGTCCTCCTCTCAGCCCTTCCAAAGCAAACAACCTTACATGCTTCAGCTGTTAAAACCCGATATTGAGAAGAAATTAATTAAAAAGGAATATTTCATAAATTAATTAAAATGGGTTTTTATAAAGATTTAATGTAAATGATTTTGGAAATTGATTGGAAATAAATGGAATTTGATGATAAATTTAATTAATTTTAAGAAATGTTAAATAATATTTGAATATATTGAAAATGACCATAATATTCTTGAAATTAGTAATGATGTAAACAAAATTATAAATATAATTCAGAAGAAAAAGTAAATTTTATTTTATTTAAATATGTAGTTGTGAATTTATTTAATATATAGGCCTAAAGATGTAAATACGGAAACAATTATGGAAAGTAAATATTGTAGAATTATGTTATGATAATAAGCAATTGTGGAGAATAAATTATGAATTTTTATTTGGGTTTTAAGCGAACTAGTTATGCTAAAAAAATTAATTAGTAGAAATAAGAAGATAGATAATTATTTTGGTGCTTTTATGAAGCCCATTAGGCCCAAATTCAACACTTAGAAAAATCTCCGCTTCTTCCCTAATAATTCTAGAAAGCTCTTCACCATTTACGAATTTATCTCCAGTATGTACATTTTATTTTCATCTTCATTAATCACTATTACAGGAAAACTTAACTGCCCCTTTCAATTCAAAATTAAAAATTGTTATAAATCTTTAAAAATTCTGGGTAAAATATGTATAATTAACAACATCATTCTACACCTGGTTATAAAAAGAAGCTAGTGTTTTGATTAAGATTTTGGGTTCACTAGAAATCTAGAGTGAAGAGAAAAAGAAGAGAAAAGTGAGCGAACTAGGAGATTGAAGCTTCTATACTCTGAATTCCACTCATAAATCTATGTTATAATGCAATGTGTATTGTGTTTATATCTTTTTTATCTCCATGAATTGTTTTTGCCTTGTTCTTCGCTCACTTTTAAACTATGTGCACTCACCCCATTTGCTATCAATAAAAACCCATTATATTGCATTGTGATTTGTGTTGCTTTTGTATGAATTTGGATGGTTAAATTGTTATTTGGGTTTGCATTGAAATTGGGTTCATCGAAGGGGTGAATTGATTGAACTAATGATGACCAAAAGGGAACAAACTTGGAAGTATATGCTTTCAAAATAACACCAGGGGTCAATCCCCAACTCATGACCAGCCGACTTCTCATGTATGGGTGTCGCTGGTGGCGGTTGACCTAATTTATTCGATGTTTATTAGAATAATAATAGTATAATATTTAATTTATATAATTTTTAAAATTTAATAGAAATATGGTTTTGAAAAGAATATATTGGCGAATTGTAAATATGAAATTAATTTTATACCAAAATTTATTTAATATTATTATTTAATGAAAATTTAATTTTTGATTATTAATTTTATAAAAATCCTATAAAATTATAGAATAATATAAATTGGTTCTAACTATTATTTTATAACATTCAAAGTATATTTCATGAATTTGAATATAATATAAAGTTTTGGAAATATATTTTATGGATTTTTAACAACAATAAATTGATTTGGATATTATATAATTTATTTAAAAATTAAATGATTGTTATGAGTAATATTTAAATTTTACAAGCTATTTTAAGATGTTTAATAATCAAATGAAGTGGTTAAATATTGTTATTATTTATGTGAAAATTTATAAAGGTTAGTGAATTCTTATTTTAAATTATCAAATGTTCTTATAATATTTATTTATTTATTTTATTTGGAATTTAAGCAGGGTTTTTTACAAGGCCCTTTACCTCTTTATTAAACAACAAAAGAAAAAATTGGATAGGGTTACCTAAAAAACCCAGCCATCTATAAAGAAAGTTCCTATCATTTTCAATGTACAAGTCATCTTTATTCCTCTTGCTTATGCTAGCAATAATTGATTTCATGCATTGCCATATAATACCCCCTTCCTTTTTCTTGTCTTTTTAAAAAAGTCTCAAGTTCCTTTCTCTCCATAATTCAAACATAAAATAATCCAAAATTCTCAAGTTCCTTTCTCTCCATAATTCAAACATAAAGAATTTTTGATCGAAATCCTTTCCATCTCGTGGCTTTATAAATCTTAATCTTGTCATTCTCAGGGTTTACTAATAAGCAGCCACATCTACCTAATCTTAGCACTTCCATCCAGATATGCATGCTTACGGTACATACATAAAATAAATGAGTGTTCGTCTGATTTGCCGCTTCACACATTGGACACATTGACATATAAAAATAAATTGGTATTCTTATGATATTTATTAATGATTATAAAACTTATATGATGGATATATAAAGGAATTTTATGATGTTTGTACATTTATCTAGATATCATTTTATATATAATATAGTTTAATATTATATTTTATTATGGAAGATATTATTATGTCTTCAACATAGAAAATATATATATATATATATATATATATATATAATTACTTGGATTACTATATGTGTTTTCATTTTCGTATGGCGATAAATTTGAATAATCGGACTAGTAATACCATCTGGAATGAGACTTTCGGTTATTTATTAGACTCGTTATATAGAAATAAGATGTCATTTGAGTGTAGTTTATGAGCACTAAATAAACGAAATAGTATCACATGGTGGTATGAGACGCTGATGTGATATTTATTCGGTTATTTAGTGTAAGTAGAAGACATTCATAGGACGTGACAATGGACGATATTAGTGAGGTGATGCTCGAGATTGAGAAAACTCATGGATGTTGAGTTATGGATGTATCTGAGGGCACTTCATGATAGATAAGTGTGTGTAAGTGTATATATACATAATCTACTTGTCTATCATGAAGTGCTCTCGAATATGATTTGGAGTTAGAGGGAAACAAATTAGGCCAATGTCCACCCAAGAGGCCTGATCGTGGGGCCGCGCTCTAGCTCTATGATACCTTTATTATTTCTTAGATGTGTATCTTAAGATTTTAGTGAAGGTTGGTTAGCCCTTAGGGTGGGTAGCCTTGGCTCCTTTGCCACATAGGCCAATAGTGTGTTACCATAGAGGCATGATCTAGGATCGTGACGAAGGGTCCTCGCGTTAAAAAGTACATTAGGTGGATATTGTCATGATTATGAAGGAGGTAATTAAGGATTGTCAGAGAGTTTCCGAGTGGGTAACCCAAGGCTCCTGGAGCATGCGATTAGCTATTGGCCTCTCATTTGGTTCTACACGGAGTGGTAGATAAGTACATAGTATTTATACACCTTATCTAAGTATAAAATGTATAGCTATAGTGGAGTAACCCACATATTATAATACGAATCTACTTTGGACCTTGTATCTGTTTATAGTCAACTCCCATCACCACTAGATTTGATTTGTTGTGTATATAACATATTTTTATATTGGCTGGTTATGCCTTGCCACAACATTGACATGCCCAGGAATGTCTATTAGTATTTATTTTGGACATTGTTAAGTTATTGCTACTTTACTTTATAATTTCTTATGTATATGGACGATGATTTATTTTTTAGAGGATTCGCCTATTCGATATGGTTTTCATGATTTCTTATTGACTGATTTATATAAGGCTGATGAAAATTTCTGCATGGTTTTGTGATGGATGTTATTATAGGATATTTCAACACAAATTATGCTATCACCATTGTACATACGTTTTATTATTACATGCTATTATGAAATCTATCATTATAGTCATAGCCTGACCTGTGTGTTATTTAAAATACCCAGGTCAATCTAAGATATTATAGGTCTAGAGACAAGATGAATAGTTTGTCGATATTGGGCATATTTGGAGGATATATATATATATGTCATTATTTGTATGAATATTATTGAGTTGTATATTCGACACTTTGTATCTATATATGGCAGTGGGAATATGACTTATATTTGTATCCCGCTCAAACTACGTATATTATTCTATTATATATTATTGCTGCATCTAATGATTCAATGTTCTCTCTGTTATTTATTATGTATTGTATATTGTCATGTCTTGGCGGTGCATATATTTATTATTTTATACTCGGACCACAAATATTTATGGTGTGTATTATATGATATGAGATATGTATGGGTGTTAGCCCAAGTGAATATTCACGTATGTACCACATATTATCTCATTCTTTGTATTATCTAATGGTAATACTTAGTAGTACTCTTGGATAGTATGAGTATAGAGGCAGAAGTGTTACATTAGCTCTATACATTCATCTTCTTATAGTCTGGCTTATCACAGTTATAGCACTTGACATCCACCGCCCTTCCGACTATGGACATCGGAGAGCATATTGTCTCTTTTGAGAACGGTTTTAACAAGTAACCTCTGAAATATCCTTTTAGCTTCCACTTCCTGAGTCTTCTCTTAAGGATACTGCTCCTTCTTCCCCTTATAGTAAGAGCAAATCTCTTATTTGGTTCTTTCTTTGACTTCCTTCCACTCTTCTCTGTGCATGGTACATATTATCATACCTTCTTGCCATATCAACTAAAACTTAAAAGGAGATGCCAAGTGTGCCAATACCTTATGATCCATCTCTTGCTTCAGTCCCTGTATAAACTTTTCATTCTTCTTTAAAGGTTTGTGAATCGGATCTCGGCCATATTTGCTAAGGTGTTGAACTTCTAAATACAATCTTCAACAAAAAGATCTCCCTGCCTGAGATTGAGAAACTCTCTCAATAAAACACTCCCTTAGGAATCAGAAATAAACTTACTCCCGAAACCTATCCCTAAACTGCTCCCAAGTAATTTCGAATTCAGGAGTCTTAACGGTCATCGTCCCTCCCACTGATCTAAGTGTCTTCATGCAACTTTCTATAGGCCAGCCACCTCTTCTACACATCTTCTAGCCCCAAGTCAATAAAATATGCTCGCTTGCCTTCAGCCAGTTTAGTACTTCCACTGTCGACCCTTTCCTAAAAAACATCTTGCATCCAAGATTTTGGTAACCCAGATTTAACTTCAAAATGTCCTCCCTCACAACCAGCCTTAGCCTAGCAACCTTTGGCATAGCCTCTCTCTTCATTTGCTCCGTAAATTGCTAGAATAAAACATTTATATCCATACTTGAGACAGGTGTGATAACTTCATTTATTATAGACGGTGGTACTTCCTTTCTATTATCTTCAACAGTTTGAGTATTATCATTATTCCTTCTTTCACTAGCTCTTCCTGTAGTAGTTCATCCACTTTTCAAGTCCATCTTTACTAAGAAAATTTTGCTTTAGATTCAAGAGAAAGATTGAGATTTAGCAATAGAAAATCTCAGTCTCTACTAAACTCATCTATATCACTGTATAAAAAATACAAATTCATTATATAGTCACATATACTTTCCCATGTTGTTTGTTTTCTGTTGACTTATTCTAAGATCTGTCCTACTTAAATGTCTCCTAACCTAAGCTCTGATACCAATTATAACATCCGCCATTCCAAAATACAGATATGAAACCCTAATATGTTGCGGTCATCTTGGAATTATCTTTCGGTGATAAAAATTAGATCAATTACGGTCTTAAGTAAATATTGCAAATACTAATTAAAACACAACATTACAGATTAAGTTGAACAATTTACATCTTTAAAGTCATGCCCGTGCAGGACTCAAAAACATGATACACATAGTCAATAGTGCAATTCCCAACATATGAAGATAATGACATGAATACTTAATACAATGAAAATATAAACCTAAATGCAACACCCAAGCCTCAAGGTTCGTCTTTGGCTTGCATTATTCGTCGTTCCAAAAAAAATCATCTAAGCCCATAAACTCAATCTACTAGAAGAATTACCAGCAAGTTTATAGGGAAAATAAGAATAAAACCTTGGGTCGAATATAAATTTTAGTATGAGCAATATATTGCCCTAAACGTAAAAGATCGTGAGACCACACCGCGTATTATGTGGAATGGGTTTTCCCTTATTATACCAAATCAATAAACCATCTGATTCATTAATAAACCTAAGCCACTAGTTCAAAAATCATGTGTCAAGTAATACTATGTAGCCACAACTGAAAGCAACCACTTGGTTTGTTTCATAGAAATATTACAATATTTCAGTATAACTAAAATGCCTTACCCTTGACTTCCCCTAGGGCCTTATGTCCATTTTCTACAGACATATGCCGTTAAAGTCACATGATTAGGGTGTCACTAAGGCCTTATGGCTCCCTAGTTTACTAAATACATGCTAACACATTCATGGTTTCGACAGGCAACTAGGCCTTACATCTTTTTGTATCAAACTTCTATTGCCACTCTTGGCCCTATGCCTATTTTAGTTTTGTATTTTGGATGCCATTTTAGGCTTTTACTCCCTCTTTGCTCTCGGTTTCTAGATTTCCCTTCTAGGCCTTACGTCTTCCTTCATTCTTTTGGTTGCCATATTAGGCCTCACACTAATTGTTTTTGTGTTTGAATAGATGCTTCCTTAGGCCTTATTCTAATTCTTTTGATTTCGGTTGATATAAATGGCCTTACTTCAATTTTTTTAGTTTCGGTTGTCATACCTAACATTACACCAACGCTTTCGTATTTGGTTCCTAGACTGCCACTCTTGACCTTACGTCTCTTACCGATCCTACCACCTAACCATTCACTATTAGACTTTTACTTAGCTATTTATTAAGCTAATGTTACATTTAACCGCGTTTTAGTTATCTACCATACTTACTATATTTTCATCTATTTTTAAGCTCTAGTTTATGCCATCTTAAGCCTTAGTATACATGATTGTCCCTGTGAGTTACTAGTTTTGATTTTTACACTCTACCGAGATTTACACTGCTCTCAACAATCACCACCCTCGATCTCATCAGGGGAAGCTAATCTTATTTTAGCTTAGGTGATTTATGCTATTTAAATCTTTAATATTTTGAAATCATCTCCTTTACTCATACTTCCTCTTTAACCACCGGCCGCCTGTGGCCCTCGATTAAAACCTTAGATTTACCTAACCTTAGCTTTATACCCAACTTTTCTAATTAGGTTATTTATTCTCAAGGTTTCAATCATTTATCAGTTCGGCTCTTCCTCCTTCAGCACTGCCCTTTGGTACTCTTTGGGAATCATTCATGCACATATGCAACTAGATTTGGTTGTTTCATGTTCTAGTTTGTTTGACATAGTCTATTCTAACAATCATCAAGTATTTCGCTGACACATTTGACACAAAAAGTGGATCTAGTCTATAACTTAATCAATTATTATCTTATGTAATTAAATTACCTTCCGACCTCAACTAATTGTCGTTCGATTCTTTATTAAAACCCTCTGACCAAACTTATTTTCTCTTGAAAATTACTTAATAGGTTTTCGGTGATCTATGACAAACTTAATCGTGGTTAGTTTCTATTAAATTTCCTCTAGTACCCATATTTTTAACTGTTTCCAATCATATTATTCTTATTTACATCATGTTAATTAATTAGCTTAATGGAACAATTTATAAATCAAAAGCATGTCAAACAACATATTCTTTTCATCATATAACATTCTTGAATGACAAAATCATAAGAAACCATTCATACTCAATTCATTTGTGAGAAATTTAGGGGACAAGAAGGGATTGAGGAATATATTACTCACCTAAGCTTTTGTTTTTAATTGATTGGAGGCTTTATATTTTCCATGCTTTGATCTTTTTCTTCTTCCCCTCTTATTAATGGCAACATGCTCGGGTTTGTTTTTATTTTAATTTAGGACAGAATAAAAACTGAGGTTAGGGATATATTTGAGGCATTATATAGTAAAGGTTTTGGGACTTAATTACCCCTTACTAATTATTTATTTCCCTCTTTACAAAAACAAAATAAATTATACCATTAAGGGTCGCCTTAATATATGTCCCATTTATTTTAAATTCACAATTGGTTGCCTAGTATCACTTGATTTCCACATTTATAATGAGAAAATAACCATCCAATGGATTTTTCCCTATCTTATGTATTCAATTCTTTTACTCAAATAATTAATTCTTTATTTTATTATTTATTAATTTATGGGATGTTACATTAGTCATGTTGCCATCACTATGGTAGGATTGGGCTCCAGCGTACTGAAGGTGCGCTACTTATAAAGTGGCATCCATTTATGCGTTTGTGGTCTATTGCTTTATGAAGATGGACAAGCAAAAAATTGCTCACTTATGTGCCTGAGGCATCGATGTACAAATAGCTCTAAGGAACCGGCCAGTTAAAAGCAGGTGAAATGGGTGAATTTTTAAAAAATATATCGTGTTTTTTTTATTAGGGTTATGAACTTTAGAGAGAATTAGATCTAATCTAAAATATTTTAAACAAACATCTTTATTCTATTTAATTTTAAAAAAATGGTTTTGGTTATTTATATTTTAATCAATATGAGATTTATATAAAATAAAGTATGCCAAATATACTCTTGTGTGTAAGTATGTGTAATATGTACTTTTTAAATTTGATTTGGAGACGAAAACATTTAATTTCTCTTTTAACCTTATTCTATTAATAAGGGATGATTTTGTTTTGTTTGGACAGAGAAACCTTTTAATTCTCTCTCTTTAATTAAATTGATTAATTTATTAAATGACATCAATGACCAAGTTTATATTTGGCATATATTGCGAGTATATCTAAATATAATCTAGTGCATAATGTGTAAGTGCCATATATCATATTGTGTATATAAGTTAATGTGCACGTGTTTAGTGTTAGAATTTACACCGCAACAGACACATTCTCCCTTTACATACCATAAGTTTTCCAAAGCATTTTTTATATGTATGTGTGCATATTTGTATGTATTTATTTATTTATCATTAAGCGGTATTCGTAGTAACAAATATTTGCACCAATTCTCTTCGTCATAACTATATCATATTAGAACTTATTGCATTTGGTTTTGGCCAAAAGTCCAACATCATCCACATTTAACATTGTAAGTCCAAATATAAAATCCTTGATTTAGTAACAAAAATTATTATTAATCATATTGCTTTGTCCAGAGGCTTTTACTTTGAGTTGAATACAGTTGACTGTGAAACTAACCTCATATTTATTGGATAGTATTTTCACTTTTAGTACTTCAACTCAGACCCAATTATAGTTGTTCGATGGACACCATGCCACGATTTAACTACAATCAAAGTACAGTATCCACTGTGAAATTCCACAGTATTCTCAAGTCGATTTAATTGTGTAACATCATCACTTTGAGGTAGTTTGTTTAACCTTTATTATATTAACCAATAGAGAACTTACGAGTGAATCATTCCATATTTATTCACTAACCATTAGTACGTAATCCATTGGTACCACCAGTCCCATATAATTTTTTGTGTAGATTTCTTGTCAAATATAATATCAATATTACAACCTCAATTTCAAGGCCACAAGATACACCCACCTGCCTCCGAGTTTAGGGCAAACTCTCTTAATTTAACCAGGATACAAGATCACCTAATTGATTAACAGGCTACAATCATGCCCAGTTGACTTACGGGCCGCAATTATATCCAATTGATTTACGAGCCACAACCACACTGTTTCCAATCACACTTTGATAGATAGAGACTCGATACACTTTGATATTTTGATCTTCGATTACAAATGATCTTATAATTCTGAATAGCACTAAGATCTTTGAGAGAGAGTGGCAGAGAATCAAACTTGAGATGATTGAGTTTGATTCACTTAGGATTTCATAAAGTTTTGTTAAGAATGATTGAAAATAAGAATGGAAGAGAAAGAGGAGAGAAAACAAAGAAATCTTAAGTGAAAATTCATTGGAAACTACTGAGATATATAGGATAATAACGGCATGTCCATTCGTGAAAGGTTATGACGAATAGACACTTCTTTTGAAAATTTGAATTTTAAAATATACGGCTTCCATGTCGACATGGGGGGTATAGGTATATCGACATCCCCTAGTATTTTTTGAAAATCGATTTTTGTTTTAAAAGAGATTTGCTTTCTAAAGTTTGTCGTTACAATATTAGAATTTTGTAAACTATTTTGAATATACTTTACGATTATAAATACCTTTAAAAAGTGATCTTACGAAATATAAAAGTAATAAAAAATAAATATATATTTTGAGATTAAAGCTAAAACAATAAAACTAGGTGATAGTTTGAAAACAAAAAATGATTTTGAAATTAATATGTTTAAAAATAGTTTTTGAATTAAGGCTAAAATATTTAAACCGAGAGAGAGATGTCATTTTACAAATATAGTTTTGAAAAAAAAATCTAAAAATAAGTCATTTTGAAAATTTCGTGGATTCCATTCCAGTAGAGAAGGTCGTGGGTTCCATCCCACTATTAAAGCGAGAAGGTGGATACCATTCCACAAATAAAATTCTAGTAAAGATATTAGTGCTAAAATTTTAATGTAAATCTAGACTCTATTACTTATCTTGATATCTTGAAATCTTATACTCTTGGTATTCATGAGTCTTCAGTCTTGATTTCTTCAATCTTGAATTCGTCGGTCTGGAATCTCTATACTATACAGTCTTCATTCTCGGTACCTGCATATATATATATGTGTGTGTGTGTGTGTGTGTGTGTGTGTGTGTGTGTGTGTGTGTGTGTGTGTGTGTGTGTATCCTGCATATACATATATATCTAGACAAAGATATTAGCATATATTTTTAATAACAATTCCTAAGGTTGTTGTCATCAAAACCATCATCTCAGGAACTAACGATAACAAATTACATAATTGCCCCTATGACATACCCCTAACTGTATTAATCTCCCACCTGTACCTGGAACCAATTATGGAATCTTATTCCAACTTCCTCGATCCTTTTTCTCAAAAATTAATCAATTCAATCCCTTGGGTGAATGGGTATGCTATTTTTTTTTAATTATATACTATGCCCATTAACTCTCCCTGGCGTTGATAAACTATCTTTATCATGTGGAATTATTTAGAGTATGCCTCTCAACTTTTAGTGCGCTTTAGATTCTTTTTTGAACTATATCTTGAAATTGTTATCATATAATAATGTCATGCAATTCTTAACATTTGGAGTCACCCTCAGCTCAGCTATAAATTTGTTCTTTTATTTATATTTCTTACATTGTAGAACTATTCAAGACGATGCACTTTTCCTTTGGCTTTCCCCTACTTATCTTTTGGAAATTCTAACTTAAAGTTCTTAACTTAGGTTTGAATTATAAATTTTTGATCGACATACTATACTCGACATTATTAATGAAGCTTATGTCTGCACACTCCTTCATAAGAAGTTCAATGTTTCAATAAAAAATTCTTTAGTATTTTATATATACATGAGAAAAATCTAAACTGTCATTAAGTGATCTTTGTTTAGATTTTTTACCTGTTGTATGTATCAGATACATGAGCGAAGTGTGATATTGTAACAATATAACATGCATAATAATTCCAGTTGCCAATGCATAAGAAACCTATCTTACATACTCCATATTAAACAATTGTAATATCATGTCTGCATATGTCATTTGGTACGATCCCATCATCCTTTTATATTAATTATAAAAGATGACATTTTTCCAACAAATGTCAAGTATTAAACAACCAAACCAAACAGATAATAATATGAACACATCGTTAGCAATCATAAGTTTGTTGTTCGCTTGTAGTTATACAGATATATTTTAGTATTTATTAATATTCTTTATTATAGGTGCATGCTCCCTCTGCAACTTAACTAAAATTAAAATTATGCAATTTCTTTGTCAAATACTTACTTAACTCAAATTCTTATTGAATAGTTCTTTCGTATCATTTCTGGGATCATATCCAGTACTCACAAACTTAGTTATTGGTCCCACTGACTTCGAGACATTTTGATTGTGAAGTGCATACAATATTTTCTAAATCATTATTTAGAATCTTTTTTTCAACATAAATGTACAAAAACTCAAAGTCACACCAAATGAGTAAACTCCGAATTAATTAATGCACGTTAAATGAAGAATCTGATAAGTTAGCTTCAATAATTGAAATTTACGATATTGTTCTTATCAACGTGGCTTATATTCCAATTATATTGATCTCTTATTGATGAAAATTTTGCAGCCGATGAATCACATCCTTTCATCTACTAATATTAAAATCATATTTAATAATGTACTTGGAATCCATTTTGAATTTGTGCATATGCAACATGGTATAGTCAACACTCTAAATGGCTTACGTAAGGTTGAGGAAGTTGTTTTCTCGACATTAATAAAATTTATAATTTCTCTTTAATGTGCGAGATTTATCATCAGACATTCTAATGTGATGTGTATATTTAGTTTAATTAATTTTATCAATTATCTTTGTATTGTATCATAATCCATTTTAATATCACGAATTTCTAAAAGAAATTCTTTCGTCAAGAAGTTTTCATTTGTTGAAACAACAATTGTTTCTTAGTGCGATGGAATTGGCATTCATAAACGTTTTGTGAACTACCTAAATACACACACAGAGAGAGAGAGAGAGATACATACATACATACATACATACATACATACATACATATATATATATATATATATATATATATATATATGTTAATGAAACCATTCAATACTTATGTTCATAACATAAATTGATTAATCAAATTGATCGGTCACAACTCCTTTGAGGCGGTCCATACAAGATCTCTTACATAAGGTATTACATGTATCCTCTCGCCTCACGCAACCTATCAATTCCTTAGTCTAGGATATGTAGGGGTTTCTTATAAACTTTTATTTTGTATGATCTCATAAACTATGCCTTGGATGAAATTAGTTTTAACCTTATGCACTTACACTTAAGTACATGACCATATAGAAAGAAGTTAACCCAACTTTACTTATTATCGTATACTTCGTTTAATAAAGTTTGATTACTTCTTATCGATACAATGTTATGCATCGCAGGAAGGGGTGACTTTTGAGACTAAATCTTATTTATTTTTAGGTTTCAGAATTCCTATATATTCAAAAGTTCGATCAATCAATTTTTTTTTGCACATTACGTTTCCTACTACCATTTATATTCAATGAATTTGTCATAAACGTACTACACATGTATCAAATACACATTTTTATTTTCATGATAAATCATCTGCAAATTAACAACATGTGTGGAAACGTTTTTGGTATGATTGGACTTTTGACTGCACACATCTTTATGTATTGATCTGAAGAGTTCACTAATTCTTACGCCCCTTCCACTAAACGACTGCTTTTCCCTTAATTCTAAAACAATCATGAAAAATTATAAACACTTCTATGTTATATAACTAATGCAACAAATACAACTGTTCAAATATATTTATTTCATAGCGAAATTCTAACCATTTATAATAAAATAAAATTATATTCACTTTCAGTCAACACCATAATTAATTATTATTCGATAAATAATATTTGATATATTTACAAAAACAATTTTTCATATTTTAATGCATCCATTGAAAAGTATTATATGGCATGCTCCTACTATTTCTGCCACTAGTATAATAACGTATAAAATATAAAGCTCTATTCAACTACATGAGGAACAACGAGCATAGGCCAAATTACACGATTTTTTGATGGGCCTTTGTTCTGAATTTTATGGTCCTTTGTGCACACATATCCTCTCTCAAGATCCTCTTCCTAATCTTGATTGAGCTTATCAATTAGTGTCACAACGTCAATCGAAGTAGGAAGTCGAGCAAAAGCCCTCTGAAGCAGTCGGTTTCGCTGTACATACAGGGGCTGGTCGAGGCCGAGGAACCTCTGATAGACCGACGTGTTCTTAGTGCAAGAAGCAGGGTCATGAGGCCTCAAGTTGCTGGGCGAAATCCATTTGCAGCCACTGCAAGAAAACAGGTCATGAGGTTAGCCGGTGCTACGAGCTTCATAGATACCCCGATGGTTAGTTCAATGGCAGACGAGGTAGCTCCGCTGGGCAAGGTTGGGGCCAAGTACGCGCTAATGCAGCAGCTGGTAGCAGCTCCTCTATTGCATCTAATTCGTCGACGGTGTCAGCCGTGGGTCAATTGTTCACGAATGAGCAGTGAAAAGCTATTTCCGGCGTGATTGGTAATAGTAAAATTCCTGAAAATCGAGTGAATGGTAAGTTTGATGATACTTCACGGATTATCGATACCGGAGCAACCCATCATGTTACAGGGCAAAGTTCATGGTTATTTGACACACAAAATCTTGAGTGTTCTGTTGGTTTGCCCAATGGTGAAAAAGTGATTGCTACTTTGGTGGGATCTGTATGTGTGACAGACAAAATTACTCTCACCGGAGTACTTTATGTTCCAAACTTGAGTTGCAATTTAATTTTGTTTCTCAACTTAATGATGATTTACGAACTACTGTCCAATTTGATTCTCATACTTATGCTATACAGGACCAAACGAAGGAGCTGATTGGAATGAGAGTTAGGAGAGATGGACTGTACTACTTTAGCAAACTGGAATTTGTGTCAACAGTTGAAGCAACATCAAATTTGGAGTTATGGCATCGTCGGCTCGGGCATCCATCCGAAAAAGTAGTTAATTTAATTCCTCACGTCAAAAATAATAAAGATAGTTTAGATAAAGGGTGTAAAGTATGTATGCGTGCTAAACATCCTAGAGATAAGTTTTCTTTAAGTGACAATAAAGCTTCTAGAATTTTTGAGAAATACACTGTGATTTGTGGGGTCCGTATCGACACGTTTCATCGTGTGGGGCCTGTTATTTTTTGACAATAGTTGATGATTTTTCGAGAGCAGTTTGGATTTATTTGTTGGTTGACAAATTAGAGGTGTTTCAAATGTTTATGTCCTTTGTTGCTATGGTCGATAGGCAATTTTCTCGAACACTTAAGGTTCTTTTCAAAGTGATAACGGAACCGAGTTTAATTGTTTGATTGATTATTTTAATGCAACTGGAATTTTGTTTCATACTTCGTGTGTGGGTACTCCACAAAAAAATGGGAGAGTTGAAAGGAAACATAAACATATTTTCAATGTGGGTAGGGCATTACGCTTTCAAGAAAACTTGCCTATTTATTTTTCGGGTGAATGTGTTCTTGCTGCCGCTCATTTAATTAATCGTACACCCTCTTCCATGATATAAAATAAAACACCTTTTGAGATACTTTTTGGTAAATCACCCTCTTTTGGTGCTATTCGAACCTTTGGGTGCTTGTGCTTTGCTTATAATCAAAAGACTAAGGGAGATAAATTTGCAAGTCAGAGTCGAAAGTGTATTTTTTTGGGTTACCTGTTCGGTAAGAAGGGGTGGAAATTATTTGACCATAATACAAAGGAATTTTTCGTGTCTAGAGATGTGAAATTTGTAGAGGAGGCATTCCCGTTTGGGTGTTTGGAAGATGTCAATATAATATCTAGTGAGAATAATGATCATGATATTCATCAAGATTTTGATGAAATAATTTATGAAGATGAGGATGTTGATCTTTTGATTAATGATAATGGGTCTTCTGGGTCTGCTAGGTCTGTGCATGGTTCAGCTTCGTATCAGTCTACTAGACCATAGAAAATGGGTCGTGGTCTTCGGGAAAAGTTTCCAAATGTTCTGTATCGAGATTTTGTGACACATATGGTTTTTCCAAATGGTCCATCTTTGGATTCTCCTCCTTCCAATCACTCCTTAGGTAATCCTTATCCTCTAGCACATTACATAAATTGTGATAATTTTTCTATAAATTATCATTATCCTCCTTCCAATCACTCCTCGGCCATAATTAAGGGTAAGGACCCTAAATCATTTAAAGAAGCCATGAAATCCGATGAGTGGCGCATTTACATGAAGGATGAGATACGGGGTCTAGAAGACAACGGCAAGGCTCAATTTGATTTTCTTCTCTTCAAGTTGGGCATTTATGAATCTCATGCTCCAAGTTGAGGGGGGTATTGAGATATATTTAGAATATATGATTAAGATATTATGAAATATTTAGAATATATGATTAAGATATTACGATATATTTAGAATATATGATTAGATGTTATGGGTGGTATGTGATAAGGGATATATCTTCAAAAGATTTCCTGCTGTTTATGCAATGTATAGTTAGATGTTATGAGTGGTATGTGATAAGGATATATCTTCGGAAGATTTCCTACTGTTTCCACAATTTTAGAGTTACCATAAGATAGAGTCTTGGGTATGTATTATAAATAGGGATGTTGGTGATTAATAATAATTCAAGCTGAGTTTTACCAATTCTTCAAATTTTGAGTAAAATCTTTATTTTTATTTTTATTTTTATTTTAAATTAGTTTAAGTATAATTTTAGGTTGTATGTATGTTGCAATGAGTGCATCGAATTGACCCATGTGTGAAATTGCAAGTGAGACATATAGGAAGTATACATATGAACATTGTTTAGGTGCTAAGATTTATACCGCAGTGGACATATTTCATTTTATATTTTCCATTGAAGTCCAAGATAACTTTTTTAAAACAATATTTATGTACCATACAAATACAAACACACACACACACAGATATATGTGTGTGTGTGTACATATATACTTACTTACATTAGGATTGACTTCGTCTACATGGCATGTATAAAATAAAAGTATACAAATTAAAGTTGGTTTTAATTAAAAGATAGTTTAAGACAAAATTGCAATATTTTACATACAAATCCATTTTGTAAACCTTGAATTAAGAACAAATACATACGTACGTACATTCATATGCATGTGTAATCATATATGTATGTATGTACAATTATTAAATCAATGTTTTAAAATAAAACAACATGTAACAAATACATTCAACTAGTTTGTAATTTAAAAGACATTCCTTCAAATAATAAAATTAATCTTGCTTAAATCCAATGTTAATTTATAAAATAAATCAAAAAATTTAAATTTTTTTTTGAAAACAACTTTTGAATTTATATTAGCTTAATTTTTTTCATGTAAACAATGACCAAAATTATTTCAAATCTACTTGCAGTACATGCATTCATTTCTCAACTTTATAACATGAAACTTAATTTATTAATATACTTTTTCCAATAAATAAATAAAAATTACTCAAACAATAGTTTTTGAAACAAAAATGTATTAGAAGACTTGAGCATATAAAATTCATTATAATGAGATTCAGATGTGAATCAAACACACAGTATGAATAAACAAAAAAGCAGCGATGAATTTAAAATTACTAACATAGATAACATATGAACAATAAATAAGAAGGATAATGAAATATTAAGACATATCAACAAGATGAGAATGAAACTGATTCAAGAAAGAAATTAGAGACCTAAATCTATTCCAAAATTCATACATGCGAAAGAGATACAAAAGGTGGAGGATTCAAAGCGTACAGACGTGATGAATTTACATATAAACAAAATAGAAGATTACCTTGAAATAGCCAAGAGAAACACCTCAAAGATGAAAGGATTTCTCGATTCAATGAATTAATGTCTAGATCTTGCAACATCCGGGAAATAACCGCTTATTTATTTTAATTTTATTTGGTTTTGATTTCGAATTTTGTAACCCTAGCCATCAAAAAATTTCGGCCTTATTGAGATGTAGCAAGGAGAGCGAAAAACGATAGAGGGAAATGAAAATTTTAAGAAGGAAATAAAGATGTCATTAAAGATACGATGACTCACCTTTTTTTGGACCCGATTTTGTAAACTATGTTTCTATACAAACACAAAAGGCAAACATCCCCAAAGTATATAACCACCAAATGAAAGAGAAAACCAACAAATTAAACACTGCACAAACAGAAACACATGCTCCATACCACCCATATCTTCATAATTATGCAGCCCAACCCACACTTCAGAAGTCCATCCTTCGCGTTCTTATCGAAGCTTCTCGATTCACACGACACACATGCTTATGTCCACTATCTTTACAACTTAGACGAGAAACCATCTTCATTTCAGTTCCAACTTAAATTTTCCTATTCCGTTCATTGTAGCTTAATAATGGCAGAAACTTCAGTAACTCCATCCTTCAGCAAAATTTCATTTTACTTAAAAGATATGAACTCACAACATCTAGATCATGTCCGATCTAACTGCTAATCATCAGATCTACCCATAAATGAAAGATTTGGTTGGAATCTAAGCTGCTGCTACTAGAGTCCCATAAACTCCTCATTGTCTACAAATTACAGTGGAGTACCATTGATTACTATCGACAAATAAGTACTTCAAACTTCATTATCTTTTCCTCCTTTTAACACTTTGCGATGCTAATGAAATTTTCCTTTGCAAGCCAACAACTCACCCGCTCAATCCCTAATGGATTATTTTTGAATTAATTTTAAGCTTTTTTGTTTGCTACCTTGTATAAAATTTATGTAATAATCAAAAATGTAAAGTAATGCAGGGATGATTCATACCTCATCACTAATGGAAGATACACAGATCGGTAATTCATCGATCTAACCCTCGTTGGTGATCTCTTTAACACTATTCTCTACTTGGTTCTATGTCAATGATGCTTCTATTGTTTGCATGTTTAGATTTCCACATTTTGATTATCACAAGCTCATTGATCTGTTTGCATATATTTAGTTATATATTATGTATTTCTGTTTGTAAATCAAGTTGTTCATTGTTCGATGCTGGCCAACTAAGCTTAGCAAGACACCACTTTGACACAGTTGTCGGCTACTTACACTTGAAAAAAAAGATGTTCACTGTCCTTATTCGCTTCTTGACAAAGTACACATATTGGATTGATTGAAATGTGTTGTTGTACCAGTCTTTGCTTCATAGGAAGAAAATTACTTATTGCTCTGAATACCCACATTGACATCTTAGGAGCATGAATTTTTCCAAATACTTTAGCCCAAGATTTTTGATTATAGGAAGTCCTTATCATTTCTCATACCCATTTAAAGATGTACTGACCATTATTTGAACACATCCAGACGCAATAGTTAGTGCTATTATTACTAAAAAAATTCTCCAGTTCTATAATTTCATTCTCACTCTTAATTACTTACCCAAAACAAACACTCAAATTATCACAATTTATCTGTAATCCCGTGAAACCATACATAGTTCTAAAAACTTCTTTAATTGCTTTCCCACCCTTTGTATCTGCTTTTGCAAAAATAAGTATATCATCTGCAAATATAATATGCATGAGATTATTTGTACCTGGTTGAATCACGTTTCACTTTCCCTCGCCGACTTTGTTGTGCACGAGAAAGTAAAAAAATTCCATTATACTGTGAATAACAAAGAGGATAATGGGTCTTCTTGAAGAAGCCCATTAGAACTTTTAAGAAAATCCTCAACGACGGCTTGGTTAAGAATTGAAAAGGTTGTAGAGTTGATTTGCTATTAATTTAATCCATATATTTGAAAACTTCATACTATATGACATATGAATAAGAAACTGTTGATTTACTGTATCATATGCCTTTCGAAGGACATATTCAAATTTTCTTTTTTCCCGATCCCTTTTACCATTTCATGTGCATATAGAATGCCATCCCCAATAGATCAAGATGGTATGAATGCATATTGATTCTTCCGTATAAGATCAGCCAAATATAACTTTAATATGTTGCAGAGTGACTTAGCAAGCCTTTATATAACATGTTTCAGCATGCTATAGGTTTGAAATGTTGAATCACTTTTACTCCACTGGTTTTGGAAATCATATTCAAGAATGTATGATTAATCCCTTTAAGGATTTCCCCACTTATAAATGTGTCATTAACTGCTTCAGCTTGTAACCCTTTGATAATGTCGCAATGCAACTTGAAAAACTTGGCATTGAAACCATTAGGGCCAGGGGCTGTGTTATCTTTTATGCTAAAAATGGCATTCTTGATCTCGTATAGTTCTATTCTATCAGTAAGAAAATCTTTGCCATAATCTAAAATTATTGTCTTTCAAACACCTATGAAATAGCCAACTATTTGTTATAATTATGAAGTTCATAAAATTTTACAGCTTTGGCTGGAAATACATCCAAATCCGAAGAAACTGCTCTATTACTAGAAATATTGTAACTCCAATTATCTACACTTCTCTTATTTGACATCTGAGCATAAAAAAGTGCAGTAGCCTCATCAGATTGGAGAAGCCAATCACACTTCACTTTCTATCTAATGTTAATCATCTCTTGCTGAATGGCCCTCTCTAACTTCTTTTTCACTATCTGAAGTTCACCCATGATATTCCCGTCGCTATCTGATTCCAATAGTCTTCGAAGTCTAGCACTCTCACACCTGATCTTCTCCATTTCTTTCCTTGTGTTCTTTTTTTTGCCTTCGAGCATGGACCTAGTATTCCTTTTATTGCTTCAGTTTGCAAATAAACTAGTACAAAGGCCTATCCTCTATATCAATTTGCCATTCCTCCTTCACTTTATCCTGATAGTCTTCATATAGGGTCCAATGATTCATGAACTTCAACGATTTCAATTGATTTTTCTTCTATTCAACCAAGTTAACAAGAAAAGGTGAGTAATCACTAACTCCTGAAAGGAGGCACTTCGCATTTGTATTTGAAACCTTTCCATCCATTAGACATTCGGAAACCCTTTTGTCAATTTTAATCAAAATGTTTCTTTAAGGACTCAACCACCATAAATATTGAAAACCCTGTGTTAGCTCGGCCACACCAGTTTTAATCATCCACGCTTCCAATTCAAGATTTCCACTAAATGGAACTAGTTTTCATCCTTCTTTTCGTTAGAAAATCTGATGCAACTAAAATCTCTTAAGATTAATATAGTCTATATACAGCGAACACATCATCTTCTATATTTGCCCATAATTTCCGTCTTAAGAAATCTAAATTTTAGCCATATACAAAGTACAATTACAATTAATTCTCTTTTTTTTAGTCATTTCGAAGTAGATATGTTGATCACTCACACTCATAATGTTGCATCTTCATTTGTCCAAGTCCAACAAATTGAATATTTTACATTTACAATAACAAGCTACATTACCAATTATCTCCCACTTAGTACCCATCTTTCTACTAACTTTCTGAATCTCATGTACTTTTTGTTTATTCTTTGAAAGCCTAAAGCACCAATCTTGTGTTTATTGATTAACAAACCTCGCTCAATCTATTAGGCTTACGAAAGCCCCTAACATTCCAACAAGCAATAGACATTATTTACTTTTAGAGGAACTTCTAAGCACCCTACCATGCTTAGAGCCTTTCACTTTTGTATCCTTGCTTTCTCTTTATCCACCCATTCTAAATTTTTGATCATCAAATGATCATTTTTTATATTTACAAATCTCTTCCCTAAATTGATGTGGCTTCTGGGTTCCTTCTTTGATTGCAATTTCATTGACCTAGTATTGCATTTAGGGTTTTTCCAGATTAAGTGAATTACCAAACATTACTGAATTGATGTCCATCAATGGCTCTGGCGGTTGTTTCGCACTTGTAATACATCAACATTATTATCATTACTAATTTTGACATCAGGGTTTTCTAAACAAACAGAATCATAATTCAAAGGATGCGATCTAGATGGCAGTGAGTTAGTTGAGTCAATGTCTAATTATGAGTATCTACATTTTAGAATTAACATTGCAGCAGTCGGTGACTTTCCCTTGTGTTGTATTGATCTATGGCTCTCTTTTCTTCCAAGGTAGAAGTGATATGTGTCGATACAGTAGGAAGGATAGTTGCCCCCTCCAAATACATAACTGAGGGCATCCTATCAATCCTCTTTGACACTTCAACTCGCTGTTCTCTTCTACTTTTCTCCTCTTTCTGATTTGCCTTATCACACAAATCCTTCTCCACTATCTTATTGTCGTTTCCTCATTTTCTCCCCTCAATGATCACTTGTTTGACCTTTTTTAATTCTACAATTGTTTCCTCCATCTTTCCCAACATATTGGCGGCTTCTCTTGAACTGTTATCAAGTCTGTGCATCTCCTTTCCTCCATCCCAATGATGACACGCCTTTCTTTAATCAAGGTTTTCCCTATCATTTCAAAACCAAAACACATCCTCTACGTTTCAATAATGGCCGACCAAAGCATGGTGGTTTTGGGTTTGGGCCCTAAAAATTCCAAAACTCAATTGGTTTTAATTCCATTAAATCCAATTTAAATTTTCCATTGATATTGTAGATCGTTATGCGCGTTTATAACTTTTTTATATGCACTTTAATAAATACTAATTGTGTCCAAATAATCAAATGAAATTTCAATAATCAATATTTCATAATATTAACTAATTTAATCTATTTAAAATTCACTTAGTATTTATTCTATTTAAATCCAATTTAAATATTCTACCGGCATCGTAGCATTCATAACTTTTGCGTATGCACTTCATTAAGTACAAATGTTATTCAAACAAGTTCAATAATGTTCAATAATTAATATTTCATATTAATTAATTTTCAATGATTAAAAATTAATTAAATCATGTGGTTCATTCGGAATATTCATCGTTTCAGTTGTGTAACTTGAATGTGTAAATTCAATTAGCAATTAATATAGAATAATTTAAATATTAATGTTGACACATTACCTTAACTAGTAATGTGACATTTTGGTTGAATTTATCACATAACCTTAGCTAGTAATGTGACATTTTGGTTGAATTTATCACATACACATTCCTATGAGGGTCCATCAGAGATGTCCTTACTAAACACTGTCTCTATGGAGGGAGCTAAGGAAGAAGGCCCAAAAAGGCTGGTGGGAAAGCATAAAAGAACCAACATAAAAGGGAGGGGTACCCAAAGGAAAGAAATAGAAGAATGATATGCATTGTAGAAAGTGTGGCATGAAGGGACATTTCTTGAAGGAGTGTAAGATGGATCTTTCAAAGGTCAATTGCTATGATTGCAATTAATTTGGGTATATAAAGTAGGCATGTCCAATAACTCAGAAGGCTAGGTGGTACCAGCCTATGCACTGGAGGCGATCCCCAGCTTGAGTGCATCCAGTGGTAGATAAGGGAAAGAAAGTGGTGATTGAAGCTTTGTTGACTTATTTGGTTTGTCTATTTACACATTATTTAATAGTGGGGCTTCACATTCATCCATTTTTAGTAGACTTATTGATGACTTACACTTAGACACTAGTATAGTCACATACCCTGTATTTGTTTCAAACCCTATAGGAGGATCGACCTATTTTTCTATTTCATGTAAGGGTTTGAAGTTATTCATTTTAGTGGCCAAGTTTGATTGCGACGCATTTGTATTGAGATTTTGTAAGTTTGGGTTGAATTTGGGCATAGATTGGATGATGATGTACATGGGTATTTTACGTTGTGATAGAAAGATGGTTAGGTTGAGCACATGTAGTGGACGTAGCTTGGAGGTTTATTGCGATCCTCAATGATCAGTTATGTTGAGCTACTTATATCCATTGGACCTATCACATGATGAGCTTTGATTCAACACCTGTAGTTATAGATTTCCTAGACATTTTTACAGAGGTCACCGTTCTCCTACTCAAGAGAGAGATCGAGTTCATGATTTATCTTGTTGAGAATGCCAGACTCGGTGCCTTACCCTTAAAGCGTACAGCTCTAGAAGAAAGATGCGAGTTAAACAAGCAGTTTAATGAGTTGTTGGAGAAGGGTTTTATTAGGAGGAGAATTTATGAGTGAGGAGCACCAGTCACCTTTTCAATCGATATAGATGGTTCTCTGAGAATATGCATTGATTATAGGGAGCTGAAAAAATTGACAAAGAAGAATCGGTATCCACTACTCCGCATAGATGATCTCTTTGATCAGTTAGCTAGAGCTAAGGTGTTCTCACATCTTGACTTGGCTACTAGATTCCACCATTTACGGGTAGCTACCCGAAGATAGTATCCAAAAGATAGCTTTCCATACACCCAATGGACTTTATAAGTGGTTAGTCATGCCTATCGGACTGACTAATGCACCTGCCTACTTAGTTGATTTGATGAGTCGAGTTTTTAAAGTGTTGCTTAACAAGTTCATCATGGTATTTTAGGATGATATTTTAGTTTAGTCGTGGAGAAATGAGGAGCACGCTGTTATATTTAGGAGAAGTGCTCCGTACACTTCATTCGCATAAGCTGAAGGTGAAGTTTCGAAGTGCCACTTTTGGAAAAAGGAGGTGCACCTTTTGGGACACATCGTCTCAAAAAATGGATTAGCGTTTAATCCTAGTACGGTGGCAGTAGTTTAGGATTGGCATGTACCCAAAAAAGCCATGAAGGTAAGTTGTTATCTTGGTTTGGCAGGCTACTATCAAAATTTAATTAAGGATTTCATGAAGATCTTTGCCCCTTTGACCTGTCTTACCAAGAAGAATCTAGTTTTCTCGTGGGATGCAAAATGCAAAGGTGCTTTTATTAAATTGAAGGAGGCATTGACTAGTGCAATAGTTTTGACATTACCTGGTGGGATGAAGCCATTTATAGTTTATATCGATGCTTGTGGAATGAGGTTAGGCATGGTCTTAATGTAAGAAGGAAGGATTGTAAGTTAGTCCACAATTAAAGACCCATGAGAAAAACAACCCTATCCATGATCTTGAGTTGGCAACCATTGTCTTTACGCTCAAGTCATGAAGACATTACCTTTTAGGAGAGCGGTCTGAGCTGTATATGTATCATAAGTCATTGATGTGTTGTTCTCCCAAAAAGAATTGAATTTGAGACAGCAAATGTGGATGGAGTTTTTGGCATCGTACGATTTTGATTTTTCATATACTGTGACGACCCGCAAATCCGTACTCCTTGAATAGACACTAATCTCCATTGATTAACTCAAGATGAACGGAAATATGAATTCTCGGCGTTTTTTTTAGAAAAAGAAAAGGATAGAAGAAGAGAGAAAAGATAGAACGGAACAGAAAGAAAACAGCAGAACAATATCAGAATCTCACAATGCAGCGGAACAACATATAATAGATAAATGAATAATCTTTAAACAAAAAACTATATCAGTTATTACAATACATTTCATTTCATTTCATTACATCATCAGAGTGTACAACCATCAATACAACAACAAACAGAACAAACAGCGGAAAAGAAATACTGTATACTAGTAATACGTCATGTCATCCAGCTTGCCTTCTGCAACTCCTGAATTCCAGAATATCCTGATAAACCTTAACTCTTGACTGTCCGTGTGGAAATTGGTGGGCACCCAAAGTTTAGGAAGGAAAACAATAAACTCCGAGTCAGTCATGTGACTGGTGTGAGAACTAAAACAGTTTATTTTTATCTTCAAAAGCAAAATAGAGGAATATTTTTAAAGTCAATTCGCAATGCTTTTAAAAATGAGACTACCATAAGGCCTCCCGCACACACACACAGTGCAAACGCAGAATCGGAGGAGATTTCTCCTTATGATAGTCAAAGATGCTTGATACGCATTAAAAAGA